>CM037091.1:7686363-8886363 GCA_020916435.1 Oxytropis ochrocephala | reverse complement strand
TGTTCTAGCTTCTCAGCTTGGTGAGCATCTCGGGCTATTACTCGATTGAGATCTGCATCCAATACAATTCAGGATCCATTTTAGTAATTTCACACCTTTAAACAATTATGATTCAACATATCCAAACAACAAAAGTTGTTAAAAATCATTTTTTTTTCATAGTACATCCAAACAAAAATCACGTTACGCTTAACTCATTTTTAGTTAAAACTAATTCTAGTTAACTCATTGATGGCTACAAAAAATTGCATGTTAAAATACATGTTCAAAGATAAATTCTGTCTATATCTCTTTTTGATCTGGCTATTGTAAGTTAGTCATAGAAATTTCTCCAAAAAGAAATTGGTCCAGAAAATTGTAGGCTATATAATATTGTCTTTGTCTCAATATTACAAGTTAGTCCTTTCATAACTTGTCTTAGGATGAAGTGTTTTAGGAGACTTTCATAGTAAGAAGTTAGGGGTTCCCATTATGATTTTGCCTTTATTTTCCTGCCAATGATATTGGTCTAGTTCCCCGTTCGCCGTCTTTTATTTCTTTTTCTCTTTTTTAATAAAATCAGGGGGAATTCTCTATTTCTTTCTTAATGTTGATTTACATCTTTAAGGATCGGAGTATCCCTAATACTGTCTTTAAAATAATATTTTTTTGTTTATAAAAGAAACTGAAACTAATTCTACAGAATAAAAAACAGACATATTTTAGTCGTGTGTCATTATTCAGTCACTCTCATCCCCCAAATTCACCACCCACATTCTACGACCCCAATTAATTATTGTCCTTTTTCCAATTAATTATTGTCCTTTTTCCTTATCTATTCAATCACGAGCATCTTTAACCATGCAGTAAAGAAAAGGAAAGCATCGAGATCATTCAACCATCGTTGTCATATGTTCTTTACTACTATAAAGTTTCAAATTTAAGACTATCTTTATTTTTTTATTTGAAATAAAAATGTAATTATTTATTCTTGAAGAATAAAGCACCTTTATTTTTTTCTGAGGAGTCCCTTTAATTATTGAGATGAGATAGGATGAGATTCCAAATTAAAAAATTTATGTTCTCGTATTATATAACAATAAATGTTCAAATCCTTTACTTTATTTTCGCTTTTTTAACTTTTTCTTTTTACTATTGCGAATAAGTTGAGTTAGAATACCTTTCATAAAGATATTACGAACTTGCTCAAATTATTATTAAGAAATAAGAATGAAGGATGGATTTAAAAGAGTTGATTAAGCTGATCTGGGAGAAGGCTTTTTGCCCGCAATTTATTGCATATATCTATATATATATATATATATATATATATATATATATATATATATATATATATATATATATATATATAAATTAAAATAAAATGCTTTAATATCATAATCATAAGTAATATAATTCACAAATGTTGCCACCTAGGATTACACCTCAAACCAATTAAATAATTTCACATACATCTTGGGATAAATATGTGGAATGCCACGTGGACCACAAGATTTAATAATTTTATTAAAAACCAAAATTGTAACCACAGGGGATCAAACCCATGACAATGCATTGGCACTGCATATGCCTTACCACTCGACCATCTAAAGTTTGTGATAATTGTAACAAAAAATAGTATATAACATTTAGATTATGAAAGACCGTGGATGCTTTTAGATGCATTGATAATTTGCTATTTTCAGTCAATGTATAGATTAATCATATATATCTTCCTTAATATATATATATATATATATATATATATATATATATATATATATATATATATATATATATATATATATATATATATATATATATATATATATATATATGATAGTTTAAAGTATGATTTATAAGATATTTTGAAGTACAATTTTTATTAATACATTAATTTTTACATCTATGAAATTTATAAATTAAAGTATAGTTTTTCGTGAGCTTAATAGTAAATTAAGTTTTTATAAAATTTCTAATCAAGACCGAGTTACTGGTCATGCGGTTTAACTGTCGACCCTTCGGTCCGACCCTTGACCCAGTGACCTGGTACCTTCACCGAGGCGGTCACCGGTCTGAGTTTTAAAACATTGGTGTGGATGGTCAGGATGTTCCATACCACATTCAATTATCATCCAACGGTTATGGTTAATGTATTTTCAAAACATCCTAATCAAATCCTTCGCATAAAATAAGGATCTACAATTGAATTCCTATTAATTCATTTGAATTCTCAATTAAAACTTCCTAATCAAAACTTCCTATTAATTCATTTGAATTCCCAATTAAAACCTAAAAAATCAATTGAATCAGCATGAATCTGGCAGAACAACAATCTATTGGTTACATAATAAACAAGCTTAAATCAGCATGAATCTGCGAGAACAATTTTTTTACGATTTCCTCCTTCGCTATCATTGTGTCCACCTTGATTCATTGCAGGCAGCTCCTCCCACTCAGATAGTAACGTACATCAATGATTTCATAATTTCAGGAACCAGCCTATGTTGTCATGGCACATATCACAAAGATACTTTCACACAACGCGTAAGATTCATCATTTTATGCTTCCGTTAATGTTATATCACTAAGAAATCAAAAATAAAAATTGTTGTTATCATAGACAATTTTCAACAACACGAAATATAGGAAACCTTACGTTGTATATATTTGATCTTTCTCTTATCATAGACAATTCTAATGTTATATTTTTGTTTATCATTTATAGGGGTGTGCTTGAAGTAAACCTTTAATTCATAGTTAGGTAACTACAATGTGATGATGACTCAAGTTATAGGGGTGGGCTTGGTTTTTTATATTATTAGAGGATCAAAACTTTCGTCCTATCCTTAAACTGACTTTGCTTTTGCAAGTACACATTGTCAAAATGTGATCAAGTTTATTGTTAATTTATTGTTTCACTTTTCAGTCTTAAACTAATTTTCATTGAATTTTCCTACATGCATGGTTAAACACTTGTTATGATAGAAATGATTAGCTTTTAATTTATACAAATGTATATTTTAGCAATGGAAATTTTTATAAACTATTAGTACCAATAGAATTTTCTATCAACATAGCATACTAAATAGGCAGAAATAGCAGCTACAATTTTTAGACCAGTAATTGATGTTGTGTTAGTTTCAAAATAAGTATTTTGATCTCAAATTAGCAAAAAAGAAAATTGTAGCTCTGCTTAGTTTAAATATTTGAATTTGTTTTTAAAATGCCTAAGTCTAAAAACTATAATATTAGAGCCCGTTTGTTATGACATATTTTTTAAAAAAATCAGTTTTTTTAAAAAATAATCACTTATGACGACATGTTGTCTGTTTGTTACAAATTCTTAAAAAAATGAAAAGCTGAAAATAATCTAAAAACTGCTTCATATGAGAAATTGTTTTGAGTAGTTTCTCAAGAAAATCGGTTTTTTAAGAATAATTTTTTTAAAATAAGTGATTTTCAGTATGGTACTCAAACATAAAACAACTTCTCATTTTCTAAAGAATCTCTAAAAACTAATATCTAAATTATGTAACAACAAAATCACTTATTTTTTAATCTGTAACAAATGGGCCCTTACATAGAAACTATTTGCAACACTAATGAGCAGTTACATATGGGTATAGGAGTGAAATTTGTATATTTCTATTGACCTATTTTAAGAGAATGAAGACAATTTAATTGTACAATTTAATTTATCAACCCTCTTAGTTTGCCACAGATAATGAGATACTACCACATAGCCTGAGGACAATCTAATTGTACCATTTATAAAACGCAATTTGTTAGACATGCTATACACAATCAAGAGATTTGACCCAAAAATACATTGTAGACAAAGATGTAGAAGACAAAGCCAAGTACATGTTTACAGCATGAGATAATAATTGTAATTGAATGAACAATCGCATGTTACCGAGCTCTCAAAGCCTTTAAAAATAATGTACTTCTTAATGGAACAATTACAAGAAATTTGTTTTAATCTGGATTAAGTTAATGATATTCAATAATGTGCTTCTTAAATTTGATATGCAATAGGGGATAAAAAAAATGACACTATAAAAATAGATACTATAGATTATAGATGAGAACAACGATACTTAATATGTACAATAATGATAGGATGCAAGTAATATTTCATTAACAATTCATAAATACAGTTGACTCTTCTTCATGTAGATCACAACAATACTTAAAACCAATGTGCCTACGGAATTCCTAATCAAACAAGATTTAATTACAAAAGGCATGGGTTGTTTCTCAAAATTTTGTTTGTCACGTGTAGTGGCTATAGTGCTCAAGATGAGTTATATGACTACCAAATGCATAGAACAAATATTTGCAATTCTATGAGTAGAATTTTGGAGATGTGTTCAAATGAATGACTAAAAATTATTATACAATAGTAAAATAAAATTAAAAGAGTTTAAATATATTTTAAAATTGAAAAGAGATCAATAAAAATTTAAAAATATGTATCAAAATGAAATATTAAATATGCATAAAATAAAATAAAATAAAATAAAAACTAATAATTAATGTTTAGTTGAATGGGTTCGAGGTGGAGGCAGGGAGGGTATCGACATCCCCAAATCCTCCCTCAAGCCAATACGAGTTTTCCCCATTAAACTCAAGTCGTGGTAGGAAACCATTTTAAGCTTTAGATAGTCAAGAGACACCCCTCCCATTGGATAGTCAACGACTATTTTATGCTTTTAGATAATAACTCAATGTCCTCATTTTTAATAGTTGTTTCTCCTAAATCGTTACTTTAATTTCTTCCATTTATAGAATTTATTGGAACATACTAAATACCCACAAGGGTATTTTTGAGATTATGGAATATACATATTTTAATCAAAAATCAATGTATATAATTGACTAAAATAATTATATACCTGAAATTGTTATCGCTAATGGAGCGTCACCTGCGCCACGATCCGGAGAAACGGAGCAACCATCAAGTAACTAAAAACTCAGAGCAAAACATATGTCAATAACATTAAACATAAAAGAATGTTAATTTGGTGGGTAAACAAGGTACCAGAAAGGAGATACCTAAAATTGTTATCGCTAATGGAGCATCACCTACACCACGATCCGGAGAAACAGAGCAACCATCAGGTAACTAAAACTAAGAGCAAAACAGTTGTCAATAACATTAAACATAAAAGAATGTTAATTTTGTGGGTAAACAAGGTATTAGATAGATCACATACTTAATTATAAAATACATTTGAATATTGACTTTAGGCTTCGACAATAGAACGTCGTTTAAAAAATAAATAAAAAAGGTCGATCAGTAAATCTTATTTTTAAAAAATGTCTACACGTCTCTATATAAATACCGGGTTCTTCTTTCAGTGAAATTACGCTGTACAATACCAATATTTCAATGGAACTAATTTTTTCTCAACTTATTACCAATATTAATTTTATTCTGTTGGATGCATCATTAGTGTTATCGTATACTACTATTTAAATAAATAATTAGTGTTATCGTATACTACTATTTAATTTTATTCTGTATAATACTAAATATCATAATATTTTCGAAACTATTACGACAACATCATAATGTTTTTGTCATGAAAAAATATTTACCCGTACTGGCACGGGTGTTGCAAACTAGTTATTTTTAATGTGGGATTTCTTTCATAAATAATAATAAACACAAGGGACCACGGAATTGGATAAAGAAAGGAACAAAGTTAATCTTACAGTAGTACTACTGCTTTTCTTATCATCTTTGTCGATACTCGTCCAGGATGTTGAGTTCTTATATTTTTTGTTGCTACAGTCTACTAAATAAGTTAGCTTAAATATATGATAAGTCTCTGCAAAATTGCGAGAAATCCATTTAAGCTCCTGTAATTTTTTTTTTTAAAAATCCTTGTAAAATATTGACGTTTTTAAAGAAGCTCTCGCTGTTAGTTTTACATAACAGAGTTAACTTGGAGCTGACGTGGATGACATGGTGGATTGACACGTGGATTGAAACGTTTTTAAAAAAAGCTCTTGTAAAATATTGACGTTTTTAAAGAAGCTCTCACTGTTATTAACAGTGAGGGTTTCTTTAAAAACGTCAATATTTTACAAGGGTTTTTTTTAAAAAAAAAAAATTGCAAGGGTTTAAATGAATTTCTCACAAATTTGCAGGAACTTATCATATATTTAAGTCAAATAAGTTAACATAAATTGTTTCTTGCACTGAATGCTATGGAAAAAGCATGTTTATCTTCAAAGTAGTAATAATACTCCTAGGCAATGTGAAACACGAGAGGTGGAGGACATAATAATACACTTTTTTTAGGGTTTTTTTTACCCCCACCACTTCCCCATATACTCCCACACAAAAGTGAAACCCCAAAATGCCCTTATGAAAGGGTGTATATACAATGGCCATAGACTTATTTTAAAATGCCCTTCTGAAAGGGTGTATATACGATGGTCATGTGAAACACGATTGATGAACCCCCATATCAATCGTATATACGTCTTGGGGGGTGTATATACAATGGCCATAATGTTCGGGTCGTATATACACCCCCAGGTGTATATACGATCCCTATGGTATTTTTATTTATTTTTTTTAGTCAAATAAAAATTAATAAGGCCTGAAAATAGGTTTAGTGTGTAGTTCGTTAACACGTGACCACTGGCAGATCTATATATATTTGAGGGGATTCAAGTGAACTCCCTCAAATAATAAAATTAGCACCGATACCTTAGGGAAAAATGTTTTTGCATCTCCTGAAAAATATGTTTTGCAACCAAGTTCTTAGTTTTGCACCAAAGTTCCTAATTTTGCACCAAAGTTCCTAATTTTGCACCACTCTAATGCACCACACTCACACAATCACTCACACGCTTATGTTTTTTTTTTTAAAAAGTTTTGTCTCTCCTTGGATCCGTTATTGTTCTTATTATCCTAATTTTGAATTTGTTAGTACTATTTAGTTTGTATTTTGTGTTAGTGCTATTTAATTTTTTACCAACCAAAATTCGAACCTCAGACATTGCGATGGGATCTCACTATTTAATTTAATTTTGAATCCAAGTTAAATACATCACTCTCAATGTATAGCACTATTTAGTTTGTATTTTGTGTTAGTACTATTTAATTAATAGTACTATTTAGTTTGTATTTTGTGTTAGTGCAATGTCTGAGGTTCGAATTTTGGGTGTGGCAAAAACTCAGTTGGAAAGGGAATATTGATTTTTTTAGTGCTATACATTGAAAGTGATGTATTCAATAAAACTGACTCTGAGCTTATTATTCAACAGTTTCAGAATATGAAATCTCGTAAAGGACAAATATGAAATGTATAATTTAAATATATTATAGTTGTTTTTAATTATTTTTTAGTAAATTATGTATTTAAAAAATTTGACACCCCTGACCTCGGGGTCCTGGATCCGCCACTGCACGTGACGATGTTATACGTTGAACGAATAATTTAGGCTAAAAAATCGGTTTTCGGGCAACCTACTCCGATCGTAATGAAGCCACAGTATTAAATCCGAAAAAAATCAAGAATCACGACTCCCTTAAAAGGGACTTCTTACGGGACTACGGACTCAAAATCCCAAATTTCATCGTTTACTATTTTTTATGGATTTTTTTAAATTTTTCTTAGTCTCCAAAAAATCTAAAAAAATTTGCATAGACTTATTTTAGTTTTGTTAGATTTTTAGTGGTGTTTTTATAATTTTTTTGATTATTTTTTACTCTTTAACGAATTTTTAGTAGCCTTTTAGTAAATAAAAATAAAAACAAATCATTAAAAAAAATAAAAACCCATTGTATATACGTTTTGAGTACGTATATACGATTGGACATAAAATAGTCATCGTATATACGTACTCAAAACGTATATACGATTTATTTTATTTTTAAAAAAAAATTAGTTTTGAAAGGTGTATTTTAGGGTTATCAAGTTATGTGGGGGTACCAAAAAAACAACCATTTTTTTATAGGCAATGTTAGGGTTGGTGTTAGTAGTGGTAGACTCACAAGCCTAGGCTAAGGGGTACAAAAAAAATTCATCATCAAAAATGTTGGTTCATCAAATTGTTTAATTTTTTTTCAAATGTTCTCACTTAATTTACTAAAATTAAGGAATCAAATTATCTAACTCCAAATCTATTTAAGAGTAATCGTCAAATTAGTCTCTAAGTTTACCCGCCATTACCTAAGTCCTAAAGTATACAAAGATAAGTAGTCCGAGAAATATGTGATATCGGTAAAATTACTCCCTAAAGTTCTATCAATAGTCTCTTACGGAGATTAGTAAGACTGGTTTATAAAAAATTAGGTACAAATTGGGTGCAAATTTGAAATTTCAGGGGATTCAAAATAACTTTATATAGGAGTATTAGTACTAACATTTTTTCCAGAGGATTCAACTGAACCCCCTGGAAACAATGTAGGTTCGCCACTAGATGTTGCTTTCTCGGGTTTGAACTTGGGACCTCTTGTTTGCACTTCTTTAATACACTCTTTCGGTATCTCTTAGCTCGTCAACTAAACTACCTACTTGGGATAAAAAAGTGTCTTTAGGAAAAGGTCAGATCATAAATTTGTTGTTGCATAGTTGCATTTATGCAAGACTTTCAAAAGTGTAATCTAATCTAATATCTATTTATACAAACAAACTTTCTACAAAATTATCACTTTAGATCTCTTATTAACAAGACACATATTCAATTTAGGGTAAAAATGTCATTACCCTCTTTCTTTTTTTTCTTACACTCTCTTTCATACATTTTTTTTCTTACACTCTCTTTCTTACTTTTTACTTTTCTCTTACACTCTCTTTCCTCCTTTTCACTTTTCTCCTACACTCTCTGTCTTCATTTTTTTTTCATTACTTTACTTTTATTTTTCCATAAACAATTTTTCTTTTTCTTTTCACTTCACTTTAGTTTTTTTTAACTAAATTTCTAAATTTATACAAACACTACTTTACTTAAATTACTCTACTAAAATTATCTTTTATTTTTTCTCTGAAATCTGTTTACACTCTTATTTTTAATCTACTATCACCTCTTATTGATAATCTACTATCCATATTTTACTATCTACTATAATCTACTAATCAACTAAAATAATTAACTGAAACTACGAGATAACTGCAATGATAAATAAAAAAACACAGGATAACTACACTAATATATAAAAAACACAATATTAATATTTGTCATTGATAATTAAATTTTTTGAAGACTACTATAAACCTACTATGTAAAAAAACAATAAGATTTAATGACTATTTAAACTATTGATTAATATTTAAAATAAATATTTTTTATTGATAATCTACTATCTACTATAATATACTATTCAACTAAAATAATCAATTGAAACAACGAGATAACTGCACTTATATATAAAAAAAACACGGGATAACTGCAGTGATATATATAAAAAAACACGAGATTAATATTTGTCATTGATAGTTATAATTTTTGAAGACTGCTATAAACCTACTATCTAAAAAAACAAGAAGACTTAATGACTATTTAAAGATTAATACCTAAAAAAAGACAAATAATTGTCACTGATATATAAAAAACACGGGATAAATATTTCTTATTGATCATCTACTATCTATCTTTTACTATCTACTATAATATACTAATCTACTAATCACCTAAAATAATTAATTGAAACTACAAGATAACTGCAATGATAAATAAAAAATACGGGACAACTGCACTGATATATAAAAAAATGGGATAACTGCAGTGAAATATAAATAACACTTGATTAATATTTGCAATTGATAATTATAATTTTTGAAAACTATTATAACCCTACTATCTAAAAAAACAAGAAGACTTAATGGCTATTTAAACTACTAATTATTAATATTAAAGAAATATTTCTCATTGATAATTTACTATCTAACTTTACCATCTACTATAATCTATTAATCAACTAAAATAATCAATTGAAACTACGAGATAACTGCATTGATATATAAAAAAACACGGGATAATTGCAGTGATATAAAAAAACACGAGATTAATATTTTCCATTGATAATTATAATTTTTGAAGACTACTATAAACCTACTATCTAAAATACAAGAAGGCTTAATGACTATTTAAATTGATTAATACCTAAAAAAGACAAATAATTGTCACTGATATATAAAAAACACGGAATAATTATTTTTTATTGATCATCTACTATCTATCTTTTACTATCTACTATAATCTACAAATCGACTCAAATAAACAATTTAAACTATGAGATAATTGCACTGCACTCATACATAAAAACACGAGATAGCTGCACTGATATATAAAAAAAAATATACGGAGATAACTGCAATGATATATATATATATACATACATGAGATAACTTCACTGATATATAAAAAACACAGGATAAGAATACTGATATATAAAAAATGTTGCACTAATATATAAAAAAACATCGGATAACTGCATAATTGTTTTTATACTTTAACATTTTTAGGTTTTAATATGCATCTATCTTCTATTTGAAACTCATTTTTTATCTATTTTAAATTTGTTTTTATTTTCACTGGGTAATGTTGATTTATTTAAATCTTTATCAAGTTTTTTATAAAAACAACATGTAAAGACCTCGCAGATGCGTATGCTTGTGAGTATGCTACTAGTTGTAATAAGCACAGAGCACTCAGCAGCTCAATTATCCAACCATCATGACCACACAATATATGAATATATCACCCACTTGAAAGAATCTGCAACCTTAAATTGTACTATATTGTTCTAGATCAAATATTCTGTAACACTTGAACCATGATACTTGCATTTGAAAATAGAAAATTCATCATGCTTCTCTACATATCTAGAACCATGACACTTGAACCACTCAAAACTCTCACCTTCACTTCATTCCCCAACCTCCTTACCTTAAACATTTACAACAACTACTTTTATGGAAGCATTCCTCCACAAATTGGCAACATGTCTAAACTAAATGTCATGAACTTTTCTTTCAATTCTTTTATGGGTTCCATCCCTCAAGAAATAAGCACACTAAAGAGTTTACACAGCATTGATGTTTCCACATGTAAACTAAGTGGACATATTCCTAACCCCATAGGAAATGTGTCCAAATTAACATATCTAGATTTAGGAAAATAATTTTCTGGTAATTCTGTTCCTCTTGAGATTGGAGAATTGAAAAACTTCTATCTAGCAATTGCAGGGGCAGTCTTATTGGTTCTATTCCACAAGAAATTGGAATGTTGAAAAACCTTCAACTTAGGGATTTATCAAGAAACCCTTTATCTGGTACTATTCCAAAAACAATAGGCAACATGAGCAATTTAAATAAATTTTATCTTTCTAATAATACTTATCTATCTGGAAATATCCCACCCTCTTTGTGGAACATGTCTAACTTGTCATTACTATTCATTCCTTAATTACAATAATTTTTCTGGCACAGTACCATCTTCTATAGAAAACTTGGTTAATTTGGAACTACTTTCACTTGAGCTTAACCACTTTTCTGGATCAATTCCTTCTACCATTGGAAACTTGACAATCCTTCTATTATTATATATACTTTCGTTTGAATCATTTTTCAGCATCAATTCCTGTCTCTAGGAAATTTGGTTAATTTGTATAGCCTTTCTTTACAAGGAAACAATGTCACTGGAACTATTCCTACCACACAATTGGCAATTTAACAAGCCTCATAGTCCTAGAATTGTCCACTAATAGACTTTCAGGGAAAATTCCACATGTTCTGAATAATATTACCAATTGGCAAGCCTTGTTATTGGCTAAGAAGGATTTCATTGGTCATTTGCCACCTCAATTGTGCTCTGGTGGGTCCCTCATTTTCTTAAATGTTGATCATAACCATTTCACTGGTCCAATACCAACTAGCTTGAGAAACTGCTCTAGTATTGAAACATTTAGGCTTGATGTTAATCAATTAGAAGGTGATATAGCAGAAGATTTTGGTGTATATCCCAATTTGAAATATGTTGATCTAAGTGATAATAAATTTTATGGTCACATTTCATCAAATTGGGGGAAGTGTCCTAATCTTGATACTTTCATTATATCCAAAAATAATATTTCTGGGGTTATACCTTCAACACATTTTAAGGCAAACAAGTTAGGCAAGCTCCACCTTTCTTCAAATCACTTAACAGGAAAGCTTCCAAAGGAACTTGGTTACTTGGAATCAATACTTGAATTTAAGATCAACAACAATTATCTCTATGGAAATATTCCAAGTGAAATTGGATTGTTACATAATCTTGAAGATTTGGATCTAGGTGGAAACATGTTGAGTAGTGGAACAATACTAATGCAAGTTGTCAAGTTACCTATGTTACATAACTTGAATTTGAGCAAAAACAAATTCAACCGGAGCATTTCGTCGGAGTTTAGCCAATCACGACCTCTCAAGTCTATCGATCTGAGCGAGAATTCGTTGAGCGGAACAATACCAACAGTTCTTGGAAGTTGAAGCAATTGCAATGGTTGAATCTGTCATGCAATAATCTTAGTGGCACCATTCCTTCAAGTTTTGAAGATTCCATGTCAAGTTTGAGTTCTGCCAACATATCAGACAACAAGCTAGAAGGAAGGATTCCAAATAATCAAGCTTTTCTTAAAGCTCCAATTGAATCATTAAGAAATAACAAAGGCTTGTGTGGTAATCACACTGGCTTAGTTCCTTGCTCAACAAGTCATAGCCAAAAAAGCCACAAGGTTATTCTACTAGTATTGTTTCTTATCTTAGGTGCTCTATTACTATTATTTTGTGCTCTATTGTTTCTTTATATTAAAGCAAGAAAGACAAAAACCAAGGACAATGGTACTTCAAGAGAATCACAATCAAAATACTGTTTGAAAAAACTGTAAGTAGAAGGATATGTTTGAAAATATCATTGAAGCTACAAAGTAAGTAGAAGTTCATGGTCTTCCACAATCGCACGGTCCTCAACAGAGATCTGATCAGTGTCAGTTCAGCCAAAAATAACAAAAACGAATGACTGTCAGGTCGGTTTTTCGTCGAGCTGTTGAGGACCATGCAGACGCAGAGGACCATAAGTTTCAACTTATGAGGGACGACATTGGCTGTCGTTTGAGTTTAGAGCAATTTTCAGACGTCTGAATACTATAAACCACTTGCGCATTGGACTATCCTAGTCATTGTCTCCCTTTCGAATCGAAAATATATACAAGCTAGTACTAAACTTGTGTTTGATGCAAAACCTACTAATTAATCAATGTGTAACTTGAAACTTTGACTTGATTGTAGAGTTTGCGCAGACCATGCAAGTAATATCAAATGTACATCAAATTGCTTACTTTTTTTTTGTTTTTCCTTGTTTTCTTTAGTCCTTGTCTTATCATGTTAAGCTTTACTTTTAATTGTATATATATACCCTATCATGCCATGTGTACTAGTTACTAGTTTACTTTTGTGATCTTAGTGGTGTATAATATGCGTGTATGTTTATGTTTACTTACTTCTGAGCACTAGCTTCTTCTAAACATGTTGAAATTCGAATAAATTTTCAATTTAGTCCCTAAAGTATTATTTTCTCTTTTATTTAGTCATTAAATTATAGAAACCTATTAAATAGCCCCTAAAGTTTATCATTCAGCCCTAAGCAACATATTTTAGAGATTAAATTGGTGAACGAAGATTAATGGTGGGAATAGGCAAGACCGATCAACAGGACCAATAACCTAGGCTGGGATTTTTTTTAAATAGATAAGGTTAAGGCTTTTTTAAAAGCCTATTTAATTAAAAAGACAAAGCTACAGACCACCGAAAAAGCCTTGTAGGCTTATCAGGCCGGCCAACTTAAGTAATATAAATAGTATTTTTATTAGTAGCATTATTATATTCAATTTTGCACTTTGTGTTAAATCATAAATTTGCTAACATTTTTTGTTAATTTAAACATATTGACCTAAAATAATTTTTGACATATTTAAAGACATTATTATAAAGTAGAATTTATATAAGATGGTATATAAAGATAATTCTCAAAAAGGTTTTGTTATATCTCCGATTTGAACTTAATCTCACTGACTTATTAGCTTGTTAGCCTATTTACAAAAGCTTATGCTACTCAAACGTTGTAGGTTTTCGTAAATAAAATAGTGAAATTGGCTTTCAAACCGGCTTTCAAGTCTTGTCAGACTTTCAAAAAAGGCCAAGTTATACCTAAAAAATGTGCCTATGAAAGGCCACAAGCTAGACTCGGGTCTAACAATTTCAATGTAGGCCAGACATAGGTCTTACAAAGTCCAGCTCGACCCAGCCTATTTTCAACCTTAATGAAGATAAACGTGCGTTTTCATAATATAGGACTAAACAGTAGATAGGCCGAAACATTAAACTAGATTGAGAATTTACTCTTGAAATTGAGGTGGTGATGGCAATACCCAAAGTCTGGGACATAAATATAATGGCTTGATAAATTGTGTATATCCATGGTGACAGTTGTAGATGCCAAATGTTGCCCCCAGGTGAATGCTTGAGAACCATATATTCATGTACCTGCAATATAGATATTCAACATTAAACACCGCCACAACAACATTGATGCATTGTAATTCCTAGTACACAAATAAAGGAACACATACATTGCAAACAACATTTTTCGATTGGTTCATCTTAGGATATCTTTACTATTCAACACAAATCATTAAAAAATTATAGAAAGATGCAAATTCTTAAAATAAATCAGTCTCATACATATGGCCCAAGCTGTTGGCTGCTAATAAGTACTACTACAAAATAACAAATAACAAATCCAAAACAAGTCAACCATTTCCAATATCTGCGTTCCTATCACATCCAACATGTTACTTACCATTTATACAAACACAAAATATATTTATTTTAAGTAATAAAACAAAAGGCGACCAAACAAACTTGCCCATATAATCCTCACTAAAAAACAAGTAATTCAGCATTCTCCCATCACTTGCATCTTTAATTCCGCTTTTGGCTTAACTTCCTACTTCAACTACTATTTAATGCACATTCTTATATGGACAAAAATTCTCTTTTTGGGTACCTTGTTGTATGTACAATGTAAGTGACCAACTTTAAGAGAAACATGAATAGAGGATTAGCATGTATGATAAGATCATCAATAATGTCTCAATTCTGTGACAGTTATAAATAATAGGAATGTCATGTTAGCTCAATATCTCAATCAAAATCATGTTAGAGAAATTGTGACAATGGAAGAACTATTTGGTGATTGTGCTAGTTCTTTTACTGGTGTTATGAGTCGTGAACAACAAGGAGTGTCTTCTATACCTCAACGTTATGTTCTTCCTCCATCTCAACGCCCTAGTGTTAATGTTCCCATTTCCACTAGTGATCTTCCAATTATAGACTTGTCTACTTTGAAGGAACCATCTCTTAGATCTCAAACCATCAATCAAATTAGAAGTGCTTGCAAGGACAGTGGTTTCTTTCAGGTAATATACACGTGCTCAATTTTCATATATAATAATATATTCTTTTCTAGTTCCTTCAATAAATAGAGAAACAAGTTGATTTTTTTTCAATCCTTGTAAACGTACACATTTAGGTACATATTGTGGGTCGGTAGTCCTAATGGAGGGAAAACTAAATTAATATTTAGACAGATATTTTTTAAAACATGTGGTTCAACAAATTATTATAATTGCAATTCCAATTTCTTGGGACTATATGTCTAGTGTCTGTTTGTGTAACTTTTACGTCACTCAAAAACGAGTTTGACGAAAACTTGCTCTCAAAAGCTTTTCTTAAACGTGCCTCAGAACGGAGAAAATTATACTATTGCGGTGAAATTAATTCTAAACAAAGAGAATTATACTCTCTCATTTCCACAAATTAATATAGGTTGTTAGTATATTAAAAGTAATGTATAACAAATTATGAACTTCTTGTCAAAAAAGTAAAATTAAGAACTTATTTGAATATTAACAATTGATAGTCTTAACTCACCACCTTTTCTTCTAATATTACTTTGGCTTCAAAGGAACAAAATCTTCATCTATCTATGCATTTATATATTACTTTTCTGCATTCATACATCTTCAAATTCCTATGGTGACTTTCATTATAAAAATATTGAATTTACATAAGGCTAACTTACATTTTTGCAGGTCATTAACCATGGAATTGAACAATTAGTAATGAGTGAAGCCCTGGAAGTTGCAGCAGAGTTCTTCAATCTCCCTAATGATGAAAAGATGCATTTATTTTCTGATGATGTTCACAAACCTGTAAGGTATGGAACAAGCCTAAATCAAGCTAAAGATGAAGTTTACTGCTGGAGAGATTTCATCAAACACTACTCTCATCCAATATCAGATTGGATTCATTTGTGGCCTTCAAATCCATCAACTTACAGGTGCCTACTAAAATTCAAAAACAAAATCTAATTCCTTAATGTAGTCCTTTACAATTTAATGCTACATTTTATCAATGAACAATTTCCAAATATATCAAGTGCACTTTTTATTTACAATTGAAAAATTGCAAATGTAGGTTTGAATTTGGAACATACTTTTGGACCCAAATGTATGTTAGCAATGGAAATTCAAACAAGTTTTGTAAAAGTTTTGTACTAAAGAAATCTAAATGTGAATGATGAAGTCTCACATTAGTTAAGAATAGCCAAATTTTTAGAAAAGGTTTATGGCTGTGATTTGGACTGCGATATCATCGTCTTTAATGTTTCTGTAACTTCAATCTGATCGCGACTGAGACCACATCGGTTTCATTTGGCCGCAATTCACTGCAACATCAAGGATCGCGATGCGACAATAACCATTACCGCAACTGCGATTTAAAACCCTAAAGTATAGTTATAGTAAAAATACAATGAAAAGAACCATGTAGTCATTGACTTAAATGTATATGCAAAATGTTGACAGGGAGAAGATGGGAAAGTATGCAGTGGAAGTGGAAGTTCTACAAAATCAACTAGTGGAAATAATCTTTGAAAGCTTAGGGCTAAACAAAAGTTACTTACATAAAGAAGTCAGTGAAGGGTCACAAGTCCTAGCAGTGAATTGCTACCCTGCATGTCCAGAACCTGAACTCACCTTAGGCATCCATCCTCATTCTGATTATGGCTCCATAACACTGCTGCTCCAAACTCGTACCGGGCTCGAAAACAATGATAGAAACAACAATTGGGTTCCTGTTCCTTTTGTCGAAGGAGCTTTGGTGGTGCAATTAGGTGACCAAATGGAAGTTTTAAGCAATGGACAATACAAAAGTGTCACTCATCGTGCAATAGTTAATGAAGATGAGAAGAGATTTTCCATAGCGAGTATTCATAGTTTTGCCATGGACAAAAAAATGGGTCCAGCACTTGAACTTGTTGATGAGCAACATCCAAGAATTTATAAGGAGTTTAGCTTCGGGGAATTTCTTGACTTCATCTCTAGTAATGATGTTGCAAAGGGAAGGTTTCTTGACACTTTGAAGATGGAACCATAGATGCAATGTCTAGTCTATTAAATGCATGATGTGTGTTTGTGTTTGTTTTTTAAAGTGTTCTAGCTAGCTAGCAGTATGCATCTAGAAGCATATGTGTTTTGCTTTTCTTATCTCCTGTTTGTATGTTATGCATGGTTCTCACTACTTAGTGACAAACCTACTTAATGTATAATATGTACTTGGAATAAAGAAAGGTAATTAAGTTTAGCTTCTCTGTCAATTGAGGACTTTAATTAACACCATGCACAAGTTTTGAAGACTTGAACTGTTGGCAATCGATGGAACAACAAGCTGGTTATACATTATTTTCTCCTAATCGTAACATCTGATCTGACATATGAACAACCTACAAGTCTACAACTATTAAATACAAATTGTAACATTCAACCCCTAGTAAACACTCCACCTCTTGTGTGGGGGTTCAAGTCTCACATTCGCTAAAAAATTGGTTTTAAAAGAATTTATAAACAATGGAGACCCTTCACCTTACAAGTTAGTTTTTTTATGTCCATAAATGGAGTGACAAATGTCACTTGAAACTCATACACACAATTGCAAAATCCCGAGTTCGACCTAAGGATATGATACCTAGCGTAACAATTTTAGCATTTGACAGTTGAGCTAGGCCTTACAATGCCTTAGAAGTTAGCTTTGTGTGTGAGTTAAGTCCAAATTCTAGTAAGGGAACCTTTTTTTTTTACTACTTTATTGATCATTGTGGTGGATATAAAAGAATTTGCAGTTAAGATTTTTGAAAATCGAAAGTATTACACCTACATAGTTTAGACTTCAAACCACACAGAGCCTGAGGTATTAAAAATGCTTATTTCTTTTAGCTGATTTCATATTAAAACCTTGATTTTTGTATTAAGGAGAAAAATTGACTCTTCAATAAAGCAATCTAGCGCAGTGGCATAAGCTACCTTGGGACACAGGGGTCGACCTTGTGTTGACCAATGCGAAATTTGCTCCTGAGCAAGTGCGGAGATTAGCGCTTTTGATGGACGCGGAAAAAAAACCACTACTAACGGTCAAAAATAACTAGCGCTTTTGATAGAAGCGCTACCTATTCCCTTAGCGCATTTTTTTAAAAAGCACTACTTTTTCCTGTTTTTTTTTAATTGGTATGTTAGGCAGCACTTACCTAAAAAACGCTACCAATTCTCATAGTGCTTTCTAAGAAAAGCGCTACTCTTTCCTGTTTTTTTCTCAATACATTAGACAACACTTTCATAAAAAAGCGCTACCAATTTCCTTCTTTTTTTTAAAACACAATAATCGCAATATATTTGTGTATTCCAATCCCTATTACATTACAAAATCCAAACAACTCAAATGAAGACAAATTTATTTCTCTGCTCAAAATTGTAAATTTTATAGAATTTACTTTTCTTAATGTATACATCAAATGTAAATAACCAAAACAGAGTTCACCAACACTTGATGCTTCTAAGTTCCACCATATACGAGTTTATAGACTTTCCTTTAACAAAGTCTGAACTCAAATAAAAAAACTGAGTTCAATAAGCAAGTCTATCAAGCTCTACTTACTGCAGGAAACTGCCTTTAAAAAACACACATACTGCCTGAAAGGTTATCTAAACCAACGCTATGAACTCAATATATTTTTATACTAATGCATCAACCACATATACAATAACATGAGCACAAGCATAATCTAGAACACTAAGCATAGAAACTTGCAATTTTGTGAGTGAGGGAAACAAAAGCCTCCTCTACCCAAGTTGCCTATTTGATTGATCCTAGTTTACATTTCATAAGCCAGACATGAAGCTTATGGAGAGGAAAACCAAAAACAAAAAATGGGTTTTAATAGAAAAAGACATGCCATGAACAATATCTTAGTCTATACTCAATATCAATCACAAACTACAGCCAAGGATGCAAAAGAAGGAAGAAGCAGCAACGAAATATGCAAGTGTTCTTGCAACAGTGCAACGGATGCAACTGATATTCTCTTGCCTATATGGATTTGGGAAAAAATAAGTTGGGGTGATGGTTCTGAAGAAAGGAGATATTACCTACATCATGAGGAGAAGGATTCAAATTTATCAAGTGTTATTGCAAATGTTGGCTTATATCTATTTAAATTTGGTAGATAGGAATCATGTTTATACTTTATAGACATGCCCATGCTCAGAGGAGTCATGTGCATTGGAGGAAAATGAGCCTTGGTGATGTGGTACCATATGCTATTCGAAAGGAATGCTGAGCAAAAGTAAAGGTAGCACTGATATAGTCAAAACACAATGATGCCACATGGAGGTGTATGCATGCCTCAACAACAACAAATGTAATGCACAATTGAAAGGAAACTTATTGGAGCTGCTACAGATTATAATTGCACATGGAATTTAAAACATGGAGTGACAATTGTCTTTCAAATAGGAGTTACATCTCAGGGTATCTAACATAATGTGATGGAGTTCATCGTGGTAGGTGTGTATCTGCAAGGGTGATGTTTGGGAATCTTATCACTTATGCATATTAGAGAATATTTGATTACTATTTGAAGCTTTCTTATTAGTACTATAATATAATGCTCTTTTATTTTACTTACAGTGAGACTTTTTTTCATTGAAACTTACACTATGCTACTGACTCAAGCTTGGCATAACAAGGCAAAAACTAGAATAGAAATGAGTTAACAGCTAGAAACAGACTGCTGATGCATTATCTTCAAACTCGTGACTAGCACTAATAAGATGACAATGCAGCTTAAGGGATATCCCCAACTCCATTAGAAATCAGTCAACAGTTTGGATGATCCTTTAATTGTGTTCAAACAACTACAATGGTTCTTCAAGACTAAAAAGTAATACCTAATCACTAATGCAAAGAGTTTCGTTTAATCAAACAACTACAATGGTTCTTCACTCACTATAAACAGTCTAGTTGCGGCATTTAATCAAACAGGTTTAGTGTAACAACTTAGCCGAACAATCAAAATCAAATAAGCAAAGAGTGATTCCAATTTTGGAAAATTGTGCATTGTTATCAATCGGATTAACAAAGGAAGAAGAAACAAAGCAAGTAATAGTAAAATTAAAAAGAAATGCAGCAAGTAGGTAGCGGCAGTACCTAAGTTTTGGTTCGCGAACTGATCTGGTTCTTCCTTTCATTCATGGAACTGGATGGTGGAGATGATAGCGGAAATGGAGATTTTTGAGGCCAAAGACTATGACTCTGAGGAGCCTTAAACTTTAGCACAAATGGAAATGGAAATCGATGGTCACGTTGATGGATACTTCTGTAAAATAGATTAGATGGTGAAAGCTAAGTTGTGGCGTGATATGATAAGCAGGGAAACTAGGTAAGATGATGGCGTTTTCTTGCAGCGTTTCGCGGTTGTGCGAGCTTTCATGGAGAGCGAAAGAGGGTTTTTGGTTCGGGATCGTGAGGGGTGAAGGAGTTAGGAGGTAGGAATAAGTAGCGCTTTTTAGCGCGCGTTAAACCTATCTAATATGTGCTCTGTTTTTATATTAGCAGTCTTTCAAAACTAAACCTATCTAATATGTGCTCTGTTTTTATATTAGCAGTCTTTCAAAACTAAACCTATCTAATATGTGCTCTGTTTTACATTCAATAGCGTTTTCAAATTAAACCTATCTAATATGTGCTCTGTTTTTATATTAGCAGTCTTTCAAAACAAACACTATTTATAGAGTGGGTTTGATTTGTTAAAAACTAAGATACTACTGGACATGACAACATGTTTGATTTCAAAACTGTGCATGTACTTTACAAAAATAGAAACAAAAGACTCGACAAAAATTTAAATTTTTTCTCACAAAACCTAAGTACAACTTTATGTTTCACAGTACAATTTTTTGTACTCCTTTAAACTTTAAACCACACAGAGCCAAGGGTTTAAAAAATGTCTATGTCTTTTAGCTGAATCTCATCAACTCAGTTTCCTTTTTGCTCAAAATAATCTTAAAACATTGTTTCATGTAATTAAGGAGAATTTTTTATTCAAGAGACCAGTACAATAGCATACCGAGTTTGAACCCGAGTGTGGGCGAGACCAATGCAATAGCAACACAAAATACACATTACACGTGCAATAAATTCAATCTCATGGGAAACGGAAAATTTTAGTTATACGTCCTTTGCAATTCAAATTACAATTGAAAGGCTCAGACAAATAAAATTAAAACAACCAACATAGTGTAGTAAAAGTGGTAGATATTTGGGTTCTTTGACCATATGGTTAAAGGTTCGATTTTGGCCGGTGCGTATGATAAAATTCCTGGTAGGAGAAGTCAACCCCTTATATATATCTCATTACCTCGAGAGATTAGTGTCTGCAGTTGCGCAAGATACCTTAGTTATTCCAAAATCATAGTATAACAAAATTAAATGATTGCTGATTAATTGAAGTAAAAGAAAATTAATTGAGAAACTAGCCACTTCCCAGCTGCTTGTGTGTGCTATAGTTTCTAGCTACGAAGCGATTAGTGAAGCTTTTCAATGGGTTGGGATGTTCTTGTCAGGCCAAACAAGTATCGATAGCGGTTTAAATTTTCAAATAACTTGGAGCTGAAGAAAGCCATAGCTTGTTGAAAACAATTTATTAATGGCATGATCCTAATGAATATGCACTTTTGTGTTTATGGCAACGCAACTATGATTACAAGTGTTCTTTCTATAACCTCATTATGGACACGTGGAAACATGGATAACAAAACGGTGTATGTTAACTCAACTATGGAGAAACTCTAGTATTATAACTTGTTGTGCGTGTAAATGTTATGATTGTACATCAAATAGATATAGATGTAAAAACTACGTTTTAAAGGGTAAATTAGAAAAATAATTTTTAATGAATCTACGCAATCAGTTTCTGTTTTGAGTTTTAAAAATTTCTGGAACTAAAATTAGACTGGTGGTCAGTGGTGGTCAAAGTGGTAGTTGACGGTGGTTGGTAGTGACTGGAGTAGTGGTCGAAGGTGGCTGGAGTGGTGATCGATGGTGGCTGCAGTGGTGTTCGGCGATGGTCATAGTGGTGGACGGAAGTGGTCAAATGGAAGTTGACAGTGGTCGGAATGGTGGTCGGAGTGGCGTTCGGCGGTGGTCATAGTGGTGGTCAGTGGTGGTCAAAGTGGAAGTTGACGGTGGTCGAAATAGTGGTCGGGGTGGCCGTAGCCAGTGTTTTAAAACTCGGCTCGGCCCAGTCGGTCGGACCAGGTTAACCGAGAACTGGGGGTAACCGACTCGAATCAGCCTCGAGATCGGAAATGCATTGATTTGGCCAGAACTGGACGGGTTATAGGAAACTCGGTGACCCGGTGGGTTTAAGCAACCCAGACCGGCTTTTGCATTTTTTTTTAAAAGAATACAAGCAAAATGGCGTCGTTTCATGAGTTTTTTTTTTAATTTAAAAATAGCAACTGAGAAGTGAAAAAAAAAAGCGAAACGTGAAAGTTGAAACGGTGAGACTGTGAAAGGAAAGGGACCATTTCTTCTGTTTTAACTTCTCCGTTATGCTATGGCTGGGTGACTGATATTCTCATTTTATTTATTGATAACTATTTGCCACTTTTATTAATTATAGAACCCTCTACGGTTTCGGAGGTTGAAGAAACGCTCTCTTGTTTCTTTTTATTAATCTTGTAATTTTAATATCCTGTGGTTAGAACTTAGATTTGATGGTGCTAAGTCTTAATGTGAGGAAGGGATATTCAGTTTTATCATTCTATGTGTATATTGAAATCAAATGAATGAGTAATTGGAAATTTCTATGTTCTTCAATTTTTTTTAAAAATCCTAATTTCTTAGCTGAAAAAATAGTAATATCTGATATTTAGCTGAAAAAATAGCAAGAATGCTTTATGGCTATGTGTCATTGTGTGTGTATTAAGACCTGCAAAGTTAGTTAGATCCTTTCTTTGTTGTTGTTTTTGAAATTAGTTGTATTTGGATAATTGTTTTGTTGTGAGATGGTTTTTGTTGTTTGCTAAGATACTCATGTTGTATGGAACTTAGTGGACTTATTTGAACTTCAAAGTTCTATGAACTATAAGTAATTTGATAGCATTCTGGAATTATTGGTGAATTTTGCTAAAAATTTTTAGGCAGGATGTGTAATTTTAGGAAATTATTTACATGTATCGGTCCGGGTTTTGGTCCTGTTGTCCGGTCCGAGTCATGCGGTCCTGGTTTTTGTCATACGGTTCAACTGTCGACCCTTCGGTCCGACCCTTGACCCAGTGACCCGAGACCTTCACCGAGTCGGCCACCGGTCCGAGTTTAAAAATATTGGTCGGAGCGATGGTCGGTGGTGGCCGGAGTGGTGGTCGGTAGTGGCTGAAGTAGTGGTCGGCCGTGGCCAGAGTGGTAGTTGATGGTCAAAATGGTGGTCAAATTGGTAGTTGACGGTGGTCGGAGTGGTGGTCGTCGATGGCCAAAGTGGTGGTCAGGGTGCCCGAAGTGATGGTCGGCGATTGTCAGAGTGGTGGTCGATTGTCATAATAGTGGTCAGTGGTGGTCAAAGTTGTAGTTGGCGGTGGTGAACAGTGGTGGGCAGAGCGGTGGACAACAATGACTGGAGTGGTGGTCGGTGGTGGCCAAAGGAGGTTAGAGTGGCGGTTGACGGTGGCGGGAATTGTGGTTAACGGTGGTAAAGTGGTTAGTAATGACATGTTAGGGTTAAAACAAAAACTGAAATTAGGAAACATAGGGCCTGTTCGAGGTGGTTGTGAGTTTTTGGTTTTTGGTTTTTGGTTTTGAAAGTCAATTTCAAAACCAAAACATGTTCATCTAAAATGAGGTTGAGTTGGTTTTTTCTTAATTTCAAATAGTTTTCCATCAAAACTCAACCAAAAAAATAGGTTTTATATTTTTTTTTTGTTTCATCCACCTTTCATCATCAATATGTCTGACCATCACCAATTACCACTCCGACCACCGCCAACCACCATCGAGCACCACCGACCACCACCAACCACCACTTCGACCATCGCCAACCACCACTCCTGCCACCGTCAACTGCCACTTTGACCACCACCGACCACCACTATGACCACTTTGACCACCACCAACCACAACTCCGACCACCACCAACAACACTCCGACCATCGCCAGCCACCACCAACTACCACCAAACCATCGACAACCACCACCAACCACTGCCGATCACCAGTCCAACCACTGCCGACCACCACTTTGACCACTATCAACCACCGCCAACCACCACTTTGACCACTGTTGACCACCACTCCGACCATCACTTTGACCACAGTCAATCACAACTCTGACCACCATCAACCACCACTTTTACTACCACTACGACCACCACCACTAATCTGACCACCACAGTCTGACAAGCGTATGTCGATAAATACTACTCTCAACCTTTATTATTAGAATTATTATGAAATTATGTACCCATAAAAAGAATTATTATTATTAAATAAATACATTATATAACTGTAATTTTTTAATTTTTTTCAAACCCAATGTTATATATTGTTTTGATTAAGATAAGTTTATGATGAATATTTATTTTTCTGTTTATGTTTGAAAGTGATTTTGATTTTTGAAAATTTCTTAACAGAAAACTGAATTTGGTTTTAATTATTGAAATTTTTAAAACTAAAAATAGAAACTGGTTTTGGTTGTTGAAAATTTCAAAACAGAAAATCACCCCAAACGGGTCCTAAAAAATTACTAACTTAATTGATTTTAAGTTAGGCGCAGATCAACAACCACTTATAGTTTCACGTGATGCGACACAAGTGGTAGATATTTGGGTATTTTGACCATTTGGTTTTACGTTCAATCCCTGACTGATGCGTATGGAAAAACATTTGTTAAGAGAGGTCAATCTCTTAAATAGATTCCTAATACCTCAAAGGATTGGTCTCTATAATCACCATGAATGATAACTAGATCTTACCAAAAAGTTTCCTTTTTATTTGTTGGCACGTAGTTTTTCGGTTTTCAAATATTGATATTGAATGATGTGTGGGGGTAGATGGATGGTATAAAAATAAAATTAAGTTGAATGTGAGATATGATCTGCCTCAAGTAAATGGTTGTTGTTCCTATACTTCTATATGATCGAGCTGAAAGGCTTATTTATATGTTGTAAATAAAAAATTATTTTAATATACTTTTTCTATAAGCCTATAAATAGTACAACGTTAGAGAATCGAAACTCATGAACTATCCCTTCATCTCTTATCTTCATCCATAATTCTCTGAGGGTCTTGTGATGTACAACTGTGATCCGTCCTAGTGTTTCAAGCCATTTATAAATTTGGGTTTCTGTGCATATATATATTGTTAACATCTAACATTTTTCTCTCTAGATCTAGCTATTTCTGCAAAACTTATTGCACCATCTAGCTACATGCCGTTCATTTTCCTATTAAACAAACTAGAATTTGCAATGGGATTAATTGTTTGATACACTAGTACGGATCACATTTGTTAGTCACATTTGTGTTTGCAAGGAATAGGAGGAGCGGCTCTGAGAATCGACAAGCAGATTTTACAATAACAGGTACAAAATACTGCACGTTTTGGAAACCAATTTTTTGCCGCACTGTTCTGCTTCTAATCATTAATTCTATTATATTGGAATGCTGAGTGTTGAAGGTGTAAAGGTGAGCTCGATCTTGGATCATCTCCTCCACTGAGTGTTAAAATGCAAGCACTTGGTCTCATTAATTGCATCATCTTTCGACAAAGTTTCAATCGTCCAAACATCTTGGTATGTTAAACAAAGTACTAACTTTTTACTAAACCTTGTTGAGTGGATGAATCATGTTTGCTTTGGACATTGCAGGTATTCTGTTGACAAATTTATTCAGGAAAACCATTTTGATGAATGTGGCACTGGCAGTGGCACCATCTATTGTGAGTCTTTCACGAATGGTGTGAAAAGGTTGCTGGTTGAAACATTTTAACTTTTCTTTTCCTCAAAAAGTAGCCTAAATGCGGATTTTTTCCACTTTCAAGATTCATAGTTGCCAAACCGAGCCTTAATCTAGTGGATAAATGCTAAAAGCTAGTTGTGTCAAACACTTACAACTAACGGATCCGCTATAAGCTAGCGAACGAGTATTACCAAACCGACCCTTAATCTAAGATGATGGTCCACTAACTACATAACAGGATGCATACTTCTAGTTCTAATATATACCTTCTAGTCTTAGCATTTGATCATCTATTTTTTGATTGATTTTGTAAGAGACTATATGTTTATTTTAGAACTAAATCTGTTTGATTTTTTGTTAAAATATGTTTGCAGTTTCCACAGTTGAGTGAGTACATTTGAAATACATAGTTCACTTATTAAATTGCTCAAGGCATTCGAAATCAAGCGGGATTGGAGGATCGAATGCAAATGACAAGCATTGCGGATAATGTTTTTTAGATTTTTTTTTTTTTTTTTTTGAGAAGACTAGATTATGCTTGAGATGTACAATGTTATGTAAATGACAAGCATAAGAGATTGAATTTGTCTTGATTTATAGTTAAAAAGTTTTGATTATATAGTTATTCTAGTATTCCTTAAATTCTAAACACTAAAAGTATTGTCCATGCATGTGTAAATGTTTGAAAACAATGCATGTGTAAATGTGAACATCCATGGTGAAATTGGTGTTCTAACAGTCTTTGATCTGTGCTTCTCGCACTCAAAATTAAAAGTTGTTATCATTTTTTCAAAGAATAAAAACTTTGATGGAGTCGCTGCTGCTTCAACCTCAGATCAGTCCAATACTGGTTTCCCTGCTCTGATGCTTGATCCTCCTGCGACTGTGGTTAATTTAAGGCCAGCTTCTCAGTGGTTGAGCACGGAAGAGGTTCTCTGAGTTTCACTATTTTTTAGCACGCGTTTATTGATGGTAGAGTCATTACTTTCATGGATATTGATACTGTGTCATTACGAAATGGCGATCGAGAATCCTCTCTGCTTTGCTGTAACGGTGGCGTGGCTCAAATCAACAACAAGTACAGTGAGTCTCTTACTTTCCTCACACATTCGGAAGTAATTCATCATTTTAACTCAGCATGCCTTTCCTAATAGTAAACAGTATGTGGCAGATATCCCATTCTCCTTGCCTACATTATTTTCTCATGTCTATGTTTTTATTCAGTAATGCCAATTATTTTTTCAGCATATCTATTATTTTCTCCTATCTCCTGTCACTAGAGACAACAATTCTTGATGCACTGCATATGATGCATGATGGGAAGTTCTTACACCTTCCTGTGTTGGACAGAGGTTAGTTTTGCTTTGTCAATTGCATGTGTAGTTTATTACATTTCCCTATTGCTTGTTTCGCAGAGGGAAATGTTGTTGCTTGTGTGGATGTTTTTGAGATAACTCATGTTGCAATTTCTCTGGTAAAATGTCATGTTATAATATTTTTTGTAATATGTAAAAGTATTTGTGCCTTTTAGACTTGAGAATTATTATAGACACTAGATACTACTAACGCCAGTATTTGGGTAATTGGTGCATTTGGTAAAATTTGGCTATTTTCCAAAATTAGCAAAGTTTTTGCAGTTTGGTAGTCTCAGTAGATGTAATGAACCAGCAATCACTTTATTCCCTCCTGTTTGATCATAATTAGCTTTTTATAATTGTTTGAGCGTCCACTCACCTTATATAATAATGAAGTATGATCTTGTATATTAATAGCTATGTGCATTTAAACCTTTGGGAGGAACATGATATTACTTCTAACCTATGCTTGATTTTATTGCAGGCACTATTATTGCAGGCACTATTGTTGCTTCTGTGGAATTTGTTCTTCTTGCCAGATTTGTAACTTTGTGATAGGGTTGTATTTCTTGAGTATTGTAAACAAGTTTGGGATGAGCATTGTATTTCTTGAGTATTTTTAGCTAGCTTAATGTATTTCTTGAGTATTTTTAGCTAGCTTAATGCTTGTATGATTTATTTATTTTTTAATTTTATTAAACATTCTCTTCAGGTTCATGCTTGTATGATTTATTTATTTTTTAATTTTTTTTTACATTTGCGACAGATTTGCCACGGATTTGGGATGAAATTTGCGACGACTTTGCCACGGATATTTGCGACGGAAACATTTGCCACGGAAATTCCGTGGCAAACGATTTGCGACGAGCGTTTTTGCCACCAATTTTTGTCCGTGGCAAATGTTGTTTTGCCACGGAAATTTGTACATTTGCGACGGAAATGTCCGTGGCAAATCAGTGATTTTCTTGTAGTGCATTGGGCCGTCAAAGTCAGGTACTCGTGGCCAACCAAGTTTTCCGGTGTAGATTAGTCATCGGTTGCGCACCAATGACATGGTAACAAAAAAAATATATTCATTGATTCAACTTGATAGATATTACCTAAGAGCGCTTAGATAAGATGGTTGGGGTCTCGTCCAACTTAATCAAGACCATCAGTTTGAATCTAGCCTTAGACATGCAACATGTTAAATTGTTAACTATTTGGCAAGTGTACCAAATCGTGCAAGTAATAAAACCAGTAAGAACCGGGATATCGTCCTCAAGGATCGAATTTAATTTGCCAACTACGATGCAACGACTAATTTGAACCAAGTTGAAAGGGGTTTTGTTTGGTAATGTTGAGCTATGAAGCTCAAGGGTAAAGCGGTAAATTGTTTTTGACTTTTTAACTACGAGAAAACTGAACACGTTGGAAGAAATACGTTGAGAAAACGCTAGGGATGGATGTCTTCCGATTTCATGCTATCGTTACTGATTTATTTTCAGAAGTTATCTCTCTCTCTCTCTCTCTCTCTCATTTGCTATCGAATCCACAATTCTAACTAAGCCCTAATCCCTTAGGTGAATAGTTCTTTGTTAATTGATAAAAGCCCTAATTCCTTAGGTGCATCTACTAACAACAAGCATTAAACGCGAGGATTCGCCACATACATCAATTCGCAGGATATTCCTAAACTTACGAATGGAAGGAATTGAAATTCAAACAATCCAATAATAAGAACTTAGTTAAATTATTGAATAGAATATAGGTTCTATAATTTCCCAATTCTGAGAAAGGTTAAACACGAATATCAATTCACAAACGAGAGAGAACGATAAAAATCATCAAGATAAACCAAGCAACAATAAATCTAAATCAGAATTCACTCATCCCTAACATGGGGTTTAGTTACACATGATAAAGCGGAGAGAAAATTAGGGAGAATTACGAGTGGAAGATGAAGATGGATGCATTAGAATCCTCAATTCTTGTTCCCAAGTCTTGATTCTTGATTGCTTTGAGATGGTAGGAGTGTTCTTCGCGTGCTAGGGCTTAGGTTCGTCAAAAACTCAAGATCCTCAAAACGCAGCTTTGCGTGTTTTATCGTGTTTTCCAAAGAATGGCGCCTCGTTGGCGCCTCGGCGACTTACTAAGCGCCACTGGTGGAGGACGCCATGATGGCGGCGCCTCACTGGCGCCTCATGCGAGAGTGGGCGCGAATGGGCGAGGACTTTTTATTTCTCGCACTCCTTTGTCGCTCATTGGCGCGCTCTAGCGACACTTCAGCGCCAGCAGCACTTCAGCAGTAGCAAGCTCATTCCTTGGCACTTTTCCGTCTGTTTGCTTGCATTTCTTCGTTCTTCCTTTCACCTAGTCACGGGGCACAAAAACACCACAAAAACCAAGCGTAAACACTGCAAAGCAATTCAATTTCAACTAGCACAATTTACTCTTTTAGTGTTGCCATTTTCCCTACATTCATTAAAATCTTCACATAAAATCCTCTTTTTCATACTAAAAACCATCATGTGATGGGGATTCATCACAACCCCAACTTGAACATTTGCTTGTCCTCAAGCAAAGACAATGCAAGACAAAAACAAAACATCGTCAACATCGGATAACATGCAATCGGTTATGAATCCCTTTTAAACAAGACAATCACAAACATCCAAAGGACAAGTTGAGCAACAACTTTGGATGAGTCACCAATTGCAATCCCACATATGGTAATTTCACTAGCACATACTTGCTCAATAGTGCGTGTGTGACATTTAAGCGAATTGGAACAAAGCTAGTTTCAAAATGCATCTAACTAAGACTAGAGGGCTTTCTTCCGAGACCGTAGAAGATGTTTCAAAACAAAGGGTAGACTAACGTTTTCCACATAAGATTGAGGGCTTCAAAGCAACGACAAAGGGTCTTAATTGGTATACAGATTGGACCGGTGCACAACTACTTCAATACACACACAACACAAACCACACAGCGTAGAGTTTTTTGGCCGCAACCCCTCATTACATCAAAAATTTAGATTTACTCAAAGTGAGTTATTTCCGGGAAATTGCAACAATTACACGGCTATGTGGATTTTTCCACTTATTCACAAACACACTTAAACACACGCGGCATACACTACAGCGTTACGGGAGGCCGCTGCGGTGTTGCACTCACGCGCACACACACCACGGCATACACTACGGCGTTACGGGTGAAGCCGCTGCGGTGTTGCACTCACACACACCGACACCACGGCATACACCTGCGGCGTTACGGGTAGACGCTGCGGTCTTTCGCACTCACGCACACCGACACCACACACGCACCGACCATCCTACAATCTGCATACCCGGCCTTTAGTACAACCGATGCACCCCCAACTTAGCTTCTACAGCTACCCTTAATTTTTAGTAAAAATTTGGCACTCCCATGGTCCACCAAACAGCTAGCTTAGCTAAAATCATTTCTAGGATCACTAAGTTCCACCTGAGTGTGGAAGCAAGATTGCATAAGTTCCTTCACCACAGGGGATACTATTCGCTCAACTCTCACCACATCATCACTAAGTTTGCTCAACTAATTTCAAAAAAAAAAAAAAAAAAATTTAAACAGGAAATTCACCATATGATTGCATTTTATTCATGAAACTGACGATAGGTCCTCCCCCCACTTAAACACAGCAGTGTCCTCACTGATTGATTTAGGGGAAGGCCTATTTACAAAAACCAAAGCAAAACAAAAATAAAATCACATAACGGAAACAAATTGAAAGAAAACATCAAAGTTCACAATCAAATAATACTAGACAAGGAAATAAAGGAGAAGAGATAGAACACTACCTCACATGGGTTGCCTCCCATGAAGCGCTTCTTTAACGTCACTAGCTTGACGTTACCTCGAATTTTAAGGGTCGCTTAAAACCAAGGCCAGCTTCTCTCTTTTCACCACTTCGCCAAGGTATGGCTTCCACCTCTGCCCATTGACCATCCAACTTCTTTTTGAGGAAGGTTCCTCCAATTCGATTGCTCCGGCTTGAATTCTCTTTTTGGCTCTTCTTGTCATTGTATGCTTTGACTTTCTCGCTTATACGACTTTGAAGATTCATAAACTTGCAACCTCATTAACTTCTCCTCTTCCAATCTAGTCAAGGAACTACTAATGATATTTGGATGAAGATCATCATCCGCCAGAAAACATATTTCAAATGAGGGAAAGTTGTTTCAATTCAGAATCTTTTTCTCGGGAATCTCCCCTATCTAGCTCTTCTTTTTCTTGAAAACTCTTTCTACGAGAAGCTTCAAATTGCATAATCTGATCTTCTATCTCACTTCCCAAGTTCTCATCTGCTTCTTCAATAGAATTCACAATTACATCCTCCAATGGAGGAGATGGAACTTCCCGTCTAAAGGTCTCTTTCACAGAGTTATCAATCATATCCACCCTAAAACACTGTCCTTTATCATCAGGATGGCGCATAGCTTCAAAAACATTAAAAGTAATCTTCTCATCCTGGAACCTCAAGATCAGCTTCCCTTGTTGCACATCAATCAAAGCTCGTCCTGTGGCTAAAAATGGTCTACCCAGGATAAGTGGTACCTCTGCATCTTCCTCCATGTCAAGTATCACAAAGTCTACCGGAAATAGGAATTTATCAACTCGACTGAACATCTTCCAACACTCCATAAGGATATTTTCTTGATCGATCGATCAATGAGTGTCGAGAGACATTCTAGTGGGTTTCACCTCACCACCACCCGATCTCTTCAAAGATAGACAATGGCATAAGATTAACACGGCCCCGGATCACAAAGAGCTTTGCCAATGGCTATGTCGCCAATTGCACATGGAATGGTGAAGTTTCCGGATCTTTCATTTTCTCGAGGAGCTTCCCTCGGATTATAGCATCGCACTCCTCATTCAAAGCCACTGTTTCGTCCTCTTTAAATTTCCTCTTCTTTGTCAAAAGCTCCTTCATGAATTTAGCATATATAGGCATCTGTTCTAGAGCTTCGAAGGGTATATTGATTTGTAGCCGCTTAAAAACCTCCATGAACTTAGAAAAGCGCTCATCTTTTTTATGTTCCTTGCTAGCCCGAGGATATGGCAACTTCACTTGAGGAGGAGGTGTCTTGAGTTTCTCTTGTACTGCACATCGAGAGAACAAATTGTTTTCATTAGGGTTAGACTTCACACCTTCTTCACTTTCCTTACTCAACTCATTTTCGACTTCTCCATTTTTTCATTTTCATTCTTTTCACTCAACTCTTTTCTTTCATTTTCAATCGACACCTTCTTTTCACAATACACCACAGAGTCGGCAACTCAGACCACTTCTTAGAGAGATAGCCTTAGCAGTTTCATTCCTAGGGTTGTCAGCGGTATTAGCCGAGAAACTTTGTTAGATGATCCAGTAAGTCGCTTTGCTAATCGCCCAATTTGAGTCTCTAGATTCTTTATGGAATCTTCATGATTCTTTTCCATATTCTTCATAGCTTGGTCTTGAGATTGAAAGGTTGTCTTTGTCATCGTGCATAAAGCGTGTCAACGCTTCCTCCATAGGAGATGGCTTTCTTTGTTCTTGACTAGGTTCTTTCTTGATGTGACCTGCTGGTATCATTATTCTTCCAAGAGAAGTTGGGATGATTCTCGCCACCCGAGATTGTAGGTGTTAGAATAGGGGTTCCCACCTTGCTACGAAAGTTGCCCATATAATTAACCTTTCTTCCTGTTATCTCCATGAGTTGCACAAATCACCTTCATGAGCATTTACGCCACAATAATTACATGCACCCGGTGTATTGCTTGAACGGTCGCAGTGTTTGAGATCCCCTCGCAGAGTAGCGACTAGGCTGCTTAGTAAGAGCTTCAATTTGGAGTGACATTACCTTTTGTTGAGCCAACACAAAGACTATTAGAATCCGGCTCTAACATCCCTTTCTTCACTGTAGCACCCTATCATTTTGAATTTTGTACTCATTAGAGGCCATATGCTCCACTAACTGTCTTGCTTCCTCTGCAGGTTTTAGTACCCAAAGATCCTCCGGTGAGGCATCTAACATCATCCTTGTTTGAGGTTGCAAACCATGACAGAAAGTTTGCAATCAAGAAAATCATCAATACCATGCCCAGGACATCTTTTTAATAACAGTTTGAACCTTTCCCAAGCATCATATAGCGACTCACCATCTCCTTGCTCAAAATTTGATATTTCAGCCCGTTTCTTGATGAACTTAGAAATTGGAAAGAATCTTTCTAAGTACTTGCTCTCTAGATCACCCCAATTGTTAACAGTTCCTGCTGGGATAGTGTTTAGCCAATCTTTAGCTCTACCAGTCAAAGAATATGGAAAGAGACGCAACTTTTACGGTCGTCGATACTCACTCCCGCAGATTTGTGGACCCACAAATTTCATAGAATTGAAATAAGTGTTGATTTGGATCTTCAGCATCAGACCCAGAGAATTGTTCTGATTTCAAGGCAGTGAGGATCGAAGACTTGATCTCAAATGCTACAGCCCCCACAGGTTGGAAGGTGTAAGCTTGGACGCCTTGGTTCCTGTTCCCAAAGTCGCCAAGAGTGCGAGCCGGTGGTGGATTTTCTCCCATGATTACAGTCACAGTTTGTTGCACAGAAGATTCTCCGGTTGTTGCTCTTTGCTTCCTTAACCTTGCTTCCTTTCTATTAGCTCTAGCGGTTTTCTCAATTTCCGGATCGAAAAGTAGATCTTTAGGATCAACAGCTCTGCGCATGCACTGAGAAAACAACAACTTGGACAAGTGTCAAAGCAACTGTTTGATATAGATACAATAAATAAAAATAAACAGAAATAAAACTAAAGTAAATGTAAATATGTACGGGTTCGAATTAGCGTTGCCTTCGAATTAATTAGTAAGTTAATTTCGATCCCGACAGAACGGCGCCAAAAACTTGTTAACTATTTGGCAAGTGTACCAAATCGCAAGTAATAAAACCAGTAAGAACAGGGATATCGCCCTCAAGGATCGAATTTAATTTGCCAACTACGATGCAACGACTAATTTGAACCAAGTTGAAAGGGGTTTTGTTTGGTAATGTTGAGCTATGAAGCTCAAGGGTAAAGCGGTAAATTGTTTTTGACTTTTTAACTACGAGAAAACTGAACACGTTGGAAGAAATACGTTGAGAAAACGCTAGGGATGGATGTCTTCCGATTTCATGCTATCGTTACTGATTTATTTTCAGAAGTTCTCTCTCTCTCTCATTTGCTATCGAATCCACAATTCTAACTAAGCCCTAATCCCTTAGGTGAATAGTTCTTTGTTAATTGATAAAAGCCCTAATTCCTTAGGTGCATCTACTAACAACAAGCATTAAACGCGAGGATTCGCCACATACATCAATTCGCAGGATATTCCTAAACTTACGAATGGAAGGAATTGAAATTCAAACAATCCAATAATAAGAACTTCAGTTAAATTATTGAATAGAATATAGGTTCTATAATTTCCCAATTACGTAAAGGTTAAACACAGAATATCAATTCACAAACGAGAGAACGATAAAAATCATCAAGATAAACCAAAGAACAATAAATCTAAATCGAATTCACTCATCCCAACATGGGGTTTAGTTACACATGATAAACGGAGAGAAAATTAGGAGAATTACGAGTGGAAGATGAAGATGGATGCATTAGAATCCTCAATTCTTGTTCCCAAGTCTTGATTCTTGATTGCTTTGAGATGGTAGGAGTGTTCTTCGCGTGCTAGGGCTTCCGCGTCAAAAACTCTCAAGATCCTCAAAAACGCAGCTTTGCGTGTTTTATCGTGTTTTCCAAAGAATCGGCGCCTCGTTGGCGCCTCCGGCGACACTTAAGCGCCACTAATTGGAGGACGCCTGATGGAATCGGCGCCTCATTTGGCGCCTCATGCGAGAGTGGGCGCGAATGGGCGGGGACTTTTTATTTCCTGCACTCCTTTGTCGCCTCACTGGCGCCTCTAGCGACACTTCAGCGCCACTTCAGCGCAAGCTCATTCCTTGGCACTTTTCCGTCCGTTTGCTTGCATTTCTTCGTTCTTCCTTTCACCTAGTCCTGGGGCACAAAAACACCACAAAAACCAAGCGTAAACACTGCAAAGCAATTCAATTTCAACTAGCACAATTTACTCTTTTAGTGTTGCCATTTTCCCTACATTCATTAAAATCTTCACATAAAATCCTCTTTTTCATACTAAAAACCATCATGTGATGGGGATTCATCACAAATCCAGTTTATACCAAAAAATTGATAGATATTACATCAATCACAATATGAATTCAGCATTGCTAAAACACAGAGGATGGATCTGCGAACAAACTCGCAGCACTCAAGTTAATAGCATAAAACAGCAAAATACCTACAAATATGACTAAATAGAATTCACCAGAGTCACAGGAAATAAAAACACTGCACCAAGACAACAAACAATAATATTGTCGCACTCAAACGACAAAGTCAACAAAAAGTACGCAATAGAAGCTAGATATATATGGTAATCACTTATTTAGATAAAAAAAGACAGGAAATGATTCTAACCAAAATTTGACCTAAAACCACACATTTGATGGGTGAGCAATAAAAAGAAGAAGAGTAGAGAGAAGATTTAGAAAGGAATACGGAGGACGCTCGTCATGCTCATCTCGTTAATTGGAACACTATCCCTCTCCCCAAAAGCCACGGAGGGTTGGGTATTCGTAACCTCAACTATATGAACCAAGGTTGCCCCATGAAGCTTGCTTGGGGATTGAGAGAGGGCCATAATAGACTTTGGTGTCGTGTGCTCAATGGTAAGTATGGTAGAGGAACCCTTGGTGTAGGTCCTCCTCAAGTTACAATTTACTCCTATTTACTATCTAACCCAATATCTATTTATCTATTACAAACAAACCACACTTAATCTATTTATACAAACAAACCACACTTAATCTATTTATACAAACAAACCACATTTAAATTACTCAAACAAGTCTCCCTATTTACTTGACAATTCATCTGACTAAGGACAACATTGTAATTTACTATCATACTTTTATCAAATTTCTTCTCTCAATGCATTTTTTTCTCACTTCCACTTTTTTCCAACTTTCTTACTTTTTTTTCTTTCAAAATTCAAATTAAACTCACAAACTTTCTTTACCCACTATCTACTAATCTAATATCTATTTATACAAACAAGTCATACTTAAATTACTCAGACAAATTTCCTATTTATTTGACAACTCATCTAACTAATGGCAACATTGTAATTTACTATCACGTTCTTTTTCTAATTTCTTCTCCCAATGCACTTTCTTCTCACCCCCATTTTTTTAACTTTCTCCTCTCTTTTTTCTTCAAATTTCGAAATTCAAATCAAATCAAATCTACTAATAAACTAAAATAATCAATCTAAACTACTTAGATAAGCGCACTAATATATAAAAACATGGGATAACTTCACTGATATATAAAAAACACGATATTAATATATCAAAAAAAGGAAAACTTAATGACTATTTCAACTACTGATTAATATTTAAAAAATTGGATAACTGTATTGATATATAAAAAACACGGGATAACTATACTGATATATAACCAGAACACGAGATAATCAGATCGATATATAAAAAAACATGGGATAACTATACTGATATGTAAAAAAACACGAGATAACTACAATGATATGTATATAAACACGGGATAGCTGCACTGATATATAAAAACAACACGGGATAACAACACTGGCACTAATATATAAAAGAACACAAGATAAATGCACAGATTGTTTTTAAATAATACTTTTACATTTTTAGATTTTAATATTTATCTAATTTTTTATTTGAGACTCATTTTTTTAACTACTTTAAATTTGTCTTTTTTTACGAGGTGTTGTCCAGACTATTTAAATTATGTCTAAGTTTGTTCATGTTATACCCCAATTTTGTCCGAGTTCTTATATCATTGTAATATTTTTATTTTATTTTATTAAGTAGTGTATGTGCAACAAACGTTTCTATGTACTCAAGTAAAAGATAAGTAGTTTGTGCATATCAACCACAATTAATATAAAGATGCATGATTTGATTCTTGATCAATCATCCCACATGTTATTTCCTTTTGACCCTCTTTGAGTAATTGAAAAAGCAAGTGAAGCAAAGCATAAGAGCTTACAAAATAAGAACAAAAAGATGAAATACCCAAATCTGCAGCTCTATTGCGAAGGCAATTTCTCTCTCCTCGGACCTCTTTTCGACGATCCGAACGGTGAAAGTGGAGATATATGTCTCACGAACCTACAGTCATAAAATTAAGACGATCCGACGGTTAACGAATCCGGAATCGCACTTTTACGATGAGAGGTTTGAGAAAAACGGACCAAAAACTGCAGCTATTGCGAAGGCAATTTCTCTCTCATCAGACCTCGTTTCAACGATCCGAACGGTGAAAGCGTAGATATATGTCTCACGAACCTACTGTCAAAAAAGAAAGACGATCCAACGGTTAACAAATCCGGAATCGCAATTTTACGGTGACAGGTTTGAGAAAAACGGGAATTGTGTTTTAAAGGGGAATTGCTTTCTCTACCTTATTTTAGTCCCACATTGCTCACAAGAAACAAGAGCTCCCTAGCAATTGGATATAAAAGGGGTTGAGAGGTGAAGATTAGGAGGGGGGATCATTGGCGGGTTAAGTGATCTTTTGGGTCAAAGCGTTTGCGGCTCATTTCACTAAAAACCCGTCTTTGATCATTTGGACGTTTTGAGTCGGCTTTTCGATTCTCAAAGAGGTTCCTGCGGTCTTGGGGTCAAAATGGACCAGATAGGAGTCCGGTTCGTGATTGACCTGGTCAGATTGCTCAGTCCGGTTCGGCACTCGTCGAGTCCAGGTTAGTTTTGTATTTATTTTGTTAATTTTTATGTACATATTTATTTATCATTTATTTATAATATAATTTATTTGTTTTTTGTTTATTTATATATCTATTCATATTTATTTATGTATATAGTTATTTATTTATTTATTTATTTTAGCCTAGTCTTTATTAATTATCAGTTTTTGTCTTTTTTTTATGCACAAATTAGTTTATTTCTTTAAAAATCAAATAAAAGACTAAGTCGGTTGTACAACCGGGTTAGTCATCATCCTAGGACCAATGAAAGTACATGCTGATTCAAGTAATCCTAAAAACTTATAAGTAAATAAATAAATCATTTTTCCTAAAAATAGGGGACTAAGTCGGTTGTACAACCAGGGTTAGTCGGCGTTCTAGAACTAATGAGTGTCATGAGATTCGGGAGTTCTAGAATACCTATTCTAAAACCAACTCACCTCACATCAAACAAACTTCTTTCAAAAAACCTCAAAAATACTTTCAAAAAGTAGGGGACTAAGTCGGTTGTACAATCGGGTTAGTCAGCGTCCTAGGAATCAGTGAGCTGTACAGTTCAATGAGTCCTAGGACCCCTACACTAAAAAACACCAACCAACAAACCTTTTTCAGGAAGAACTACGTAGCTTTGATTCCTCCATTGCATCCGGAGGTACGTAGGAGCAAGAGTCCACTCTTGTCAAGCACTAAAAATTAAAATTTTAATTAAGTCTTTTTCACTATAAATAAAAAGGGTAAATATTAATAAACCATAAATAATTTGACGAAGGATGTCGTGGGGTGCTAATATCTTCCCCACGCATAACGACTCCCGAACCTTTAAACTTGCCTTATCCTAAAACTAAAAGGGATTTTCCAAATTTGCCCTTAAACTAAAATTTGGTGGCGGCTTCCTTTCGAACTTCGAAGAATCCTTTCCTCGGATTTTTCGGTCGCTACAGCTGGCGACTTCACTGGGGACTTAACGTTTTAGAGAGTCAAAACCTAGTCTAATTAGTTGTAGGATTTAATTTTTACCCTTCCCTTATTTATTTATTTATTTATTTATTTTTGCATGTTTTATTTTTATGTGATATATAAACCATAGGATAGAAGACGATATTTGTATGAATGTTTGTTTTGTTTATGACTTTGGGTTTATTTTAAACGGCTCCACACACACACTGCACCTCTACACATCACACACCTGTGAGAAAAGGTCCTCTACCCGGACTTGAGTGCAAACCTAAGTTAAAACGAGATTGTGTAGTGATGGCCTGCGGGACGTACGTCTTGTTGGGTGGTCACGAAAATCTCACCTAGAGTTTGATTCCTTTTGAGGATGCTATCCCTTCTAATAGCTTGCCTATTGTTGGGGTCAGTATTCTTGACTGGGGTCATTGGCTCTAGGAACCTTGTGTAGGATTCTTTAGAACTACCCTTGTGAGACACTATAAAAGAAACCTTAGACCCACTCTGTAAGATACCTTTTTAGGGTCACAAAGGAGCGTCATACTCTTGCATTCAAACAAATATTTATGCATACCGTCTTTTATCAAAAAAAAATTCAAAAAACCAAAAACCATTATTTACTACATTTTTAGAAAATATACCACATGCATTTTTCTTTTTCTTTGCACTACAAAAAATAAATAAAATAAACATCTTACGTTGCATGCATTTTTATGACCGCCAGGGAGTTAAAAACTTTATTTTGGAGAGAAGCCATGCATGCTAAAGTCAAAATCAAACTTTGTACTTTACTCTCCAAATAAAAAGCTTATAATTCCCTGACGCGATAGATAAACCACACTTTCATATTCTCATATCATGCGCATTTCATTCATTCGCATTCACATTTCATGTACATTCATTCATTCACATACTTACATCATGCATCAAAAAGTGAGCATAATTCTTATTCCAAAAAAACTTTGATGAGAGATGAGGCGTTTGTGAGAAATAAATCATTCTTCTTTGGGAAATTTAGCCATACTTAGTTGTGAGCTCAAGGTGTTTCAATGCACTCAATTTTTTCAAATTAATGTACTCGTTCACACTTTTTTTCAACAAAGCGTTGCATTTCATCCACCCCATGATGAATGAACAAAATGGTCCACCAAAAATTTCTTTCATGTTAAAACTGATGTTAACTCTCTATGAAGCATTCGTGTAGTGATTTGTATGTCACATGTGTCTTCATTCTTGTTTGAGTCAGTTAATGTCTCTACATTGTCATCATCCCCCGTCCAAGTCTTATCCCACCACGACCACCATAAAGTACATACTCCCCTAACTAGTCGACTTTTTGGTTTGTTCTCACTATTGAAATAACACTTGAGACCCTTACACTGGGGCAAATTTGTGATCTCCAAAATACCTTGTCAACATTGTATTCCCTTGGTGCAAGTCCTTTACAAAAAAATCAAAAAGGCCCGTTAGGTTGAAAACTCGTAAGAGCGGCCTAAGCAAAAATTAGGGCACACAAAAAAGAAGAAATAAAGAAAAAAGAGCAAGTATATAAAATAAGTAAATTATTGTCTTTAAATTATTTTTTGAGAAAACAAGCAATCATGATTTGAAATGAAGTTGAACCATCTTTCCATATCTTCAAAAATCCTTTACCACCCACCTTAAGCCAAAAATCCTAAAAAATCTCTCAATCACCCTAGACAAGGATCGATTCCGCATCAAAAAATGGTGCATCACTTTTATCAGCTCACTCAGCCAAAAAAGAAACAAAAAGCACAAAGAGTGAAGTCAAAAAAGTGGATTAAAAAATCCCAAAAAAAAACAAATTAGAAAAAACAAAGACAAAAGTAGTACAAGTCGTGAGCTGTTGCTTCACACTATTAAAGCATAAAGAGATCATTGTCTAAAATAAACCTCAAACACTTCTTTTGGCCTCAATATCCTACCCTCCATAAACCCTTAGCCACATTACAATCCTAAACAAGTCCATCCTACCGTGAGACACATCAATTACTGTCTCAATAAAACCTCAAACACTCCTTTGAGCCTAACAACCATTTCCTTCATAAATCATCACCATTAGCCAAGTTACATCACCAAATCATTTGTCCCATCAATCATCAAACACTTCATTGAGCCTAATAACCCCTTCTTTCACAAACAATTAACCATTAGCCAAATCATACCGCTCAATAAAAAATCATCTGTCCCATCAATCCCCAAACACCACTTTGAGCCCAATTATCATTTCCCTCATAAATCACTAAACCATCGGCCACGTTACAACCCTCTAGGGTTCATTCCGATCAATGACCGATTGCTTTTGTTTTCTCAAAGTTTTAATCTTAGGACAAATAAGTTTATTTATTTACAATATGTTTGCTCAAAAAAAATGTATCTCAAAAAAAAAACTCAAAATAAAGAAATCAAAAAGGGCTTGCACTCCAAAGGTTCATTCAAGTTCCATTGATATAAAGGCAAGGGTTAGCGATCACCAAGTGCAGTTTTCATCATAGCAAACTCAAGACTATCATAGTCTAAGAGTCATTCTAAAGATAACCAAAAGTTTTATGCTAGGACGTCACCTAGATCCCAAAGTGGGGAAATCCTTCCACCATTTGTTCCACTTAAGCTTGGGGAAATTTGTCCAGCGTCCATCCCACACCACACCCAGTCTAAACATACATACCAGACCAACTCAAAAAACCCATAGCCCTAACTCTGTCACCTTTCACAACCTCACTAAAACAACCATTTGAAATCCCATTACCAAGTGGGGCAATCCTTCACCCTTTACTTGAGAAATCCGCCTTATGGTCATCACCTCATCCCTTGTCATATTCATATCCACAAAACAATACGGGGCAATTTCTCAACTCATTACCCTAAAACGCCGCTACTCTAGTGGGCAATCTTGTCCTTACCATAAATGGGGCAACGCCAAACTCTACATGGGTTGAGACAAAGTCTCTTGCTCTCCGCCTTTCATTCCAAAGCCAATGCATTCCCAGTTCATCATCTTCTACACCCCTAGCTTGTCACCACTAGACAGGGGCAAGTTATTCACTCACCGTCATCAAATCTAAATTGGGGCGACCCAAAGATTTCTTGGCTTGGGAAAACCTACCTTTGATGACCTTGACAAAGACCGGTCAGTCATTCACCCCTTCATGTGCCACAAATATCCTCACCCTAGGCCTTTAGAACCCCAAGTTAACTGACTCATTCATACTTGCACTAACATATGTCTTTACTAAACAAAGCTTCAGAGAGAGAGAACACAAGTTGATCATGTGATGCTAAAAATTCACTTAGGTAACTTTGTGGACATAAATTTCGATCATCAAGGGGCATCATAATGGAAGGAAAAATAAGCGAGCTTTTTAAATACGGTCAAGTACTTTTGCATATCGATTATCGTAGATAATGACCTTGAGAATGCCGAAGTTTGAATCAAAACTAATTTTTCCAAAGAATGATCAATATTCACCCATGCTTTTCGCATCCAAAGTCTCGCATCTTATCATTACAAAAAAAATGTTTTGCACCCAATCACTCATATCATATCATATCATCGCATCATGCATGCACCATGGCATTAGCATTCAATCATTTCATTTGCATCATATTCACATTTGCATTTCATGCATTTATTACGTAACAGCAAAAAAAAAAAAAAAAAAAAAAAAAAAAAAAAAAAGAGAAAAATCATTCCACGGATACGGTCATTGCACGCACGCGTGCACCATTAATTGCATTGTCAAAGGAAGAAAGCTTTTTCCTCCTCGGGAAGATGCATTTGTTAGGTGTGCCCGGATAAACACGATAAGTGTCGTTCCCTATGTTTTGTTCCTCTAATATCGGTCGCTTTAAGCGTTAATCTCATATCATATCACAAATCACCAAGTTGATCCTCGGACTCGAGAGTGGTCCCCGAGCACTACGCTCCTTGATGCCCTAAGTGGCCCAGTCGCAACGTCGAGTCGAGCCCGGCGGACCTTCGCAGACCCGCGTGGTCCTTCGCACTAGTTGTGTCACCTAAGACACGGTGGACGCCCTTCATGGTCAACATATCGATTCTAGACCGATCTTGACCCATCATGGCGCGCCGAATATAAAGGCCCCTCGCACCGTTTAACTAGTACCGTAGCTAGTTGCGCTCCTTCGCACCACGATGGTCCTTCAAATAAGGCCTAGGCAGCCTTCCAGACCCAGAGTGGTCCTTCAGAGCCTTAGTGCTCCTTCAGACCCTTAGTGGTCCTTCAGAGCCTTAGTGCTCCTTCAGACCCCGAGTGGGATTTCAGAGCGTTAGTGCTCCTTCAGATCCCGAACGATCCTTCATTTTGTTCGCGGTTAATACGCCAAGTGTTAACCTCTCCCTGTTTATTCTCAAACCCTCTATTTCCCCTCTAAACGGACAAAATTGACGTCTATTCTATCATTATTTCTATTTCTACTAAAAAATTTTGTAAAATATAAATAAAGAGGGGCAGCTGTTATACCCCAATTTTGTCCGAGTTCTTATATCATTGTAATATTTTTATTTTATTTTATTAAGTAGTGTATGTGCAACAAACGTTTCTATGTACTCAAGTAAAAGATAAGTAGTTTGTGCATATCAACCACAATTAATATAAAGATGCATGATTTGATTCTTGATCAATCATCCCACATGTTATTTCCTTTTGACCCTCTTTGAGTAATTGAAAAAGCAAGTGAAGCAAAGCATAAGAGCTTACAAAATAAGAACAAAAAGATGAAATACCCAAATCTGCAGCTCTATTGCGAAGGCAATTTCTCTCTCCTCGGACCTCTTTTCGACGATCCGAACGGTGAAAGTGGAGATATATGTCTCACGAACCTACAGTCATAAAATTAAGACGATCCGACGGTTAACGAATCCGGAATCGCACTTTTACGATGAGAGGTTTGAGAAAAACGGACCAAAAACTGCAGCTATTGCGAAGGCAATTTCTCTCTCATCAGACCTCGTTTCAACGATCCGAACGGTGAAAGCGTAGATATATGTCTCACGAACCTACTGTCAAAAAAGAAAGACGATCCAACGGTTAACGAATCCGGAATCGCAATTTTACGGTGACAGGTTTGAGAAAAACGGGAATTGTGTTTTAAAGGGGAATTGCTTTCTCTACCTTATTTTAGTCCCACATTGCTCACAAGAAACAAGAGCTCCCTAGCAATTGGATATAAAAGGGGTTGAGAGGTGAAGATTAGGAGGGGGGATCATTGGCGGGTTAAGTGATCTTTTGGGTCAAAGCGTTTGCGGCTCATTTCACTAAAAACCCGTCTTTGATCATTTGGACGTTTTGAGTCGGCTTTTCGATTCTCAAAGAGGTTCCTGCGGTCTTGGGGTCAAAATGAACCGGATAGAGTCCGGTTAAGTGATTGACTGGTCGATTGCTTTCGGTCGGTTCGGCACTCGTCGAGTCCAAAGTTAGTTTTGTATTTATTTTGTTAATTTTTATGTACATATTTATTTATCATTTATTTATAATATAATTTATTTGTTTTTTGTTTATTTATATATCTATTCATATTTATTTATGTATATAGTTATTTATTTATTTATTTATTTTAGCCTAGTCTTTATTAATTATGCTTTTTGTCTTTTTTTTTTTATGCACAAATTAGTTTATTTCTTTAAAAATCAAATAAAAGACTAAGTCGGTTGTACAACCTAGGTTAGTCATCATCCTAGGACCAATGAACATGCATCTGATTCAAGAATCCTAAAAACTTATAAGTAAATAAATAAATCATTTTTCCTAAAAATAGGGGACTAAGTCGGTTGTACAACCAAGGGTTAGTCAGCGTTCTAGAACTAATGAGTCATGCTGATTCGGGAGTTCTAGAATACCTATTCTAAAACCAACTCACCTCACATCAAACAAACTTCTTTCAAAAACCTCAAAAATACTTTCAAAAAGTAGGGACTAAGTCGGTTGTACAATCGGGTTAGTCGTCTAGAATCGATGGTCAGATGCGGTTCAAGGAGTCCTAGGACCCTACACTAAAAACACCAACCAACAAACCTTTTTCGGGAAGAACTACGTAGCTTTGATTCCTCCATTGCATCCGGAGTGCGTAGGAGCAAGAGCCACTCTTGTCAAGCACTAAAAATTAAAATTTTAATTAAGTCTTTTTCACTATAAATAAAAAGGGTAAATATTAATAAACCATAAATAATTTGACGAAGGATGTCGTGGGGTGCTAATATCTTCCCCACGCATAACGACTCCCGAACCTTTAAACTTGCCTTATCCTAAAACTAAAAGGGATTTTCCAAATTTGCCCTTAAACTAAAATTTGGTGGCGGCTTCCTTTCGAACTTCGAAGAATCCTTTCCTCGGATTTTTCGGTCGCTACAGTTCATAAAAAGAATATGGCAGCACCCGTGCGTATGCACGGGTATGCTACTAGTTATTAAATAAATACATTATTTAACTGTAATTTTTTAATTTTTTTCAAACACAATGTTATATATTGTTTTGATTAAGATAAGTTTATGATGAATATTTATTTTTCTGTTTATGTTTGAAAGTGATTTTGATTTTTGAAAATTTCTTAACAGAAAACTGAATTTGGTTTTAATTATTGAAAATTTTAAAACTAAAAACAGAAACTGGTTTTGGATGTTGAAAATTTCAAAAGCAGTAAAATCACCCCAAACGGGTCCTAAAAATTACTAACTTAATTGATTTTAAGTTAGGCGCAGATCAACAACCACTTATAGTTTCACGTGATGCGACACAAGTGGTAGATATTTGGGTATTTTGACCATTTGGTTTTACGTTCAATCCCTGACTGATGCGTATGGAAAAACATTTGTTAAGAGAGGTCAATCTCTTAAATAGATTCCTAATACCTCAAAGGATTGGTCTCTATAATCACCATGAATGATAACTAGATCTTACCAAAAAGTTTCCTTTTTATTTGTTGGCACGTAGTTTTTCGGTTTTCAAATATTGATATTGAATGATGTGTGGGGGTAGATGGATGGTATAAAAATAAAATTAAGTTGAATGTGAGATATGATCTGCCTCAAGTAAATGGTTGTTGTTCCTATACTTCTATATGATCGAGCTGAAAGGCTTATTTATATGTTGTAAATAAAAAATTATTTTAATATACTTTTTCTATAAGCCTATAAATAGTACAACGTTAGAGAATCGAAACTCATGAACTATCCCTTCATCTCTTATCTTCATCCATAATTCTCTGAGGGTCTTGTGATGTACAACTGTGATCCGTCCTAGTGTTTCAAGCCATTTATAAATTTGGGTTTCTGTGCATATATATATTGTTAACATCTAACATTTTTCTCTCTAGATCTAACGGCTCTGCAACTTATTGCACCATCTAGCTACATGCCGTTCATTTTCCTATTAAACAAACTAGAATTTGCAATGGGATTAATTGTTTGATACACTAGTACGGATCACATTTGTTAGTCACATTTGTGTTTGCAAGGAATAGGAGGAGCTGGCTACAGAATCGACAAACAGGATTTTACAATAACAGGTACAAAATACTGCACGTTTTGGAAACCAATTTTTTGCCGCACTGTTCTGCTTCTAATCATTAATTCTATTATATTGGAATGCTGAGTGTTGAAGGTGTAAAGGTGAGCTCGATCTTGGATCATCTCCTCCACTGAGTGTTAAAATGCAAGCACTTGGTCTCATTAATTGCATCATCTTTCGACAAAGTTTCAATCGTCCAAACATCTTGGTATGTTAAACAAAGTACTAACTTTTTACTAAACCTTGTTGAGTGGATGAATCATGTTTGCTTTGGACATTGCAGGTATTCTGTTGACAAATTTATTCAGGAAAACCATTTTGATGAATGTGGCACTGGCAGTGGCACCATCTATTGTGAGTCTTTCACGAATGGTGTGAAAAGGTTGCTGGTTGAAACATTTTAACTTTTCTTTTCCTCAAAAAGTAGCCTAAATGCGGATTTTTTCCACTTTCAAGATTCATAGTTGCCAAACCGAGCCTTAATCTAGTGGATAATAACGCTAAAAATTTAGTTGTGTCAAACAAACACTTACAACTATGATCCGCTATATGCTCAAGTAACGCAGTATTACCAAAACCGAGCCTTAATCTAAGATGATGGTCCACTAACTACATAACAGGATGCATACTTCTAGTTCTAATATATACCTTCTAGTCTTAGCATTTGATCATCTATTTTTTGATTGATTTTGTAAGAGACTATATGTTTATTTTAGAACTAAATCTGTTTGATTTTTTGTTAAAATATGTTTGCAGTTTCCACAGTAGAGTGAGTACATTGATCGAATGCAAATGACAAGCATTGCGGATAATGTTTTTTAGTCGACAGTAGAGTGAGTACATTAATCGACACTTATTTCTGTGTTTCTATTTCTAGTCGTTGATCTTTAATCAAATGAAATAGATGGATGGGATTTATCAAAATTACTTTCTGCAGTCAAGCAAGGCTTCACGTACGGGAGACAATCTGCTCCTTTATTTAGCATCTTCTAGAATGAATGAAGATCTACTTCATTTCTTGCTGTCAATATTGTTACATTTCTGTTATGCCTAGATTTCCCTAAGATGTCCTTTCTTTATGAACCATTGATCTATTATGCCAATGGTTGGCTAGGATTCAATAAATTCTTGTATAAATTTCAGATGATCAAATGAATCAGAATCTGCTTATTTTCATTTCTTAGATATTTATTAGATTTAACAAACGTCGGTGGAGAGGTCTATTAGATTTTCATGTCAAGCAAGTCATTAATAGAGTTAGTTGTCTATTGCTTAGGACAGGTGGTTCCTTCAATTCCTGGCCCATGTTTTTATTTTTTTGATTGAAAAAAGTTTAAGTAAGTTGAGCTCCGAGGGACCCATGTTTTTATTTACTACTATAGAAATTTCTTCAAAAAATATTTCTTTTTCTTTTTTATATTCAAAGTTCAAACAAACAATTACAAAATTGTAATAGTACGAGGTAAGATATCCAACATCACATTCACATCACCTAACAAAAAAGGGTTTCATTTTCTAATACCTTCAATTCTGCAGTGTTTACTACAAGAAACACGGTCATTAGCGAGAGAATTTTCAGTCGCTAACATGCCCAATTCCGTCGCTAATTGCCATTAGCGAGGGACCAGTTCGGTCGCTAATTCCCTCCTCGCTAATGGAAATTAGCGAGAGAAATGTGTTCCGTCGCTAATTAGCGAGGGACAGTCCCTCGCTAATTCCGTCGCTAATGCTGACAGCACGCTACCCGAGTCTGATTGGCACGCTTATCAATCTAAATTTATTATTATTATTATTATTATTATTATTAGTATTAGTATTATTATTATTATTATTATTATTACTGTTGTTATTATTTTTATTAGTATTATTATTGTTGTTGTTATTATTATTATTATTATTATAACCAAAATTTCCAAAGAGAGAGAGAGAGAGAGGAGTGAGAGTGGTGGTGGTGTGGTGGTGGTGGTGGTGGTGGTGGAAGAAAGAGAGTGAGAGAAAGAGGTATGTGGTTGTGGTGGTGTGGTGGTGGTGTGGAAGAAAGAGAGTGAGAGAGAGAGAGAGGTTGTGGTTGTGTGGTGTGAAGAGAGAAAGAGAAGAAAAAACATGGTGGTGGTGGTGAGAGAAAGCTCCAAAAGAGAGAGGTTGTGGTTGTGTGGTTGAGGAGAGAGAGGAGTGAGAGTGGTTGTGGTGTGGTGGGGGCGTGGTGGTGGTGGTGGTGGTTGTGTGGGTAAGAAATTTGTGAAGAGAAGAATGAGGGTGTTGGGAGTGAAAAATAAGAGTGAGTGAGTGGTGGTGGTGGTGGGTTAGAGTTTGTAGGTGAGAGAGAGAGAGAGAGAGTAGAGGAAGAGGAAGAGGAGAGGAGTGAGGGTATTGTGAGTGAGAAAGAATAGTGAGTGGTGTGGTGGTGGGAATGGGAGAAGAGGGTTAAAAGTGAAAGAATGAGAGAAAAGTGAGAGAAGAGTGAGAGAATGGGGTATTCGGTCAAAAAATAACTGGATATTAGCGAGGGACTTGCAATTTGCCGCTAATCACACACTGGCATAGTCGAGAGCGATCTGCAGCGATCAAATCACCAAGGACATCTCATTTCCGTCGTTAATTCCCTCGCTAATGGTCACATTAGCGAGGGACTTGCAATTCCGTCGCAAATGTCTGTTTTTTGCGAGGGACAAAATTTCTCTCGCTAATTTCGTCGCTAATCCTCGTTTTTTTTGTAGTGGTTTATACTCTTTCTGAACTCATATATAGGCAACAAACAATTTTTTAAATTCATTGAAAAAAATATTTTTCAATAAATCTAAAAAGTTGTTGGTTGCTTATATACGATACGAGTCTGGAGGGAGTAATTCGGAAGCCGACAAATTCATCTGTGCTCATGGAGTCTCAGAAAAGAAAACAAGTTCGTTTAAAGCAATTCATTCAATAATTAAGATGATATCATTGTATCATTAGAAAAGATACATGTCCTTTAAGTAACATTAATCTATTCTCAACTAGTGATTTCCAGCGTGCTTCCCTTATTGATTTGATGGATACGTTACGTCGGCATTTGGCCTACTATATAACAGGTTAATTGACACAAAAAATTCCCATAGAAAGGTAAATTAACAAATAAAAATCCTACTAGCCTCAATACCCGTCCTCTGGACGGGTCAATACATAAATAATATTACCAGATGTAACAAATGGGGGGTTACTTATATTTATAGGTTCTGGTGAAAAATAAATTAATTATGCGTACGTGAGACTCCCTATATATGTACATAAGTTAATTATGGCTAAATTTCATCATATAATCGAGTAATTAATTTCTTTCGAAAGAATAATATAGTATCATACTTGAAAGAAAATTTTGTACTGGTCAACATTGAGCTTGTCAACTGTGATATAAAATCTAATAAGTAGCTTATGCCATTAGGCAAATGAAGTTACTTTGTAAAATATAAAATCTAATTCTTGTGAATAAAAAATTAAATTATAAATATTAATTAAATAAAGAATATTATAAATTTAAAATGAACTTTAATAAAGACATTTAAATTGAACATCCTTCGTAGATAAAATAAGAAGAAAAAGTCTAAAGAACTTTAATAATTATAAACATTCATTAAATACAAATTCAAAAAATGAACCCATAATAAGATAGAAATATTGAACATCTGCTGTATATTTTTTTTTCTCTCATTGTAAGGGATGGGCACCCGTTGTGCTCATTTCAATGAAATTGCTTATCGGAAAAAAAAGAATATGGAGGTTTTATTGTAAATGTGACTGAAGGTCCCGTTGAAAGAAGATGCTGAAGGTTCTATTGTAAGCGTAATTTGAAATTCCCACGGAGTCAATGCAAAGAACACTGCATGTACTCGAATATTAAAGAAAGATAAAAATATAAAAACCAATTAAAGAAAAGATTTAATACCCGTTGGTGCAAAATGACCAAAATAAAGAAGACAATAAAATAGAAAGTGAAACACGTGGTATCGTGATGGATTTGATGGAAATTATCAATAAAATAGAAGCACATAAAGAAAGTTGAAAGAGTACGATTGATGATCTATTGTAAATGTGGCTGAAGTTCCCGTAGATAAAATTAAATTGAAACTATAAATTAAATAAGAAGATTATAAAATCAAAAAGAGATGGTTATTGAGTAACACACTTCGTGTATTTGAATATCTACAATTTTTTAGGGTCCTAAAGTACCCCAAAATACACTGCTAGCATCCCACTTTACGTATTTTAATTTTTCACAAACTTATTATTATAATTTATCAAACTTATGGTATTTGAAGAGTTAGTTTTTTTTTTCAAATCCCAGAAGTACCTCAAAACGCAATATTAACATTTCACTTTAGACATTTTGTTACAAAATTTAAAAAATTTCACGATCAAGTACACCAAACCACATTTTTTAGGATCTGACTTTACGTAGTTTTTCATGAAATGAATTTTTTTTACCGAATCGATTATTGAAGAACAAAATTTACATATTTAAGCATCTAAAAATTTTAGAGACAGTAACTCAATTGATTATTGAAGAATAAACATCACATATTCAAATATCTTAAATTTTGTGGGGATCGCAATGTACTCCTTAAAATATAAAAAAGAGGGTCCCTTAACCATTTGGTCATGGGTTCAATCACTGACTGATACGTATGAAAAAATATTTGTTGTGAGAGTTCAACCCCTTAAATGGATCTCTGATACGTCAAATACATTAGTCTCGACAATCACCTGGAGGATACCTTGATTTACACAAAAATATATATAAAAAAAAGACAAAACATTAAAATATAAGAGATAAAAAAGGGAGAAAAAAAAGTGACTAAAAATAGGGAAAAAAAGACAAAAAGACAAAAAAAAAAAAAAAAAAAGAAGAAAACAAAAAATAAAATAAAATTGCGAGCATTGGCGGGAGGAGCGCCAAGCCGCATACAATATAATAAAGAGGGTCCTAAAGTACCCCAAAATACACTGCTAGCTTCCCACTTTACGTATTTTAATTTTTCACAAACTTATTATTATATTTTACCAAACTTTTGGTATTTGAAGAGTTAGTTTTTTTTCAAATCCCAAAAGTACCTCAAAACGCACTACTTAACATTTCACTTTAGACATTTTGTTACAAAATTAAAAAAATTTCACGATCAAGTACACCAAACCACATTTTTTAGGATATGACTTTACGTAGTTTTTCATGAAATGAATTTTTTTTACCGCATCGATTATTGAAGAACAAAATTTACATATTTAAGCATCTAAAAATTTTAGAGACAGTAACTCAATTGATTATTGAAGAATAAACATCACATATTCAATATCTTAAATTTTGTGGGACTGCAATGTAGTCCTTAAAATATAAAAAAGAGGGTCCCTTAACCATTTGGTCATGGGTTCAATCACTGACTAATACGTATGAAAAAACATTTGTTGTGAGAGTTCAACCCCTTAAATGGATCTCTGATACGTCAAATACATTAGTCTCGACAATCACCTTGAGGATACCTTGATTTACACAAAAATATATAAAAAAAAAAGACAAAACATTAAAATATAAGAGATAAAAAAGGGAAAAAAGTGACTAACCGCATTTTACAGTAAATCCGGAACATATTTTACAAACCGGAAATACCGTAAAATAAGGTAAATCCGGGAAACCTAAAAAATTGGCCTACGGATTTATCTATTTATGATGTATTTCCGGAAATTGTTTGGATATCAGAGATAATCTCGTCTATTTGGATATTTATGGGGTATGGGGTATATGGAGGGTGGGAAAAAAGGGAAAAAAAGTGACCAAAAAAAGGAAAAAAAAGAAAGAAAGAAAGAAAGACAAAACAAAAAAAATAAAAAGAAGAAAAAAAAAAAAAAAACTTGCGAGCATTGGCGGGAGTTAGCGCCAAGCCACAACTGTGTCACCATTGTCTGATTGCTGCACCATTCGGGGTTCCTCATTAAGCCTCAGAATATGTGGAGGAGCTCCACAAAATGGTGCATTCAACAGTCGATCACGGGCCTCAATATAGAAACGCCTTGGAATCACATACACCATCTTCAGCCAGCCACCATCGATGAGTCCCAAGCATCTCCCAACATGGCGCCAACCTTGAGTAAGATAGACATCCAAACCACGTTTCACAATAGCTACCTCAAATTCATTGCCACGATTATCAAAAAGAACAATGATTCGAAACTTGGTGCCTGTGTTGCATAGAAAATAGATAAGGCAGCTTCACTTCAAGCTACATTATAAACACAACAATAAGTTAATATCTATGATGATAATGTCAACTTGGAAAACATATTATTTGGTATGTAAAATAGTTACCGCATCTGGTACGATTTCAACATCAAAATGCTCAAATTTGATTGCTAAGCTGAAATGAAATGACCGAGGAAAACATTTGTGGTGGTGACCTACTCATTGTTGCATGCAAAGATGAAGCAAATCTTAAATCTTCAGGAAAAACAGTGGTTATGTAATGTATAAATAAACACATGGAGGGTGATATATATATATATATATATATATATACACACACACACACATGGATAGCCAGCAAATTAATTGGTTAAAAATAGTTGTATCACAAAACCACCAAATAGGTAAATCATGTAAAATCTCCAAAACATCCTTTGTATGAGTGATTGGCTATCAAAATAATAAGGATAATAACCTTTAAATTATACTGCATGGAATAATAACCTTTAAAGTATTCATCTGGCATAAGCTTAAATTTCAAAACAACCAAACCACCAAACACGTAAAGCATGTAAAATGTTCGATACACCCTTTGTATAAGTGATTGGCTATCAAAATAAGCAGAATAATAGCCTTTTAAGTATACTGCATAAACCAATATGTGTGAAGTTGACAGAAACTCCAAATTCAAAAAAACAATTGGTCATAATTTATTAAAATTTTCACATGGCATACATACCTAAATTATATCAACAAAGACACGTAATGACAGTTTACAATTATTATAATGATAAAGCAAACAACCATTGAAACCAAAAAAAAAAATCTTGAGAAGCAAACAATTTCAGGCGGCAAAATCCCAATTAATTTCCAACTCCTGCCAAGCCGAATAAGAGTCTTAGATATAGTTTTTTATTCTATTACTTTTTTTTTGACAAAGTTTATTCTATTACTTAAATTGCAAAGTTTTTAAATTTTTCATTCCGGATAGTCAAGCTGTCGAATTTTTTGTCAAAAAATAAAATAATTGATAAAAAAAGTTGTCAAAAAATATTTAGATGCACAAGTTGTCACAACTTTTTATTAAAGTTTTATTTTATTGTATGCTATCCACGTAGGAAATAATGTTTGTGTTACGTACTAATCAAATTTTTATGACAACAGGTGTATCCACCGACTTCACCCATGTAACATGTTACGTGTTGTCATGTTTGTTGTTGTGAAATAAATTTTTTAAATAAATGGATTTAATAACTTAAGAATCTAGAAATATTTTAGTAAAAAAAAAACCTATCTAGAAACATTTAACGTTTGCCTTCTTAACAATTTTAATAGAATAAAGCTGATTTAAATTACTAAATTAGCACACTAGACTTGAATCCACACCAAGGTTTTGGGTTCGAACCTTGGGTGTGACAAAAACTCTGTTAGAAGAGGAGAACCATCACTACAAGAAAAAGCCTCATTTGCCACCAAAATTAGCCACGGAGCCCTGTCCGTCGCTAATTTGCCACGGATTTGCGACGATAAGTTCTTTGGGACTAATATTTGCCACGGCATTAGTGTTGGTCGCTAATTTGCGACGACATTCAGGCTGGTCGCTAATTTGCGACGGCGTTATCCGTGGCAAACAACTTAAATTCCGTGGCAAACGCTAAACCCCAAGTTGATTAACATGCGCGTCCTCGTTTCCACTATTCTCAACACAACTCTCATCGTTCTCACTCTCTCCAACGCGTTCTCGTCCACCATCGCCGTCCTCACCATCGCCCTCCACCCACCCTCCTCACCGTCGGCCTCCACCCACCGTCGCCCTCTTTCTCATCGTCCACTACCATCGCCCCTCTCGCGACTCTTTCACTCTCACTTCTCACTCTCTACACCGCTAGATCTCACTCTCACTCTTACTCTCCGCACACTCTCCGCCCTCACTCTCACTCTCTCTCTCTCTCTCCGCCTTCACCACCACCCTCACCTTCGTCACCGTCGTTTTCCTCCGCCTTAGCAACAACCACCGCGACGCCCCTGCGACAGCCACCCTCACCTTCAGTCGCCTCACCTCTTTCTTACTAAAGGGTACGTAGTTTTCTTCTAATCTTGTTCTATTTGACTAAAAAGCCCCAATTTTTGGGTGATTCAAAACCCTAACCCCTCTTCCATTTCTCACTTGATCTAGGTTGTGTGGTTTTTCGATGTTGTTCTTTGTTTCTCTTGATGTTTTTGACTAATCTTGTTCTCATCGATGTTTTCGAGAACTTCCTCTCGCTCCAATTCACCTGTTGTTGCTGGTAAGTTGTTCCTCTACATCAATTTTTTTTGAATTTCACTTGAGAAGAAGGGTTTTTGTGAGTAACCTAGGGTTTCTGCAAAAAAAAGAAAGAGGGATTTCTTTCAGTTTTATGAATTTGTTGAAAGGAATTTGATGTTTGATTTCAGGTTATCATGTTTAATGAATTTGAGTTTGATTTCAGCTTATCATGTTCTTTTTGAGTTTGATTTCTACTTATCATGTTCTTTTTGAGTTTGATTTTTGCTTATCATGTTCTCTTATTGAGTTTGATTTCAACTTATCATGTTTAATGAATTTCAGTTTATCATGTTGAGTGATTTCATCTTTTTCAACTGATGAAACCTCTTTTTCAGCTTCTCTTCCTTTTGATGTTGATTTTTATGTTTTTTTTTGCTTCTAGGGGTATAAATCTCCTTTGTAATGCTAATTTGTTTAGTCTCAATTTTTTTACATTTTTTGACAGCATGATTTAAGATTTAAGGAGAAGGTTCTATGTTTTTACATTCTTCCATTTTATTTCCTTTATTTCACAAAGTTCCCCCTGTTGTGTTGATTTAATTAGTGGCTTGAGACTTGAGTTATGACGTGGTGTCTCTCATGTGATTTAGTGACTAATCTCACATTCCAAAATACTTGATATTGGTGAGAATATAAATCAAGCCACAATATTATAATAATGATGCAAAAGCAGTATTGCTACAAAACAAGGGTACTTACACATTGAGACATTTTAAAGAAAAAATTGACTCTTTTTTATGTTGTAGGTGAAGAAACACAAAATGTTTATTTGGATTCAAAAGAGAAGATTGCGTTGCTTACCGCGATAAAATGCGAGGAACCGTGAGTAATTCATATCTTGTTTCCTTTTTTATTTGATCTTGCACAGATGTTGCATGCTTAAGATTTAATGTGGTTGAGGTGAACTATTTGTAGGCTTACTAGGCTATGCTGGTGACAGCTTGCTTGAAAATAAATCTGCATTCGCATTAATCGAGTCCAGTTAGTTTAAAAATAATTTCTTAGGAGGATAGATGAATATGACTGTCCTAAAACATTCCAGTTCTTCATTTAACCATTATTTGTTACCTATTTAGGAAAGGAAGGAGGAGTTGCAGCAAGCCATTGTCAAAATGGAACAAGGAGGCAGTGCAGATGGCATTCTTCAGGTGAATTTATTTTCTTCTCTTTAATCCTTTCTTTTACACTGTTATAGTAACTTCTTGTCAGAAACTTGGTTTCTTTATGAGGAAAAGGCAAATTAGCAACATCAAAAGAATTAACTTTGGTACTTTTTTTTTTAAATTTTTAGAAATTTGATTATGAAAGAATCTCCATCACTGCAAAAATTTTAGTCTAACTAATATTCTTTTTATTTTTTAATTAGTGTATGATTCTATTTTTAATTTCTTCAACTTCAAGAACTGTTGTATGAAACATACTTGATGAGTTTAAGTTAAACTCCTTTCAATGCACTCATGAAAAAATATATTACTACAAATATGAAATTTTCATTAGTTGAATTTAGCTTGTATATCTCAACTTATGAGCATAAAATGGCTTTTCCATCGATAAAGAACTTTCCTGTTTGTATAAACATTTTAATTAAGAGCTTAAAGTACAACCACTTATGATATAATTATTTCCATAAGTTTTCCCAAACAATCTCACAAGTGTTTATACTAGTAGATAAGCCTATATAAGCCAATCCAAACAGACTCAGTTTATTTTAAATTAATTGATAAGCTCTTGTAAACTAGAAGCCGTATATTCTTCATTCACCTCATAGTGCTCTCACTTGATTGCAGGTTTCTATGCACCTTGCTCACATTCCCAAGTATCAAATTATTTGACTCTTTTAGCTGAGTTTTTGCCTTCTGAATCAAGTGAAGCATCACTAATACGAACCCAAACGCGGCAGCAGAAATGTGTGTTCTGCTTTTGGGATACTTTACAACACTAATATCGTGGAGAGCTTCCATGCACTTGATAAACAGAAATTATTAAAGGAAGAGGCAAGAAAGGTAAACCATTCAGTTCATGTAGACATTGCAAGATGAGATGATTGAACATGAAAAAGTTTTGACTAAGACTATTAGTCTCACACTTCAAGTTTACCATTTTGTGTTAAATTATATATGGGATGACATTCAAACTGGAAAAGTCGTGGAGGACTGCTTCAGTGCTTTCAAGATTCCTTCTTATTTCTTTTGCAGACACTGAAAAAGTGGAGTTTCCAACATTTGGTTTCCCGCTCGATGCTTGATCCTCCCGCGATCGTGGTTAATTTAAGGCCGACTTCTCGGTGGTTGAGCACGGAAGAGGTTCTCGAGTTTCACTATTTTTTAGCACGCGTTTATTGATGGTAGAGTCATTACTTTCATGGATATTGATCTTTGTGTCATTCGAAATGGCGGCAAATAATCCTCTCTGCGCTGCAGTAACGGTGGCGTGGCTCGAAATCAACAACAAGTACAGTGAGTCTCTTACTTTCCTCACACATTCGGAAGTAATTCATCATTTTAACTCAGCATGCCTTTCCTAATAGTAAACAGTATGTGGCAGATATCCCATTCTCCTTGCCTACATTATTTTCTCCTGTCTATGTTTTTATTCAGTAATGCCAATTATTTTTTCAGCATATCTATTATTTTCTCCTATCTCCTGTCACTAGAGACAACAATTCTTGATGCACTGCATATGATGCATGATGGGAAGTTCTTACACCTTCCTGTGTTGGACAGAGGTTAGTTTTGCTTTGTCAATTGCATGTGTAGTTTATTACATTTCCCTATTGCTTGTTTCGCAGAGGGAAATGTTGTTGCTTGTGTGGATGTTTTGCAGATAACTCATGCTGCAATTTCTCTGGTAAAATGTCATGTTATAATATTTTTTGTAATATGTAAAAGTATTTGTGCCTTTTAGACTTGAGAATTATTATAGACACTAGATACTACTAACGCCAGTATTTGGGTAATTGGTGCATTTGGTAAAATTTGGCTATTTTCCAAAATTAGCAAAGTTTTTGCAGTTTGGTAGTCTCAGTAGATGTAATGAACCAGCAATCACTTTATTCCCTCCTGTTTGATCATAATTAGCTTTTTATAATTGTTTGAGCGTCCACTCACCTTATATAATAATGAAGTATGATCTTGTATATTAATAGCTATGTGCATTTCTGTATGAACCTATTAAACCTTTGGCAGGAACATGATATTACTTCTAACCTATGCTTGATTTTATTGCAGGCACTATTATTGCAGGCACTATTGTTGCTTCTGTGGAATTTGTTCTTCTTGCCAGATTTGTAACTTTGTGATAGGGTTGTATTTCTTGAGTATTGTAAACAAGTTTGGGATGAGCATTGTATTTCTTGAGTATTTTTAGCTAGCTTAATGTATTTCTTGAGTATTTTTAGCTAGCTTAATGCTTGTATGATTTATTTATTTTTTAATTTTATTAAACATTCTCTTCAGGTTCATGCTTGTATGATTTATTTATTTTTTAATTTTTTTTTACATTTGCGACAGATTTGCCACGGATTTGGGATGAAATTTGCGACGACTTTGCCACGGATATTTGCGACGGAAACATTTGCCATGGAAATTCCGTGGCAAACGATTTGCGACGAGCGTTTTTGCCACCAATTTTTTGTCCGTGGCAAATGTTGTTTTGCCACGGAAATTTGTACATTTGCGACGGAAATGTCCGTGACAAATCAGCGATTTTCTTGTAGTGCATTGGGCCGTCAAAGTCAGGTACTCGTGGCCAACCAAGTTTTCCGGTGTAGATTAGTCATCGGTTGCGCACCAATGACATGGTAACAAAAAAAATATATTCATTGATTCAACTTGATAGATATTACCTAAGAGCGCTTAGATAAGATGGTTGGGGTCTCGTCCAACTTAATCAAGACCATCAGTTTGAATCTAGCCTTAGACATGCAACATGTTAAATCCAGTTTATACCAAAAAATTGATAGATATTACATCAATCACAATATGAATTCAGCATTGCTAAAACACAGAGGATGGATCTGCGAACAAACTCGCAGCACTCAAGTTAATAGCATAAAACAGCAAAATACCTACAAATATGACTAAATAGAATTCACCAGAGTCACAGGAAATAAAAACACTGCACCAAGACAACAAACAATAATATTGTCGCACTCAAACGACAAAGTCAACAAAAAAAACGCATAATAGAAGCTAGATATATATGGTAATCACTTATTTAGATAAAAAAAAGACAGAAATGATTCTAACCAAAATTTGACCTAAAACCACACATTTGATGGGTGAGCAATAAAAAAAAGAAGAAGAGTAGAGAGAAGATTTAGAAAGGAATACGGAGGACGCTCGTCATGCTCATCTCGTTAATTGGAACACTATCCCTCTCCCCAAAAGCCACGGAGGGTTGGGTATTCGTAACCTCAACTATATGAACCAAGGTTGCCCCATGAAGCTTGCTTGGGGATTGAGAGAGGGCCATAATAGACTTTGGTGTCGTGTGCTCAATGGTAAGTATGGTAGAGGAACCCTTGGTGTAGGTCCTCCTCAAGTTACAATTTACTCCTATTTACTATCTAACCCAATATCTATTTATCTATTACAAACAAACCACACTTAATCTATTTATACAAACAAACCACACTTAATCTATTTATACAAACAAACCACATTTAAATTACTCAAACAAGTCTCCCTATTTACTTGACAATTCATCTGACTAAGGACAACATTGTAATTTACTATCATACTTTTATCAAATTTCTTCTCTCAATGCATTTTTTCTCACTTCCACTTTTTCCAACTTTCTTACTTTTTTTTCTTTCAAAATTCAAATTAAACTCACAAACTTTCTTTACCCACTATCTACTAATCTAATATCTATTTATACAAACAAGTCATACTTAAATTACTCAGACAAATTTCCCTATTTATTTGACAACTCATCTAACTAATGGCAACATTGTAATTTACTATCACGTTCTTTTTCTAATTTCTTCTCCCAATGCACTTTCTTCTCACCCCCATTTTTTTAACTTTCTCCTCTCTTTTTTCTTCAAATTTCGAAATTCAAATCAAATCAAATCTACTAATAAACTAAAATAATCAATCTAAACTACGAGATAACTGCACTAATATATAAAAACATGGGATAACTTCACTGATATATAAAAAACACGATATTAATATATCAAAAAAAGGAAAACTTAATGACTATTTCAACTACTGATTAATATTTAAAAAATTGGATAATTGTATTGATATATAAAAAACACGGGATAACTATACTGATATATAACAGAACACGAGATAACTGCACTGATATATAAAAAAAACATGGGATAACTATACTGATATGTAAAAAAACACGAGATAACTACAATGATATGTATATAAACACGGGATAGCTGCACTGATATATAAAAACAACACGGGATAACAACACTGGCACTAATATATAAAAGAACACAAGATAAATGCACAGATTGTTTTTAAATAATACTTTTACATTTTTAGATTTTAATATTTATCTAATTTTTTATTTGAGACTCATTTTTTTAACTACTTTAAATTTGTCTTTTTTTACGAGGTGTTGTCCAGACTATTTAAATTATGTCTAAGTTTGTTCATAAAAAGAATATGGCAGCACCCGTGCGTATGCACGGGTATGCTACTAGTTATTAAATAAATACATTATTTAACTGTAATTTTTTAATTTTTTTCAAACACAATGTTATATATTGTTTTGATTAAGATAAGTTTATGATGAATATTTATTTTTCTGTTTATGTTTGAAAGTGATTTTGATTTTTGAAAATTTCTTAACAGAAAACTGAATTTGGTTTTAATTATTGAAAATTTTAAAACTAAAAACAGAAACTGGTTTTGGATGTTGAAAATTTCAAAACAGAAAATCACCCCAAACGGGTCCTAAAAAATTACTAACTTAATTGATTTTAAGTTAGGCGCAGATCAACAACCACTTATAGTTTCACGTGATGCGACACAAGTGGTAGATATTTGGGTATTTTGACCATTTGGTTTTACGTTCAATCCCTGACTGATGCGTATGGAAAAACATTTGTTAAGAGAGGTCAATCTCTTAAATAGATTCCTAATACCTCAAAGGATTGGTCTCTATAATCACCATGAATGATAACTAGATCTTACCAAAAAGTTTCCTTTTTATTTGTTGGCACGTAGTTTTTCGGTTTTCAAATATTGATATTGAATGATGTGTGGGGGTAGATGGATGGTATAAAAATAAAATTAAGTTGAATGTGAGATATGATCTGCCTCAAGTAAATGGTTGTTGTTCCTATACTTCTATATGATCGAGCTGAAAGGCTTATTTATATGTTGTAAATAAAAAATTATTTTAATATACTTTTTCTATAAGCCTATAAATAGTACAACGTTAGAGAATCGAAACTCATGAACTATCCCTTCATCTCTTATCTTCATCCATAATTCTCTGAGGGTCTTGTGATGTACAACTGTGATCCGTCCTAGTGTTTCAAGCCATTTATAAATTTGGGTTTCTGTGCATATATATATTGTTAACATCTAACATTTTTCTCTCTAGATCTAACAATTTCTCGCAACTTATTGCACCATCTAGCTACATGCCGTTCATTTTCCTATTAAACAAACTAGAATTTGCAATGGGATTAATTGTTTGATACACTAGTACGGATCACATTTGTTAGTCACATTTGTGTTTGCAAGGAATAGGAGGCTGGCTCTGAGAATCGACAAACAGGATTTTACAATAACAGGTACAAAATACTGCACGTTTTGGAAACCAATTTTTTGCCGCACGCTTCTAATCATTAATTCTATTATATTGGAATGCTGAGTGTTGAAGGTGTAAAGGTGAGCTCGATCTTGGATCATCTCCTCCACTGAGTGTTAAAATGCAAGCACTTGGTCTCATTAATTGCATCATCTTTCGACAAAGTTTCAATCGTCCAAACATCTTGGTATGTTAAACAAAGTACTAACTTTTTACTAAACCTTGTTGAGTGGATGAATCATGTTTGCTTTGGACATTGCAGGTATTCTGTTGACAAATTTATTCAGGAAAACCATTTTGATGAATGTGGCACTGGCAGTGGCACCATCTATTGTGAGTCTTTCACGAATGGTGTGAAAAGGTTGCTGGTTGAAACATTTTAACTTTTCTTTTCCTCAAAAAGTAGCCTAAATGCGGATTTTTTCCACTTTCAAGATTCATAGTTGCCAAACCGAGCCTTAATCTAGTGGATAAACGCTAAAAGCTAGTTGTGTCAAACACTTACAACTAGCGGATCCGCTATAAGCTAGCGAACGAGTATTACCAAACCGAGCCTTAATCTAAGATGATGGTCCACTAACTACATAACAGGATGCATACTTCTAGTTCTAATATATACCTTCTAGTCTTAGCATTTGATCATCTATTTTTTGATTGATTTTGTAAGAGACTATATGTTTATTTTAGAACTAAATCTGTTTGATTTTTTGTTAAAATATGTTTGCAGTTTCCACAGTAGAGTGAGTACATTGATCGAATGCAAATGACAAGCATTGCGGATAATGTTTTTTAGTCGACAGTAGAGTGAGTACATTAATCGACACTTATTTCTGTGTTTCTATTTCTAGTCGTTGATCTTTAATCAAATGAAATAGATGGATGGGATTTATCAAAATTACTTTCTGCAGTCAAGCAAGGCTTCACGTACGGGAGACAATCTGCTCCTTTATTTAGCATCTTCTAGAATGAATGAAGATCTACTTCATTTCTTGCTGTCAATATTGTTACATTTCTGTTATGCCTAGATTTCCCTAAGATGTCCTTTCTTTATGAACCATTGATCTATTATGCCAATGGTTGGCTAGGATTCAATAAATTCTTGTATAAATTTCAGATGATCAAATGAATCAGAATCTGCTTATTTTCATTTCTTAGATATTTATTAGATTTAACAAACGTCGGTGGAGAGGTCTATTAGATTTTCATGTCAAGCAAGTCATTAATAGAGTTAGTTGTCTATTGCTTAGGACAGGTGGTTCCTTCAATTCCTGGCCCATGTTTTTATTTTTTTGATCGAAAAAGTTTAAGTAAGTTGGGCTCAGAGGGACCCATGTTTTTATTTACTACTATAGAAATTTCTTCAAAAATGTTTCTTTTTCTTTTTATATTCAAAGTTCAAACAAACAATTACAAAATTGTAATAGTACGAGGTAAGATATCCAACATCACATTCACATCACCTAACAAAAAGGGTTTCATTTTCTAATACCTTCAATTCTGCAGTGTTTACTACAAGAAACACGGTCATTAGCGAGAATTTTCGATCGCTAACATGCCCAATTCCGTCGCTAATTGCCATTAGCGAGGACCGCACTTCGATCGCTAATTCTCCTCGCTAATGGAAATTAGCGAGAGAAATGTGTTCGTCGCTAATTAGCGAGGGCGATCCCTCGCTAATTCCGTCGCTAACGCCGACAAAGACGCTACCCGAGTCCGATTGGCACGCTTATCAATCTAAATTTATTATTATTATTATTATTATTATTATTATTAGTATTAGTATTATTATTATTATTATTATTATTGTTGTTATTATTTTTATTAGTATTATTATTGTTGTTGTTATTATTATTATTATTATTATAACCAAAATTTCCAAAGAGAGAGAGAGAGAGAGGAGTGAGTGGTGGTGGTGGTGGTGGTGGTGGTGGTGGTGGTGGTGGAAGAAAGAGAGTGAGAGAAAGAGGTATGTGGTTGTGGTGGTGTGGTGGTGGTGTGGAAGAAAGAGAGTGAGAGAGAGAGAGAGGTTGTGGTTGTGTGGTGTGAAGAGAGAAAGAGAAGAAAAAACATGGTGGTGGTGGTGAGAGAAAGCTCCAAAAGAGAGAGGTTGTGGTTGTGTGGTTGAGGGAGAGAGAGGAGTGAGAGTGGTTGTGGTGTGGTGGGGCGTGGTGGTGGTGGTGGTGGTTGTGTGGGTAAGAAATTTGTGAAGAGAAGAATGAGGGTGTTGTGAGTGAAAAATAAGAGTGAGTGAGTGGTGGTGGTGGTGGGTTAGAGTTTGTAGGTGAGAGAGAGAGAGAGAGAGTAGAGGAAGAGGAAGAGGAGAGGAGTGAGGGTATTGTGAGTGAGAAAGAATAGTGAGTGGTGTGGTGGTGGGAATGGGAGAAGAGGGTTAAAAGTGAAAGAATGAGAGAAAAGTGAGAGAAGAGTGAGAGAATGGGGTATTCGGTCAAAAAATAACTGGATATTAGCGAGGGACTTGCAATTCTGTCGCTAACTGTCACTCTGGCATAGTCAGAGCAGTCTGCAGCAGTCAAATCAGCCAGGACATCTCATTTCCGTCGTTAATTCCCTCGCTAATGGTCACATTAGCGAGGGACTTGCAATTCCGTCGCAAATGTCTGTTTTTTGCGAGGGACAAAATTTCTCTCGCTAATTTCGTCGCTAATCCTCGTTTTTTTTGTAGTGGTTTATACTCTTTCTGAACTCATATATAGGCAACAAACAATTTTTTAAATTCATTGAAAAAAATATTTTTCAATAAATCTAAAAAGTTGTTGGTTGCTTATATACGATACGAGTCTGGAGGGAGTAATTCGGAAGCCGACAAATTCATCTGTGCTCATGGAGTCTCAGAAAAGAAAACAAGTTCGTTTAAAGCAATTCATTCAATAATTAAGATGATATCATTGTATCATTAGAAAAGATACATGTCCTTTAAGTAACATTAATCTATTCTCAACTAGTGATTTCCAGCGTGCTTCCCTTATTGATTTGATGGATACGTTACGTCGGCATTTGGCCTACTATATAACAGGTTAATTGACACAAAAAATTCCCATAGAAAGGTAAATTAACAAATAAAAATCCTACTAGCCTCAATACCCGTCCTCTGGACGGGTCAATACATAAATAATATTACCAGATGTAACAAATGGGGGGTTACTTATATTTATAGGTTCTGGTGAAAAATAAGTTAATTATGCGTACGTGAGACTCCCTATAGACATAAGTTAATTATGGCTAAATTTCATCATATAATCGAGTAATTAATTTCTTTCGAAAGAATAATATAGTATCATACTTGAAAGAAAATTTTGTACTGGTCAACATTGAGCTTGTCAACTGTGATATAAAATCTAATAAGTAGCTTATGCCATTAGGCAAATGAAGTTACTTTGTAAAATATAAAATCTAATTCTTGTGAATAAAAAATTAAATTATAAATATTAATTAAATAAAGAATATTATAAATTTAAAATGAACTTTAATAAAGACATTTAAATTGAACATCCTTCGTAGATAAAATAAGAAGAAAAAGTCTAAAGAACTTTAATAATTATAAACATTCATTAAATACAAATTCAAAAAATGAACCCATAATAAGATAGAAATATTGAACATCTGCTGTATATTTTTTTTTCTCTCATTGTAAGGGATGGGCACCCGTTGTGCTCATTTCAATGAAATTGCTTATCGGAAAAAAAAGAATATGGAGGTTTTATTGTAAATGTGACTGAAGGTCCCGTTGAAAGAAGATGCTGAAGGTTCTATTGTAAACGTGGCTGAAATTCCCACGGGGAGTCAATGCAGCAACACTGCATGTACTCGAATATTAAAGAAAGATAAAAATATAAAAACCAATTAAAGAAAAGATTTAATACCCGTTGGTGCAAAATGACCAAAATAAAGAAGACAATAAAATAGAAAGTGAAACACGTGGTATCGTGATGGATTTGATGGAAATTATCAATAAAATAGAAGCACATAAAGAAAGTTGAAAGAGTACGATTGATGATCTATTGTAAATGTGGTTTGAAGTTAAAGTAGATAAAATTAAATTGAAACTATAAATTAAATAAGAAGATTATAAAATCAAAAAGAGATGGTTATTGAGTAACACACTTCGTGTATTTGAATATCTACAATTTTTTAGGGTCCTAAAGTACCCCAAAATACACTGCTAGCATCCCACTTTACGTATTTTAATTTTTCACAAACTTATTATTATAATTTATCAAACTTATGGTATTTGAAGAGTTAGTTTTTTTTTTCAAATCCCAGAAGTACCTCAAAACGCAATATTAACATTTCACTTTAGACATTTTGTTACAAAATTAAAAAAATTTCACGATCAAGTACACCAAACCACATTTTTTAGGATCTGACTTTACGTAGTTTTTCATGAAATGAATTTTTTTTACCGAATCGATTATTGAAGAACAAAATTTACATATTTAAGCATCTAAAAATTTTAGAGACAGTAACTCAATTGATTATTGAAGAATAAACATCACATATTCAAATATCTTAAATTTTGTGGGACTGCAATGTACTCCTTAAAATATAAAAAAGAGGGTCCCTTAACCATTTGGTCATGGGTTCAATCACTGACTGATACGTATGAAAAAATATTTGTTGTGAGAGTTCAACCCCTTAAATGGATCTCTGATACGTCAAATACATTAGTCTCGACAATCACCTGGAGGATACCTTGATTTACACAAATATATATATAAAAAAAGACAAAACATTAAAATATAAGAGATAAAAAAGGGGAAAAAAAGTGACTAAAAATAGGAAAAAAAAAAAAAAGAAAAAAAAAAAAAAAAAAGAAGAAAACAAAAAATAAAATAAAATTGCGAGCATTGGCGGGAGGAGCGCCAAGCCGCATACAATATAATAAAGAGGGTCCTAAAGTACCCCAAAATACACTGCTAGCTTCCCACTTTACGTATTTTAATTTTTCACAAACTTATTATTATATTTTACCAAACTTTTGGTATTTGAAGAGTTAGTTTTTTTTTTTCAAATCCCAGAAGTACCTCAAAACGCACTACTTAACATTTCACTTTAGACATTTTGTTACAAAATTAAAAAAATTTCACGATCAAGTACACCAAACCACATTTTTTAGGATATGACTTTACGTAGTTTTTCATGAAATGAATTTTTTTTACCGCATCGATTATTGAAGAACAAAATTTACATATTTAAGCATCTAAAAATTTTAGAGACAGTAACTCAATTGATTATTGAAGAATAAACATCACATATTCAATATCTTAAATTTTGTGGGACTGCAATGTAGTCCTTAAAATATAAAAAAGAGGGTCCCTTAACCATTTGGTCATGGGTTCAATCACTGACTAATACGTATGAAAAAACATTTGTTGTGAGAGTTCAACCCCTTAAATGGATCTCTGATACGTCAAATACATTAGTCTCGACAATCACCTTGAGGATACCTTGATTTACACAAAAATATATAAAAAAAAAGACAAAACATTAAAATATAAGAGATAAAAAAGGGAAAAAAGTGACTAACCGCATTTTACAGTAAATCCGGAACATATTTTACAAACCGGAAATACCGTAAAATAAGGTAAATCCGGGAAACCTAAAAAATTGGCCTACGGATTTATCTATTTATGATGTATTTCCGGAAATTGTTTGGATATCAGAGATAATCTCGTCTATTTGGATATTTATGGGGGTATGGGGTATATGGAGGGGGTGGGAAAAAAAGGGAAAAAAAGTGACCAAAAAAAGGAAAAAAAAGAAAGAAAGAAAGAAAGACAAAACAAAAAAAATAAAAAGAAGAAAAAAAAAAAAAACTTGCGAGCATTGGCGGGAGTTAGCGCCAAGCCACAACTGTGTCACCATTGTCTGATTGCTGCACCATTCGGGGTTCCTCATTAAGCCTCAGAATATGTGGAGGAGCTCCACAAAATGGTGCATTCAACAGTCGATCACGGGCCTCAATATAGAAACGCCTTGGAATCACATACACCATCTTCAGCCAGCCACCATCGATGAGTCCCAAGCATCTCCCAACATGGCGCCAACCTTGAGTAAGATAGACATCCAAACCACGTTTCACAATAGCTACCTCAAATTCATTGCCACGATTATCAAAAAGAACAACAGATTCAGAAACTTGGTGCCTGTGTTGCATAGAAAATAGATAAGGCAGCTTCACTTCAAGCTACATTATAAACACAACAATAAGTTAATATCTATGATGATAATGTCAACTTGGAAAACATATTATTTGGTATGTAAAATAGTTACCGCATCTGGTACGATTTCAACATCAAAATGCTCAAATTTGATTGCTAAGCTGAAATGAAATGACCGAGGAAAACGCTGTGGTGGTGACCTACTCATTGTTGCATGCAAAGATGAAGCAAATCTTAAATCTTCAGGAAAAACAGTGGTTATGTAATGTATAAATAAACACATGGAGGGTGATATATATATATATATATACACACACACACACATGGATAGCCAGCAAATTAATTGGTTAAAAATAGTTGTATCACAAAACCACCAAATAGGTAAATCATGTAAAATCTCCAAAACATCCTTTGTATGAGTGATTGGCTATCAAAATAATAAGGATAATAACCTTTAAATTATACTGCATGGAATAATAACCTTTAAAGTATTCATCTGGCATAAGCTTAAATTTCAAAACAACCAAACCACCAAACACGTAAAGCATGTAAAATGTTCGATACACCCTTTGTATAAGTGATTGGCTATCAAAATAAGCAGAATAATAGCCTTTTAAGTATACTGCATAAACCAATATGTGTGAAGTTGACAGAAACTCCAAATTCAAAAAAACAATTGGTCATAATTTATTAAAATTTTCACATGGCATACATACCTAAATTATATCAACAAAGACACGTAATGACAGTTTACAATTATTATAATGATAAAGCAAACAACCATTGAAACCAAAAAAAAAAATCTTGAGAAGCAAACAATTTCAGGCGGCAAAATCCCAATTAATTTCCAACTCCTGCCAAGCCGAATAAGAGTCTTAGATATAGTTTTTTATTCTATTACTTTTTTTTTGACAAAGTTTATTCTATTACTTAAATTGCAAAGTTTTTAAATTTTTCATTCCGGATAGTCAAGCTGTCGAATTTTTTGTCAAAAAATAAAATAATTGATAAAAAAAGTTGTCAAAAAATATTTAGATGCACAAGTTGTCACAACTTTTTATTAAAGTTTTATTTTATTGTATGCTATCCACGTAGGAAATAATGTTTGTGTTACGTACTAATCAAATTTTTATGACAACAGGTGTATCCACCGACTTCACCCATGTAACATGTTACGTGTTGTCATGTTTGTTGTTGTGAAATAAATTTTTTAAATAAATGGATTTAATAACTTAAGAATCTAGAAATATTTTAGTAAAAAAAAAACCTATCTAGAAACATTTAACGTTTGCCTTCTTAACAATTTTAATAGAATAAAGCTGATTTAAATTACTAAATTAGCACACTAGACTTGAATCCACACCAAGGTTTTGGGTTCGAACCTTGGGTGTGACAAAAACTCTGTTAGAAGAGGAGAACCATCACTACAAGAAAAAGCCTCATTTGCCACCAAAATTAGCCACGGAGCCCTGTCCGCCGCTAATTTGCCACTTGATTTGCGACGATAAGTTCTTTGGGACTAATATTTGCCACGGCATTAGTGTTGGTCGCTAATTTGCGACGACATTCAGGCTGGTCGCTAATTTGCGACGGCGTTATCCGTGGCAAACAACTTAAATTCCGTGGCAAACGCTAAACCCCAAGTTGATTAACATGCGCGTCCTCGTTTCCACTATTCTCAACACAACTCTCATCGTTCTCACTCTCTCCAACGCGTTCTCGTCCACCATCGCCGTCCTCACCATCGCCCTCCACCCACCCTCCTCACCGTCGGCCTCCACCCACCGTCGCCCTCTTTCTCATCGTCCACTACCATCGCCCCTCTCGCGACTCTTTCACTCTCACTTCTCACTCTCTACACCGCTAGATCTCACTCTCACTCTTACTCTCCGCACACTCTCCGCCCTCACTCTCACTCTCTCTCTCTCTCTCCGCCTTCACCACCACCCTCACCTTCGTCACCGTCGTTTTCCTCCGCCTTAGCAACAACCACCGCGACGCCCCTGCGACAGCCACCCTCACCTTCAGTCGCCTCACCTCTTTCTTACTAAAGGGTACGTAGTTTTCTTCTAATCTTGTTCTATTTGACTAAAAAGCCCCAATTTTTGGGTGATTCAAAACCCTAACCCCTCTTCCATTTCTCACTTGATCTAGGTTGTGTGGTTTCGATGTTGTTTCTTTATTCTACTCGATGTTTTTGACTAATCTTGTTCTATCTCGATGTTTTGAGAACTTCCTCTCGCTCCAATTCACTGTTGTTCTTTGGTAAGTTGTTCCTCTACATCAATTTTTTTGAATTTCACTTGAGAAGAAGAAGGGTTTTGTGAGTAACCTAGGGTTTCAAAAAAAAAAAAGAAAGAGGATTTCTTTCGATTTTTTATGAATTTGTTGAAAGGAATTTGATGTTTGATTTCAGGTTATCATGTTTAATGAATTTGAGTTTGATTTCAGCTTATCATGTTCTTTTTGAGTTTGATTTCTACTTATCATGTTCTTTTTGAGTTTGATTTTTGCTTATCATGTTCTCTTATTGAGTTTGATTTCAACTTATCATGTTTAATGAATTTCAGTTTATCATGTTGAGTGATTTCATCTTTTTCAACTGATGAAACCTCTTTTTCAGCTTCTCTTCCTTTTGATGTTGATTTTTATGTTTTTTTTTGCTTCTAGGGTATAAATCTCCTTTGTAATGCTAATTTGTTTAGTCTCAATTTTTTTACATTTTTTGACAACCATGATTTAAGATTTAAGGAGAAGGTTCTATGTTTTTACATTCTTCCATTTTATTTCCTTTATTTCACAAAGTTCCCCCTGTTGTGTTGATTTAATTAGTGGCTTGAGACTTGAGTTATGACGTGGTGTCTCTCATGTGATTTAGTGACTAATCTCACATTCCAAAATACTTGATATTGGTGAGAATATAAATCAAGCCACAATATTATAACAGTGCAAAACTGTATTGCTACAAAACAAGGGTACTTACACATTGAGACATTTTAAAGAAAAAATTGACTCTCTTTTATGTTGTAGGCTGAAGAAACACAAAATGTTTATTTGGATTCAAAAGAGAAGATTGCGTTTTACCGCGATAAAATGCAGGAACTGGTGAGTAATTCATATCTTGTTTCCTTTTTTATTTGATCTTGCACAGATGTTGCATGCTTAAGATTTAATGTGGTTGAGGTGAACTATTTGTAGGCTTACTAGGCTATCTTTGGTGATGACTTGCTTGAAAATAAATCTGCATTCGCATTAATCGAGTCCAGTTAGTTTAAAAATAATTTCTTAGGAGGATAGATGAATATGACTGTCCTAAAACATTCCAGTTCTTCATTTAACCATTATTTGTTACCTATTTAGGAAAGGAAGGAGGAGTTGCAGCAAGCCATTGTCAAAATGGAACAAGGAGGCAGTGCAGATGGCATTCTTCAGGTGAATTTATTTTCTTCTCTTTAATCCTTTCTTTTACACTGTTATAGTAACTTCTTGTCAGAAACTTGGTTTCTTTATGAGGAAAAGGCAAATTAGCAACATCAAAAGAATTAACTTTGGTACTTTTTTTTTAAATTTTTAGAAATTTGATTATGAAAGAATCTCCATCACTGCAAAAATTTTAGTCTAACTAATATTCTTTTTATTTTTAATTAGTGTATGATTCTATTTTTAATTTCTTCAACTTCAAGAACTGTTGTATGAAACATACTTGATGAGTTTAAGTTAAACTCCTTTCAATGCACTCATGAAAAAATATATTACTACAAATATGAAATTTTCATTAGTTGAATTTAGCTTGTATATCTCAACTTATGAGCATAAAATGGCTTTTCCATCGATAAAGAACTTTCTGTTTGTATAAACATTTTAATTAAGAGCTTAAAGTACAACCACTTATGATATAATTATTTCCATAAGTTTTCCCAAACAATCTCACAAGTGTTTATACTAGTAGATAAGCCTATATAAGCCAATCCAAAGCAGACTCAGTTTATTTTAAATTAATTGATAAGCTCTTGTAAACTAGAAGCCGTATATTCTTCATTCACCTCATAGTGCTCTCACTTGATTGCAGGTTTCTATGCACCTTGCTCACATTCCCAAGTATCAAATTATTTGACTCTTTTAATTGAGTTTTTGCCTTACGAATCAAGTGAAGCATCACTAATACGAAGCCGAATCATGCAAGCAACAGGAATGTGTGTTCTGTTTGGGGATACTTTACAACACTAATACTGTGGAGAGCTTCCATGCACTTGATAAACAGAAATTATTAAAGGAAGAGGCAAGAAAGGTAAACCATTCGGTTCATGTAGACATTGCAAGATGAGATGATTGAACATGAAAAAGTTTTGACTAAGACTATTAGTCTCACACTTCAAGTTTACCATTTTGTGTTAAATTATATATGGGATGACATTCAAACTGGAAAAGTCGTGGAGGACTGTTCGGTGCTTTCAAGATTCCTTCTTATTTTTTTGCGACACGAAAAAGTGGAGTTTCCAATCTTGGTTTCCGCTGCTCGATGCTTGATCCTCCCGCGATCGTGGTTAATTTAAGGCCGACTTCTCGGTGGTTGAGCACGGAAGAGGTTCTCTCGAGTTTCACTATTTTTAGCACGCGTTTATTGATGGTAGAGTCATTACTTTCATGGATATTGATATTGTGTCATTCTCGAAATGGCGATCGAGATCCCTCTGCTGCTCGTAACGATCGGGCGTGGCTCGAAATCAACAACAAGTCTGATGAGTCTCTTACTTTCCTCACACATTCGGAAGTAATTCATCATTTTAACTCAGCATGCCTTTCCTAATAGTAAACAGTATGTGGCAGATATCCCATTCTCCTTGCCTACATTATTTTCTCCTGTCTATGTTTTTATTCAGTAATGCCAATTATTTTTTCAGCATATCTATTATTTTCTCCTATCTCCTATCACTAGAGACAACAATTCTTGATGCACTGCATATGATGCATGATGGGAAGTTCTTACACCTTCCTGTGTTGGACAGAGGTTAGTTTTGCTTTGTCAATTGCATGTGTAGTTTATTACATTTCCCTATTGCTTGTTTTTGCAGAGGAAATGTTGTTGCTTGTGTGGATGTTTTGCAGATAACTCATGCTGCAATTTCTCTCGTAAAATGTCATGTTATAATATTTTTTGTAATATGTAAAAGTATTTGTGCCTTTTAGACTTGAGAATTATTATAGACACTAGATACTACTAACGCTTGATATTTGGGTAATTGGTGCATTTGGTAAAATTTGGCTATTTTCCAAAATTAGCAAAGTTTTTGCGATTTGGTAGTCTCAGTAGATGTAATGAACCAAAGAATCACTTTATCCCCTCTGTTTGATCATAATTAGCTTTTTATAATTGTTTGAGCGTCCACTCACCTTATATAATAATGAAGTATGATCTTGTATATTAATAGCTATGTGCATTTCTGTATGAACCTATTAAACCTTTTTGGCAGAACATGATATTACTTCTAACCTATGCTTGATTTTATTGCAGCACTATTATTGCGAGCACTATTGTTGCTTACTGTGGAATTTGTTCTTCTTGCCAGATTTGTAACTTTGTGATAGGGCTGTATTTCTTGAGTATTGTAAACAAGTTTGGGATGAGCATTGTATTTCTTGAGTATTTTTAGCTAGCTTAATGTATTTCTTGAGTATTTTTAGCTAGCTTAATGCTTGTATGATTTATTTATTTTTAATTTTTATTAAACATTCTCTTGAGTTCATGCTTGTATGATTTATTTATTTTTAATTTTTTTACATTTCATGCATGATTTGCCACGGATTTGGGATGAAATTTGCGACGACTTTGCCACGGATATTTATGCGGAAACATTTGCCATGGAAATTCCGTGGCAAACGATTTTTGCGACAGCGTTTTTGCCACCAATTTTTGTCCGTGGCAAATGTTGTTTTGCCACGGAAATTTGTACATTTGCGACGGAAATGTCCGTGACAAATCGATTTTCTTGTAGTGCATTGGTCGTCAAAGTCGTGTACTCGTGGCCAACCAAGTTTTCCGGTGTAGATTAGTCATCGGTTGCGCACCAATGACATGGTAACAAAAAAAATATATTCATTGATTCAACTTGATAGATATTACCTAAGAGCGCTTAGATAAGATGGTTGGGGTCTCGTCCAACTTAATCAAGACCATCAGTTTGAATCTAGCCTTAGACATGCAACATGTTAAATCCAGTTTATACCAAAAAATTGATAGATATTACATCAATCACAATATGAATTCAGCATTGCTAAAACACAGAGGATGGATCTGCGAACAAACTCGCAGCACTCAAGTTAATAGCATAAAACAGCAAAATACCTACAAATATGACTAAATAGAATTCACCAGAGTCACAGGAAATAAAAACACTGCACCAAGACAACAAACAATAATATTGTCGCACTCAAACGACAAAGTCAACAAAAAGTACGCAATAGAAGCTAGATATATATGGTAATCACTTATTTAGATAAAAAAAGACAGGAAATGATTCTAACCAAAATTTGACCTAAAACCACACATTTGATGGGTGAGCAATAAAAAGAAGAAGAGTAGAGAGAAGATTTAGAAAGGAATACGGAGGACGCTCGTCATGCTCATCTCGTTAATTGGAACACTATCCCTCTCCCCAAAAGCCACGGAGGGTTGGGTATTCGTAACCTCAACTATATGAACCAAGGTTGCCCCATGAAGCTTGCTTGGGGATTGAGAGAGGGCCATAATAGACTTTGGTGTCGTGTGCTCAATGGTAAGTATGGTAGAGGAACCCTTGGTGTAGGTCCTCCTCAAGTTACAATTTACTCCTATTTACTATCTAACCCAATATCTATTTATCTATTACAAACAAACCACACTTAATCTATTTATACAAACAAACCACACTTAATCTATTTATACAAACAAACCACATTTAAATTACTCAAACAAGTCTCCCTATTTACTTGACAATTCATCTGACTAAGGACAACATTGTAATTTACTATCATACTTTTATCAAATTTCTTCTCTCAATGCATTTTTTTCTCACTTCCACTTTTTTCCAACTTTCTTACTTTTTTTTCTTTCAAAATTCAAATTAAACTCACAAACTTTCTTTACCCACTATCTACTAATCTAATATCTATTTATACAAACAAGTCATACTTAAATTACTCAGACAAATTTCCCTATTTATTTGACAACTCATCTAACTAATGGCAACATTGTAATTTACTATCACGTTCTTTTTCTAATTTCTTCTCCCAATGCACTTTCTTCTCACCCCCATTTTTTTAACTTTCTCCTCTCTTTTTTCTTCAAATTTCGAAATTCAAATCAAATCAAATCTACTAATAAACTAAAATAATCAATCTAAACTACGAGATAACTGCACTAATATATAAAAACATGGGATAACTTCACTGATATATAAAAAACACGATATTAATATATCAAAAAAAGGAAAACTTAATGACTATTTCAACTACTGATTAATATTTAAAAAATTGGATAACTGTATTGATATATAAAAACAGGATAACTATACCGATATATAATGAGAACACGAGATAATCGTGAGCGATATATAAAAAAACATGGGATAACTATCTTCGATATGTAAAAAAACACGAGATAACTACAATGATATGTATATAAACACGGGATATTTGTGACCGATATAAAAAAACAACACGGGATAACAACACTGGCACTAATATATAAAAGAACACAAGATAAATGCACAGATTGTTTTTAAATAATACTTTTACATTTTTAGATTTTAATATTTATCTAATTTTTTATTTGAGACTCATTTTTTTAACTACTTTAAATTTGTCTTTTTTTACGAGGTGTTGTCCAGACTATTTAAATTATGTCTAAGTTTGTTCATAAAAAGAATATGGCAGCACCCGTGCGTATGCACGGGTATGCTACTAGTTATTAAATAAATACATTATTTAACTGTAATTTTTAATTTTTTCAAACACAATGTTATATATTGTTTTGATTAAGATAAGTTTATGATGAATATTTATTTTTTCTGTTTATGTTTGAAAGTGATTTTGATTTTTGAAAATTTCTTAATGTAAAATCGAATTTGGTTTTAATTATTGAAAATTTTAAAACTAAAAGCAGAACCGGTTTTGGATGTTGAAAATTTCAAAACAGAAAATCACCCCAAACGGGTCCTAAACCAAATGCTCTAGTTTGACAAAACGGATGGTTGGCAGCATTTGGGGAGATAACGAGTTTGATTGGGTACACAAGAATGCTAATGGGATGTCAGGTGGCTTATTAAGTATATGGAAATCAGGTAGTCTGGAGGTAATGTTCTCTTTCTCCGGTGAACACTTCATAGGGGTCTGTGCGAAATTGCAGGGTAGCCTGTGCTATTTGGTAAATGTCTACTCCGCATGTAATATGGCTGGGAAAAGGAGGTTATGGGAAAATCTGAGAGTACTAAAGGATGACTTCGAACCAGGAGATTGGTGCATTGCAGGTGATTTTAATGCGGTTACATCGAGAGCAGAGAGAAGTTGCTGCTCCACTAGCTTTAATAATGTGGAGGCAAGAGAATTTGTGTCCTTTATGGAAGATATGGAGCTAATTGACGTGCCAGTGCTGGGGAAAAAATTTTCATGGTTCGGTTCTGATGGAAGGGCGAGTAGATTGGATAGGGTACTGCTGACTGAGGGACTGACTACAAAATGGAACATTAGTGCACAATGGATAGGTGTGATGAGAAATCTCGATCATTGCCCCTGTCTGGCTAGTGAGCTCGACTTTGAATTGGGGACCGAAGCCCTTCAGGTTCAATAATTGTTGGGTCGATCATGAGGATTTTTTGGATTTTGTGAAAGGATGTTGGGAATCCTTTCAGGTGGAAGGAAGGGCCTCTTTCGTGATAAAGGAAAAGATGAAGCTACTGAAGGAAAAGTTGAAGATTTGGAATCGTGAGGTGTTTGGATATAAAGACCTGAAAATTGAAAACATAGTAAGGGATATGAATGAGGTTGATAAGTTAGCTTGAGGGGGAGGTATTGATGATGTGCGAAGGACCGGACTAAACGAGGAATTGCGGAAAGAGCTTCACGCAGAGAGAGTTCGCTTGCGCAAAAAGGCAGGTAAGATGGATTGCGAAGGAGATTCAAATAGTAAGTTTTTTCATGCATGTGTAAGAGGAAATCGTAGAAGAACTCAAACTATTAAAGCTCAAAGTGGGAGGGGACCTGGATAGATGACGTGGGGGTGTGAAACTAGCGGTTAAGAATCACTTTGAAGGGAAATTTAGGAGGAGGATACAAATAGACCAACACTTGATGGAGTGAATTTTAATCAAATCTCTCGGGAAGGAAAATGAATTGTTGATTGAACCAGTTTAGCTTGGAAGAAATCAAAGAAGTGGTATGGGAATGCGACAAAGAACAAGAGCCCGGGGACCAGGACGGATTCAATTTTAAGTTTGTCAAGGAGTGTTGGGACATCATAGGTCTTTGAAGTTTTTGAGTTCTTTAAGGAGTTTCATAAGAGTTCGCGGTGCCTAAGGCGATTAGCGCATCCTTTATTGCGCTAATACCTAAGAATAATAACCCACAAGGGCTAGGAGAGTATAGGCCCATATCACTTATCGGATGTTTGTATAAGATGCTTGCAAAGGTCTTAGCGGGAAGGCTGAAAAAGGTTATGAAGGGTGTGATCTCGGACTGTCAGAGTGCCTTTCTCGCAGGAAGAAATATTCTTGATGGAGTGGTTGTGGTGAATGAGCTCATGGATATGGCTAAGAGAAGAAAACAAAAGTGTGTGATCATGAAAGCTGATTTCGAGAAAGCATATGATTCAAGAAGTCGGTCTTTTACGGATTATATCTTTGAAGCGGACTAGGTTTTGGGGAAAGATGGAGGAAGTGGATGCATGCTTGCGTCTCATCAAATTCTATTTCAGTTCTTGTTAATGGCAGTCCTTCGGAAGAGTTCGTGGCTCAAAAAGGACTAAAGCAAGGGGATCCGCTGGCACCGTTCTTATTCTTGATAGTAGCTGAAGAAAGGCTGGTTGTGTGCAGTGAGAGAAAGGCGAGAAAGCGAACAATCTTCATGGGTATAGCTTCAAAAATGCTATTTCGGTTGAGTTGTTGCATTCGCCGACGACACAATTTTGGTTTGTGATGGGGAGATAGGAGCATCCGGTGTTGGAAAGCGTCATCGAGAAGTTTCGAGATGGCCGGGCTTAAAGGTGAACTTTGCAAAGAGTAGTGTCTTTGGGTTGAATTTGGAGGACAACGTGATGGAAGGTATCTCACGGTTTTTGGCCCGCAAATTGGGGCGTCTCCATTCAAATTCTTGGGAATTCGATTGGAGCAAACCCAGAAGAATGTCTACATGGCACCGATTATTGACTCTATGAAAGCGAGACTGAGTACTTGGAAGAGCAGACAATTGTCAATAGGGGGTCGAGTTACACTTATCAATTCGGTACTTGCCTCTCTCCCCCTATACTTTTTCTCCTTTTTCAAAGCACCAAAAAAAGCCATAGCGGAGATTACAAAAATTCAAAGAAGGTTCCTATGGGGGTGACGAAGACAACAAGAAAGTAGCTTGGGTGAAGTGGGAGACAATCTGCTTACCAAAAGAAAAGGGGGGCTTAGGCATAAAGAACTTGGAGATGTTTAATGTGGCATTATTATCAAAATGGAGGTGGAGAATATTGGTTGAAGAAAACAATGCTATTTGGAAAGGGTTTTCGTAGAAAAGTATGATTTAAAGGATCGATGGTCCGATATGGCGGAGAATAGAAGAGGATGGGAGAAGAAATCATTGTGGTGGAGGATTTGTGTCTTCTTGGGGAGGGTTAAATTTGCAAGAAGATTGGTTTAAAAACTAGTAAAAATTAAAGTGGGAAATGGTAAGAAGACACGATTCGGAGGACGCCCGGATTGGTATGGATCAATTTGGATAATTTATTTCCGAATTATATAATTGTTGCGAGTTCAAGGAGGCAACAGTGGACGATTTGGGCAATGGACCAAGCGGGATGGGCGTGGAAAAAGCGGTTTGCAAACCGATGGCTCGGCTTTGACGATTATGCGATCCATTCGTTTTTCTACTGCTTCGCTTGCGCAGATCTCGTGGTATTCTTTGCAGCCTTATCATACCGACAAAGAAGCGCAGATAGGTGGTCTTTGAGTGCCGGGACGCGTTAGGTGGCTTTTCGGTGAAAAAATGCTATGATTCTTTCTTTGTTTTTTCTCGCAGGTGGCGCACACATTCAAAGTGATCGGAATTGTTGCCGCATGCAATAAAATATGGAAATGTGACGTTAGCCCAAAATACAAATTTTTGCGTGGAGGTGTTACTTCAAATGAGTTGCCACTAGAGTTGCTCTACATAGAAGAGGGATAATTCAATCACAAAATGACTTAAGCTGCGTGCTGTGTTTTCGAGAGGAGGAGACGGAGGAACATTTATTTATGACTTGTGGAATCGCAAAGAAAAATATGGAGGAGCGTTTTTGAATGGATGGGAGTTCAATTGGTGACACCGACGACCTAGTAAATCATTATGTGGAGTTTGGAAAATTAGTCAAAGGGAAACGGCAAAGAGGTGTCAAACATCTCATTTGGATGGCGACAATATGGACCATTTGGATGGCGAGAAACAGGGTAATATTTAAAGGTGAGGTAGCAGTTCGGCCCAAAGAATGCAAAGCGGGCATTAAAGATTTGGCGTGGTGTTGGTTCAAGGCGGCGCGAAGGGAAGAAATGTTAGCGCAACATGGTGGATGGTTTCACTCGCCCATTGGGATGTTTCTCTATGTTGTAATTTATATTTTATAGTTGGCTTGTCAACACTTATGTGGGCGTAGTAGGGAGAAAAAACAATTGAATTAGGGTCTTTTCTTCATTGTTTGCACACCTTTTAATGTGAGACTCTTTTCCTTCCATTGTCTTTTTCCCAAGGGGTTTTGGCTTTGGAAGGTTTTGAGGAGGCCCCCTTCCCTTTCTTTTTTTCTCTCATTGTAAGTAGGGCACCCTCTTGTGCTCCTTTCAATGAGATCTTGATTATCTAAAAAAAAAAAAAAAAAAAAAAAAACAACCACTTATAGTTTCACGTGATGCGACACAAGTGGTAGATATTTGGGTATTTTGACCATTTGGTTTTACGTTCAATCCTCGATCACGATGCGTATGGAAAAACATTTTGTTAAGAGAGGCCAATCTCTTAAATAGATTCCTAATACCTCAAAGGATTTGGTCTCTATAATCACCATGAATGATAACTAGATCTTACCAAAAAGTTTCCTTTTTATTTGTTGGCACGTAGTTTTTCGGTTTTCAAATATTGATATTGAATGATGTGTGGGGGTAGATGGATGGTATAAAAATAAAATTAAGTTGAATGTGAGATATGATCTGCCTCAAGTAAATGGTTGTTGTTCCTATACTTCTATATGATCGAGCTGAAAGGCTTATTTATATGTTGTAAATAAAAAATTATTTTAATATACTTTTTCTATAAGCCTATAAATAGTACAACGTTAGAGAATCGAAACTCATGAACTATCCCTTCATCTCTTATCTTCATCCATAATTCTCTGAGGGTCTTGTGATGTACAACTGTGATCCGTCCTAGTGTTTCAAGCCATTTATAAATTTGGGTTTCTGTGCATATATATATTGTTAACATCTAACATTTTTCTCTCAGATCTAGCAATTTCCGCAACTTATTGCACCATCTAGCTACATGCCGTTCATTTTCCTATTAAACAAACTAGAATTTGCAATGGGATTAATTGTTTGATACACTAGTACGGATCACATTTGTTAGTCACATTTGTGTTTGCAAGGAATAGGAGGAGTGGCTACTGAGAATCGACAAGCAGATTTTACAATAATGTACAAAAATCGCACGCGTTTTGGAAACCAATTTTTGCCGCGACTTTATTCGCTTCTAATCATTAATTCTATTATATTGGAATCTTTGAGTGTTGAAGGTGTAAAGGTGAGCTCGATCTTGGATCATCTCCTCCATCGAGTGTTAAAATGCAAGCACTTGGTCTCATTAATTGCATCATCTTTCGACAAAGTTTCAATCGTCCAAACATCTTGGTATGTTAAACAAAGTACTACTTTTTACTAAACCTTGTTGAGTGGATGAATCATGTTTGCTTTGGACATTGCGGTATTCTACGTTGACAAATTTATTCGGAAAACCATTTTGATGAATGTGTAGCTTGGCGATGGCACCATCTATTGTGAGTCTTTCACGAATGGTGTGAAAAGGTTCTTTGGTTGAAACATTTTAACTTTTCTTTTCCTCAAAAAGTAGCCTAAATGCGGATTTTTTCCACTTTCAAGATTCATAGTTGCCAAACCGAGCCTTAATCTAGTGGATAAGCATTTAAAAGTTTAGTTGTGTCAAAACACTTACAACTACTAGCGGATCATTATTAAATTTGTGACAGTATTACCAAACCGAGCCTTAATCTAAGATGATGGTCCACTAACTACATAACAGGATGCATACTTCTAGTTCTAATATATACCTTCTAGTCTTAGCATTTGATCATCTATTTTTGATTGATTTTGTAAGAGACTATATGTTTATTTTAGAACTAAATCTGTTTGATTTTTTGTTAAAATATGTTTGCAGTTTCCACAGTAGAGTGAGTACATTGATCGAATGCAAATGACAAGCATTGCGGATAATGTTTTTTAGTCGACAGTAGAGTGAGTACATTAATCGACACTTATTTCTGTGTTTCTATTTCTAGTCGTTGATCTTTAATCAAATGAAATAGATGGATGGGATTTATCAAAATTACTTTCTGCAGTCAAGCAAGGCTTCACGTACGGGAGACAATCTGCTCCTTTATTTAGCATCTTCTAGAATGAATGAAGATCTACTTCATTTCTTGCTGTCAATATTGTTACATTTCTGTTATGCCTAGATTTCCCTAAGATGTCCTTTCTTTATGAACCATTGATCTATTATGCCAATGGTTGGCTAGGATTCAATAAATTCTTGTATAAATTTCAGATGATCAAATGAATCAGAATCTGCTTATTTTCATTTCTTAGATATTTATTAGATTTAACAAACGTCGGTGGAGAGGTCTATTAGATTTTCATGTCAAGCAAGTCATTAATAGAGTTAGTTGTCTATTGCTTAGGACAGGTGGTTCCTTCAATTCCTGGCCCATGTTTTTATTTTTTTGATCGAAAAAAAGTTTAAGTAAGTTGAAACAGAGGACCCATGTTTTTATTTACTACTATAGAAATTTCTTCAAAAAATGTTTCTTTTTTCTTTTTTATATTCAAAGTTCAAACAAACAATTACAAAATTGTAATAGTACGAGGTAAGATATCCAACATCACATTCACATCACCTAACAAAAAAGGGTTTCATTTTCTAATACCTTTAATTCTGCACTGTTTATACTCTTTCTGAACTCATATATAACCAACAAACAATTTTTTAAATTTATTGAAAAAATATTTTTCAATAATTCTAAAAAGTTGTTAGTTGCTTATATACGATTCTGGAGGGAGTAATTCGGAAGCCGACAAATTCATTTGTGCTCGTGGAGTCTCAGAAAAGAAAACAAGTTCGTTTAAAGCAATTCATTCAATAATTAAGATGATATCATTGTATCATTAGAAAAGATACATGTCCTTTAAGTAACATTAATCTATTCTCAATTCTCAACTAGTGATTTCCAGCGTGCTTCCCTTATTGATTTGATGGATACGTTACGTCGGCATTTGGCCTACTATATAACAGGTTAATTGACACAAAAAATTCCCATAGAAAGGTGAATTAACAAATAAAAATCCTATATAGTTTTTTATTCTATTACTTTTTTTTTAACAAAATTTATTCTATTACTTAAATTGCAAAGTTTTTAAATTTTTCATTCCGGATAGTCAAGCTGTCGAACTTTTTGTCAAAAAATAAAATAATTGATAAAAAAAAGTTGTCAAAAAATATTTAGATGCACAAGTTGTCACAACTTTTTATTAAAGTTTTATTTTATTGTATGCTATCCACGTAGGAAATAATGTTTGTGTTACGTACTAATCAAATTTTTATGACAACAGGTGTATCCACTGACTTCACCCATGTAACATGTTACGTGTTGTCATGTTTGTTGTTGTGAAATAAATTTTTTAAATAAATGGATTTAATAACTTAAGAATCTAGAAATATTTTAGTAAAAAAAAAAGAAATATTTTAGTAAATTCGGTCAAAAAAAAAGAAATATTTTAGTAAAAAAAACCTATCTAGAAACATTTAACGTTTGCCATCTTAACAATTTTAATAGAAAAAGCTGATTTAAATTACTAAATTAGCACACTAGACTTGAATCCCACACCAAGGTTTTGGGTTCGAACCTTGGGTGTGACAAAAACTCTGTTGGAAGGGGAGAACCACCAGGCCGTCAAAGTCAGGTACTCGTGGCCAACCAGGTTTTCCAGTGTAGATTAGTCATCGGCTGCGCACCAATGACATGACAACAAAAAAAATATATTCATTGATTCAACTTGATAGATATTACCTAAGAGCGCTTAGATAAGATGGTTGGGGTCTCGTCCAACTTAATCATGGCCATCAGTTTGAATCTAGCCTTAGCATGCAACATGTTAAATCCAGTTTATACGTACCAAAAAATTGATAGATATTATGAATTCAGCATTGCTAAAACACAGAGGATGGATCTGCGAACAAACTCGCAACACTCAAGTTAATAGCATAAAACAACAAAATACCTACAAATATGACTAAATAGAAGTCACCAGAGTCACAGGAAATAAAAACACTGCACCAAGACAACGAACAATAATATTATCGCACTCAAACGACAAAGTCAACAAAAAGTACGCAATAGAAGCTAGATATATATGGTAATCACTTATTTAGATAAAAAAAAGACAGGAAAAAAACAACCCAATGGAGTGATTCTAACCAAAATTTGACCCAAAACCACACATTTGATGGGTGAGCAATAAAAAGAAGAAGAGTAGAGAGAAGGTTTAGAAAGGAATACGGAGGACGCTTGTCATGCTCATCTCGTTAATTGGAACACTATCACTCTCCCCAAAAGCCACAGAGGGTTGGGCATTCGTAACCTCAACTATATGAACCAAGGTTGCCCCATGAAGCTTGCTTCGGGATTGAGAGAGGGCCATAATAGACTTTGGTGTCGTGTGCTCAATGGTAAGTATGGTAGAGGAACCTTTGGTGTAGGTCCTCCTCAAGTTAAAGCTATTGACTTCCTTCTTATGGAAGACCATCCATAGTTGTTGGAAGGATGTTGTTAGAGTGGAGGTGTGGTCTATTGGTAATGGTGCTGATGTCTTTTTCTGGCGTGATAAGTGGTAGGATGGTGCCACGATTCTGAATGACTTGGCCACTAGCATTCCCTCTCATTTGGTTTCAAAGAATGTAAATGATTTTGTCATTGATAGTGGTTGGAATATAGACTTGATGCGTGATTTGCTTCTTGCGGGTGCTATTAATTTGATCAAGGCGCACCCGCCTCCTTGTAATGATGATGGGCCAGACTTTCATTGTTGGCCTGGTGAGAGTGATGGGAAGTTCTCGGTGGCTTTGGCCTACAGTCACCTTAGTCAACACCCCAATGTTGCTCATATGGATATTTGGCAACTTATTTGGAAGCTGAAGGTCACTGAGAGAGTTAGATGCTTCTCTTGGCAAGTTATGCATGGCAAGCTTCCCACCAAGTTCTATTGCCGTAGGTGGGGGCGCAACGCAACAGATTGTCACCATTGCTCTGGAGTCCCGGAAACCATCCTTCATGTTCTTCGGGATTTCCCGCTTGCTTCTCATCTTTGGCGGCACATGGTTCTTATGGCGAATCGGGTCCGTTTCTTTGGTTCAATTTTTCAGGATTGGGCGATGGCAAACATCACTTCTAGATTGGAGGATAGTGAGCATTTACCTTGGAGCGCAAAGTGGGCAACGACTTGCCATATGCTTTGGTCTTGGCGCAATAAGCATGAGCATGATCCGTCCTTTGTTCGGCCTATCCATCCTTCTCGCCATTGTTCAGGGTATTGTGTCTGACTATGTCAAAGGGAGCTTAACGCTCAGATTGGCTCTAAAGCTCTCTAGAGTGGAGGTTGGAATCTTTTGGACTCCGCCAATGGATGGCTGGGTGAGTATTAATACTGATGGAGCATCTAAACTTGGTATGACAGTTGCTGCTTGTGGTGGAGTTATTCGTGATCATCTTGGGGTGTGGAAAGGTGGTTTCTCTCGTTTTGTGGGTGTGTCTAGCGCCTATGTGGCAAAGTTGTGGGGGGCCTTTGAGGGCTTATCTTTGGCTTATGAAAAGGGTTTCTTGAGAGTGGAGCTTCGTATGGATTCTAAGATCATTGTCAGTTGCCTTCAAAGGAATGATGGTGGTAGCATGGCCGGCCATAAATTGTTTCAGCGCATTAGGAGACTCTTGGGTGTGGATTGGGAAGTCAGAGTTTGCCGGCTTTGGATTACATCACTAAATCAAAGGTTTAGTGATGGTCACTAAAAAAATTCTAACCATTGGATGGTTGATTTATTTTCGATCCATTATTATGCCTATCTTTAAGGCTATATTTTCGATTCATTATTATGCCTATCATTAAGACTATATTTTGTAAATTACAAATTTACCCCTTTAGTGATAGTCACTAAAGGGTGTCTTTAGTGATGTAAACCGGACTCGAGTTTGCCATATTTATCGAGAAGCCAACATGGTTGCGGATGGACTTGCGAACTTGGCTTGTGAGCACCAAGGGGACGCTAATTATTATGACGCCCCTCCCTCAACATTGTTAATTTGTATCTTGCTGATTTGTTGGGAGTTCCTATTCCTCATTTGATTCCCGTGTAGTTCGTTCGTTTATTTGGGCTTTAGCCCCGTTATTTAATATTAAAGAAGATATGCGTAAAGTTAAATTCTCTTATTTGGTCAATTTAATTGGATCTACCATTACAAATACGTCACCGTATTTGTCCATATTTTACACCACGCGTTTTTCATTCATTCAATTCAATAGAAGAAGCAAGCAACAAGCGAAGCAAACGAAGTTGTCTTTCAATTCCTTCTGATATTCCCAGGCGAAGAACCACCCTCACCGGACCAATCTCCGGCAAATCAACGTTCCCCTATTACTTTATCAGAAATGAATCCCGAGTAGTACGTTCCTTTATACCCATCATATCCTCACTCTCTTATTTCCCCCTTTCCCCTTGATTCGTATTCGGTTTTCTGAATTCCGTTCCTTTTCTTGTTTTTATGTTCCCTATCAAAAGGCTTGGTGGGGTAGCTGGTGAATTTTTGAATACGATTTATGTTCTGTTAACTTCAAATCTCGTTGCCTTGTAACCCTAGATTGATTGATTTTCTGAAATTTTGACCTCGTTTTTTTTTGTGGATTTAATTTATTTGTTTCTAATCACGGATTGCATAGCAGTCGCTGTGTTTTTTAGTTTTTGTTCTTAATTTTGCCTCTTGTGATTTCTAGGAGTTGTTTGAGTTTGTATGCCCAATTATTCTTTTTTGATTGAAGTATGCCTAAATTTTTTGCTCTTGTTGTTATGAGGTCTTAATACATGTAACAATATAATATCTAATTGGATTGAAAAATAAAGTGAGCAAATTTTATAGTAATCTGATTGTTAGTTTGAATGATTAAAGTGGCAGTTACACTAAGGAAATCATCAAACTATGCTAAACCTGTTTATTGTAAAATTAGGGGAAACTTGGGTGAGTGTTTGTTTGGTTGTTATGATTTTGTGGATTTGGGGTCTTACATGCAGGCCAATCAAAAAGAAGAAAAATAGTGATTTCTTATATTACATTTGTTTTTAGATCTTAGAAAAATAAAGGTTTTATTTAGCTTTGACTTTTTGAACTTCATTGTCATTTGGATGCGTGTGACTGTGTGAGAGAGAGGGAGATGGTTACTTACTAAATAAGCTGATTCATGATCTATTTAAAGTGATTGAGCTAATATGTGTTATCCTTTTCAGTGATTATCTGTTCAAGCTCCTTCTTATTGGAGATTCTGGTGTTGGAAAGTCATGCCTTCTTCTGAGATTTGCTGTAAGCATTCTACTGTTTTTTATTTTGACTACTACTAGGTTTTATTTCCTACACTATAATGTAATAATGTAATGTTTCAAGTATTTTATTTCCAGTTACCATATTTTCCGCTTTTTTAGCGAGTCACTTCTTCAATACTCTCAAATAACCATAAGATAGCATACTAACCAATCCTGCTTGTCCATGCCCCTGCCACGTAGACAAGGTTGTTATGACTCTTTACAGTTTAATAAATCCTCTTTTGCTCCTTACTCACCTTTCTTTAATTTGGATTAAAAAGAAATCTATGGGTCGGCTTGTGTCATAAAATGTCTTTGCCATGTAATTCACTTTTGTGAGCTTTGCACTATGAAAGGATCTACCCTAGTTGGTTTCCTCTGCATGTTGGTTGATCTTGCTTCTTGGAGATGATATAGTGTGGCTTAAGCCTTAATGTAATGATTTGGGTTAACTTTCTAATAATTTCTATTTTATGTTACAGGATGATTCATACATTGATAGCTACATAAGCACCATTGGAGTTGATTTTGTGAGTACAACTTTGATAAGTTTTATCTTGAACTGATTAAAGCAATTCTTAACTCATCATTTTGTATTATTTTTTTGTAGAAAATACGAACTGTTGAGCAGGATGGGAAGACCATTAAGCTCCAAATTGTATGTATCTTATTGCCTTTGTTTTAGTTCCTTTGTGTATTGATAATATGTCTTCAGAGAGCGCGACCTAACTTCTTTTAATTGTTCTGGACCATGATGTGTTGACATTTTTTCTAACCTTGTGATCTTATTTCATATGTAGTGGGATACAGCTGGGCAAGAACGGTTTAGAACAATCACCAGTAGCTACTACCGTGGGGCACACGGAATCATTGTGGGTGATGATTGTTTTAGATAAGCCTTTAAATACATTTTTGCTGATATTTATTTGCATGCTTTACTGATTGGCTCCTCTGGAAGATTGTTTATGATGTGACAGATGAAGAGAGCTTCAACAATGTGAAGCAATGGCTCAGCGAAATTGACCGATATGCCAGTGATAATGTTAACAAGCTCTTGGTTGGCAACAAATGTGATCTCACTGAAAATAGAGCTGTGTCATATGAAACAGCTAAGGTAGTTTTACAATTTACATCTGTTTTTTTCTCCTATTAAGGAAACATGTTTTTTTCATGCATAATAATAATAATAATGTTGAGAAGATACTATGCTTATGTTCCTATTTTGGCCACCCTTACCTTATCTTCTACATTTTGTTTTACTTTAACAGGCATTTGCAGATGAAATAGGCATACCTTTTATGGAAACAAGTGCAAAAGATTCAACAAATGTCGAACAGGCATTTATGGCAATGGCTTCCTCCATCAAGGACAGGTACTCGTTTTGTGTTTCTATTTTAGCAGTAGATATTCGTAATAATCGCAACAGTTAAACATGGTGTGGCCCTAGAAGCAAGTTGAAGCGAAAAATTGTTACCAATAGAAAGAATAATTATACTATAACTCATACTAATATTCTTTAGCTCGACTCTATTTGATATCGGCGACTTGATTTTAGAGTTCATGTTAGATGCAGCCTGGCTTTCCTTTATTTTACTTATAATTAGTTATGTTTAGTTCATATACTTTTTTGCGTTGGCACCAAATCAATCCTTCTAAGCTTGTATTCTGATGGTAACTTCCTCTTGAATGCAGAATGGCAAGCCAACCTACAAACAATACAAGGCCTCCAACAGTGCAAATCAGGGGACAGCCAGTTGGGCAGAAAAGTGGGTGCTGCTCATCCTAGTTACATTTGTCTACTGCTTACCTATTGCATGTAAGATTTGTTTTTTCTTTTGTATTTCACTAAAATAGTGGACCAATGTCAGAAGAATTTGTCTGGTGGTTTGGAACTGACCTAGTTGATGATCCCATTCTTTATATACACTTATATGGCTTGTGCAGAGTATAAGACTCATTAATGCTAAATCGTTATTCCAGCTCATAACTGTTTCAATTCAAGTTGAGAATACAATTTTTTGTTCAATTTTCTATAAAAATGTGTTGTCACTTGTCATGTACGTGTTTATTCAAGCACTTGGTATATGTAGTTATGTACACACTGCATTTACTGTGTTTAGTGAAATGTGATGGGGTCCTATTGGATTATTAGAAAGGTGATGAATGCAATAGAATCCAATGAGATCTATTTCATTTACTTTCATCACATATACCTTTATTTCTCTTTGCCCTCTTGTCTCTTCCTCCCTTTCATTCTCCCTCTCCCCTTCATTTCTGTCCCTCCGAATTCTCCTTTCTCCCTCTCTATCCCTTTCATGTCCTGTTTGTGTTTAAAGTTAACTAAAAAAGAGCAAAAACCTATGGTTGTCCCATTTTTTTCACTTCTCAAATGGTCAAAAGAGATCTTTTGTTACAGAATAAAAAAGGAAATCAATAATTACTTAAAATATATAATTGAACTAAAAAAAGGGACACAGTTGCGAGTTGAGAATAATCCAATAGAGGATGTAGAGTATGAAAAATTCGCTTTATAGAGGATGTAGAGTATGTTTGCTTGCGCGGTGAAACTCTACAAATGTACGACTATTTTGAAGCTACGAAGGGGAGTTTTGAGATGGGCACGAGTCAACTACTCTATCGCCATAGAAACAAACACTTACATAACTTTTTAATGAGCCATAAAATCTAAGATGTGTTTCATGCCTTGTCGTATTAAACACGCTCTAATGTATCGATTAAGATATTTTTTGCACATAAGTACCGACTAAGGCATGAAGTCAATTTTTTAGTCAACTTAAATGAAATAGAAAAAAAGTTATTTATTTTGATACAGTTGTCTTATATAGCCCTAGTCGGACGAAAAATGGTTCAAGTCCTTTTTTGTGGTTTGGTGTGGTAGTGATTTAAAATGAGGAAGATAGTCGAACGATTTGACAATTGTGATTGCGTGGTGGCTTTTATGGAGTGGTTTAAAAGAAGGGTTAGATATGTTTTTGGACCTTATAAAATTTGAAAATTTTGTTTTGTAGTCTTTATAAAAAATTTCAATCACTTTTTGGTCTCTACATTTTTTTTCAATGTTTTTAATAGCATTTTTTTTGGGGTTTTAATAGCTTGCTAGAGACTTCTAAACACTATTAAAAATCATGAGGGAATATATGCATCGAGGGAGGAAAATATGACGACTAAAAGAGCAAAATTTGTTGAAAATTTAGCTCGTGATTGAAATATATATTCCCATGACGCCATATACCCCATTATGTCAAGGCGTTTGCTTTTCCCACACCCCCTCCTACTCAAAAAACACCCCCATAAGGGTGTGAAAAGACCAAAAGGTCAGCCAAAACCTCTTTTTTTTTCATGAAATTTCACCTGTTCGAACACGGGCCTTCGAACAGGTTCGAATGACATCGTTCGTGTATGTTAAATCTTGACTTCACACCCTCTTGTGCGTAATTTCACCTGTTCAAACGAAGTCATGCGAACAGATTCGCATGAGGGTGTTCGAACACCCTATTTTATTACAAAAAATGGACTCTCACACCACATTCACCTTTTTTACCTGTTCGGTTGACCTCAACCGAATATATTCGGTTGCCCATCCCGAATCGGTGAAAACATGCACTCTACTTAAGGGTATTTTTGGAATATTTGGAGTTAAGGGGTGTGAAAGAGTAGGAGGGAGTGTGGGAAAAGAAAACGCCTTATGTCAAAAGTAGTAAAAGCAAACCATGAGGGGAAAATGGCTACAAGGGATATAAAAAGACCGGGTTTTTTCTTTTGGACCCCCACCCATTCCCCTAACACCCCCACCCACCGTGTGAAAATACCAAAATACCCCTGACTCTTTACAAAATCACAATTTCTTCACACAATTGGTCATACCTACGTTTGACCACCTTCACTCGCATATACGCCCGGCTTCGGCGTATATACGATCGGCCGTAAATCAACCAATCGTATATACCCCACCAGACCCCTATATACGACGAACACTTTTTACTCACCGTATATACCCCTATTCAGGCGTATATACGATTAGCAGAAATTCATCCACTCGTAAATACGCCAGCAGACCCTATATACGACGAGGAAAAAGTAAGCATCGTATATACACCTGTTTTGATGTAAATACGATGAGCAATTTTTTTTTTTTTTTTTTTTTTTTTTTCTTCGCTTGCAGTGTCCAGGTAGGCATAGAGGAGGCGTGAGGTCTCTCCGATCGGAGAGATAGGAGTCATCTCTCGCTCCGTCACGAGGACTCGGAGGCATAATCACTCCATGCTTGGTAGCGGAGACAGAGAGCGAGCACGGCTGAGCGGTGAGTATGAGCACGAGGCGGTGAGTATCACTGAGCCACTTCGATGTCGGCCCATTGGAGCTTTCTATCTCGGGGATTACCTGCAGCAGACGCAGCAGGAGGATTGGCATAGAGGGAGGCTAGTTTCTCGAAGATCATTCCCGACTACTCCTCGATATCATCCACGATATCCCCGAAGACGATCCTCAACCTCTTCATTACCATCCCCACCTCCCGAGTATCAAGCAGCAGCAGTTCTCCAGTCGATGCTTATTACTCGAACAGATCCATGTCCGAGTATCATGAGGTGCCTCAGCGATGATCGGGAGGAGCCTCAGCGATGATCGGGAGGAGCCTCGGGAGGAGCCTCACCCTCTCTTTTCACCGACTTGGCGGATCATGTATGCAGATTCTATACTCACGACCGGTAAGTTTTGCATTTTTGCTTAAATAATTTATTTATTTATTTAAGTCACATAGTATGCACTTTTTGCTTACATTATTTATTTATTTTTATTTCGGGAGTATATCGTGTTGTCAAAGTATGGGCTCATGGCAACAAAGTCCATACTAGACTCCATCTTCATTACCCCGACCTACTACAACAGCGCACCACCGTGGTCGGGGACTCGATTGGCCCCACTTCTCCCGGGCCAAGCCACGCCACAAGAGACCATGAGTTCTTTGTCGGCTTTTATTGAGAGATGGCACTCGAGACACTTCGTCATTTCACTTGCCATTTGGTGAGATGGCGATCACTCTGGATGGCGTCTCTTGTCTGCTGCACCTTCCCATCCGGGGAACTATGCCACACCTCCCGCCCTCACCGTTAGCTCGGAGTTTGCCACACACTTCTTTGAGACATATTTGGTGTGTGTCACGGGTTGAGGCCGCTAACAACACCCGTGGGGTCCATATTACTGACTTCAAATGGGTGGAGCGGGTTTATGAGCGTAACTTGGAGGAGGGGTGACATCACGATTCTTTGTCGGGGCTTATCTCGCCGCTTCCGACCTACACTGATATCTTCACCACGAAGACCGGAGGCAGTGAGGCTAAGTGGTTGATCTACTGGATGATCCGAGTCAGAGGTTCTTGGAGGCTATGCGCATGGGGTGCAGTGCACTAGCCGCCATGTATGAGTCCTTGAACACTGCGTCTTTGAGGACTACGCAGCGATGTGGAGGGTATGCCGACCTATTTCGGTATACATTTTAACTTCTTGTATTTTTGTTAAATCGCACTGACTTTTGGTAAATTTTTGTGAATTAAATATGTTCTTTATTTTTGCATTTCAGGCTTGGATTATGTGGTATTTCCCCCGGATGGTGGATAGGTTGCCCGGTCATATCCCGGGTAGGGGTGTTCAAAACCGAACCAAACCAATAGGGAAACCGCAAACCGAACCAAACCAAACCGAAAACCGCAAAAAACCGCTTTTGATCGGTTTAGTTCGGTTCTTCTTTTCATTGCACCGCGCGGTTCGGTTCGGTTCGCGGTTTTGATTTCCGAAACCGAACCAAACCAAACCAAACCGCAAGTAACACTAAGGCTTGTTGAATTACAACCTTCCTTACTAACCCAAATGCAACTACAACCCAACTCTCACTCACTTACTAGCCCAAATCCAATTAATTCTTTGACTCACTTACAAATAATCCATATTGTTATGCTATATTTAAAAATTACAAAAAAATATTTAATTTAAATTTTTTTAAACATTGTCTTAAAGAATTAAAAGAGAGTGATTTATATACTATATATATTTGAGTAGATTTTTTCTTAAAGATTTATATTAGCCTTTTTTATGTTACTTAATTTTAACTCCGTTTTAAATTATTTTTGTCTTGGAAAAAACCGAACCAACCGAACCAATCCAAACCGCATTGATTTGGTTTGGTTTGGTTCGGTTTTATTTTAGGAAGCCAACCGAACCAAACCAAACCGCATGTAATTTTACCTTGCGGTTCGGTTCACTTTTTGCCTTAAAACCGAACCAAACCGCACCGCGAACACCCCTAATCCCGGGTGCGGAGCCACTGGCTTTGGCGCTCTCAGGAAGAAGAAGTCGACCACACAAGCTCGGACTATTACACGGCTCGACCTGGACACCCCCCGAGATACGCTACGACGATCATGACTGGATTAGGGAGCTTGTGAGGGCTTGTAGAGAGGGGATTCGTGGCGGCGACATCGCGCATGGCGATCCGGCGTATCGGACAATCCATAGGGTGGTGGGGATGGCAAAGACCGGATGACGTGGGTGGGAGCTTAGGCGAGGCAGCGAGCGGGGCGACGAGGGGACGCCGTTAGGGATTTTTATTTGTTTTTGATGTATTTGATATTATTTTGGCACTTTATTATATTATTAACTTTTTTGGATGTTTTATTTATTTTACGAGTTTCCATAAATTTTTGATTTCATTGATTCGATAAAACAAAGTTACACTGGCGATAAAACATAAACAACTTGAATAAAAATAGACAGATAAAATGAAAATACAATATAAACCATCGAGTTGGTGGAGTTAATCGACGAAGGATCTCTCGCGACGGTCTTACGTTTCGACGACATACAAATGAATGTAACTCCTCCATTTAATTGTAATATGAATGGACATCATGTATCGAACGTCATCCTCATTGTTGACATCCATGGTAGACCGAGTAAATACCTCCACTAGTCGCGTTTGGGTTTCAGATAAGCGATACGAATTATCTCATGTTCGTCGTTTCTCTGGTTGAACCATCCATGAGTAGTTTTTCGCTAAGAGCGAGAAAATGATATATCGTGTTTTAACCTACACGAAACAACATCTCTCCCATCGAAACTTATACCATCATCTTTCAAGATGATACCCTGATGATCAACAAACCCCATATTAGAATGAACAAGAGTGAGGGAAGAAGGCTCGTAGTATGACATTAGCGAAGCCTGCATCTTCACTTGTGATGTGTGAGAGAAGGAGGAGTGAGTATTTGAATTTTTGGTGTGAAAATAGTGATGGTGGGAGTGAGTATTTATAGATGAGGTAAAAGATTATCAACCGTTGATTTTGGCGTGCAATCTACACCGTTGATCAACTTTGAACGTTAAATCATGAGCGTTAAAACTACTCATCGTATATATGTCCCAATTGACATATATACGATGCGCTTTTTAAAAAAAAAAAAATATATGACAAAGGGCATTTTGGGGATTGCGTTTTGGGTGGGGGTGTTAGAGGAATGGGTGGGGGTTCAAAAGAAAAAACCCAAAAAGACCGTATGAAGGGATATATTGTTGGGTAATTCTTTTGTACCATGTTGTGTGAGATTAGCCCCTTCCGTTAGACACAACTTTGGTCGATTAAGACTAATCATTTTTATTTCTTGAAAAAATAAGTTTTATAATTCACATGGATGCTAAGTTGGCTTTGTCCCTCTTCCCTCCTTCCTACGTTTGCGTGATAGTTTCATGGTGTTATTTTTCAATGATGATAATCAATTTCAAAATGATTAAATCCATTCTAGATTTTTGGCAGTAGATGGGTGACAGTGGAACTTGGCATTTTTTTGAAAAACTCATACAACAAAGAAAATGCAATAGATAAAAGTAAAACTTAGTATCTTTTGTAAAACTCATACCATAGGGAAAATGCATTGTTATCCTCCCCAAAAACAAAAGGAATACCAATATGAAATAGCACAAGTAGACACGTAGTAGATGTTTGAGCTCCTTAATCATTTGGTCATAAGTTCAACTCCTGACCAGTGCATTAAAAAACATCTGATAGAAAATGTACCAATTAAATAGATCTCAATACTTCAAAAAATTAATCTTTACAAAAGGAATTCCAAAATCACAACACTAACGCACATTAAAAAAAAAAAAAAAAGAAGCAAAAGAACGAGTAATGCATTCATAGAGGTGTTGTGGTATGTCCAGGGACAAAGAAGAAAAATGGTGTCTCCTAAAAAATTGATCATAAAGATATAGTATAAAAGATACTGATGGTTGAGATTCAAGTTCTGATAGCATTTTAAAGTGTAACCATACAGTCGATTGGACTAATACATCGATGAGCAACTAATTGATTCTTTATGTTAGAAGAAGACACCAAGAAAAACAGCTTTCACGCATGCGGGAGGAAAGGATAAAATTCACAGCATGTTTCTCAAGTTTCACCACCGAGACTTATGAAAAAAAAATTTCACCACCGAGCAAAATCACAAAACAAGCTTCTTAAACATCCTTAACCTTCTCAACGGATTGTTATTACGACATTTTGGAAATCTGCTGCCAAAACTTTCTAAGAAGCTTCAGAGACATACCAAATCATTTGCTCTTCGACCAAATGGCTTAATGTGGGAGGGAGTTGAGGAAACAAAACTTAGAGAGTATGCTGTCAGGACAGAAGATGAAGGTGCAAATACCAAAATAATCGATGAATAAGACAATATCACGTAAGAGCTATCAGACTAATGTTGTGTTTAGATGATAAAAGAAAGTGAAAGGAAAGAAAGTTGAAAGAATGAATATTGAAGGAAAGAAAGTGAGAATTATTTTAATTGTTTGGAGGTGGGAGAAAAGAGAGAAGTCTCTTTGTAAAAAGACTTTAATGTCTCTAATAATTAAATAAAATGTGATAGTAGTAAAATTGTGCAAGGGTTTCTTTGGTCAAATCATACAAAAGTGGCTCTTTTTTCATGATGCCCTTTTTATGTGGATCCCACCCAAAAGCTTTCTTTCCTTTCATTTTAAAAAGCAAACCAAACAATGTAAAATAGAATATTCCTCTATCTTTCTTTCCATCCCCTTTCTTTCCCTTGAACCAAACTGTATAAATTCACAGCACCGAATGATTTCAAAAACTCAAGTACTGAAGTGGCTATTTACTTTTGGCATTTATAAAAATAGTCTATGAATAGACTATGCAGCTTCAAGTTGTAAAAAGCAGAAACTATAGCCACAATCAAATTACTAGAGACCAGTCACCAGCAAGATTTGACTAAAATTTGTCAGCATACATAAAATAAAATAAACTAGAATGTGAAGCAAAACTGAAATGTCAATCTATGAAGAAAAGTAAACTCAACAGCAATTATGTCTTACCCATGACGCCAGATACCCCATTATGTCAAAAGTAGTAAAAGCAAACCATGTGGGGAAAATGGCTACAAGGGATATAAAAAGACCGTATGAAAACCTAAATTTACATTTAAAAGGCATAATAATAAAATTAACAGGAAATCCAGCAACTAAAGTTCTTTTCCTGATTTTAGTTTAAATCAAAGAAACCCAAAATTGAAAATAGGAGCACAGATTATGCCTTAAGGGTAGGTTCACTTGGCACCCAATGTTGGGAAATGACCAGGATCTTCAATGGATGGAGCAGGTGCATTGTTTATTGAATTTCCACGATAACCTCCTCCGCCTCCTCCTCGAGGACCACGGCCACCACCACGTCCACCTCTGCCTCGTCCACCATAATAGGTTTCCCCTTCAGCAGGCTTCAGAAACTCGTTGATGCTCAGAGACTAAAAATTACAAAATCCAACAAGTGGAAAAAAAAAAGTTAGTTGCTGTGTGAATTGCAGAATTCCCAAAAGGTAAAGAATGGAATTAATAGCCATCAATGGACGAGTAAATTCGAGTGCAGATCCTCTCCAGTTACTGGACAGTTCTACCAGAAGAGAGATAGACACATTAAATAAAATAATATTATTTTATTCCATAAGTCTATCTCCTCTCCTACTGGAACTGTTATGGAGAGGATCTCAACACAGTAAATTCAAAAGAGTCAGACCTTCCTGGCTTTCTCTTCCTTGTCATAAGCCTCTTTGCGCTTATCCTTATCAGATCCCTAGAAAAAAAATGGTAAGAAGTTTAGCAATATAGTTACGGTTATTACTTGCATAATCTAAAAAAGCACTTGGGAGGGAAAAAAGTAGTTTAAAATGTTCTCACCAATTTAGCAAAGATTTCATTATTTTCTTTCTTGCTTGACAAGGGCTGCAATTTTTCAAACTCTTTAGTGTCAACCTTTCTGGCTTCAGTCTTGAGTGTTTGTAAAGCCTTCCTTTTCTCTTCCAGCACTTTCTCGTATTCCTCCAGAGTCATCTCCTAGCAAACACAAAGCAGACGAACCAACAACTGATTAATAAATTTCAAATAAAATGGCGGTTTGGATATATAAATACAAGTAATAGCCAAACTAACAAACAAAACATAAAAGCACTTAGAAAATTCATTAAGCGCCATTTCTAATACAGCATACAGGCATAATATAAATATAATATAAATGATTTACCGAAATGAACTTGGCAGGCAATCTAAGCTGAACTGAAAATGATTTAACATTTGTGTACAAAACAACATGACAAACATCTTTTGTTGGACAGCTTGATCATAAAATAAAGAGAGCTTAGGGATGGAGAAAGCTTTAAATAGGACAGACACAAACCTTATCTTCAGGCTCTTTTTCTTCAGTTTCATTGGCAGGACTCTCCTTGTTTGCATCAGCAACACCATCTTCGACTGCAGGCTTCTCATCAGCCAAAGTCTTTTCAGTTTCATTCACAACTTCCTCAGTCACCCTAAGTACATTATAAATCAGTATCAGAAAGAAAGACATTAACAATACCAATAAAACAAACAAAATACTTTTTTCTTCTAAAACCAAACAAACTGTTGGTATAAAAATTATGGAAATACTGGATTTAAGAAGAATGCTTACTCAGCAATTTCATCATTTTGTGTTCCCCAGTTACCTCGACCAGCACCTTCACGCTTAAATTCACTTCTGCAAATAGAACAAGGGAAATCAATATAGGAACATAAGTTTAAGAAAGAAATCATCATTGGCGATAACATCACCCTCGCCCAGTGCCACTGCGGCGTTCAAATGTTCTTCGAGGTCGTCCTTCTTCTCCAGCTTCACCGTTGCTGAAACCACCACGACGACCTCCACCACCACCACCACGATAGGGACCTCGTGGTCCACCATAGCCACGTCTTTCAGCAGACTTTTCAGCATCTCCTTCTTCAAATGGAGCCCGATTATCAGGGGCTCCAGAGGCAGGGAATGAATTGTCATCGTTGAAGTCGCGATTAAAACCACGACCACCACCACGACCAAATCCACGTCCTCCACCTCGTCCACCTCCACGGCCTCCACGAGATCCTTCATTTCTGGCCTCCCTCACTGTCAATAGAATACAACCAACAAACGTGAACACAAGAAAAAGATCATGAATAACCCTTCAAAAATATACTGCATAGAACAAATAAATCACCATAAACTTAATGCACAAATCAAAACACATCGCCACACAGAACATATTAACCTTTCAGCGTTGATGATCTCATTTACAAATGAAGAACACATTAGAACTGACTTACAAGTTATAGCTGAATAGCTGAATGTGTTTTATACTATAACTCATATCAAATTACAGCCTACCACATTTTTTTGAATGAAAATCTAACGCACTACGCCTCAAAAAATCTAATAGCTTACAACATAAAACTTAGTCAATACTACCATTGGTTGCTAATCAATAAGTAAAACCTATTCTACACAAACTGTAGAATAAAACAAAACATCAGGATTCTATTGTCTATTATTCCATAAATGATTCAATCATACATAAACAATAAACAATGAAACCATGATCACCATTATACATAGACATAGACATTTAACATTACAAATTACAATAAGCCCACAGACAACTACAGAAACAACAAATAATAGCACTAAATTAAAAGAAAACAGATAACACGATTCAATTTGATAAACCCAAAACTAATGTTACAAAACCTACAAAACACAGATAATAAAACAAATGGACACAACACATTAACTTAATCATGAAGAACAAAAGAAAACAGAACAAAACAACATTAAATCAATAGCCAGATTCTTCAATAACAAGTATCAACTGAATTCGATTAATAATAATCAAATCAAAACAAATACAATCAGAATCCAGAAAACAGAGTCTATAACTGACCAGCTTGAGCGGGAGGAGCCGGCTTAGAAGGGAGTTGAGCCGGCTTGTTAGGCTGAGGCTGACCACCACGTTGCTTGCCCTGTTCCTGAGTCGCCGCCGATTTCTTAGGAGGAGCAGCCGCCGCCTTGAGTTGTTCGGCTACGATGAGCTGGGAAGGGTCTTCAGCATCGTCACCGAGTAAATCAAAAGGGTTCATAGTGGCCATCTTAGCAGAGACAACAACCAAAGCCAAAGATTACTATTCCTTAACGCAGAGAGGCTTTTAACACTAAGCCCGAAACAACGATTCCATCTTGCAAAAGAAGAAATAGATCAGAGAAGGATTGAGAAAGGGTGAAAAACCCTAGCCGCAATGGGAGAGAGAAAGTGAGAGAGTGTGTGTATTGAGAAGAGAAGAGAAGAGGAATAATATATGAAAACGCACCGCAACCTAATCTCAAACGTCGGATTTATTTGGCGACCTAGCAGTGTGTGTCTCCTCGCGCGTGTGCGTGTGTTGTTGTCTATGAAGCCCACGATACGAGATACGATACGGGATACGATACGATACGTGGATACGGGAAAATTTAGAAAATCAAGATACGATACGGCAGTGATACTTTAATAAAAAATTAAATTAAAAGTTAAAAATATAAAACATAAAGATACATGTCACAAAAAGTAGGTCGAGTTAGTACTGCGTGGTACCAAGATTCCTCGAAATAGATTAATAGTGTAGTGAGTAGTAAGTGAAATTGTCTGCACTAATGACACAGAACTCAAAAAAATAAATAAGCATAGTTAAATGTCTTTTCTCCTCCCATTTTAAAATATACTCTTCCTCCTACGAACATGTCAGAAAAGGATAAAAGAGTACCAACGAGGGGATTAGTCACTGCGTTCGGTAGTGGATACTCTCGTCTCGCCCAAAAAAACAAGAATAAAAGAGTAAGTATCTAATTGTTTTTTGATTTATAAAAATAAATATAAATTCTAGGATATCACAAATTTGAATACGTGATTCGATAAGTATCCGATAAGTATCTGGTCTTTTTTTATTTAAAAATAAATATAAATTCTAGGATACTCTCAGGATTACGTATCCGGAAGTATCTGATACATATCGGTATCGGATACCAGTACGTGGCCTATTTTGGAGTATCCGGGTTTCATAGGTTGTTGTTGGTTAATTAGGTTAATTAAGTTAAAAAAAATTCTCTTCAAAAACATTAAGATACTCTTTTTCGTTAATTTTCACTCTTTTTTATTTTATTTTTTTACAGCATTTTCACTCTTTTTATATATTTTTTATTATCAAAATTCAAAAAATAATATTAAAAGGGAATGCAAACGGACACCCCAATCAGTACATATATGAGGGGCCTCATTAAAGAAGCCTCATTGGGCCAATATCCCATGGAAAAAATCAAAGGAGGAAAGAGTACCCCAAGAAGAATGAGACAAAAAGTCAATTACACCAAGTTCATACAAACAAAAGGATTACCTCACCAGAGACCTTATAATTAGAATTTTAACCTTCGGTACTCTTTTTTATATATTTGCTTTATTTGTGTGTGGGAAAAAATTGTTACCTAAAAAAAAGAAACTAAAGCTCTTTTTGTCGAAAGACCTCGAGCTTTTTTTTTGGGTCAAGTTGTACTAATTCATTATCCAAGTGGGCAGAGGCCCAAACCAATACAGGTAAAATCAAGTAACTTCAGCCAAAAGGCTCGATTCTAGGTGACCCGATCAACAAAGGTAAAAAACAATTATAATGAATTTTATGTTGTGCATTTTATATTGTTTTAATTGGATTTGAAGTAAAAAATATGCATATTGTGTGAATTGATGCTTGATAGAGTTATTTCATTAATAGGAATAAGGGGAGGTGTAATTAGTAATCTGAATTCATTTTTTCGAGTCCAAAAACCCTTTATCCCAACTAGGATTATGGGGTGGTGTAATTAGTAATCTGAATTCATTTTTTAGAGTCCAAAAACCCTTTATCCCAACTAGGAATAAGGGGAGGTGTAATTAGTAATCTGAATTCATTTTTTAGAGTCCAAAAACCCTTTATCCCAACCCATTATGGACAAAAGACCAGCCGAACCAAACAAAAAAGAATTGGGTTTTTTTTGTACCCCCACAAAGTTCCCATATACCCCCACATAATAGTGTATTCCCAAAATGCCCTTCAAAAAACTTTTTTTATTTTTTGACAAAGTTACACTAATCGTATATATCTCTTTTGGAACATATATACGATGTACAATCTTTAGGCATCGTATATATGTTCATGTTGTGTATATACGATTGATGCGTTTTAAGTCAATCGTATATACGCACAATGAACATATATACGATGTGTTAAAATGCACATCGTATATATGTCCCACCAAGGGTATATACGGTGGGCTTATTATTTGTTAACGGTTGTGATTTCATCAACGATTTTAATTTGAAGCCTCGTGATTTGATTAACATCAACAGTGTAGATATGTTGGATAAAATAAACGTGTGTAGTTACAAAAACGCGATATAGTAATAGATACACGTGTAATACAAAAAAGGTGTGAATCTATAATTCGTCAATAGAATCATCGGCTAAATCGACACATCTAGGCGCATCACCGGGAGTGGGACGATGCTTTGAAGGACACATAGATCGCGGAGGGTAAACGGCCAGGCATACGGATCCAACCATGACGCCGACTACGATGAGTAAAGGGGTACCACTACGGGGCAATAGGAGGCAGCAGACAGTGGGAGAGATCGAAAGATGCAACCGGTGTAGATTTTCCTTGTTCATAATGAGATATCATTTTAAACTTAGATGAACCATAAGTACCTCTCAAAGCGCAGATAAGTAAAACTCATATTCAAAGAAAAGCCGAACCAAAGGCAACATTATACTTGGTTGCAACCATATACCCCATCTCCGCAAATCAAACCACTTCGATGGCGGCTGACGTCCGTATGATTCAATAGTTAAAGCTTCCGAAGCTCTAACAGTCTGTTCTGCCCAAACATGGTTGAATACACTGTTTCCATTTCTTTAGTTTCCTGAATTAAATCTTGCCTAATTAGAGGCCAAGAATCCTCACTCATATCAAGTCCAACCCCGACTGCTCTAAAACCATAATTACCGTCACCTTTCACATCAACTATTTTTTGAACATAATTGTGCACATGTGGTGGAAGAAACGGTAAATGGATTTTAGTCTTAACTGTCTGTGATAAAACTCTTGAAGCACCCTGATATAGTTTGGAAGACCGCTGTGTAGTATTTTTGGAAGACCCCTGTGTTGATTTTAAATTAGAAGCCCCAGATTCTTCAGTCATTTTTACCTTCTCATCCACATGCTCCCACCCGGAAGGATCATGCTTAGCATCAAATAATTTCTATTTTTTCTTCTTTGGTGCACATTTTGTTCTGACTTTTGATTTAGGTGGAACCATTGAAGAAGTAGAAGGGAATGCTATCTCATTAAGTTGCCTCTTAATAAGAAATTTCTCCTCCTCACTCACTTTATTAAATCTTGCCAAGATAACATCAAACTGGTAAGAAATATCACAACCAGATGATTTATCCTAAGTGAGTTTATCATCTACTGCATCCAAACTCAAATGTTTCCAGTGATCATCAACAACATTCAACGGAATAGAATTACCAGAAGCATGAAAAATACTTATCTCACAAACACAAGGAAGAAGATGTGTCTTCCTTTGAATGCACTGACACCGCCCTTTGTTATATCCAACCCCAGATTTTGATCTTTCAAACTCTTTAACCATGTGACCCAATACAGATAAGGAAACAAGACCTTGAAATTTTTTAAACAGTGGAATATTGGACTTCACTTCAATTCTGTTAATGCTTCTTTGAAAAGACCTGATGGTTTGATCAAAATAAATTGTCAGCATGTCATCAATAGATATGAAAACGTTTAGATAAATCACCCTTAGAAGTCTTCAATTGTCTCTTCAAACTCCAATGCAAAGATTCTGCTCTAAAACGACGAAAAAAAATTATGTCCAAGTGTCAAAAAAATTCAAGCAATGGATATAAATATTAAACACGTATCAAAGAATTTTAACTTGTTGGTCGTCACATTCCCCAAGTGTGGGATATGGTTAGTCCATGCTGAGATAAATCGCTCACTGTGCTGTGTCAACCATGTGTCATGCACATATTTAATAAGAGCAGGTTTATCAGAGCAAGCAGCCTAAAAAAACTTCAGATTAGATACGTACTCCGACTCATCAACAAAATCATTAATACAGAGCCAGAGAGAGGACCTCCTCCTGCCTATCCTTGTGCACCAACTCTTTAATCTTCGCTTTGACATTTTTTGTCACATGCCAATGGCACAATAAATTTGTAGTAGAAGGAAATATATCAACAATAGCAGACATACAACCGAGATCTCTGTCTGTCAAGAAAACCTGATGATGAATCGAATGCAAGTCACATATACCTCGCAGCTGCTACAATACCCAAGAAAAATGAATAGCCAGCTCCTGCCCAATATACGCAAATGCAACATGGAAACTTCTCTCAGTGTTTGTGACTCCAACAATCTGTAGAAGAAGCAAGTTATATCTGTTGGTCTTGTAGGTTGAGTCAAGAATGAGAACTTTCAGAAACAACCTGAGTAACTTTATAGAAGTGGGATGAGCCCACATGATATCACTGACGACATCAGACCCCGAAATCTTTCTACTCCAACATAGATAATTATGTGATGCAATCAATCTCAATACCTCCTGAATGTCCGTTCTAGGACCCCTCTTTGTAGACCGGTGTTTGTGACGCTGCCTATAAACTTGACGAAGAGTAGTCACATTCTCCGGATCTAGCTTCTTCAAAGCAGTAATAGCAACATCAAGATCCGCATGCTCATTAACCAGATCCTTCTGCGCCTTAGACAGACGCCCAAATGCATTAGTACCAATGGAAGTTTTAAGCAACTCGTGCGTGTGTCTACCACATTTAACCGTCACACACCAACCCCCACGGCGAACAGTGCAAGTAGCTTTCAATCTAAAAGGACAACTTCTCCTTTTAGAACTGAAAACCCTTGAATCATTAGTAAACTCGCCTTGCTTCTCTCAGCCAAAATCAATCTTATCTCGACTCCTCTTTTCTCGCTTTATGCGATCTCACTTTAATAACAACTACACTGATACTTCTACCAACAACTTTGGCCCACTCCTCCACAGCCTTGCGTGTAGAAAATACCTACAAATAAATACATAAATGTTACGTACTTAAGTAATTGGTTAAAATAATAATCAAACTTCATTAACAAAAAACTTGAGTGAAAAATATACCGTATCCGTCGTGAACGCCGCTGTAGTATCAATATCAAAAGCAGCCAACTGAGAGTCGGCATCTGCAGCAGGCGGTTCTATATCTGTTCGTACAAAACAGATATCTGTTTGGGCCAAAAATAAAAAAAAACCAATCGTATATACCTCGTCAACCATGTATATACGATGGGTAAATTTTTAACGTCGTATATACGTGACCCAGACGTATATACGATTAGATCTTCGAAGCCCCCTCGTATCTACCCTATATACGATGGGTAGTCAACGAAGCATTTAATAATGCAATCATATATATGTCTTGAAGGACATACGTACGATGCACACTTTTCCAGGTCAACGTTCATTATTTAATGCAATCGTATATACCTTCCATAGACGTATATACGATGACAGATAAAGTGGGTCCCAGTCAGAGAGAATTCAATGCAAGTCAAAATTGTGAAATTATACCAGGGGTAATTTCGGAATAACGTAAAAGGGTGGGGGTGGGAGGGGATGGGGTGGGGTGGGGTATAAAAAAAACATCCCAAAAGAATTCTTTCCCTCCTCATTGCTTCATTTTAACACCAGTAGAAAGAAAAACATTCCCTCCTCATTGCTTCATTTTAACACCCCCCACTTTCACAATATAATCAAAACTAATTAAATAACAAGTTTACCTTAAACCGAAATTTGTCAAAAACCGAATTTGATGAAATGTAGCTCCAAAACCGAAATTGAATGATGACTGTCACGAACAGAAATTTAACTCAGCTCTCTCCTCTTCACTATGAAGTTGCAGAGTTAATAATTTAGGGATCACTCTTGTTTAGTGTTCTACATCAATATAAATATTTTTGACTCTTGCTTTTTCTTCTTTGAGAGAGAGAGGATGGAGGGGGGGGGGGCGAAATTAAACCTTGGTGATGGAAGTGGAGCTGTTGGCGAAAATGGGTTGAGTGAAATGAACGTGAGATGAGAGGGAGCAACAGAAATTGTGCGTGAGATGAGAGTGAGTTGAGTGCCCTAAATTGAATTTAGCCCCAATTTGAGGTTGGGGTAAGAGCATAATAGGAAATTTAAATTTCATTTAAGTGATTTGGCATCCATGTGTGAAAATAATCCACATCTGCTAAAATATGTCAAATCATGGTAAAAATCAAGGTAGGGACCAAAACGGATAAAAAAACATTTTGTAGGGACCATTTTAAAAAAAAATACAGGGACTAATAAGAATATTTTTGAGCTTAATTTTGGTTCCATTGAATTCCTTTGCAAAATTTTATGCAAGTTAGAGTCCAATTTCATTCAATTTGGTCAAGTATTGAATGAGTTATTCAAGAAATAAGAAATAAAAGTGTTCTTGGTGTTTTTGAAGACATTCATAGTGTTCTTCATTTTTGAGTTTTTTTTGTATTTTAAAAAAAAATGAAATGCTTTGTAATTTAATGAACTCCCAGTCAGCTGTGCCACCTAAGACACCACAGCAACAAGGTGGATGAAAATCTTAGAAAGTACCACTTTGATACAGATTTGAAAGATAAATGACTAAAGTGAGAAAAAAAGATAAAACACCAAACTTAAACTTTGGTCAATGATAAATGACCAAAAATGTAGTTTAGCCTAAGTAAAAAGAAATAATTTTTTTCCTAGCAACCAATAAATAAAAAAAAGGGGAAAAGAGTATTTTATTGGAAAAAAATCATTCAGTAATTTTTTTAGAAAAAGTCACCGTGGACCCCACCTATCGATTTTCGTGTTGGTGTCTAGAGGGAGTAGAGGGAGCCAATTTTTTTTTTGTGATTGTGTTCAACCAATCAACTACAGTGTAGAGTAGTGACGTTTCATTCTGTCACACTCACAACTAGTAAGGTGGTTGAATTGACGATCATCGTCATGGCGTCGATTTTGACCAATGATTGTGGGGATTTTGATGCCGATGAGATGTGAGGCCAAATCTGTTTCTTCCTTTCAACTCCTTTTATTCCCCATTTTAATATTTGTTGATTTCTTGATTTTGCGTTTAATTTTTAGGTTTCGAACATATTTGCATGACTATTTGATTAAAAGGGGATTGCTCAACACCGCCGAGATTTTCAAGATTGAAGCCCAAGTCTCTACCGATTCTTCTGGTATGTTGCATCAATCACTTCTTATCTTCCATCATATCATATTCATCATTATTATTTATTAGTACACGTTGAAAAGTTATGTTTGTCTTTCAATTTTTTATGATTTACAAATCAAGATCATTAAGATACAGTTTAGGTTTGTGTTTTCGACTATCCGTTTGGATTAGAGTTGGTCACTTAATTGATACTAATGTCCATATTGTACCGCCTAGGAGTCAGTTTGAAATTACTTCTTAGAATAATTTTTAGTTTTCTAAAACTTTAAAAGAATAAATTTGTTCTTTGTTAAATTTTATATAACAGAAAACAATTTTTAAAATCCAGTTCAATCATGTTGTCTTTCCTTTTGATTATTCCTTGTTAAGTTATTTGAAATTGAAAAAAAAATAACAACATCAGTTTTGTTGGGCTTGCCCTAGTATTTTTACTACAATGTGCAATGAACTTGATTTTCATGTATTAGATTCCAGTTATTGATTGAGTACATACATGAATTTTTTGGGTTCAGTGGCTGATTCTCCAACTGGACTCCTACAAGAGTGGTGGTCTATTTTCTATGATAAGTTTATTTCTAGCCAATGGGGGAATCCAGAGGCCAAACCAGCAGCATCCTCTAGTAATGTGAGTCATCAATTTTCAATCACGTATCTTCTATAATGCCTAGGTTGTGGTTTATTTTTGTTTTGTCTCATGTTTCATCCTAACAATTCATTCATTGGTCTCATACATTTGTTAATTTTCAGGTTCCAAACATGACAGATATTCCAAGGAATGATGCTACTCTAAAGATCTCTCAAATGCTAATCAATGAGCATGTTAGTCTTCCGCAATCTCAAGCCATCTCCAGCTTTAGCAACATCATGATGGGACAATCAGATGCTTGTTCTAGATCCTCGTCACTCTACAATATAGAGAACCTTGATATTATTGAAGCAACTAACCCAAACTTCTTGCCAGGAACAATGATGCCTTTAGATGGACCTCATCAAACAAGTATGTCTTCAACCTATTTTTTATCCACTCTTTTTTTTCTGTATTATTAGTGCGTAGTATCCACTGGCTTTGTCATATTTTCCCGGTACTCTAACCGTGTGTTAATAATAAATTTCATATTCAATTTGTTTGGAAAGATTTTTTATTCCTAAACTGATTAATGTGTGACACGTTTTGTTTTGAGATGTTAATGGTTATATTTTCTTGCAGAAAACAATGAAGCTCCCAATCTGGTGCAACTAAATGGAATGCCATCAAATGTGGGTGATGTAGTATGTTTGTGAAATCTTTATGACATAAAGTTCCATTTAAATTGAGTTTTTTCTAAAAACTTAGTTACTTCCTTTAGGACTGTTTGTTTATAACAAAAAATTGCAATTTTAGGTTTATTTAATAACTGACATATCTTGTCTATGTAGAACCAGGTATTTATTCCAAGCTATCTCCAACATTGTGAAGTATTGAAAGCAAAAAATCAAGAAGCAGTCCTTAGTCAAGCACTTAGGTGTACTTCTAAAAAGCAGATTGTCACTTCTCCTAGAAGCTCTACCAAATATAGGAAAAAAAATCGTAAGATTCCTGAGACCGAATCAAGTAATAGAGATACGAAGGTTAGTGTGTTCTCATCCCTTCCCCTTAGTTGATTCTTCAGAAGTTTTAATTTTAGAGAAGCTTTAAATTTGATAGTGTTTGGGGTATTCGTGTTATCCTTAAATATTAGGGGCTGATAAATATTCACTTGCATTAGTTATTTTTATCCTTTTTTTAGGTATTGCCAATACATTGTTGATTTTTTTTTTTTAAAAAGACAAATCAATTCCTATTTATCTGTTATATTTATAAATTGAAAAGTAATGACAAGAAATTTACAACTTTTCTTCAGTAAGATCGCTAGGTAGCCAAGCTAGTAATATATAATTTAATTATTTATTATATCAATTCAAAATGGAATTAAAAGCTAAAAGCTAAAGAATAATGTATTGTGTAAAACTCAAAGTAATAAAAGATTACATTGATTATTACATTCTTTGTTATCTTTAAATAATTTATATGTGATGTGATAATGATTGATTTGTTTTATTTTCTCTTATTGGATGAAATTGTCAATTGACTGAATTATTAGACTTGTGTGAGCCCCTATAGACTTACCCTTTTACTAGGAAGTGAAGAAAAATCCATTAGGAAAGGGGGGGGAGGTCATTAACAATTTGTATTTACACCACACCATGGCCTAGGCACAAAACCCAACAGGCCCATAAGTCCTTATTTCCTAATTTTGAAACAAAAAGAGATTGAAGAGGGAAAATCACATTCATTTTTCATTCAGCTGAAAGAAAGGGAGAAAGAAAGAGAGAATTTGAGGGAAAGAAAGAGAGAATTTCTTATTTTCTTCATCTTTTCTTCATCAACCCTCAACTTACTTCAATAGCTATATTCCTTCACTTCATTTCACTCATCCAAACTAGTGTGATAGATTAAGGGTGCTGTCAAGAGAGTGTTGAGCTAGCGAAGCATACAACTTGTGAGTTCCTCTCTTTTCCCCCTTAGGATCTTAGGTTTTGAAGTACAATCTTGTGCTTCCTAAATTATTTTATGGCTATACATAAATGATATTCATATATGATGTTCTATATGCGAGTGTTGCTGAATATTGATGTTGATTGTGATATTTTGTGTTTGACATCACTCTTGAATTACATGCATAATTGAAGGATTTAAATGTTGTAGATTGGGTAGTGGTTGTCAAAGTTGAATGATGATGTTTGCAATCCAATGTTTCATATGATTTCTATACGTGTAATGTGATTTTGAATACTAGTTGGAATAGGTTAGAAGCACTTGGATTGAAGTAAAAAGCATAAAATAGTAGAAATGGTCCATTGTTGCAGTTACACGGCCGTGTTGGGTCTACACGACCGTTCGTGTAATTGTCTGCCTCACCAAATTTTTATGTTGCAACCCTGACACAGCTGTGTTGCATTTACACGGATGGTTGTGTCAGGTATCCTATTTTGTGTTTTTCACTCTGTCTCAAGGGCGTTCTTGCCTATTTCAACACCATAATTGAGTAAATGTTTATGCATACATGTCATATCAATGATTGTTGAACACATCGAGTATATATATATATATATATATATATATATATATATATATATATATATATATATATATATAAATAATTGTATTAAAGAATGATAAGTGGCATACTTAGATTGTGATGAATGTCTCAAGGCTAAGACCTGTTGTTCTCCCTTTAATAGTAGAATGGATTGTTTCCCCGTTTGATCCTTTTAGTATCTGTTAGGTATGTGTCAATGGTAATCAAATATTTAAAAGACTTTGTATGAGTTATGGTGAGTTTCCATTGAGGAACTCACTTAGATTTCTTAAATCTCATTCTTTTATGATTTGTGAATTTCAGATAAACAGGTCAAACCGAAAGTGACTGAAGATAAAGTAGCTGAACCCTAGCTTGTGCCTCATGTTACCAACATGTACTCTTCAAGGATCATGTTCCTTGTATTTTGCCTTTTGATATGTAAACATCGGTACTTAGATCAATCTGGTTTGGTTTTAAACCATGTTCTGTACCAACTTATCTATAAACTCCTTGTATGCATTTTAAATTTGGGTGTATGACTCTGTTGACGTTCTAAAAATGATATCAGTTTGTGAAACTTGTTGTGATATGATATTACAACTTTTGCGAGTCGTTTGGGTTTGTGATTTGAATTTAATTTCGTCAATTCCAAATTTAGTTGCATATCTCTATTTACCGAATAAATGCGATATATTGCACCACAACACTAGTCAATTATGCCAGGACAAAACAACATACATATATATAGCTTATGATGATATGCCCCTGGAGGTATACACCTCCCTCCCTCCCTCGATCTGTGTATAGTGTCCAACATTTTAAAATCCCAAATACCGCACTTTACCTTATGCCAACAAAACTTATTTTTGTACGTATGTTTCTAAAATTTGTGGATCTATTCTCAATTAGATGGGTGAACACTTTGATATCCATTGAGTTTTGTTTGATATGATACGCAACATCAAATCACTCAATAAAATGTAATTCTTTTTTATATTAAGTATTTTTAAATAGTGTACTAATTTTGACTACGATCATATCCAACAAAAGTTAATGAGTATTGTAGAATTTTCCTCTTAAAATTTAAAAGAAAATCATGGATATCTTTTCATTCCAACCGCTCCACAATGAATGACTTTGTTTAAGTCCATTAACATTTGTTAGTTCATTTTTTTTGTCAATTGATTTCTTATCTTCTAATCTATTTTCTTTCTTTCAATGGAATAGAAACAATAGAACCGTGTAGATGCAACATGTTGATCATAGAAATATGTCTTTCAACAATCTGAAACGTATTTCAAAAACAATCAACAGAAAAAACAAAGGTAAAATAATCAAGTAGTAACTTCATTTTTTTTTGCCTCAGTGCTATATTACTCCGTGTCATTGTATCTTTTTCTTGAGAATGAAAATACTTACTCCTAACTTAAAAGTTTCCTATTCCATGTTTCTTAATCACTGCCTTGGGTTTTTCCTTGTGTTCAAAAATTATCCTTGTTTGTGATAGTAGGTTTTCATCTGGAACATGAAAACTTTTGATTATGTTAGTATTGAAGTAATACATTCACATATTATTACAAATGTTCGATTTAAATCAGGTTCAACTATATTTACAATATCTTCCTTTGATAGAACCGTACGACTATGGAATACAACCGAGGTAAGTTGTTCTAAGGGTAAGTACGATAAAATATTATGGAATAAATGTCAAAGTTTACATCAATATTGAAAAGTTCAAACCTAAATTTAAATCGAATTAATTATAACAAAAATAGTTATACATGTATTTATCAACCAAACATGTAGTAGTAGCATTCCACAGTAGCGGCAAGTTAGCAACGTTAATCTTTGAATATCATTCTCATTACACTTTTCGCTGCAAAATCATTGATAATCTATTCATAATCAATATTCTTTACAAAATCATTTTCAATCATTAAAATGTTCATTTGGTAAGTGACTTGTTTTATAACTCCTACCAAAAGTGAAGTTACTAATTGGGTGTTATGTGGGATAAAATTAAGTTGAACCCAAACTATTTAGTCCGGAGGAGTCTACGGGTTACAATGAGTATATAGGTTGGGATATTTTTTTTCACTAAAAATATATATTTATTTATTCAAATGGATATATTATATACAACATAACACAAATTCAATATTACTAAAATCTAAAAGGATATTTTGCAAGAAAGCTCATAAGGCAAAAGTTAATAATACTAGTATAAAGCGATAAGATGTCCATAAATTTAACAAAACAAAAGTCATCGAAATACCCATGCCTCTAATTAATTTGTAACTTTGAGGCCCGTTGGTTAAATCTGCAATGATCGAAGTTGATCTGTCGATTTGAACAAAACAAACACAACAATAAGACGGAAAATCATTAATACCACACTCAGAATCGTGCAAGTAATAAAACCGGTAAGTACCGGGATATCGTCCTCAAGGATCGAACTAATTTACTAATCACGTTAACAATTGCTAAGAGAACCGATTTGAAAGGGTTTGGTTGAAATGGTTGAGCTATGCAGCTCAAAGGTAAAGCAATAAATTATTTTTTTGAGTTTTTAAATAAATTGAAACTAAGAACACGTTGACGAACTATGATGAGAATGGGTGCTAGGGATGAACGTCTTTTGATTTTCGCACAATATAATGGCGTAACGTCAATGATACCTCTCTCTATATTTTGCTACCGAACTCGTTATATTAACTAAGTCCTAATTCCTTAGGTAACTAGTCCTTTATAGATTATTAAAACCCCTGATTCCTTAGGTGATCCTAATTACCTACAAGCCTTAAACAATAGAGTTCACCACATACAACAATTTGAGGAATATTCCTAAGCTACGAATTGCCGGAATTGAAATTCTACCATTCAACAATAACAATTTCCATTAAATCATTGAGTAAGGATAATTCCACAATTTTCCAATTGTAAACAACTTAAAACTGAATTTCAATCCACAAAATACGAGAGAGAAACAAATTAACACAGTTAAGAACCAGCTAACATCGTGCTCTATCAAAATCTATTCATCCCCAACATAAGGGTTTAGTTACACATGATCAAAGATAAGGGAAAGAGGGAATTACAAGATAATAACGATGATGATGATGACATTCGAAGTCTCAATTCTTGTTCCCAAGGCTTGATTCTTCGATGGTCGTATTTGCCACTTAATTCTCTACGGTGTGCTAGGGTTCCAATTCGTCCAAAAGTGAGAAGATCCCCAAAAACGCAGCTTTTGCGTGTTTTATCGTGTTTTCAATGACTTGCGCCTCATTTGGCCTCCAAGCGCCACTTAAGCGCAACCGATTGAGGACGCGCTCAAGAACTCGCGCGCGCTCATTGGCGCTCGTTACTATTGTTTTGAGTGTGGAAGCAAGATTGCATAAGTTCCTTCACCACGGGGATACTATTCGCTCAATTCTCACCACATCATCACTAAGTTTGCTCAACTAATTTCAAAAATTTTAAACAGAAATTCACCATATGATTGCATTTTATTCATGAAATCGCGATAGGTCCTCCCCACTTAAACACAAAGCAGTTGTCCTCACCGATTGATTTAGGGAAGACCTATGTACAAAGACTAAGGCAAAAACAAAAATAAAATTAAAAACGACAACTAACCTAAGAGAAAACATCAAAGTACACAATCACATCATGCAAGATAAGGGAAGGAGAGAAAATAACCATAGCGGTGGGTAGACTACTCAAACGTGTCCAGTCCGTGGAGGTGGTGAAAGATGTCAAGATCCGGATCCAATCTGTCCTCCACTCGCATCGTGCACATTGCTCTCAGATAGGGCTCTCATCCCAAACTTGTGCTTCACCGCCATTCTATTCTCGAGTCCGCCAAATCGCTCTTGGTTTCTTTGTCATGTGTTCTGGTTAGTTGCCAAAGACATCCATTCTTCCCTACAAGTGTGTAAATGTGTCCTAGATGCACCCTAAAGTACTAATCGAGATAAAAATAATGCGAGAAAATAAAATAAAATCAAATAAGGTAAAATTAAAAGACAGGGATAGAAAATTGGGTTGCCTCCCAATAAGCGCTTCTTTAACGTCACTAGCTTGACGCATGATTCCCTCTGTCAAGGTGGAATATATGACACGAAGAACACATCATCCTTCTTCTTCCGTTTATGAGGTAGGAAATTCATGAACTTGAGGTACAATTTCATATGCTTCCATATCCTCTCAAGGTGAAGGATGATAAACAAGGCATAGAAGGAGTCTAAATATCGATCAAGCTCTTCACTCCCATCTTCCTTGCTTCTCAAAAGATGAGAAGGGAGAATGATTTGTTGGGTGATTTTCGGTTGGATTTCCATACCTTCCCAAGATTGAGAGTTTTTAGCTTCCTTCCAAACAAGAGGATCCTCCTGCTCAATTATTTTTTCTTCCTCATATTTCCTTTTCTCACATGATTCTTCTATTATTGAGCCATTTTCTTCTTGTTCAACCTTGAATAAGTGGTTGTTCATCCGCTAACCGATCATCCGCTAACCGAGGATATGATTTGTCAATAACTATCCACTCTGGCTCCTCAAGAATTTTAGGTTGGGCCAACCAAGGTAAAGACTCGTCAAGGAGTACCCATTCTGGTTCACAAGAGCAATACACAAGATCTTTCCCACAAAGATCACAATAGGAGTATGTCTCACAATCGCCATTTAAATGTGGTCCTCCACAACAACAACAACGAAGTGGAAGTAGTGTGGACTCCATGACTTACAAAGTATTCACCTGGCTTTCATAGAATCAAGGGAGTAAAAGTGGTAAAAGGATAAAAAAAATATATGCATAAAGTAAAAAGAAGCAACAAAACTAAAAACAAATTAAAGTATGTACAGGTTCAAATTAGCAGTTGCCTTCGAAATAATTAGTAAATTAATTCCGATCCCCGGCAACGGCGCCAAAAACTTGTTAGTAATTTGGCAAGTATACCAAATCGTGCAAGTAATAAAACCTAGTGAAATCTTGGGATATAGATCCTCAAGGATCGAACTAATTTACTAATCACGTTAACAATTGCTAAGAGAACCGATTTGAAGGGTTTGGTTGAAATGGTTGAGCTATGCAGCTCAAAGGTAAAGCAATAAATTATTTTTTTGAGTTTTTAAATAAATTGAAACTAAGAACACGTTGACGAACTATGATGAGAATGGGTGCTAGGGATGAACGTCTTTTGATTTCACACAATATAACTGGCGTAACGTCAAGGATACCTCTCTCTATATTTTGCTACCGAACTCGTTATATTAACTAAGTCCTAATTCCTTAGGTAACTAGTCCTTTATAGATTATTAAAACCCCGATTCCTTAGGTGATCCTAATTACCTACAAGCCTTAAACAATAGAGTTCACCACATACAACAATTCGAGGAATATTCCTAAGCTACGAATTAGGAATTGAAATTCTACCATTCAACAATAACAATTTCCATTAAATCATTGAATAAGGATAATTCCACAATTTTCCAATTGTAAACAACTTAAAACTGAATTTCAATCCACAAAATACGAGAGAGAAATAAATTAACACAGTTAAGAACCAGCTAACATCGTGCTCTATCAAAATCTATTCATCCCCAACATAAGGGTTTAGTTACACATGATCAAAGATAAGGGAAAGAGGGAATTACAAGATAATAACGATGATGATGATGACATTCGAAGTCTCAATTCTTGTTCCCAAGGCTTGATTCTTCGATGGTCAGCAGCTGCCACGAATTCTCTCTGGTGTGCTAGGGTTCCAATTCGTCCAAAAGTGAGAAGATCCCCAAAAAACGCAGCTTTTGCGTGTTTTATCGTGTTTTCCAGCGACTTGCACCTCGCTGGCGCCTCCAGCGCCACTTAAGCGCAATCGATTGGAGGGCGCTACTGATAAGCTCTCGCGCTCGCCGGCGCGCTCATGCGAGAGTGGCGCGAATGGGCGAGGACTTGTTATTTCCTCGCACTCCTTTGGCGCTCACTGCGCTCATGCGCAGCGCAGACTCAGTAAGCTCATTCCTTGGCACTTTTTCATCCGTTTGCTTGCATTTCTTCATTCTTCCTTTCACCTAGTCCTGGGGCACAAAAACCAAGCGTAAACACTGCAAAGCAAATCAATTTCAACTAGCACAATTTACTCTTTTCGTGTTGCCATTTTCCCTACATTCATTAAAATCTTCACATAAAATCCTCTTTTTCATACTAAAAACCATCATGTGATGGGGATTCATCAGTGGCACGGTATCCCTACTGAAGATACATCGTGGGAAGATTGGGATGAGTTGAAGCTTTTTTTTTTTTATCAACTGAAAGGTTTCATTCATTGGGCCAAGCCTCAAAACCAATACAACAAAGTGTAAGAGATGGCATCAAGCCAAACCTCTCACTAGGTTCCACACTAAATTACAACAACATATAAAAACTAACAAAAAAGGGGTGTCGGTATGAAATTGGCAGCAACAGCCATACATCGTCCCAGGCCCAATTACACCAAGAAGGCTTACCCGCACCGACCCACTACAAGCTGATTAACGAGCAATTACAAAACAACTACTGAGAGAACTACGAAACCTAAAAATAGCAATCCCTGAACCACAAAACTTGCCTCTTTGGCGGAGAAATCCTAATTCGGCAACTCCAACCTCTAGTCGCATCAACACCGATCAACCTCTTACTCTGCACAACACCATACAATTCAGCTAGCTTCCACCACAACAATGCACAAACCTTGCATTCCCTGGCTTTGTGGAGATCGCGACGAGCCATTCCGGAAAAGAACGAGAGAAGTCGACCCGGGACTTGCACACCACAACGAACTTCTCTACTCCCCGATCTACCCTCCTATCACTTAGAACCCGACGGAGATCAGCTCCGTCTAAGAAATTTCACGGTCGCCGTTAGCTCTCTGGTCTTTCCGAGTCTAGAAGAATAGCAAGTGTTGGAGGGGGGGTTCAAGGTCCAGTTGGTGGGTAGTTGATGGTGATTAGCAAGCTTGGCAATTAGATCTGCTACTGAGTTGGCTTCCCTCGAGATCCACTTGAATTGGAGAGAGGTAAATTCTTTACTAACACTTCTAATATCCTCCAAAATGCAATCTATGTTCAATCTTTTAATCTTCTGCTTGCATGTTTGTATGAGGATCTGGCAATCAGATTCTACTATCAGTTCCTTGATGTTCAAAGAAGCTGCTAGGAAGAGGCCTTCCCTGAGTGCACTCGCTTCTGCTTGTAAGGGTGAGAAAGCATAGATGTGTGTAGCTAGGCCTGATTGTATTAATCCTGCATGATTTCTGATAATAACTCCACTCCAACCATCTCCTGTGTTTTGATTGAATGCTGCATCTGTGTTGATCTTCATTTGATTTCCTCTAGGGGGACTCCATCTGTTGGGGACCCTCCTTGCACCTTGCATTGCATTTGTCATTGTAACTGTAGTAGTAGGGAGTTTATTTGTTTTGTTGGTGATGTACTCAGTTGTTGTGTTCCTTATTTGTATGAATGCTTGTGTCGGGTTTGGGTGCTTGTCTTCAAACACCATAGTGTTCCTAACCTTCCAAATGAACCAAAAGGCATTGAAAATAGTTGAAATAGCTAGGATCTTCTCATTAGCTGAGCCATACTCCTTGTCAAATATCCCTTCAAGCCAGACAGCTATAGTACTGACATTGTAGACAGTGGGAACACTACAAACCTGAAGACTATGCCAAACCGGAGTTGTCCAAGGGCAAAGTAGGAAGACATGATCTATAGTTTCCTCTTCTTGTTTGCAAATAGGGCAGTAACCATCTCTAGCTATGTGTTTGATAACTAGATTGAGTTTGGTAGCAAGAGCCCCCTGTTGTACACGCCATAGGAGATGTTTAACCCTTTCTGTCACCCCAGCCCCCCATATGTGCTTCCAGCTCTCCTGGGGGAGGTTGTATGAGGTTGAAGGACCAGTTTAATAAACTTTGTCACCCTCCCACAACCTTCTGTAGCATGATTTTGTTGAGAACCACCCATCCTCCTCATGAGGCCAGTATAGTGAATCCACTGAATTAGTCCAACTTAAGGGAGTCTTAATAGCTTCAATAGCTGAACTCGGGTCTAGGAGTTGCCCAAGCTTGGAGATATTCCATTTTCTCTGGCTTGTGTCCAACAACACATTCACTTTAAGCTCTCTAGCTTCCTCCTTCACAGTTGCCTTTGATCCTGAAGCCAACCAGATATCCTTTTCCATATCCACAGCAGTTCCCTCCCCAATACACCATCTACCCTCCTTCTTCAGATTGTCCCTACCATGAAGAAGACTCCTCCACACCCAAGAGATCCCAACTTTCGGCTTTACCTTCCAAATCCCTTCTTTACCACAGTAGATACTTCTAAGAATAGATGCCCAGTATTCATTAGGAAATTTAATACACCTCTAGGCTTGCTTAGAGAGCAGTGCTGAGTTCTGAAAGGCAAAGTCCTTGAAACCCATTCCCCCTTGGCTCTTGTGAGCACACATTAGTAGCCAATTCTTCCAATGGATACCTCTGTTTTTAACTTTGGAACTCCACCAAAACTTGGCTATAGAAGAGCACAAGGATTGGCAGAAGTTCTTGGGAAGCCTCACTATAGACATTACATAGGAGGGGATAGCTTGGATAACAGATTTAATTAGAACCTCCTTACCTGCTTGAGAGAGAAACCTTTCTTTCCACCCTTCCAACTTTGAGAAAACCCTTTCTTTGATCCATTGAAGAGCCTGGCTCTTAGAATTTCCCCACTCAGCTGGTATGCCCAAATATTTTCCTGGTGAAGTCCATATTGGGATTTTTAGAATGGCTGCCAGTGCTTCTCATTCATCCACCCTAGTGCCTTTGCCTAGTATGAGCCCTGATTTCTGCAGGTTGATCATCTGCCCTGATGCTTTAGTGAACACATTAAGAATATTGATAATCTGGTACATTTCTGCCATAGTTGCCTGTCCAAACAAAATAGAGTCATCTGCAAAAAACAAGTGAGTTAGAGTAGGAGCATTCTTAGCAAGTGTAATCCCTTTGATAAGGCCCAAGTCACTGGCCCTTGAGATTAGTCTAGAAAACACATCAAAGACCAAAATGAATAGGTAAGGGGATAGAGGATCCCCTTGCCTCAGGCCCCTGCCAAGACAAATACTCCTACTTCTAGCACCATTAACTTGATAGGAGTATTTCACAGAAGTGACTAGAGATAGGACAAGAGAGACCCAAACAGGACTGAAATCAAAAGACAGAAGGACTGACTCTAGAAAGGACCAATCTACTCTGTCATAGGCTTTATTCATGTTAAGCTTAATAGCAAAGCCACTGCTAGTTCCCTTTTTGTTTGTTTTTTCAGATAGTGAAAGGCTTCGTGGGCAACCGTCAAATTGTCTTGAATCATTCTACCTCCCACAAAGGCACTCTGCTGAGGAGATATCAACTCATTTAGGGTCGGTTTGATTCTCTTCACCATTATCTTAGAGATAATCTTGTAGATGAAGTTACAGCAACTGATAGGTCTCAGTTGGCAAATTGATTCTGGGTCCTGAACTTTAGGAATTAAGGCTACAACAGTCTCATTCACAAACTCCCCTAGATTACCAGACTGAAAGAAGAGGGAAATTGCCTGAAATACATCTTCCTGAATGATGTTCCAATTTTTCTGATAGAACACCCCATTAAGCCCATCAGGCCCTGGGGCCTTATCTGCCCCAAGGGAAAAGACTGCCTCTTTAACCTCTAGCAAGGATACCGGGGCAAGCAGGGACTCATTAAGGCTAGCAGAGACTAATTTAGGAATAACAGAAAGGCAGGATTCATCCACACTGGTATCCGAGGCAGCATACAATTTTGTGTAGAAGCTTTCAATGGCTAGCATCACATCCTTTTTCCCTTCCACCCAGTTACCTTCTATATCCTTTATTCTAGAAATCCTGTTCCTGTCCCTTCTCTGAACCGTAGTAGCATGGAAGAACTTTGAATTTTTATCTCCATATATCAACCATTTCACTCTAGATCTTTGCCCCCAATACATTTCCTCTTGCCTCCAGTACTCATCAATGGCTCTTCTAATACAATTAACTTCTATAACATCCACTGGGGAGGTATTTAGCAGATTCTCCAACTTCACCTTAAGCTTATCAATCTCTTTAGCTGCATTTTTGAAAGTTTTATTGCTCCAAGAGCCCAAGGTTCTTTTACAGCTCCTCATCTTTGAATTCACCACCTGCCAAGGATTATCATTCTGAGACTCTATTTGCCAACCTTGGGATACCACACCCCTGCACTCCTCATGCTCTTCCCAATAGGATTCATATTTAAAGTACCTGGGGAGCAGGGTATTGATACGGGCCCAAATTCCACTGGAGTTGTGGAGCAGCCCAATTCCATTCCTACTAGGCCCACTCGTACTAAGAAGATGCCATCCAAGTATGATGATCATGTTGTTTACCACTAGGTTCTAGAAGCTTGTGATAGATATGCTGAGCTGTAGTATCTATTGTGATATTCTGTTAAGATTTCCTTTATGCAATTTCCCTTATATGGTGTACTTGACCACATTTGTGGAGGATCAATGAAATAACCAAATTCCATTTCTCTCTCTATTATTTTCTTAAGGAGATAGCTCAGGTCTCAAAACTGAGTAATTTGTCTCTTATCAAATAGTACTACACTTTTTCGCATTTATGTTTCAATTTATTGTTATCAAGTAGTACTACTACCTCCGTTTTACATATAAGTTTTATTTGTTGGCTACTGGTAGAGTGTTCTAATACTTTCAATAGAAGATTAGTCTCTGCTCGTGTTACGATTAAATTTTGCGATGAATAATATCAAGTTCGTCCACTGTAAGGATATAACCCCAAGCCCACCGAGTTTATGTGTTATTAATCTCGTGAATTTTTTGTTGTGAAGACATGCCGAATAATCCTGGTTGGTTGGTCAACCTTGTTTGGTATTTTTTTTTCCGAGTATTTCTCCACAAAATTTATCCTTTTTTATAAGCTTATTTCGAAACTATATCATTTTTAGTATGTCATGCAGTGCTTTCCTAGAAAGCTCTGTCATTTCTCCAATCCTTTAAAAACTTTGTAACATAGTACATATACTAACTAATAGTAGTTTTATTATTTTAGAAGCATAAGATGTTGCATAGACTTTTTATCTTAATAATTTTTGATTAAGTTGTAAGATTTTAATACAATGGATTGGAAGACTATTAATGAGATTGAGTTAGATTTTGTGTAATTTTTAAATTTTAGTTTTTTTTTGCTCTTTAGAACTGTTGGAATATTACAGAAAAAACGTAGCTTTTTATACTTTAAGAAAGCTATGTTGAGATAAAGTAATATTCCAACCGTTTTAGCAAAAAAAAATAATTTTGGTGCATGACTTGTAGTGCAAAATATTAAAGTTACGTTTATTTTGGTGCACGACTTGTAGCCCAATCTAACCAAACCGTCCAATATCATATTGGTTTGGTTTGAGTTTAGGAGAAAAAATGTAATATCTGAACCAACCAAAACTTAGTAATTGTAATTAGTTCGGGCAACAGATATAGACAAGTCGGATCCAATCTGACAAATGAATCGCTAGCTCATAACAGGTAAGCTCGTATATAGCTAGTGTTTGGTAACAACTAGCCTATAACATTTTTTCCCTGTGCTACTTGAAATAGCGTATAAGCTTATACATACGGTATCATTTTCTCTGAAATTTCTACCTTCATTATTTTAATTAAATTTTGCCTAAATATTATAGTTTTGGTCTCCCTATTTTCAAAAATTCAAACATTTGGTCCCCCTATTTTAAAACACAGACATTTAGTCCCCCATTTCTTAAAAAATTCAGACATTTTTGTCCAGAGAGGTTTTTTTTTTTTGCTAATTTGGAGGTCTGTAAAAAAAAAAGGTGATGTGGCAGCTGGCATAGGATACAAACGTGGTTGCCACGTCATTATTTATTTTACAAAAAAATTTAATTAAAATAATATTTTTTAAAAAAATATGATTTTTAAGTTTTTTAATAAAAAATGTACAAATTAAATTTTTAATTAAAAAGTCAAATATTAATTTTTTAATTAAACATAATTTTCTTAAATAAATAATAACGTGGCAACCACGTGTGTACCCTAAGTCAGCGGCCATGTCACCTTTTTTTTTGGCCAACCTCCATTTCAGCAAAAAAAAAAACCCTCTTTAGACTAAAATGTCTGAATTGTTTAAAATAGGGGGACTAAATGTCTGAGTTTTAAAATAGGGGATCAAATGTCTGAATTTTTGAAAATAGGGGGACCAAAACTATAATTTAACCTTAAATTTTTCAATTATCATTTATTTATTAAATAAAAAAATTATTAACCCTTATGATCTCTCTCACATTCATTAAAAAGTAATATCCATGATGAATATGTTTTGCACTACCTACGTGGTTGTCGTATCCCGTGCCATATTTGGAGGTCTTCAGAAGTGTCAAACCCGACTTTCTACAAGGAAATAGACTTTTGAGCCTGGATCACTATTGGGTTATCTTGTTTGTATCCCTCTTATTTCCTTGCAGTGCTTTGGGGGCTTTGGAGAGCTAGAAACTCGAGTTGTATTGCAAATGAAGAGCTCCCTTTGATCCAAATCACACACAAACATCTGGATTTTCTTCTTTTATGTATATTTCCTTCCAAGTCAATACCATATCTAACGATCCTAGATGGGTCACTTGGCATCCTTTAAGAGACTCTTCTATCATTTTGAACATAGACGGTAGCAGTATGGGAAACCCTAGCTCTTTTGTTTTTAGCGGTTTGCTCAGGAACGATGATGGAGCTTGGATCCATGGTTTTCTGGGTCATATCGATACTTCCAATAACTTGTATGCAGAGCTTCTAGTTTTGTTTCATGGCTTGTCTTTAGTGTGGAACAAAGGTTTATGGAATGTTGTTTGTTATTCAAATGCTCTTCATGCTATTTCTTTGGTCTCTACTCCCTCTAATCTTTGGCATTAGTGTGCAATCATTGTGCAAAACATCCATGACCTTGTTGCTCGGAGTTGATTTTTCCGTATTTGCCACATCTTAAGGGAGAGTAATGTGTGTGCTAATTGACCACATGTGCTGATGTCTGGACGGGAGAGAACACATGCAAAATTGACCACCACATGCGCTGTTGTCTGGCTGGGTCTGGTCTAAGTGGTGTAATTATTTTTAGTATCCAAAAAAATAAATTTATTTTTTACATTTAACACATATTTGATATGTTACTTGCTCACTACACAGTCAACAGTCAAATCCACAATTTTCTCCAGATGATTTGTGCTCCATGCAGTCAACTATCTGATACACGATCTTCTCTCATGTTTGCAGCAAATCTGAAACTAACTGTTGCGATTATATTTCTACAAAGAGCTTCGCTTAGTTTGCAAACCGCGCTGAAAAGTTGAAGCATTCCCGAGTTTTCTTTTCTTTCTCGCTTATTTTCTTCGTTACAAAATTAGACGGGTCTTAGTGCCATATTCGAGTGGTCTTAGAACCATATTTAGAGTGACCTTAGTGTCATATTTGAGTGGTCTTAGAATCATATTTCGAGGGCGTATTTCATGAACGAAATTCAACCGTATTTCAAGGGTGTATTTCTTGAATGAAATTCTACTGTAGAATTTTGAAACAGTTTTGTGGCTGAGTTGTTTTATCCTGGGACGATAGTGGTTGATAATCTGCTTTCACAAATTTGAACAGTACCACGAAACGTCTTTAAGAGAGCGACCTAGTACGTGACTAAGCTCAATAATTTCTTCATTAAAATTATTTTCTCGCTTATTAAACAATTTTTGTAAAACTAAAAAAAGTAATAAAAAAACAACAATTTATGATTGGACGTTCATGAGACAAAATAATAACATTGGAGTAGTAAAATAACGTGATATTCTATCTGTACCAAGGACAAGATATAAATGGGTCCAAATGACAGAACAAAGTTAATTGTATGACTGGCTAAATCGTTGAAGTTGGTCCCATCTCATATATCTTCACTACTCACTAGACAAGAGGGATTTGGGAGTGGGTTTGGCAATAGATATTTGGCAATTAATAAACGTGAAGAGGCCTAATTTGAATTGAGCTAAATGAATTCTCATAGATAGCACTATTTGTAAGATGAGAAAAGGGAAATTACACGGACTTTATGTTTTCATATCTACTTTACTTATTGTGAAATTTAAATCTTATTATTGCTGATTCCGTTGACCATAATCATGAAAATTGATCTCTTAGGTCTGAGTATACATGTGATGTATTTGATCGCATGTGAAAAATAATTATCATGTCGTTCTAGAAAAAAATAACGAATTACAGCCTTTTAATTTGTTTAACAAATTTTGTAAAAACATAATAACAATTGAAAAATTATTTTCAAAAGAGGTTAAGAGAACAATTATTAACTGTTGTAATTGAAATGAGATAGTAGTAAACTGTTCCCATTTAAACTAAGGTAACACTCGATACCGAGAAAATCACATTGTTTTTTTATAAGCAAAATAGTTAGTAATTAGTGTGTTAGTTGTCAGAGGGGAATGAGAGAGGGAGATCGAACCCCGTGCGCCTACATTTCCATCAACAATGTCCATTTCACTCAACCATGTGAGCTACTCTTTTTGGACGCGAAAATCACATAGTGTAAGACAACATAATTTTATGGAAACAGTCCTAAAATGTCTCCTAAAATTCTCTTAGGGTATGTTTGGGAGGGGGTTTTGGGAGGGGAATGGAGGAGAAAACTTAGAAAATATTAGTCTATATTTTATTATGTATTTGAGTCACACTTTTAGTCTATATTTTAAAATATTAGTCTATATTTTAAAAAAGTAAAAGAATAACACGATAAATATCATTATAACAATTTTAGTCACACTTCTCCTATTTCATTTAATTAATATAATTCCTTACAAGATGAGAATAAGATTATAGTCTTTCATTGTTTGTTGTATTGACAATTTTCAAGCTCTTGAAGATTTCGACTTTTGAGTTCAAACCCGAGCGTGTCTGTGTGATATGTGGTGTTTATTTGTGTTCAGATCCCAACTCCATAGAGGGGGGAATCAAAAGATTTGCATTGAGCCAAACCATGTTAGTCCCTGCTTTTGAGTTCAAACCTCTCACTTGCTTGTTTACAAGCTCTCATTAAACTTTAGTATATAAAGACTTTGAGGAGTCCAAAGACAAACAATGTGGGACTTCCCATTTTTGAAATATTTTGTTTTTCCAATAAAACACAACACATCTTATTTAAGGACATAGTGGGATCAATCTGAATTATAGTGTACGGTTTTCAATTACCTAATTGGGTGCAAAAACACTACTTTTAAATTTAGCAAGGCGTGTGATGGTTATCCTCTTCGCAACTACGCTGCCGCCATATATCTAGTCTAGCTTTCAATAAATCACCCAAATAATTAGATATTAATTCTCTGTTTTAATCAAAATTATCAAGATAATATAGTACTCCATCTTTCTCATTTTAAGTGTTCTCTTTGTCATTTTTGTTTATATCAAATTATCTGTAATTTTAAAACCCCAAAACAACATTTATCATTATTTTCTAACAATACTCTTACTTTAAAATATCAATAACTGTGTATTTATTCCAATCGAGAAAAGTGTAAGGGTATTTTAGTCCTACCACATTTTTCTACCATAAAATTTAACATATCCAATCATTTTCTTAATACCCGTACATAACCATAAACGACTGAGACGAGGGAGTATTAACTAGTATTATTAACCATATTTATAATTTTAGTTTGCATGAATTGATGTTGTCAAATTCTTTTTGCATAAATTGATGAAATTAATTTGTCAGTTTGCAAAGTAATTTCAAAATGTACTCAACAACACTTGAATGAGATGGTAGTCGTCTCTTCCAACTTAATCAAAGTTCTAGGTTCAAATCAAGTCTGAGCATGCAACAGTGTTAAATTTTTTGATAGAGAGCTTTGCTGCCCATTATATTCCTACCCGACTCGAGTCCATTGTGATAATTCTACCCACTCGATAAATTATTCTCTTAATTGTGTGCCTAGGATATTTGGTTTATAAAAAAAAAGTAATTTCAAGATGTAGTACCCTACTAAGAAGCCAGAGTACCAACTGTCTCTTCTGACTAGTATACCTTATTTTGCAAAGAATAGATGTGATTTATATATTATTATAGTGCGATATGTTGTCCTATCAACTTCAATAATTCCAAGCTTTTCCACTGTACCTGATTTTCCAACATTAAGAAGCTCTTCATACAAAAAGGGAACGGACCATAATTCGTTGTACATAAAGTCCTGTTGGGGAGTCTCGCGGCATAGGGAGAATTACCAAGTTATTTAATGAGTGGACTACCAAGAGATTTAGACACCACATCTCCTTTATATAGCTCATTCCTAGTCGATGTGGGACTTAGTTACTTACACTTGAATTTTTCAACAATCTCACCCTCAAGTGTGAGTCACCCACATCGCTAGCCGCTCCCCCACAGAGTCGAACCTTGGCTCTGATACCAATTGTTGGGGAGTCCGGGGGAGCACGGAAAGAATTACCAAGTTATCCAATGAACAGATCATCAAGAGACTTAGGGGTGATAACTAATTCAGTTAGAACTAAACTGAAAGGCAACACGCTAAAATTACAATAATGACCCTAATTCACACATGTGACATACACGTGCAAGTCTAAAGCCACTATACTAACATTGCCTCCCTTAATCTGAAGTTGTTACAAACAAATTGACAAAAACAGATACAGATTAAAACCAGATACAGATACAATTTGACAAATACTATCACAGACACAACTTGCACATACATAGAAAAATGCAGCTAAACTCTTTGTTGTATTGTAGTCATCCCCAACATAGCTCTCATTCTGATGTAGTCTTCTAATTTCAATGGTTTAGTCATCACATCTGCAATCTGATCCTTTGTGTTATAGTACACCAGATCTATCACGCCTTCTTTGCATAAGTCTCCTAGGAAATGGTATCTTATATCAATATGATTGTTCCTTCCATGTAGGACAGGATTCTTCGACAGTTTTATAGCAGAACTATTGTCACAATTAATGGCAGTTGCTCCAGATTGCTTTTCTCCAATGCTATCTAGAATTATTCTCATCCAAACACTTTGACAACCACTAGCTGCAGCAGCAATAAACTCTGCTTCTGTGGTGGACAAAGTCACCACAGCTTGCTTCTTAGAACTCCAACTCACAGCTGCATTTCCAATCATAAAAACACATATCCAATGGTTGAGTAACATATACATCTTCCATAAGCTCTCCATGTAAGAAGGCGCTTTTAACATCTAACTGATGGACCTTCCAGCCTCTCATAGCAACAACAACCAATATAGTTCTTATAGTATCCCACCTAGCAACAGGTGCAAATACTTCATTGTAATCTACCCCATATCTTTGAGCATATCCCTTGGCTACAAGCCTAGCCTTATATTTTTCCACTTTCCCCTCTTCATTAAATTTTGTCTTATATATCCACTTAACACCAATTGCAGTGGCTTTGGATGGTAACTCAACTAGTTTCCAGGTCTTGTTTCTCTTAATAGCTTGAATTTCAGCATCAATAGCTTGCTTCCATACACTACTGCTACTTGCTTCCTCATAACTTGTGGGATCACTTGTGCCAATAACTGCAAGACTCATTGCCTCTGTTTCATAATCATTGAGATAGGAGGGTAGTCTCCTCACTCTTCTTTGTTCCATATCTCCTTCAGCAGAAGTCGAGGCTCTGTTTTCTCAGTTTTCTTCATTATCTGTGTCTTCACTCTCTTGACCAGTAATTTCATCACTTCTTTCATCATTATTGTTGTCTGCAGTCCCATTATCATTGGTAGTATTCTCTATTATTTCTTCAGTAGCACTAGCATCATTATCATCTACTGCAGTTTGAGTAGATTCCTTGTCACAACCCTTGTTCTTCCAATTCCATTTCTCATTCTTAGAAAATTTGACATTCCTGCTGATTATTATTTTCTTAGTAAGAGGATTGAACAGTTTGTAAGCCTTTGATTGTTCACTCACCCCCAACAAAACACACTTCACACTTTTATCATCAAGTTTTTTCCTTAGAGCATCGGGTACATGTGCATGAGCAATGCACCCAAATGTCCTAAAGTGTCTAACAGATGGTTTTACTCCACTCCAAGCTTCTTGAGGAGTACAACTATCTAAAGCTAATGTAGGGCTTCTATTCAGAATATAAGTAGACCAGTTAACAGCTTCAGCCCAGAATTCTTTAGGGACTTCTTTTTCAGACAACATACTTCTTACCATGTTTAAGATGGTTCTATTCCTTCTCGCTGCCACCCCGTTTTGATGAGGGGTGTATGCTGCAGTGAGTTGCCTTTGAATGCCATTATCACTGCAGAATGTGTTGAATTCATTGGAATTGAATTCACCACCTCTGCCAGTTCTAAGGCATTTTATCATTTCACCAGACTCTTTCTCAACTATAGTTTTAAATTTCTTAAAGGCTCCTAAAGCTTCAGACTTTTCTTTTAAGAAATAGACCCATCCTCTTCTACTATAATCATCTATGAAGCTAATAAAGTACCTTTTATGGCCGTTGCTTTCAGTTGTGATTGGTCCACACAAATCATAATGGACAAGTTGCAGAACGTTAGTAGATTTCCAAGTGCTCTCCTTTGGGAAAACCTCTCGGTGCTGCTTTCCTTTCAAACAATCATCACATGTCTTCATTGAGCCCTCTTTCTTGAAGTTGGCCTATGCTTATAAGATTGTTTTTGAGTCTTGGCACATAATAAACCTCTGTAATGATCTGCACAACACCATTGATCTTCACCTTCACAGTACCTTTCCCCTTAACTACCATTCTAGTACCATTACCTAGTCTTACGGTTTCAACAAAGCTTCCATCAAAGCATGAGAACCAGTGTCTGTTGCCACACATATGATTGGACAACCCGAGTCCAAAAACCACAAATCTTTGTCAATCTTTGTCTCAATTTCTTTTCCTTCTTTACTAGCCATCAGAAGAATAGCTTCTTCATCATCAAATTCTGCAAAATTAGCACTTTCTTCCCCACTTGGACACTCATTCTTACAGTGTCCCATTTTTCCACACTTATAACATTCAATATGTTCCTTACTAGCCCCTTGCCTACCACCTCTACCTCTACCTCTACCCCTTCCTCTAGAATTACTACTGTTTCTACCACCTACAGTAGTCTTAAGGGTTTGTTCTTCTTCTTTATGACTATCAAGACCTTTCATTATTGATTCATGAACTAGCAACTTGCCTTGCAATTGATCTATGGTCATAGTAAGAACATCATTGGATTCTACTATGGAACAAACAACATACTCAAACCTGGTGTTCATAGAACGCAAGATCTTCTCCACAACTGAGTGTTGAGCCATCTTTTTCCCCTGTGCTTTCATATTGTTCACAAGAGTCAAAGTTCTGGTGAAGAAATCAACAACTCCTTCACCATCTTTCATCTGTAACTTCTCATATTCCTTCTTTAACGCCTGTAATTGGGCCTGTTTCACTTTCGTCGACCCTTGATATCGTTCTTTCATCGAATCCCAAATCTCTTTGGCGGTGCTTTTCATTAACATTTTCTCGATGATCCCTCTTTCTATTGCCTGAAAGAGGTAGTTTTCGCCTTTAGGTCTTTCAATTTCGCCTCTTCCGTCGTCTTGATGTTCTCTGGTGTTGCATTCTCAGGTAACGATGGAATCCCTAATTCCACCACGCTCCAATAATCTTTTGATCTGAGAAGATTTTCCATTAGAAGTGACCAATGCTCGTAAAACCCATCGAATTTAGGAACCGATGGTGTGAAGAATTCATGCTCAGCCATAGCTCGATCAACGACGATTGCGATGCTCTCTCAAGAAACTACGTTTTTGTATCAAGCCCTCGAAAGAGCTCTGATACCAATTGTTGTGATTGGTAACAAGAAGAAGAGAGTGAAAATCAACTTCATTGATTATTCTGGTATCTGATACAACTATATACACTGGGAAGAACTAAAAATGAGTCTCTAACTGATAACTAATTCAGTTAGAACTAAACTGAAAGGCAATACTCTAAAATTACAATAATGACCTTAAGTCACACATGTGACATACACGTGCAAGTCTAAAACCACTATACTAACAAGTCCTACTTTTCAATGCCAACTTGTTTATGCAAAATAATTTATTTGAATATGAAATAGAAAATTTGTCAAAAAAATAAAATAGAGAAGACAAGCACAAGATGTGTTCTAGATTTGCAAAATGCTTCAGAGTCTAATGCTACTTCTAATTTAGTAGTAGTATCATATATGAGAATTTCGAAGAAATTTTGAGGTGATGTGTTGAATGATGTCGATGATCCTATGACCCAAGAAGATGCGCAATATGATAAGTCCGAACAAGTGGTGTCCAAGACCCAAAAGAGAAATTTTGAGAAAAAAATAAATTAGTCCAAAAACCCGCAGACTATAATACCCATTCAAAGACAAATTTTGTTTGTCTCTTTTTGATCTGGTTATTGTAAGATATAGTCCTAGGATTTTCAGAAAAACTGAATTTGGCCAAAGAATTGTTGGTTATAATTCTCGGTTAAAGACATCTTCTGTCTCTGTCTCTTTTATCTAACTATTGTAAGATAACAATTTTATTTCAGTATCTAAGATGAAGTGTTTTAGGGGATCTGTTAATGGCTCCCTCTATTATTATTATTTTGACTTTATCTTCACTTTTGCTTAGGGTATTGGTTAGTCTTCCCTTTAGCTATTTTCTGTCATCTTTCTTTTTCTTCTTTTTAATGACATGGAGTCTATTTGATTAAAAAAAACATAAAATATGTTTAAATTTTAAAAAAATTGGCAATATACATATTTGTTCCTAGACTATGCTAGAAGAAATCAAAACAAACACAAAAGAAAATGAGTAAAAAGGCTAAATGATAAACAGAGTGGCTGGAAGTAGTCAAAAAAAAGAAGCAAGATTAAAAACCATTTAAGTACATTAATAGAAGTATGCCAAACTAATATTTGAGGAAACTTAGTTCTTCCTCTAACTAAGCATCATCTTAAGTTAACAACTGCAATTAGTTGAGAAAATTGGGACATAGTTTCATACTTCATGTCACGTGTGTATTGATTATCCTCATTGATAGGAACAACATTAATTGGACAAATAAATTTGTATACTCTTCATACTCTCTCCGGACCTATTTATAAGCAAAAAATCACTTTTTAAGTTTATTGGAAAACTAATGTATTTGGACAATATTATAGTATAGATACATTAGTTTTCTAATGAATTTAAAAAATGTTTTTTTACTTATAAATAGGTCCAGAGGGAGTACATTACATTAAATTATATAAGTAAAATTTGGTCAACGAAAGTTCATGTATCTGATTCCAAATTGGAACCAAATATATCAACTTTCGTTGACCGATTTTTGTTTATATTCTGTAACGGAAGAAGTAGACTAGTAACATGAATCCACTACTAATCAACACTAATTGCAGGTACCTCAGTTGACGAGCTAAGAAATGACGAAAGAAAATAAAAAAGATGCCTATAGTTCAAACTCCGGAAACTGACATTTCCCCACCCTCTGACAATTAACAACTAATATTTGCCTATAAAAAAACCCTAGTCATTATTACCTTTCAAATATTCCGCAAGTCCAATTGCCACATAAAAAGAACTAGCTATAGGAGAAATGTTATTTAGCCAAAAACTTCCAGCCAAAAATAGTCAGAAAACAATTTACAACACTAATTAACCAAGTTGTTTAGGTCATTAATCAACATGCCTTTTCACAGTTTATTACGCAATTGGCTAAAAACTTGATTAATTGATTAGTTAGTTAATGACCTAAAAACTTGATGAATTCGTGTTGTAAAGTGGTTTTTGGTTATTTTTGACTGAATTTTTTTTGGCTATATAATATTGCTTCCTAAATATCTTCACCAAACGAAATACTAAAATTTGCTGATCCAATAAGTAAGTTAGACAAAACAATAGCTTCATCACTGAGCTACACTCAAACTAGTGTGGAGAGGGTTAGCAACACACTTTTTTATCTGCTGAAATCATGTGAGATTCATAGTTATAGGTAAAATGGTTAGTAATTAGTGTTTAGTTGTTAGAGGGGAGCTGAGGGAGGAGGATTCGAACCTCATTCCCATACGTTTTCAACAACAATATCCATTTCACTTAATCATGTGAGCTACTCTTCTGAAAAATGTGAGATTCATATGATTTGGTGGGAACTATTTCCAAATTTCCAAAAAATATAACGGGAGTCACTTAAACTTCAACCAATTAAAAAAATGTATGTTCAAAAGAGTAATAATATTTGGACAAAAAATTTCAGACAAATATAGCCAATAACCAATTCACAATACCAATTAACCTAGTTTTTTTAGGCTATTAACCAAGTAACCAATTAACCAGTTTTTAGTTAATGACTTGAAAAACTCTGAAAAGTCAGATTGGTTAATAGCTTTAAAAACTTGATTAATATGTGTTGTGAATTGATTTTTGGCTATATTTATCTGAATTTTTTTGTCCATATAATATAACTCTTAAAAAAATGTATGTTCAAAAAAGTGCGATAAGGTATATTGACAAATTGACATATTTCAACACAGACATAAATTATCATTATCTACATGCAACTGATAAAAAATCCTAGGGTATTATTTTTCGTACCCCCCTCATTCCCTCCCACACCCCCATTTTTCCACAAATGCCAATAATACCCCTGTGTTTTTAAAAAAAAAAAATTGAAAATTTTCGGAATTACCTCAAAATAAGGTAATTCCGGTTCAAAAATCAATGAAATTTTCGGAATTACCATTTTTAGAGGTAATTAGGTTCATAAATTTCGGAATTACCTCTTAAAAATGGTAATTAGAAAATTTGTATTTTTTTTTGTATATTAAATTAATATTTAAACGCGTTTTATTTTGGAAATATGATCTGACGGTTTATGATTTAAATAGCAATATGTCAAAATATATAAAATGAGCAACATAAAAAAATATAATGTACAAATACAACTACTATGGGTCCAAAATGTTTAACAATGATGAAAATAAGCACGTGAAGTGGGTGAGCAGGCGACATCTAAGGCATCCGGGTCAATGCTGTTGCTCTGCACCTCTCTCATATGTCTCGGGGAAGCTGAGGCTCTCGATGATATGGTGGATCCCGAGTGGTGTGGCTCGCTCTGCACTGTGGGTGCGCACCGGAGTAAGCGCGCACTCGTTACCGATCGTACCAAGGAAGGTAATCGGGATCGCCTTCTCCGTGGTAGCCCGCCAATCTACTAGCCCGCCAAAATGTCGCGCCGAATCGATACATCAAGAAACCTGTATGATCTCGTCGCAGAGGAGCATTACCGAAATGGGTGCTCTAGGGATCCTCTCAGAAGCCGCCGAGCGCCAACGCACTGCATGCGGCATGCGGGAAGCAGCGTCATCGCCCAAAGCAAACGACCTCACGGCAATGAGATATGTTCGACAAAGGAACATACGCTGTGGTCATCATAAGGGGTGAGGATGACATCCCCGGTGCAGAGCATCTATCCGCGCCCTAAAGTCCACCAACTTGACTTTATCCGACTTCTTGTTCCCCCAAATTTGGTGGCACGTGGTCGATCGCCCTAGCTAACACTTTAGACCAACGGCCCGTGGGAAAGTGCTCGTAGATCCAAAGATGAAATAGTTAAATTAAAAAAATAATCGATTATTAATATATGTTAAATTTAATTAAAAGTTTTAAATTAAAAAAATAAATAAATGATTACGGAGGAGTGTCAGTATCCGCGAACCGCTTGGTCGTATAAAAGACCGCTTTCGTCGGTGGGTGTAGAGGTAACTAAGAGCGGCTATACCCCAAGACCACTGGCCACCTTCTTTGAAGATCTCACGAGCGGATACATCCACCTCACCGCACTAATGTGTGACTCTTGTCACCGAATGGTGGTGCCTATCGAGAAGAGCATGTAGCCGTGCGACCGCTTTCATAAGCACCCCGTGCCATGTTCGCCTTGTGGCGTCCTCTACAGAGATCCTCGATCATCGCCCCTGTTATCCTTAAGCTCCTCGGATGACGATGAGCTTTGATCCATGCCCAAACGATCCACGACCATGTGAAAAGCCTCCAATGAAATTAAAATCGGCTTGTGGTCCAATGGGGTGCCATCCGGTAGCGCAAGTGGAGCAAAGACGGCCACATCATCCAAGGTGATTGTCATCTCCCCAAAGGGCATGTGGAATGAACAGGTCTCGGGATGCCACCTCTCCACAAAAGCAGATATCAACTCATGGTTGATTCCCAGAGGTGTGATGTCCAACTCGAAAGCTTTAGCGGACGCAACCGGTGCTCTACCTGTGGGTGGTGGTCAGTAGGTCTAATTTTAGAAAACTTCTCGCCGTGAGATACAACCTTTAGTTTCCGAGGCTGAAAAAATTCAAATTAAACCAAACGTTATTAAAAATAAGTAATTAATTGTTGTTAAGTAAAATTAAAATAAAAATTAAAATATTACCTCGCCATCTATCCAAGAGGCCGCGGTCGTATCGAGTGTAAATATAAGGGTGTGTGCTCCATGGTGGGGCGGTGAACCTCCTCCTCCTCAACCTCCTCCTGAACCTCCCCCTCCTCAACCTCCTCCTGAACATCCTCCTCAACCTCCTCCTGAACCTCCTCCAAAGCCTCCCAACCGTCATGATCTGACTTTGGGTACTCTCGTTGGTGCCGCATATTGTACTCATAATCGGGGTGGTCCAGATCCATTGCTCATACCGGGTGAGGGTGCGAGGTGAGGCTCGGGCTCAACCATCTCTACCACACTGCACGGGCTCTCTCGCGCTCGACGCTCGAAGCATGCCCAGACTACGAGAGCCTCGTAAAGTGTGCGGAGAAGAGTATCGCGCTACACGCCTCCCGAGAATTGTGTGTGCTCGTCGTCATTTGCGCGGTCTTTGCTCGAAGACGCGCTGCTCGCTTCTACGTTGTCGATCGTCTACTCGCCATCGTTGTTAAAAATAAATGTAATTAGAAAATATTAAAAATTGAAAAAAAAAAAAATTAATTTTTTTGAATTATTAGGTAATTAGAAAAGAATTTGAAAATACCTCGAAGTGAGGTAATTAGGTTCATATTTCGAACAGGAATTACCTCACTTCATGAGTATATCGAAATTTTTTCGAATTACCTAGTAATTCAAAATCCCATTCGAATTTACTTACTTTTTCCGAAATTGTGAAATGTAAAATGTGATTTTTGTAAATTTTCAGGGGTATTTTTGTCCAATTGGGAAATTATGGGGGTGTGGCAGGGAATTTGGGGGGTACGAAAAATAACTGCCAAAATTCTATTAGTGATAAACATGCAGAAGTCGCCAATACAAATTAGGTGTTGTTAGTTACTTTACTCAACCAATAGTTAATCATCCTATTAGCGATAAACATGCAGCAGTCGCCAATGGAAGTCACTATTGTTCTCTGCCAAATGATTCCTTATACGAATTTAATTTTATTTAAATTTAAATAAGCTTCAAGAAAATAAGGTTAATATTTCTAGAAAAAACAGTTGTTTTTTTTTCTTTTTGACAGTTAAAAGAAAGTGCTGTCATTCCATAAGAGCAAAATGCTGTCAAAAGACTCAAAACTGAACATTGGTCACTAACTTTTCCTAGCAAGGCTAGATCTTTTGGACGCGTGTCAACACATAGGTGGTTCTACGTAAGGAAGATCTATCTGGTTTTCTCGATAAAATAAAAATTCAAAAAATTCATCAAAGATTCAGACATACTACAGTACACACTACACTTTCTCTTTCTACGCAACTAAACCTGCACTCATAATTAAAGACGACCCACTCTTTACGGTAAATGCAGTAGTTATCCATCATTGCCATTCTCAACAGTCAACACCTTCTTTTAATTAGTGGTACAGGATTTTTTTTTCCTTATGAACAAAACCATTAATCATTGGAGAATTCATGATTGACATATACTCAAGTCAAATAATTGCCGTATACTCCCTCGTCTAATATTATATGACTTTCTAGGAAAAAAATTTGTCCCATAATACATGACTTTTTAGAATACCAATACAACATCAAATTTCTTTTCCAATCATACCATTTATTATTTCATATATCTCTTCTTACAATTCAACTTTTTATGTTTTCAATGTCATTAGTGAATGACAATTTGATAAACTAACTCACAATCTCTATTTCCCATACAAAATTAACTACTTTTCTTAATTCATGTGCCACAACCTTAAACGACATATAATATGAAACGAAAGGAGTATATGGACCTGGATTGTCTGAAGGCAAATTTAATTGTATGCTGCCAAATCTGCCTTCCTAGTGGCTGACTAGAAAAACAAAACGTAACCTTTACTTGATTGGTTTAGTGTCTGACTGTGAAATCAATTTAGTACCCCTTTACTCCCTACTTGGTGGTACTTTAATTAGAATAATGTTATATGGACAAAAAGTTTCAGATAAATATAGTCAAAAACTAATTCATAATACCAATTAACCAAGTTTTTATTAGGCTATTAACCAACCTACCTTTTCAGAGTTTTTTAATTCATTAACTAAAAACTTGGTTAATTGCATGATTACTTGATGAATAACCTAAAAAACTTGATTAATTAGCGTTGTGAATTGGTTTTTGGCTATATTTGTCTAGAATTTTTTGTCCAAATATCATTACTCTTTAATTATGGTGAATCTTTTGGTTCACAACATTGCTGACTACTCACACAATATTTCTATGCTTTTAATGAAAAATTAATCTCCATTCATACTTAAAATCAAATTTCACACATTTACAGAGAAGGTGGTAATGCTTGTGCTGATAAGCTTGCAGGTCATTGTTAACTTTTTGGCAAGTGTACCGAATCGTGCAAGTAATAAAACCGGTAAGTACCGGGATATCGTCCTCAAGAATCAAAGTTATTTTACTAAAGACGTTAACAGCTACTAATAGGAACCAAGTTTAAAGGGGGTTTTGGTTTGATAATTGTTGAGTTATCAAGCTCGAATTAAAGCAATAAAATATTTTTGTGTTTTTAGTAAAGAAGCCGAAGAACGAGTTGAAAAGGATACGATGGTAAAAGATGCTAGGGACGAATTCCTATTGATTTCACACTATTGCCACTGATTTAATTTGGAAGATAATCTCTCTCTCTAATTTTGCTATCAAACTCACAACATTAACCAATTTCTAGTTCCTTAGGTAACTAGTCCTTTGTCGATAACTAAAAGCCCTAATCCCTTAGGTGATTCTAATTAACAACAAGCATTAAAGCAAGAGTTTGCAGCATACAACAACTCATAGATTATTCCTAAGCTACCAATTGAAGGTATCGAATTTCAAACATTCAAGAATAAAACTCCCATTTCATAATTGAACAAAAGATCATTGTATGAGTTTTCCAACCATAAAAAGCATTAAGCGTAGAAATTCGATACACAAAATACGAGAAAGTACGATACAAATATGATTCTAAACCAGCGACAATATATAGTGTTACGTCAATATTCATTCATCCCTAACACAAGTAAAAGTTTAGCTATTCATGATTAATGAAGAGAAACAAGGAAAATTACAAGTGGAAGATGATGATGAACACATATGAAACTTCAATTCTTGTTCCCAAGTCTTGAATCTTCTATAGCCGTCAGACGGGATCGCTCCTCTTTTAGTTAGGGTTCCAAAAACGTCCAAAAATCCCCAAAAAACGAGTAAATTCGCGTTTTTATCAATTTCCTCGCCGGCCGCGCGGCGCGCTCAAGCCAGCGCGCCGATTTCGCGCCGATTTCCTTCTTTCACGACTTGTGGGCGCGAATTCAGTAGCGTCGCGCCGATTTTCGCGCTGATTTCCTTATTTCCCTGACTTGTGGCGCAAATTCCAGCGCGTCCGCGCCAGCAGCAACACTTCATGTCCCATGCGCCCATGCTGCGTGCCTCAATATGCCCATTTCGCGTGCCATGGAATTTTTCCTTGACTCTCACCACTTGCTCTTCAATACCTGTAATTCCTGGGCACAAAAACACACAAGAACCCTAAGCGTAAACACTGCATAATACATAAGCCTCTAATAGCACAATTTGCTAAATTCTCCTAACACTTCACATTAATTCATCAAAACTTCAAAGTAAAATCCCTTTTTAATACTGAAAAAAATCATGTGATGGGGATTCATCAGTCATGGAACTAACTCAAGCGGCTTTACCTGGTGGAATCTTATCCCGAGCTTCATTGCGGATGACTTTTTCAAGAATAGGTTTAGGTTTGCCTAACTATAGGTTTCGTTAGTCCCTCGATGGGTTGGGTTCACCTTGTGCTTCCTACCTTTGGTGTGCTGCAGATGATTGTTAGTGGCTCTGGTACTAACTTAGTTGGGATGAGAGTTGCTATTGTGATGCTTTTGCGCACCTTGGTAGGTTTGATTTTATTTTTTGCAATTATTTTGATGTTTTTGCTCATGGGTTTTGGTCTAGTCCTCCCATGTTTCCCATTATTTTCTCTTTTTTATCAATAAAATTTAGGGGGAGTACTCTTTCCTTCCTAGTGTAATTTTCCCTAAGGAGGGTTTTGCATCAGAAGGTTCACTACAAAAAAAACCGTCATTAGCGAGGGAATATTCCGTCGCTAAAGTGACCAATTCCCTCGCTAATTGCCATTAGCGAGGGAATTAGCGAGGGACCAGTTCGGTCGCTAATTCCCTCCTCGCTAATGCATTTAGCGAGAGAAATACAGTTCGGTCGCTAATTACCCACGGCCACGTCCCTCGCTAATTCCCTCGCTAATTAGCGAGAGACACATCAATTCCCTCGCTAACTGACATGCCTGAACACCCAACTGGTGACTGCCACGTGTATACATTCCCTCGCTAATTCCCTCGCTAAAGTCCAAAAAATTAATTTTTTTTAAAACCTGCTTATTTATTAATAATAACTAATTAAACATAAAATACCTAAATCAATATATAAATACAAAATTTCTAAAATGTTTCATTCAAAATCCAAAGTCAATACAACACAAAATACTCAAATGTAAAAAAAATAATACAAAGAGTACTAAAAAGACCCGTCATCAGACTCCTCAGATGGCTCAAAAACTCGAAACTCAGACTCATCAGACTCACCAAGTTTCTGCGCAGGCTGAGACGTACTCTGCTGAGACTGATAAAGCTCCATCATCCTCCTCATGTCATTCTCCATCTTTTGCTCCCACTCTCGCTTTTGCATCTCCATCATTTCTTTGCCACTCCGACTTTTGCCTCTCACTCTCTTCCAACTTACATTTGCGTAGCATGCGGCTCCTCCTCCATCTTCCTAAATCGCGCTCTCTGCGAATCGATTGAGTAGAAAATGGTGGTCGTCTTCTAGAAGCTCTAGTGGGGTCAACACCAGACGGGCTCATTAATGGAGCCAAGGGCCCCGTACCATACAGGCGACCCTTGTTCCAACCCGCTACTTTCTCCCAATGTGCATTCGAGAGAGCTATCAAATCAGGAGTAAGTTGACCAGGTGTTTCAGGGTTCCAGTTCCCCTGAGTCGCTGAACCCATCTCTTGAGAATGGGCCTCCTGTTTTGTATAACCACAAAACATAGCATAATTAGTGCTCCATTCATTTTAACAAAGCAACATATATGTATATATAATACAATTCAAGATGTGTATTTACGAGAGTAAACCTCGCGCTCCTCAACAAAGTGATCTTGAGTACCCTTCCTTACATGGGTAAACTCTGTGAAGCTCAAAGAAGAGTGGGGGCGCCCCAACTTCTTAGCTTTCAGAAATGAAAAACATTTTCAACATTTGCTAACTAATTAAGTAATGTAAAAAACACACAGATATTTAAAATAATTTACCAATCGAATAGCATGTTGAGCACGGCTTATGGACCCAACACGATTAAGCGAGCCGCCTTTTCTCGAGTTTCTATTCGCCGCCGCTTTTCGAATTATGTTTGAACTTCTCTGTTTCCCAATGTTCCTTGAAGGCATTCCAAACATTTTCACCCATGTAAGGAGGCCTCACATTTCCACGCCTCAACTTGTACAACAAATCCGACAATTGTTGACCAAACCTCGGGAGAAAACACCTCAGGACCTCTTCATCATCTTTGTTGGTGCCATGTCACTCTATTCGTATTAAGCATAATGAAAGTATGTATTAGTAATAATATTAAACATTACCAAACATTAAATTAAAACTAACAATATATATAGGTACATAATGACATAATTAATAGACACTTACTCTAAAAAAGCCAACAACTCATCCTTCACTTTGTCATCAACTTTACTCCACTTTTTATGGTAAGTTTGAAAATATTTCTTACGGATGACATATGTGATCTTTGGATGAAGTCGCCTTCGACGGAACAAGTCTACATATATACGATAAAAATATATCAAACAATCAAAATATATATATATATATATATATATATATATATGTATATATATAAGTTACCATAATTAACTTAAATTAAAAAAAATCCAACAAATATAATACTTACGTGTTACCATATGGATAAATGATGTAGAGCTTTTTGTTGTTGATATAAACCACCTCCACTCTCTCGTCATCAACCACCTCCACTCCCGGCTCATTAGCACCATCACCACCAACATGATCATCCTCCGATGTACTCACATGCTCAGTCGATGTACTCACATGCTCAGTCGATGTGCCTATATGCTCAGGTGGCGTATGCCCAACTGTATACCCAGGAGGTGGGGGGAAGAGTCCAGCTGTATACGGAGCTGTATACCCAGGTGGCATATACGGAGCTGTATACCCAGAAGGTGGCATATGCCCAGCTGTATACCCAGGAAGTGGCATATGCCCAGCTGTATACCCAAGAGGTGGCATATGTCCATGTGAGGGAATATGAAACCAATTGGGGCCCGATGGAGAATGGGCTGGTGGGACATCCGAGGTGGTAGTCATGGGCGGACCAACCAATGTACTCGACCTCATATTTCCAAGATTAATTACCACCTCATTATTAGCACTACGATTACGCCTCCTCTGGGCTCCCCTCTGCTATTATTCCTTCCCTTTATCTTGTCTCGGTGGGTCGAGCCTCCTCCGAATCCATTTCTATGAAAAAAAGGAACCCACAACAATATATAATATTACCAACATTAATAATACAAAATGTGATACTAACACCATTAATGATACAAAATGTGATACTAAAACAATTAATGATACAAATGTGATACTAACGACATTAATGATATATTCATTAACAAGTTTCATCCAAAAGACAAAGGTAATACACAAGAACAATAATGATAATAACAACATAAGACTAATCTAATTATTCATCTTCTTCATCTTGATTCTCTTCTTCATCTTGCTAATCTAGTTCATTTTCTTCTATCACTTCTAATACTGCTTCAACTTCTTCAACATCGATGCGATCATCACGTAAGGGGTGAACCTGTTCAACTTCAATTACCTCATTTACTCCGGACATTTCATCCACCTGATAAGGAACATCATCCTCCACATCACTGGCTTCAATGCGACCCCGTGGTTTTGTCTTAATTGCAACACACCATCCTTTACGAGTTGATGGATATGGAACATAGTACACTTGTCTCACATTTTCTGCCATAATAAATGGATCATAGAGTTGATACCTTCTATTCATTTGAATGTCCACCGTATTACATTTTGGATTCAACTTTGTTCCTCTAACAGATGGATCAAACCATACACAATAAAACATGACTATTTTCTTTTCATAGTCCAAGAATGGGTATTCAAGTTGATATATGTGTTGGATCACACCGTAGTAGTCATTTTCACCTCCTCCTGTTTCCCCTTTAACATATACCCCACTATTAATTGTTCTTTTTCCCTCACTCCAGGATTGAGTGTCAAATTTGTAACCGTTAACTAGGTACGTGTGCCACTCGGTGACCTCAAGAAAAGGACCATCGCCTAAGTTCCTCAAGTGTTGGATTAGGGAGTTGGTTGTGCTTCATAAACCTAAGTAACCATATATGGGAAAAATAAGTCATCATGTCTCATCTACTTTAAACATTTGACATTAACACATTATTTGATTTACTTACTCTAGCCTTAAACCAGATTGGAAAACTTTCATGTATACGAACGAAGATTCTTGGCGGGTATACCCTCAATTCGTAAGAATGCCTTTGAAATGGTGTAATTGAAAGTTGATCAAACCATGATTTAACTTTATACTTTAAACGTCTATAATATAAAGACTAAATTGGAGCATACTTACTCGACATATGGTTTAACTTCGGTGCAATTGATCAAGACATGAACATGTGCCGATAGATGTTCTTTGTCCGATAAGTATTTGGTTGACTTCTTTCCCGAGGCGACGAGTTTGCTAAAGGCAGATAAAGTGAGCGCATGTCTTTCTTCTTCAACCTCCCTTTCATTTCTATTATTTCTTGACAACATAAAATTGTTGAAATAATGTGAGCAGAAATAGATGGTTTCACGGTGTAAGTAAGTTTGCATGCAAATCGATCCTTCAACTCTAGCTTTATTCTTCATCGATCGTTTATAATCACCCATTAATCTACATATGAACAATTAGTCATACTAATTAATTAAAATAGTCGTACTAATAATTTTTTAATTCAAATGTTGAAATAGATAATTACCTCTCAAATGGATACATCCACCTATAATGAACTAGTCCGCCAAGTCTTGCTTCATATGCTAGGTGAACTGGTAGATGCTCCATGGAATCAAAGAAACCGGGAGGAAATATTCTCTCCAACTTACGGATGATGAAAGGAATATTCTGCTCCATCTTAATGAGATCATCCATTCTCAATGTTGAAGAGCACAAATTCTTAAAAATTGACTCACTTCAATAAGTGGTTCCAAAACACACTTTGGTAGTGAACTAAAAGCAATTGGGAAGCAAACACTCCATGAATACATGGCAATCATGACTTTTCATCGCATACATCTTCCCGGTGTTCACATCGGTACATCTTGCAAGGTTAGAAGAATAACCATCGGCATCCTCAATCCTTTCAACCATCGACAAACATCTTTCACTTCATCGGTGTTAGAGCAAGATTTGGCTTTTGGTTTTAACATCTTCCCATTAGCCATTTCCACCAAATTCAAATCGGATCGATATTTGCTACTGATAAAAAGCGAATCCAATCTAGCCTTATTATTGTCTTTAGTTTTATCTTTCACATTCATCACGATCATAAATATGTTATCAAAGAAATTCTTCTCAATGTGCATAACATCGAGATTGTGCCTCAACAGATTGTCTTTCCAATATGGGAGATTCCAAAATATGCTTCTTTTGTCGATTATGCACTTGTCCATAACCATGCGATCTCTCAAGTTCGCTTACCTCGGTGACTTGTGGCAAGTCCATAACTCGCTCCATATTTCACTGGTGTCACCAAAGCGGTGGTCCATCTTCTTCAACTACCTTGTTCTTGAAGCCCTTCTTGTTCTTTCTAAATTTATGATCGGCGGTAAGAATCTACGATGCGAGTCAAACCAAGAAGTCTTGCCCCGTATTTTAGCGAAGCGCCTTTGTGTGTTCCATGCAATGGGGACATGCCAATTTACCGTGAGTCCCCAACCGGACAACATACCATAAGCGGGAAAGTCGTTAATTGTCCACATCAACGCCGCTAATTCTCTTTCCGTCTTTGCATCATATGTCAAAACACCCCCACAATCTCTTGAGATCATCAATTAGAGGTTCCAAAAAGATATCAATGTTAGCTTTTGGATTATTTGGACCAGTATCGAGACAAGTCAAAAACATAAGCGGTTTAGTCATGCACATCTCGGGAGGAAGATTGTGGGGGTAACAATGATCGCCAACAAGAGTAGGAGAAGATGATGCTTGGATATATGGAGTAAATCCATCGAGCACAATCCAAGTCGAACATTTCGTGGGTCCGAGGCAAAATCTGAATGCACTAAATCAAAGTGTTTCCATGCTTCAGTCGGATGGGTGGCGCAAAATGTCCGAGGTACCCTATTATCATAATGCCAAGTCATTTTCTCACAAGAACTTGATCGATGCAAACATTCTTTGCAACCTTGGAATTATAGGCAAATAGAACATCGACTTCACACAGAATGGGTTTATAATTACGTTTTGCCCTTTACGAACATGATACTCTCGGCCGTCCACGAATTTGCATTCAAGTAGCTCACCGTCATTTTTACCAAACTCGTTGTTGTAATACAACATGTGTCCTTTCTCACAACAATCAATCTTCTTAAAATCCAATCCCACTTGAAACTAACATCTTTGCTTCATAATAATTGTTTGGCAAATTATCCTTATAAGGTGTTGCATCCATCATCATTTTAGTCACATAGTCTAAACCCACTTCGTAAATACTACTCATGGACTTGAGAGCTAAAAGCTTAACACACATAGATAATTTTGAATCTGGCGAGCCTTGAACAACGGTTTGTTTGAATCGATAACAAATTATAAAATCTCGCGGCTTCTTCATTTGGAAGTTCTTCATGATTGTCATCATCGAGGCTCATCAAATGGCACATTCACCCCAAGACCATCACAAATCATGTTATTCATCCACTCAATATTTTCATTACGTGAAACACCAACACGAATTGCTTGAAGCTCCAACTTCAAAATTTGGAAGTTGTTCTCCATGGTCATCCAAATCCTATAATTAGGCCTAAAACCCCATTGATACAAGTGGCATCCGATTTCCTCATCGGTCTAATAGGTACACCGTCGCATTTTAAACATGGACATCTAACCCCATTTTCCTCTCTAGCCAAATCATGTTGCCACGCTACCACAAGAAATTGTTCAACCCCAACAACAAAAGATTCTTTCAAACCCGCTCTTCTCGAATATAACCGATCATACACCCAATCACGATTAAATTGATACGAATTCATCTACACACATTTTAAAAACGTGTTACATTCCCATAACATTGCCAATAACATATATCAAGTTAGTGGCATCGATATCATCCCAAAGTGGAGATGATTTTCGAGCCGAATATGGGGTCAAGGACAAAGACAAAACCCTTTTCCATCCAAGTAGTGAAGGAAGTTATTTGAACTCCCAACCTTACCAAGTTGTTAGTCTTGTCTCGCAATTATCTCAATGGAGATGATTTTGAGCAAAATATGGGGGTGAGTGAAACAAAGACACCTCACCCTTTTCCATCAAAGAACACACGATCAACTAACCTAGGGTTCATCCAAAAACACTTAAACACTTTTCACACTCAATTCAACTAACATTTCACAATAACAATTAATCCTAATATTCAATTATAACTTACAATTCACACTCAATCCTTAATTATAACTCACAACAATACTCAATTCTAATACATAACAACAAATTTAATTTAAAAACTAACCGCTATTAGATTTACGTCCAGGTGCGGTGGTTGGTGATTGATGCGCACTCGGTGCGGTGGTGAAACTTCAAACACCAAAATCCAATCCTAACCAATTTCAATTTCAAGGAAACAATAAATTAAAACAAATTCAATAAAAATTAAAATTAAAACAATATCACAAAAATTGAAAATCAAAACTTACAATAAGAGGTGGTTGTGGTGGTGGTGGTGGTGGTTGTGTGGTGGTGTGGTGGAAGAAGATGGAGAGAGTAAAGGGAAATGAGAAATAGTAAGAGAGAGAGCTAGAGAGGAGATAAATAGGAGGAGCTTTGGTGGTGGTGGTGGTGGTTGTTTTTCGTGGTGGTGGTTTCGTGGGTGGTGGTGGTGGTGGTTTAAGTGGGTGGTGGTGGTGGTGGTGGTTTTTGGGTGGTGGTGGAAATGAGGTGAAGAGAAGAAGAGTGAAAGAAAGAGAGAGAGAGAGCAGCAGGCAGAGGAGAAGAATTGGGGGCGTGGGTGGTGGTGGTTGTATGGTGGTGGTGGTTGTATGGTGGTGGAGAGGGTTTTGGTTTGAGAAGAATTGAGAGAGAGAAGAGTGAAAGAGAAACAAGTGAGAGTGAGAGAAGAGTGAGAGAGATCGAACGTCGCTCGGTTGTGGTCAAAAATGTGCCACGTAGCGGACGGATTTAGCGACGGAAAATCGGTCGCTAATCGCGCGCAGAAACCGAGACATCGCAGCGGTCGAAATTTAGCGAGGACCCATTAAATCCGTCGCTAATCGTCTTGAATTGCGCGCAAGCGTAATTTGAAATTGGCGCGTGCATTTAGCGACGGCGATCCGTCATTTGTAACATCCGCATCGCTTTGAAGTGTCGATCGCTTCCACGAACCAACACGAGTCTTTTCAACATGCTTTGTCCTCACTTGCATGTTTTCCGAAACTTCGAAGGTCACCCATCCCACTACTACTACCAAGCCAAGCACGCTTAACTATGGAGTTCTTATGGGATGGGCTCCTAAAAGAAGATGCATCTTGTTGGTATAGGTAGTTCAAATCAATTATTTTAAGCCTTCCTTCAATGCATGCAGCCCCATACCGCTGCGGCCTCGGGATCCTCTCATTCCGGTGCGTATTCGGTTCATTCACGCGCCGCTTCGCTGAAGGCGCCGCCAGAGCCGCTCTTTGCCATGCCACCTTTTTTGGGCACCGACGATCACTCCCGCCTCTCTCGGCCCGGATGTCACATGCCCACGGACTTCCGCTTGGTTCGTCCTCGAACCACACCGCATCGGGAGAGTCTCGCCGCTCGATACCATTTGTAACATCCTAGATCGCTTTGAACTATTGATCGCCCCACGAACCAACACGAGTCTTTTCGGCATGCTTTGTCCTCACTTGCATGCTTTCGGAAAAACTTCAGAAGGTCACCCATCCCACTACTACTCCAAGCCAAGCACGCTTAACTATGGAGTTCTTATGGGATGGGCTCCAAAAGAAGATGCACCTTGTTGGTATAGGTAGTTCAAATCAATTATTTTAAGCCTTCCTTGGTATGCGGTCCCATACCGCACTGACCTCGGGATCCTCTCATTCGGTGCGTATTCGGTTCATTCACGCGCGCCTTCGCTTGAAGCCGCCAGAGCCGCTCTTTGCCATGCCACCTTTTTGGGCACCGGCGATCACTCCCCCGCCTCCTCACCGGATGTCACATGCCCACGGACTTCCGCTTGGTTCGTCCTCGAACCACACCGCATTGGGAGAGGTCTCACGCTCACGATACCATTTGTAACATCCTGCATCGCTGAAGTGTCGACTGCCCCCACGAACCAACACGAGTCTTTTCAACATGCTTTGTCCTCACTTGCATGTTTTCCAGAAACTTCGAAGGTCACCCATCCACTACTACTCCAAGCCAAGCACGCTTAACTATGGAGTTCTTATGGGATGGGCTCCCGAAAAGAAGATGCATCTTGTTGGTATAGGTAGTTCAAATCAATTCTTTTAAGCCTTCCTTCATTTATGCGATCCCCATACCGCATGACCTCGGGATCCTCTCATTCCGGTGCGTATTCGGTTCATTCACGCGCCCCTTCGCTTTGAAGCTGCCAGGAGCCGCTCTTTGCCATGCCACCTTTTTTGGGCACCGGCGATCACTCCCCGCCCTCCTCAGCCCCGGATGTCACAGTCGCTACTGGCCTTATTTCCGTCGCTAATTACCTAATTTGCGAGGGACCTGTTTCCCTCGCTATGTCCGTCGCTAATTTCTGAGTTTGCGAGGGACCTAATATTCCCTCGCAACGTCCCTCGCTAAATGACGTTTTTTTTGTAGTGGTTTTAACGAGACTCCATAACCCTTTCTTTTGTTTAAAAAAATTCACACTCATTAACACCGAATTTGTCAACTGCATGAATCAAACTCAAAAGCACCACATCGACCTATCGGAGAATACTTAGCGAGTGTTTGGTTCTGTGGTGGCTAAAATTGATACTGAAAGAATTGATTTTGCAGAATTGAATTTAGTTAGAAGTGAGTTGAACGTGACGTGATTTTTGTTTTGGATACTTTTACTGAAAATTGATTTTTGTCAATCATTGTTGTTTGGAAAGATTAGATTAAAATTAATTTTAAGTGTGAAATTACTAAAATGGGTCTCAACTTAAAATTATACTAATAACTTAAAATTTAATAAAATAGACAACAAACAGTTGCTAAACAAAAAATTTGTTTACTTTTTTTACTTTATGTTACCAAAATATATTCATATGTTTGTATTTATTTGTATTTGTTTATTTTTCTATTTTATTTATTTATATATTTTTTATATGAGGGAATTTTTAAAAATTGATATATATAATATTTGTGCTTACTAAATAAGCACAGTTAAGAGCTACCTATGTAAAAAATAATAATAAGGACAACGACTTGGGCAAAAACAGTAAAACAGTAGACTACTTGGACATTTCCTATCCCAATCCAAATTGGCTACTTAAAACTCAAGCCCAACATCTATTGTTTTCAAGCCCATTTCCCATCCCAACCCTAATCTTATCTTCTCTTACCTACTTTGCTTGCCGTCAGAAACACCCAAACCTGCAAGTCTGCAACATATATTGAAGAAGAGTAGAAAACATTGCAGCAAAACAAGATGGGTAATAAAGGAATAATACAACCACTACACTGCAGAATCGATTCACAGCAACCGCAGAAGCTCCAATTTCTTGCTTCACCTAAAATCGATTTTGGACTGTAAAATCGGATTACCTAGTTGCTACCTAAACACCAAATCTGAAAAAAAAATCACGAAAAGCAACACGAAAATCGCTTCCAGGCCTTCCCACCACCGAACCAAACACATACTTATTAAGCCACTAGAGTAACCGGGCTTCACTTTAAAATGATAGTGAATTTTAATTATAGTGATTTGTATTGGATTCTAGATTTTTTTTTTAAAAAATACATTTTTTATCTATCTTTTCTTGTCACATCACTCAATCACATTGGTCATTTTCTCTCACTATCACACACACTTATCTTCCCTCCCACTTTCCTGTAAAAGTCTTCATAACTCCACTCACTTATAAATTTCCACTTCAAGTCCCCTAAAAATCACAACCACACACTCATTTCCTCATTCTCTTCTTCTCTTTCTATCTCCTCTTACTCTCACTTCACTCCACAATGAGACTCCTAAACCACCCTCCAACTCTCATTCCCTCCACAACAACCAAAACCTTCACTCTCAAACCACATTGCATAACTCTCATGCAACCAAAAAACCCCGAAACCAAACAACCTTCCAACAACAAAATCCAAAAAACAACACACCTTTCATCGTTACAATCAAAACCAATATCACCATTAACAAAAAAATTTAGCAAAAGATGGAAAGAATACCAAGGAATAACAAACTGGGATGGTTTACTAGACCCATTAGATGATAACCTTCGTGATGAAATCCTTCGTTATGGTCATTTCGTTGAAGCTGCATATAAATCCTTTGAATTTGACCCTTCTACCCCTACTTACGCCACATGCAAATTCCCAAAAACAAAACTCTTCAAACGTTGTCGTTTACACAACACAGGTTATAAAGTAACCAAACAATTACATGCAACTTCAGGTATTCAACTTCCTAGTTGGTTTGATAAAGCACCAAGCTGGGTTTCAATACCATCTAGCTACATTGGTTACGTGGCAGTTTGTAACGACAAAGAAGAAATCAAACGACTTGGTCGAAGAGATGTTGTTATTTCTTTTAGAGGTACCACCACTTGTTTGGAATGGCTCGAAAATCTTCGTGCAACTCTCACTCACATTTCATGCAATGGCAATGAAAATCAACAACCAATGGTGGAAAGTGGGTTTTTGAGTCTTTACACTTCGAGAACAAAAAATAATAACTCATTGCAAGAAACAGTGAGAGAAGAGATTTCCCGTATTCTTAAAAAATACGAAGGAGAGTCTTTGAGTTTAACTATAACAGGACACAGTTTAGGAGCAGCATTAGCGATTTTAACAGCGTACGATATAAAAACATATTTTAACCGGTCACCGCTTGTGACGGTGATATCCTTCGGTGGTCCACGTGTGGGAAACCGGGACTTCCGGTATGAACTTGAGAAACAAGGGACTAAGGTTTTACGTATAGTGAATTCCGATGATGTTATTACGAAAATGCCAGGGTTCGTGTTTGATGACGTGGAGGGGAATAATGATGACGTGGCGAGTTTTTTTCCTAGTTGGATACAAAAGCGAGTGGAGGAAACGCAGTGGGTGTACTCTGAGGTTGGGAAAGAGTTGAGGCTTTGTAGCAGAGATTCACCGTACCTTAATAAAGGTTTTAATTTTGCCACGTGTCATGATTTGAACACGTACTTGCATCTTGTTGACGGCTTTGTCAGCTCCAAGTGTCCTTTTAGATCCACTGCTAAAAGGTTCCTTCAAAAATGATGAATGAATTCTCAATTTTTTTTTTTGGACCAGCATAACAAAAAAAAGGAGAAAAAATTCAGAAAATTAGTTAGGCTTAAATGGAATCAACAGTATTGATCGAGTGATATAAGCTACTCTAAGACATAGAGGTTGATTTCGTATTCTCACATTGGATTTTCGCAGCGACAAATTTGATTTTGGTCAATACAAAAGTTGTCAAGAAACACGAGTTAAAATTAGTCTTTTTGTAAAAACGTTGAATACTTGGTGACCAGTGAGAAGTAGCCCATAAAAACAAATAACAATTTGTAAATGAACCTATAGATCTGACAATTTTCAGTTACTTCATCCTTTGTACTTGATACATATTCCTATGTTTTTTGTCCTTTGTATAGATAGCTACTAATTTTTCAAAAATTGATTGCCGAAGAAAACTCTAGTTTTGTATAGTAGGAAGGGTAACGCATTGTGTATTCATTTAAATTGTTTGTGTAATAACTTCAAATTTAGGTGTTAAGTGTTTAATACGCTACATCTCAAGGTGAAGATTTAGATAGAACCTGAGTTTAATCCCCAACGATAGAATAAATTGGAGTCAGACTTTACTTACCTCAAGGTCGAATTCCGAATTATTTAGGGCATCTTTCTGTTAGACATCAAAGCGGAGTCAAAAACCTCTAAACAAAAAAAATTGTTTGTGTAATAAAATAAAGGAGTTAAATCGTCTCCTTTCACTCTCCCAACATCTTCCTCCATCCAAAGACTAAAATAATAGTGTCCCAAAAACATCAAAGTAAGATTCGCAATAAATTGGGTGGAAAAAGAAAAAGGCTGAATGAGGAAATAATATGATAGTTTTACAAAAGGGCGGTTGCAAGTAAATGCAGAATGGGTAAGGCATAGGGCCCATTGATATCGACCCCAATGAGTGTTTTTTGAGTTATGTGTAGGTAGAGTGCATGAGTACTTTCCACCGTTTAAATTCCCATTGTCCACATCAAGTTAGTAACAAAAGCTATCTCCAATATGCTGAGATTCATAATGCAAAAAACTTGTAACTTAGCTTGGTTTTTTGGATTTTCGCCTAGTCTGTAGGCGGCGGTGTTTGAGAGGCTTTTTAAGGGGCTCTATTTTATTGTTGTGGTTTGATCTTTTTTGTTGGCAAGGGTTTCAGTCGAGTCTTCCCTTTGCTTTTCTCTGTTTTTTTGTTTCCTTTTTTTATTTATAAATTCGGACAATCTGTCCGTTTGTTCAAAAAAAAAATAATGCAAAAAACTTGTTTCCGTGTAAGGAAAACTAGTCCACATACCCGTGCTACGCACGAGACAGACTAAAATTGCAAACTAAGCAGAATGAAGGCAAAAAAGTAAATATGTCTAATAAGAGGTAATGTCTATAATACTCAATTAGAGTCCAGTTAGGCTCGCTTGAAATACTCTACCATAGATGATTACTTCCTAATCATTTTTAACTTGCCTCATATATTAATTGGACTGCTAATGATCTTACTTTCTTTGTTAATCTAATAAACTTATTTTGGGGAACATCAATTTAAGTATATTTCTAATAACCGTTGGTGCGAAATGGCCAAAATAAATAAGAAAACACAAATAGAAAGTGAAACACATGGGTATCATGTATGACTGGATGAAAACCACTACTAAATAGAAACAGTTATTCAAAGTTGAAAGAATATGATGGAGGTTCAATTGTAAATCTGGATGAAGTTCTCAAGTAACTATCTATGACATATTATATGTTGTAAGACAATTAAAGAAACAACTCTAAATAACAATGGATGCAACCATACACGAAGAGATAAATTTTATTCCTAATCGTAAATTATAAAAAGTTTTAAAATAAATATTTGTGAATTGGTAGTGACCGAACTAAATGGATTCTGAAAAGATCAGTGAATGGTATAGCTCATGCATTGGCATGAGCTTATGTATACGTGATTGTATTTTGAACTCTATTTTCAATGAAATACATTGTTCTGGTTGATGTCAAAAAATACATTTGAGTGAGTTAAATTTAAATTTGAACCTATATACAAGTGTTAAGTTGTTGCGCACACTGGTAACTATTTCACAGTGTTGCTAGAATTGCACTAGGTAGTTCAACTGGTTGAACATGTCAGTCTAATAGTAGGTTCATTCTCAATTTGATTGTAGTTCGGCTAAATTGCCCAGAACTGGATTGAATCAGATTGAACTACGGTTAAACCACCCGACCAAGTTGAAATGTGAAAATAACTTTATGAAGAACTCCCTTTTGCTATTGAGTCATTGACAAGTTACACTCGTTTCAAAAGGGGCATTATATGCATTTTCGGAAGAAGAATAGGTTAAAAATATTTATTTCAGTTTTTTGATATTCTTTTTTTAAAAAAATGTACGAGTTAAATAGAAAATAATTATTGTACACATTTTAAAAATGTTGATATACTTCTGGTCAAAAAATAAAATAAAAATGTTGATATACTTTTTCTAAAACATTAAAGATTGAATCACACGTGACCAAGACTTCAAAGTATTATACTAGGGAGTAGGGATCTCAAAACAACAAATTTTCCACTGTTAGGACTTAACGACATTAACAGATAAAAATTGTAATGTTGCCATTGCCAATCTCAGTATAGACAATGACCAAATGTAACTTAAAGTATGCGTCAAAAATGTAACTTAAAGTACACAAGAAAATGTACAAGAAACCGTTAGACAATTATTAGGCTGTCAAAGTTTGGCGGAGTATACTTAGTAACGCTGACTGAAGCTTGATCATATATATCACAAACTGATTAAATATAAGATGGCTGTTGTTAGGCTATCTACCATATTAGGTACATACTTCTTACGACCCACCCGCTATTCAGTGGACCCCTCCTAAATGCGTTAAAAGACAAAAATGGCCTTAATGAAACACGTGTGTTTCATTTTTTTTTGGAGATTACGATGGTTCGGAAGTTCCCCACCGAACCGGCTTGAAAGTTTACCACTGAGTGTTGTATCTTCACAGAAACTCCCCCTAATATTGAACTTAATTACCAAGTTCGAAACTTTGAGTCCGAACCATTCAGAGTTTCAAAAGAAAAAAAAGAGGGCATTTTGGAGATATTGAGGTGTTGGAGTATGAGCCCCATATTAAACTATGGTTTTCCAGATTGGGCAACAGAGCCCAAGTACGAATTTGGGTCTCGCAGCGGCCCAATTGCAAAAGCGAAGCCCTTCTCATTGACAAACTGCGTGTTGCACCCTGCCATTACTCACGTTGGCGATCCGTGTGCTGCAGTTATTAATGGCTGGGAGCGTTTGTCTGGATCCAACAGTTTGAGACATACCAAGTCACCTATATATGTGCCGGAATCGCCTCAGGCACACCTAACATCTATAAATACCAGCTCATCACCTGTGTCAGGTACACGTTCACTCTTTTCTTCTCCCTGATTGGAGCATTAAAATGTCATTACAGGTATCACCCCCGACTTCCACAAGGGCCCTACCAATTATTCAAGATCGAACTACCCGAACTTGAGTAAGGTACATATCATATGGTAAAAACATGTTAAAGAGTGTGTAATAGCAATAGAGATAGATAACCGGGTGAATGACACTGTTTGATCTCATGCGCAGCAGATTTCTTTAGCTACTTTTTTTCAAGGGTCATGGTTTTGTATTGGCTTTAGATCATAGGCACGTGATGCACTTTTACTATGATAGGTATATAATGGATTAAATCTGTGTTTTTTTTGTAAGGGCCAACAATGGAAAAAAGAATGAAAAAAGATAGCACAAGTGAGATCGCCAAATCACAATATTTTATTTATATATAAACATAGGAAGGACACAAAAATGGGTCCCAAAAGAAATATCACACAAGAAGTTAATCTCATATAGTTTCATTACATTTGACCAGTGCATCATGAAAGTATTTGTGAGCAAGTTAAACGTGAAAAGGCCTAATTTGAAGTGAATGATATGTAGTATGTATGTTGAGCTCTTATATAAGTTGATGAAAGGGAAATTCCATGCAATTCATGTTTTCATCAATTCCATTATTTACTACCATTTACCATCTTCAATTTCAAATTAATTAATTGCATAAGCATTTGATTTTATTGTCCTTTATAATCAACTTTTTAATTTGTCTTGTGTGATACATGTGAAACATGTGCAAAAGATGCTACTTCTAAACTATCTATGTTTTACTAACTTTATGTTCTTGTGCTAAGTTTTGAGTATGTTTATGTTTACATATATAGTCTGTGTACATTTCTTTAAATTTTTCAGATCTTGGCAGGATGTTGATTACATAATAATGTTCTATAAAGAATAAAGAAAGATACTTAAATTGTCAACTAAAGGAAATGTTTTATTTTTTTTATTTTTTATTTTTGACAATAACTACCTTGCTTTTGACGATCATGTCGTCCAAATATACTTCCACGACTCTGCCAATTTGATTTTGGAATACCTTATTCATCATTCGCTGGTATGTGGCCCTGGCGTTTTGTAGGCCGACCGACATGACCTTGTTATGTCCAGAGTAGGCGTTGAGGAAAGACTAGAGGCAGAAGTCTGATGCGTTGTCGACGAGAATGTCGACGCTAGGGACTGGGAACACGTCCTTGGGGCAGGCCCTGTTGAGATCAGTGTAGTCCACGCACATCCTCCACTTGTCGTTGTTCTTTTTCACTAAGACGACATTGGATAGCCATGTGGTGTATTTGACTTCCTTCACGAATCTTGCAGATATTAGGTCGGCCACGACCTTTGATGCAGCTAGCCTCAGCTTTTTCTCCACTTTGGACCCTTCTTCGTTGTGCGACGTACATAGCCTCAGGGTTTACTCAAGCCACTTTCGGGGGAATTTCCGGCATATCGGCTGCGAACCAGACAAATAGGTCGGCATTTTGGCGTAGAGATATTGTCAAGCCTTCCCTCACGCTGTCACTCAAGTCGGCCCCCAGTTTGACTGTCTTCGAAGGGTCGTCGCCTAATGGGATTTCGAGGAATTCCCCATGGGGCTCGGGGCGTTTGACTTTCTTCTTGAGCTTTCTTGCTAGCTGGTCACCGTCTTCGTCCTCCGAGCTATCCAGGCCGTACCTGGCGTCGACGTTGGTCAGGTTCACATCGTTGGCCAAAAGCGGTATTTCAGGTAGTTGCTGGCGATCTCGGGGAGCTACCATGAGGGAGAGATAGTGACACCTCTCAACCGCCTCAAGGTCGGCAGATAATGTGACCACCTCATCCGTTAAAGAATAAAACTTCATCTTTGGGTGCACTATTGATGTCACGGCCTCAAGTTTGGCGAGAGTTGGCCTCCCTATGATGCATTAGTAGGGGGATGTCAGGGCAAGACCAGTAACTGGTTCTTGATTGCTCTGCATAGTTTCTACCGTCCATAAGTCACCAACAGTTCAAGATAGTCCAACGGTCGCGTCCTCGCCCCCCAAATCCGGACAAGTCTGTGCCGAGATAAGGGCTCAGGTCGGTCAAAGATACCTTGAGTCAGGGGAGGAGGTCTTGGAACATAATGTCGGCTGAGCTACCCTGGTTGACGAGTATCCACTTAACTTCTTTGCCCAACATGGTAGCCGAGATAATCAGGGGGATGTACTCATTAGGTTAGCTATTTCTTGCCATCTACGCTTCAGCATCCGCCGTGTCTCGCCGGTGCATGGAGACAGAGTGGCCACCTGTAACAACCATCGTCGGTTGGATCTTGCCTCGAGGGGGAGAGAAAAATAATTTGGGGAGTAGAGAGTCCTCCCACTGTGCTCGGCAAGGAGATCCGGCACAGGGTAATGGATTGCGGTGTCTCGGATAGATCTACGGTAGCTCAGATCTGGTCTGCTCCTTCCTGGTCGTGGTCGTCGCGGTGGTGGTAATTGTAAACACTTTGATGCTTAAGTCAGTAAGAGAAGTGGAGAGGTATATATGCAAGAAATGAGAACGTACTTTGTTTAGGTGGGGGTGTCGCTTTATTTATAGACGCGGGTGTTATTGTAGGCCGTTGGATACAACACGCTGATCTGGTCCGTCGATCCTTGCTTCTGTTGCTATGTTCGCTTATTGGGCCAGTCCCTGTGCTGGAGATTGGGCCCGGCCCAATCTCCGCAATGGTGCGCTATGTGTTGTCGTATTGAAGTTCTCTAATGAGGGTGGGCTTTGGCCGAGCTCGGAAGAGGTACCTCACTATAACTCATACAATATCAAATCAAATTCCATAGGGAACCTTCCTTCCAACAATCTATTGGAAGTATTATACGGGTCAAACTTGGGTTCATAACTTCCCAATCTAAGTACACCCTCACAATTCTTTAATCGATCATTTCATATTGTAATATTATATGTATATTGTTCTCTAAAGATATCCAATCAAATGCAAGAATAAGTATTCATCACAACAATCATAATTCGAGAATTAGAGCTTAAACAATATCTTTAACATACTTTACGTATAAGGAATGGATTAAGTTAAGAACATTCATGGAATCTAGTGAAAAATATCAAAAGAACAATCCCACACCGATGGCAACACGGCTACCCGTGTCAAGGAAACACAGGTAGTGTTGCACATTAAAACAAATTGCAGACAGGCCGAAGCCAACACGGGTATACCCCGTATACCCGTGTTTGGATAACACAGGCTGAGTTGGCCCATCAAATCACTACAAGAAAACCTTGTTTTAGCCACCAGCAGTTGCCACGGAGCTTATTCCGTCAGTAATTTGCCACGGATTTGCGACGGCAAGTGCAAAATATGTGAGCGCGAAATTTCCCGCTGGTGTTTGCCACGGGTTTGCCACGGACATGTGAAAGGACAAAATTTGCGACGGACATGCCGTGGCAAGTCCGTGGCAAAGTATTGATAAAAGTATTGATAAAAGTAAAACACCCTGATCTTTCGTCGTTCTCTCTTCATCAATTTTAACCCTCACTCTCAGCCACATAACTCTCTCTTTTTCTCTCTCAATCTCTCCCCTTGCTCTTCCACCCCCTCACCCTCACCCTTTCGCCGCCACTAGCCCACTATCACTCCTTTCCTCTCCTCTCCACCGTGACTCTCACCTCCGCACTTCAAACCCTAAACCATCGTGACTCCCTCACTCTCACCTCCGCAACCGTGACTCCCTCACTCTCACCTCCGCAACCATCGTGACTCCCTCACTCTCACCTCCGCAACCATCACCTCCGCAACCATCGTTCCCCTCACTCACTCTCACTTCAAACCCTAAACCCTCTCACTTTCTTCTTCGATGTTGTGCTCTGGCTTGATGTTATCAACCAGAGAAGCTTTAGTCACTATTAATTTTTGCTTGATTATATTCTTCTTGAGTTTGCTTTGTTGTTCCCTATTTGGTTTCATTGTTTTTGTTGTTAGGGTTTCTTGTTCCCTATTTTGGTTTCATCCCTATTTGATTTCATTTTGAGTCCCACGAACCATCTTGTGTTCCTAAATCTGTGTTCCTCTTCAACAATAGGTCATCATTGTCTCTCTCTGTAAACCCTAAAGCCCCAAATGAAGAATTTTGGCAAGGAGGTACTGTGGTGAAACGCTTAGGTAGAACTCCTCTATTGTAAATTAACAATTATTGGGGATCGTATCTCATAAACCCACCATGTTATCTTTGGTTATCTTATCTCATAAACCCACCACGTCATATTTTGATTTGTTTCTCTAATAGATGGCATCTGCTAAGGTTGATTTCAAGGGTGGAAATGATGGGTTGATGTTATCATGATTTATAACCCACCTGCTAATGCCTTACCTATTCCAAGTGAGTTTCACCAATTCTTCAATCTTTGTGAATTGTAGTCTTATTTATTATTATTTTTGCCATTTTTTATGTGTTGTTTTTATTGTTTGATTAGTTATTAGGGGTTTGAAAGAGAGATTCGATGAGGCAGCAAGGATGAATGATGTGAAAGTTGTAGTTTTGACTGGTAATGTTTATTTAGATTTCACATATGCCATGATTTTGTTTATGATGACAATGGATTTGTTTTATACAATCATTACCATTCTAAGTATGAAATTTTGCAATTGTTCTATACTATCCCCTCTTACCTTGAATTCAGGCAAAGACGGGAGATTTTTGGTGGCTTTGACATCAGTGTTATGCAGAAGGTTCACATAACTGGTAAGCTATATATCAGTTTAATTGTGTTAGATTAGATACCAATTTTGTGTGTGTTGAGTTGTGGTTAAGTCTCCTATTAGCTATAAGTTTTTTTTCTTCGGGTTTTCTTGATAGGTGGTATCACACTTGTACACGATGTTTCGTGGAGCTAGTAGTCAACTCAATTGAAGGTTATAACTAGTCTTTAAGTTTAAGCCTACATAAGAGGAGAACTTGCCTTGATGTTGTTTTTAATGTGACTGTTGCAAGGAAAATTTTAGTTCCAACGAAAATTATCAAGTTGTTATTTGCTTAATGAAATTATCAAGTTAGGCTAATGAAACTTTCCTCACATCCATCATTTGAATGTCCTTGCTATCTTGAGTTATATTTTTGTTATTTGGACTATTTCAATTATAGAGCTTTCCCCACATCCATCATTTGACTGAACAAGCTATCCATTGCTTTTGGTTTTGTATGGAATATCAGAATGCACATAGATTTTTGGTGAAGTGTGTTCAGCTATTTTATTGATATGTGGAGTCTTTTATAGTGTATTCATTTTAAACCAACATAAATATTTACTTAAGAATCCTACTGTTAAGAATATTAATGATTTTTTCCAGTAGAGTATTAAATAAGTTAACCTGAGTCTGCAAGCTGCTCTGGCCTGAGTCTGTAGTATTGGAGTTATGCAGTCTGTAGTATTGAAGCCAGTAAGATGGATAGCTAGCATTAGAAAAACAGGCCTTGTCGCTTCAAATTTCTCCACTGTATAATTTTTTTTGGTTCTCATGGTTCCTGTTTATTATTCAGAGATCTGATATTGATTTGTTTCTTGTGATGATTACTTCTGCTTCCATTTAAAAGCCGATCTTGGGGGATGGACACGTATTGTTGTAGAGAAACCTTTTGGTAGGGATCTTGAATCAGCAGAAGAACTCAGTAATCAGATCGGAGAGTTGTTTGAGGAACCGCAGATTTATCGTATTGATCACTACTTGGGAAAGGAACTAGTGCAGAACATGGTAATAAATGAACATATGATATGATGGCTTACTTCTTTTTGCTTCATTAATTCTTCCTAATCCTCTCTGTTTGATTTACATTGGCGAGCTTTTATAATAGACCGGATGTTCGGATGGCTCTTCATGCAAGTGATGATGGTCATAATCTAAAGAATTGGAGTATTTGCAAGTAAGATTCTCTCTCCTTTTTGAGATAGTGTTTAATTTGTTTCATGTTTTTACTTTAAGGATAATCATTTTATCATATATTATATGCGGCATGACGCGATGTTCGATGAATCGGGATATTCAAAGCCATCGATTATCCCAATTTATCGTAAACTTATTTCAAAGCAGGACTTAGGATTTGGGTTTATAGGTAAGTAAATAATACAATTGAATATCAAATTTCAAATTGATGTGGCATGTGTTGATCACTTTAATTTTTTGTATGGTTCGGTGGAGACACAGATGGTAGAGTACCAGTGTTATCAACAAGGTATAGTTTAAGTTCTCTAGCTTTGCATGTCACTAAGCCAAATCACCCGATCTCTTCTCTCTTCCACACAATATATTTTCTTCAAATCCCACAAGTGTTTGAAGCGCATGAGTAGTGCACTATCAATACAATACAAATGATTCAAATGCATAATCATGATCGATCTTTGTCAAGCTTCAAAAGGATCTCTCGAGTAACACCTTAATTCATCTCACCCACTTTCCTTACTTTCCATCCCATTAATATTACGAGAAAGGGACATATATACTGATCTTATTTCCTTCTCTTCCTCACATAAAAAGTCATTTTCAAACTTGCTTTTCTTATCTGTGTTGGTAATGCCCATGAAAATCACATTTCCTTTGTGCCATTTGCTTTGCTAGTTATGGTTTTTGTTTTACTTTTACCCATATTTTCTTTCTTGACCTTTGAAAGATATGGGTATTATTATTGTTAGTAAAAAAAGAAAGTGTTCTTGTTTTCCTCATCATCTCTCCTTACGAGTTTCTTCATCATGGCCATACTTCTTCTACAAAGTCTTGTGGGTTGAATCAAATATCCAAAATGACACAAGATCATATACACAAATCAAGAGTTTGAGACTTAAAAGGATTAGTAACCACTTGGAGAAGATTAACAAGCCTCCTGTTCTCACCATTCGTGTAATATATATATATATATATATATATATATATATATATATATATATATATATATATATATATATATATATATTGTTGACTTATTTATATACTGTGTTTTTATTCTGTATCATTTTTTTCCTTGAAAGGAAGGAATTTCCAGAATATATCTTAAAGAAATTAATTATTCCTTTGTGTACGTGATTGCTTATAACATGCTAATTTGCAGGTGTTACTGACTCAAGTCATCTATATATTTTAGTAGATAGATTGGCCAGTTCACTTACATCTTCCTTATGAAACTGAACAGGTGCCATTGAATTTACACTTTTTTTCCTCTAATAATTCCATCTGAAAGTGGATATACTCTATGATAATCCAAATAGTCAAGTAATTTTTGCATACAACTGCGCAGGCTTGTTGGATCCGAAAGTGATGATGACTGCGATGATGACCATGTAATTTTTTCTGTTTTGTGTTTACCTTGCTATAGAACTTATAGTTGTACTTTATCATTGATCTTTTAAGCTCGTTGCTTATTTCGCTTCTTTTTATTTGTAGGTTTGATTCAGTCATACATTTTGTCGGATCAAAGCAGTTGGTGAAAGTGTGTGCGAAACCATTCTTTGTACTTCAACAACAACTTGCATTTGGGACTAAGGTATGAGTAGGAAAGCGTTATAGGTAATTTGTTTGAAGGGAAAGCGATTTTTGGCTTGATAGTTTTGGGGTCTTGTAAAAAATATATTTTTGAAGTTGATGAATAATTTAAGAATTCTATATCCTCCATAGTCTTGTAATTCTCTTCTGTTTGTCTTAATGAATTTTTGGAAACGATTATAATACAACTGATGGCACTGGGGTATGTTTTTACTGGTTTCAACTCTTCCATTCATTGTCATTCTTCAGAGAGGAAAATTGCATGATGTTTAGCAAAATCTCACAATACACGTCATTTCCCTATGATCTACACATTCTGAGCTACCTCAAGTCCTCAACTCAACCATAGTTGGGTCATTTCATATGAGATTACATTCATGTTGTTGACTTAGCAGATGGGCACATTGCTGCATTGCATAAACTAGAAGAAACTGATATAGGTATTATTCCAAACTTGTCATTACCTTCTAATATTTAATCTGCGTCCTTTTGGAAAATTTTGAGGCAAAGTGGTAATGTGGTATATTTGTTGTACTAATATTGCATGTCTTCAATATTCATGGTGTGTGTGTATACAAGTTGTGAGGTTTATAACTTGGGGACAGGAAAGGAACATCATTTTGGAGATGGTTAGAGCTTTTGAACAGGCCTCGGAAAGGTATTGACTAATATTTTGTCAAATGCTTAATTAAATTTGTGGAACGATTATGATTTGGTTGGTATATATATTGCTATGATATCAAGTGAAGTTTAAAAAGAAAAACTATTATTATTAGTATTTTTTTAGATGAAGATTGTTGCATTGCGATCACTAAGATTTTGTTATAAGCAGAATATATTGGATGTATGGGTATATTTGAGAAATTGGCCCTTCTCACTACTTATATCGACACTTCTCGGTTGGTATATTGGAAATCGAAATTGGCCCTTCTCAGTTGGTATATTTGAGAAATTAGGCTGTGTGTGACTGATTTTTTTTGTGATTGACAATGTTAATGAATTAGAATTCAGGTAGAGTTAGTTAAATAGGTTTCCCTGCTAAATTTGATTTGTCTCTTTTGTTGCAGTATTAGTATTAATGAGATAGGCAAACACGGTTATGCCTTTTCGTGATGTATTGTTTGAAGCATTTGAATAAACACAAGTTCTAAGCTTGCGTGATGAGACAAGAACGAAGCATTGAAACGTTTGAATAAATAATTTTTATACGCTTGCAAGTTTTTACATTTGAATAAACAAAACATTGAAACTAACTCAATTTTGCTTCTTTTCTATGCTTGCAGGTTTTATATTTTAGTCGTTGAATATGAAACTGCTAAGAATTCCTTGAATCAGGTACAATTTGGTTAGTTTGTTTGCTATCTTCATTTGAAATATAATCACAAAGTTGTAAAAAATGAAGATTCCTTATATTTACATGCCGTTGATGTATACTTTGATCTTTTCCTTTTTTCCCATATAATTTCTAGATTTCAAGCTGAGGACCTAGCTGATGAATAGAATATATTTATCTGTATCTTGTGTCCAATATGCAGACACTATCTTGTGTCCAATATTTGGTTATGTACTTTAATTATATTCAATCTGAGTGTAATTATGTACTATATTGTTTATCTTGAAACAAAACTAGTATTTTTCTTTGCAATATTATATAATACAAAACTTCCTTATTTTCCAGTCATTTAGTTCAATAAGACTTGGTTTTGTTGTTTCATATTAATGACAAATGGTGTTTGTCAGAGCATATTATTCATGATATTGTTACTCTGTAGGTTCAGTTACCCTCAATGGATGGAAAGCTTGTCTTGGTTCCTTGGGCAGATATGTTGAATCACAGTTGTTATATTGAATAATGTGTGATAGCATCATTAATTGTAATATTCTTCATTAGATAGAATACTTAGCATATATGTTTAGTGAGGGTGAGCATTTGCACCTGAGTGATGATTGATCAATTTGATATACTATCCATAGTCTTGTTAGTGGAATTGTATTGTATTCTTAAAATTACATTTTGTGGAGATTCAAAAGAATGTTGTATGGTAGAATATGTTAGGAGTAGATACTGCTACTCACAACAACTACCAAGAAACTAAATAAAGCACTAAATTTTACTTGCAATGTTTGATAACCCAATTTGTGAAGAAGTTGGAGTAGTAGGAAACTACTGCTCCATTTATTTTTTTAATTTTTTTTTAAAAAATTGCGACGGATTTGCGACAGAAAAATTTGCCACGGATTTGCGACGGAAAAATTTGCCACGGATTTGCGACGGAAAATTTGCCACGGATTTACGACGGAAAAATTTGCCACGGAGAATTCCGTGGCAAACCGTTTGCGACGAGCGTTTTTGCCACCAATTTTTGTCCGTGGCAAATGTTGTTTTGCCACGGAAATTTGTGCATTTGCGACGGAAATGTCCGTGGCAAATCAGCGATTTTCTTGTAGTGAATGTTGGACTCTTTCATTTATAATTTTTCAATCAATCAATTTGCAAATCAGTCAGACTTTACCAAATCATTATTCATGGAATACAACACATAGAAATGAATAAACAAAACATGCAAGTACCAATATACCAGTTTCAATCTTTAGCCATGCATGTCTAACAAATATTCCACAAATTGACGTGAGAGTTCAAACAACTTTCAAGTTTCAACCACTGCATGAGGTTCAGTCCAACTGATCAGTATAACACATAGATGTTCAGTAATGGTCATGACCACACACACACCAATTCCAAATCAAGTCATGGATAGGGTTTAAGTACAATGTAGTACTTAAATTCCTAGAATCATCAAAGTGTGGAAAGATGAACTTACAATACTCAAGCTTTCAAGTTGTTTTACCCCTCTACTATTTGTTGACCCTTCAATCAGCTCAAACCTCAAAAGGTAAACCTCCTAAGCTTCAATCCCTTGCTCTAGACACCCACTTGCAACCATAAATCTATAATTTCTAGGCTTTCACTCAACATGCAACTCGAATTTAGGAGGATAGAAAGGTTTGGTGGTGGTGGTATCTAGTGCTTGGATTCTAGGTTCCTTGAATGTGATAGAGAGAAATGATCTAAAAGACAACACAAAGTCAGAGTTTGGAAACAATGCAACACAAAGAAAATAGTATTTAAGTATATTTTGCCAAATAAGCTTATGTACCAAGCAAGCCGTCTTAGCTCAGTGGTAGAGCGCGTGGCTTTTAACCACGTGGTCGTGGGTTCGATCCCCACAGACGGCGTTTCATTATTTTTTTTCATTTTTATTTACTTTTAAAAAACAAGAGAGAGAGAGAGAGGGTAAATGACGCGTTGTCAAAAAAAGAAGAGACGGTGAGACATAGTTTAGCAGCGAAAATATGTAAGAAAAATCAACGTATACCAGCGAATTGTAAAAAAAACCACTCAATTATCAGAGAATTATTAATAAACTTAGTAATCTATTTTTCTTTTGTCAACAATTTAGTAAGGTTTAATGACCATTTAGTAATGTTTCTATTTTTTTTAACACCAAAAAATCAATTTAGTAATGTTTCACATCACTTGATTTTTATCAATAGCTTGTATCAACAAAAAAGTATGGCTTGTGAAAACGTGCACATTGTAATTGTATGATATTTTGTTTGCAATTACAATAATACTTTGTTTGTTGGGATTTCGAAGCAATATTTTTTGTCTTGAAAGGGTGGTGAGGCTGAAGCTGAAGGAAATCATGGGCAGTGCTCTAGTCTTAATTTTCGGCCTAACTACTTTGAGCAAAACTTTGACTCTGTCTTGCAGTTCTGTAATTAGAATGTTAATTGAATAAGATTTTTTTAGTGTGCTATCTAGTTGTTAGTCTTTTTTTGGAGAGATGTATTTCTTCAAATTTAGAGAATAATTTGATAGAGTTCGCAAAATTTACAGTGTGTTTGAGAAATTTAGAAGAGAGAAATAAGTGAGAAAGATTGAGGGGAGAATGAGATTGATGGATAAAAGAGTGAATTTTAAGGTACTATTGGATGAACTTACATTTGATCCTTAATTGCTCACATTTCCAGTTAATGATGTTTAAACCAACAAGAGAGATGTTTGTTTCCTTGCGAGGTTTAGAGGAAAAAAGACTGCATTGACTTAAGCATGCAGCAAATAACCCATTCCCTTCATGAATATGTAGTTGTTAGGCCCTTCGCTTAGATTTGCTCCCAAATTAACCATGTTTTTTCCATTTAGATATATATTATGTTAGAAGTTAATGGATGATTTTTAATTTGATTATGTCTTTTATTTTGTATGGTTCTGTATTAATGTGTTAGTATTGTATATACCTGTTTACTTTGTATAGTTTAGTTTAGTTATATAATTAAACTAGAGTTAGTGTACAGGCTATTATTTAACCACTGAGGTTAGTTTTCTGTTACAATTATTTGTAATGTGTATATACTCAAATCACAGTTTTGTAATATTCAGTTAGATCATAATGAAGAATATACATTTTTCCAGTTTCACTCTCTCTGCTCTCACCGATCTGAACATGGTATCAGAGCTCAAATCTTGAGCTCTGGTTTCGCCATTGTTGATCTTTCTTCTCTATCATTTTGATTCTAACTCTTCCAAATCGTTTTCCTGCTCAACGCATTTCGATTTGAAGAATCTTGATTTCATTCCCTTTCGTTCGATTAGGGTTTTCTCTCGCCTTTTCGCAGATTTCTTTCAACGTTCATCGTTCAGTGAAGCTGTTCAATGGCGAACCAGAACTTCAACAGTTATGAGGATTTCGCTACGAATTCCTCAAATCCATTCTATATTCATCCTAATGAATCTCCAGCAGTGGTTTTGGTGCAACCGGTACTGGAAGGAGGAAAGAACTTTCAACCGTGGTTTCGTTCTATGCGTGTTTCTTTGATCTCGAAGAATAAGCTGATATTTGTTGATGGAACGATAACCGCACCTGCAAAATCTCATTCGATCTACAATCAGTGGTATAGATGCAACAATCTGGTATTAGCGTGGCTTCAGAAGTCCGTTTCACCAAGCGTCGCGAAGTCGATCGTCTTCTTTGACAAAGCCTACGACGCCTGGAAAGATCTCCGTGACAGATTCGATCAAGGAGATTTGTTTCGAATTGGAGACATTCAAGAGGACATCTACAAAATTTCTCAAGGTACACGCGATATCTCTGAGTACTATACTGAATTGAAAACACTTTGGGACGAATTCGACAGTTTTCGTCCTGTTATTGCTTGTTCTTGTGCAATTCCTTGTAGCTGTACTGCTCTACAAAATGTTAGGAAATTTAGAGAGCAAGATCAAACTATTAGGTTCTTAAAAGGATTGAATGAGGAATATTCTAATGTTAGAGGACAAATCATGATGATGGATCCTCTTCCACACATTACCAAATCTTTTTCCCTTGTTATTCAACAAGAACGAAACATAAATTCAACAAATAACCCTCCAAACAATGTCTCTGAAACTGAAACTGATGCCAAGTCTGCTACATCAGTAAATCATGTTCAAACCTTCAATAGAGGAGGTAATAATTGGTCTGGCCGTGGAAGGGGAAGGTCTGGCCGTGGCCAGGGGAGAGGCCAACAACGTTTGTGTACCAATTGTAACAAGACAAACCACACAATTGACACTTGCTACTTCATTCATGGATTTCCTCTCGGCTATCAGTCACAGAAACAAAAGAATTCCACCAATGCTACTGTTGTTTCTGATGCTTCTAGTGTGAAAGAATCACAAAACAAACCTGCAGAGTCTGGTTCTAATACATGCTTCACACCAGACCAGTACAAGGGCCTGATTGAGCTTCTTCAGAAATCTATGCAGCAAGCACAGCAGTCAACACACTCGGCCAACACTGTGGTCTCTCAAATACCCGTGTGCAACTCTGCATCTGGTTCTAATAATTTTAATCAAGCATCTGGTGAGAAGTTTATTTTCTGGCTTGTTGACACAGCTGCCACAGACAACATTATTTCTGATTTCAGTCTATTTTCTAGCTATAAACCTATCCCACACACTCTCATTCACTGCCCTAATCACACTTCAGCTGTTGCCACACACATAGGGACTGTTCACATCACAAAAGATATTGTTTTATACAATGTTTTATACATCAAAGATTTCGGTTCCAACTTGATGTCAGTCCCTGAACTAGCCCTTAGCAGCAAGATTAATGCTTACTTTGATGATCTTGGTTGTTATTTGTTTCAGGCCCATACCAACAGGATGATTGGTTCAGCTAGATTGGAAGGCAAACTCTACAAGTTTTCCACATAAGTAGCTGATTTGGTTGGTGGAACAAGTTCTGTTTGTAATGTTAGCAATACACCTAGTAATTCTTGTAAGTCCATTTCCAATGCCTCCATTAGCTCTAGAGTTTGGCATATGAGATTAGGTCATCTATCTCATAATAGACACAGCTGTATATCAAAACAATTCCCACACATTTCATTTGATGATAATGATAAAACACCTTGTGATATTTGTCACATGGCAAGACAAAGAAAGTTAGCATTTCCACTAAGCACTTCTAGTACTAAGCATATATTTGAATTGTTACATGTTGATATTTGGGGACCTTACTCCTACTCTTCCATGCTTGGCCATAAATATTTTTTAACATTGGTAGATGATTTCAGCCGATACACTTGGACCATTTTGATGAAAAACAAGTCTGAAACCCGTAACCACCTAAAATCCTTCATAGCCTATATTGAAACTCAATTCCAAACCAAATTGAAATGCATTAGAAGTGACAATGGTGTAGAGTTCCTCATGCATGAGTTTTACTCTAGCAAGGGAATAATACACCAAAGATCTTGCATTGAGACACCACAACAAAATGGATTGGTGGAGAGAAAACACCAGCACATCCTCAATGTAGCCCGTGCTCTTTTCTTCCAAGCCAAACTACCTCACAAATTGTGGAATTTTGCCATTCAACACTCCATTCACCTCATCAGCCGCTTACCTACACCCTTGCTTAACAACAAATCTCCCTTTGAGGTTGTAGCGACCGAAAAATCCGGGAAAGGATTCTTCGAAAGGTTCATAGGAAGCCGCCACCAAATTTTAGTTTAAGGGCAAATTCAGAAAATCCCTTTTAGTTTTAAGATAAGGCTGAGTTTAGGGTTCGGGAGTCGTTATGTGTGGGGAAGGTATTAGCACCCCACGACATCCTTGGTCTAATTAATTAGGATTTATTAATAATTACCCTTTTATTTATAGAGGAAAAGACTTATTTAAATTTTTAGTTTTTAGTGCTTGACAAGAGTGGACTCTTGCTCCTACGTACCTCAGATGCAATGGAGGAATCAAAGCTACGTAGTTCTTCCTGAAAAGGTTTGTTGGTTGGTGTTTTTTAGTGTAGGGGTCCTAGGACTCTTTGAACTGTACAGCTCACTGATCCTAAGACGCTGACTAACCCGATTGTACAACCGACATAGTCCCCTACTTTTTGAAAATGATTTTTTGAGTTTTTGAGAAAAATTGGATTGATGTGAGGTGGGTTGGTTTTAGAATAGGTATTCTAGAACTCCGAACCGAATCTGACTCATTAGTTCTAGAACATTGACTAACTTGGTTGTACAACCGACTTAGTCCCCTATTTTTAGGAAAAGTGATTTATTTATTTACTTATAAGTTTTTAGGATTATCTTGGTATGCATGTTTCATTTGGTCTAGGATGATGACTAACCAGGTTGTACAACCGACTTAGTCTTTTATTTTTGGGAGAAATGATTTATTTATATTTTTATCAATTTTTAGGATTACTGAACTGTACAGCTCATTGGTCCTAGGATGATGACTAACCCGGTTGTACAACCGACTTAGTCTTTTATTTGATTTTTAAAGAAATAAACTAATTTGTACATAAAAAAGACAAAAACTGATAATTAATAAAGACTAGGCTAAAAAAAAAATAATAAATAAACAAATAAATAACTATATACATAAATAAATATGAATAGATATATACATAAACAAATAAATAAATAAATAAATAAATAAATAAATAAATAGGCTATATTATAAATAAATGATAAATAAATATGTACATAAAAGTAAACAAAATAAATACAAAACTAACCTGGACTCGACGAGTGCCGAACCGGACTAAGCAAACCGGACTCCTATCTGGTCCATTTTGACTCCAAGACCGCAAGAACCGCTTTGAGAATCGGAAACTCGAATCAAAACGTCCAAATGATCAAAGACAGGCTTTTAGTGAAATGGGCCGCTATCGCTTTGACCCAAAAGATCACTTAACCCGCCAATGATCTCCTCCCCTAATCTGCACCTCTCAACCCCTTTTATATCCAATTGCTAGGGAACTCTTGTTTCTTGTGAGCAATGTGGGACTAAAACAAGGTAGAGAAAACAATTCCCCTTTAAAACACAATTTTCGTTTTTCTCAAACCTGTCACCGTAAAATTGCGATTCCGGATTCGTTAACCGTTGGATCGTCTTCCTTTTTTGACAGTAGGTTCGTGAGACATATATCTACGCTTTCACCGTTCGGATTGTCGAAACGAGGTCTGAGGAGAGAGAAATTGCCTTCGCAATAGCTGCAGTTTTTGGTCCATTTTTCTCAAACCTCTCATCGTAAAAGTGCGATTCGGATTCGTTAACCGTCGGATCGTCTTCATTTTTTACAGCGGGTTCATGGGAAATATGTCTTCACTTTCACCGCTCAGATCGTAAAAACGAGGTCCAAGGAGAGAGAAATTTCCTTGAATAGTAGCTAAAAACTAACACCGAAAATACATAAAAAACTACTATTTTTGTAATTTTCAAAAAAGTCCAAAATAAAATGGTTGAAAAAGTCCAAATTAAAAACTATTTAAAAGAACTCGGACAAAATTGGGGTATAACAGTTGCCCCTCTTTATTTATATTTTACTAGAAAATGTGAGGTGTATTCAAATTTTCGTAGTGAAAATAGAAATAAAGATAGAATAGGCGTCAATTTTGTCCGTTTAAGAGGAAGTAAAGGGTTTGAGAATGGAGGAGGAACGATTAATACTTGGCGCATTAACCGAGAACAAAATGAAGGATCGCTTGAGATCTGAAGGAGCACTAAGGCTCTGAAGGGCCACTTGGGGCCTTGAAGGAGCACTAAGGCTCTGAAGGACCACTCGGGGTCTAGAAGGCTGCCTAGGCCTTAATAGAGGACCATTGTGGTCTGAAGGAGCGCTACTAGCTACGGTACTAGTAAAAGCGGTGCGAGGGCCTTTATATTCGAGCGGCCAGGGGTCAAGATCAGATCCGGAACTGATATGTTGACCAATAGAGGACGTCCACTATGTCTTAGGCTGACACAGCTAGTCTGGAGGACCACGCGGGGTCTGGAAGGTCCGTCGGGCTCAACTACGACGTTTGCGACCTGGGCCACTTAGGGCACTGAAGGAGCGTAGTGCTCTGAAGGACCACTCGGGGTCTGGGATTAGCTTGGTGATCTGTGATACGATACGGGATCAACGCCTAGAGCTTTGATCTTAGAGGAACAAAATATAGGTATCGACACTTGAAGTCGATTTAGAAGCAATACATCATGTAATGGATATACAATGCTAATAATACATGCAAATGCAACAGGTGATTTTTGGTGGGGTGATGGATGAAATAGGTGATTCCTTTCTCTTTTTGTTTTTTGCTTTTTGTTTTTTTTTTTTTTGCTTTTTTTTTTTTATTTATTTATCTGATGGATGCATGAAGTATGAATGTTAATATGATGCAAATGAAATGTTTGAATGCAAATGTTATGGTGCATGGTGTGATGACATGAAATGACTGATTGTGTGTAGAAACACTTTTTTTGTGATGATGAGATGTGAGACTTTGGATGCGAGAGGCGGAAATGAATATTGATAATTCTTTGGAAAGATTAGATTTGATTCAAACTTCGGCAATCTCAAGGTTGTTATTTACAGACATTGATGTGAACAAGTACTTGCAAGCTCGCTTCTTTTTCTCTTCCATTATGATGCCCCATGATGACCGAAATTTAGGTCCACAAAGTTAAGTGGATTTTCGAAGATCACATTATCAACTTGTGTTCTATCTCTCGAAGCATTGTTAAGAAAACATGTATAGTAGTGCAAACATAGATGAATGAGTCAGTTAAATTGATTCAAGGGTATGGACGAATGCGACACATGAAAGGATGAATGACTGGTCTTCGTCAATGTCATGAAAGGTAGGTTTTTCCAAGCCAAGAAATACGAGATTGCCCCAATTTAGATTTGATGATTGTGAGTGAATAACTTGCCCCTGTCTAGTGCTAACAAGCTAGAGGTGTAGAAAATGATGAATGGGGAATGCATTGGCTTTGTAATGAAAGGTGGAAAGCAATAGATATTGTCTCAACCCATAGAGTTTGGTGTTGCCCCATTTATGGTAAGGGCAGGATTGCCAGACTAGAGAGTAGCAACATATAGGGTAATGAGTTGAGAAATTGCCCGGTATGGTTTTGTTGATGTGGATATAACAAGGGGATGAGATGGGTGTATGGTGAATGTCCCCATTTGTAGGTGGAGTGAAGGGTGACAGGTTGCCCCACTTGATAACCGGAATTCCAGACGGTTGTTTTGGTGAGGTTGTGGAAAGTGACGAAGTTAGGGTAATGAGATTTTTTGAGTTGGTTTGGTATGTATGTTTAGACTGGGTGTGGTGTGAGATGGACATTGGACACATTTCCCCAAGCTTAAGTGGAACAAATGGTGAAAGGATTTCCCCACTTTGGGATCTAGGTGACGATCCTAGCATAAACCTTTTGGTTATCTTTAGAATGACTCTCAGACTATGATAGTCTTGAGTTTGCTATGATGAAAACTGCACTTGGTGATCGCTAACCCTTGCCTTTATATCAATGGAACATGAATGAACCTTTGGAGTGCAAGCCCTTTTTGATTTCTTTATTTTGAGTTTTTTTTTTTAGATACATTTTTTTTAGCAAACATATTGTAAATAAATAAACTTATTTGTCCTAAGATTAAAACTTTGAGAAAACAAAAGCAATCGGTCATTGATCGGAATGACCTCTAGAGGGTTGTAACGGGGCCGATGGTTTAGTGATTTATGAGGGAAATGATAATTGGGCTCAAAGTAGTGTTTGGGGATTGATGATAACTCATATTTATATGAGTTATTTATACTCACTCACGAATAAATCATGCAAGTTCTTGAGCAATACAAAGTTTAATTAATTAGTTTTATAATGATTTCTGAGTTTTAGGTGAATAAGAGTTAAAAAGATAAATCTGTGCATTTAGGCACCAATTGGTGCCCTTGAGAGCGTTTTGATGCTTTTTGTGCATGTGCAGGAAATTCAGTGCTGAACGTTACCACGTCCCTCACCACGTCTACAAAAGTGCAGCAGAGCAATAGTGAAGGATCTTAATTTTGGCGCTATTTGAGCAATGATAGTCAAAGATATAAAAGTCGAAGATCTTGGTTTCCCCATGAACCGACACGCTTGAGGCTAATCGTGAGCGATGAGCAAAGGTCGGGAAAAGATAGGAAGGCAGGCTGGTAGGTGAGCAAGTGACATCAGCACATGTAAGCAAGGTGGCTATTTAATGAAGGCTCAGCACTCTCTCAAAAATCACCAACCACACTCACGATCATCATCTCTTTCACCTATCTTCAGCATCAATTCATCACCTCACCATCTCCACCATTAAACTCAGACTTTGTTTTGTAAAGAAGATCTGGAGACAGACTTCTGAACTTAGTTTATTTTCTGCAGTAGTGTAAGGCTCAGACGTTGTAACGTCTATACAGCGTACATGCTGAAGGGCTACTTAGTTGCATCTTGTGCACTTAGTTTCTTTTCTGTAATGTATGGTATTTGGATTCTAAATCCACTTCATTCTGTAAAGATGCTCAGCATGAGCTAAACACTTTGTAGTTGAGTTGTTGTTTTGCTTTTTAATGAATTTCTAGTTAAGGTTATGAAGTGTTTACGTTGCCCGTTTTAAATCTTTGTGCAATAATATTTCCAAACTTGTTTTGAGGTTGGCCTCTTAAAATAGGTAGATTCATAGGTACAGACATGGTCTATGAAAAGAAATCAAAGATTTACATGAATGAACAATGCACTAAAGACATTTAGGCATCTTTATCTAAGTCTAGACATAGAATGGATAATAGTTCATGGAGCATTGCTGTGGGTACTTAAAATACAGGAGTGGGCCTATTTAGAACCTAGACATAGGATTTCTTGTACTTGAAACTCTGACGTTTTATGCTGAAAAGCATAGCTCTTTTGCAACAGCGTTCAGACGTGGCCACGTTTACACAGATTAACATTTGAACGTCATAACGTCTAGACGTTATGACGTCTGGCTAGGGAGGAATTATTTGCATGCAACAACTCAACTCATTTCTCATCCATCTTCACAACCAACTTTAATTTCTGGTTTTATTTACATCCTTAGCTTTACAATCAACTTTTATTGCCGATTTGTTACTTGATTCTCTTGTGTTTTAAGACTTGAACTTTAAAAGTACAACCAATCCTCGTGGGAACGATCTCTTACTTACATCCACTTTATTACTTGTACGATGTGTATACTTGCACTATAATTGCGAAAATTCATACTACCACACTAACGCAACAAGTTTTTGGCGCGCTGTCGCATTGTAAAACTTTTTATTGTTCAAAAGTATTGAAGCATAAGTTGAAAGGATTTTCTTGTGTTGTTTCTTTGCTTCGTGTTTGAGCAGTAGACGCATACAACGTATGCTTAGTTCTAACTCTAGCTCTAGTTCAACTGAACCAAGGAGTGAATCGAACTCGAAGTTTGATCCGAACACGAAAGAACTTTCGTGCAACTAAGGAGACAACAAAGGCTAAGAAGGAGGCTACAACAACATCAACACCCAACCATGTCTGAGCATAACACCGGTTCTAGAGGTGGACATACACCTAGAGGAGGTAGAGGACATGGTAGAGGACCACAAACTCATACAGAAACAATCATTGTTGATGATGAGCACTACCAAAGGCAGCAACTCATCAATGCAGGACCACAAGACATGGTCAATAGCAGGGGACGGGCCTATGCGTGATTATGCCGTGCTCAACCCCCGCTCATCTACAAACAGGCATTGCAAGACCAACCCTTCATACTGGTCACTTTGAGTTCAAGCCAATGATGTTCCAAATGCTGCAAACTGCAGGCCAATTTGGAGGTTTCCCTCAAGAAGATCCATACTCTCACCTGAGACAATTTCTGGATGTGTGCAGCAACTTTATCATCCCTGGAGTTTCAGAGGATGCTTTTAGATTGAAGCTCTTCCCATACTCACTCAAGGATAAGGCTAAAAATTGGCTGAACTCCTTAGAACCAAATTCCATTCACACTTGGGATGAGCTAGCTGAGAAATTCCTTGCAAAATACTTCCCTCCCAACAAAAATGCTAAGTTAAGAAATGATATCACTTCCTTCAAACAAAGGGAAGGGAATCATTATTTGAAGCTTGGGAAAGGTGGAAGGAATTATCGAGAATGTGCCCACACCATGGCATTCCGTGGTTATCCAAATGGAGACTTTCTATAATGGTTTAGATCAGCCCACAAGGTTGATACTTGATGCTTCATCGGTGGTGTCATTCTAAACATGTCCTTTCTCGAGGCATGCAAGCTCATTGATGACATAGCCACCCATAACTCTCATTGGCCATCGATAGATTTACTCACGGGAAGAAGGCAGGTGTGCATGAGATAAGTGAAGTGACTGCTCTTTCTGCTCAAGTGGCTACACTGACCAACATGATCAAAACTTTGAATACCTCAAACGTGGCCACGTCTCGGTAAAGCGAGCCGTTGCAGCCGATTGAACCTACTCGACCTGGTGGAATAGTTTGTGTTTACTGTGAAGAAGGGCATGTGTATGAGGAATGTCCCTACAATCCTCAATCTGTAAACTTTGTCTCTCAGAACAAAGGAAATGGTCCCTATTCCAATTCCTACAATTCAACCTGGAGAAATCATCCAAATTTCAGTTGGAGAAACAACAATGCATTGAATGCCAACAATACTGCTCCTGCAATACCTCCAGGATTTCCTCCTCAACAACAACAGAGGCAGTATGTGCAGAATAACAACAATAGCAACTTGGAGGCCATGATGAAAAGCTTCATAAGTGACTGTAAGACTACTTTGCAAACTCATGAGTCTTCAATCAAACCTCGGAAAATCAGTTGGACGAGATAGCTTTTTCTCTCTCACTCGAGAGGCGAATGGAACTCTTCCTTCTACAACAGAAACACCACCACCATCATCCAACCCTAATGGTAATAATGGGGTAAATGGACAGTAAATGCAATTTCTTTAAGAAGTGGTCTTGAATATCCCGAACCACCTATACCGTGAATGAAGAAATGCAGGATAAGCAAAAAGAAATATCGAGAGAAAAAGAAAGGGAAAGAGACAAGCTCAAGTGGTGAGAAGGATACTCCGGACATTGTGATGTCCAACCCGCACGTTACGACGTCTACTTTTGAACCAGAATCAAAAGCGCACCCAGAATTGTACCCGAGTATCCTCCTCCACCATTCCTCAAAGATTGAAAAAGCTCATGAAGACAAGCGATTCAAGAAGTTCATGGAAATGTTGAAGCGACTACACATCAACCTTCCCTTGGTTGAAGCCTTACAACAGATGCCTAACTATGCCAAGTTCTTAAAAGACATCATCACCAAAAGAAGAAGGCTAGGGAGTTTGAAATCGTTGCCTTAATCAAGAATGTAGTTTAATTATGCGAGAATAAGCTTCCTAGAAAACTCAAGGATCCTGGCAGTTTCACTATACCATGCTCCATTGGAGATTTTTACATTGGAAAAGCTTTGTGTGACTTGGGAGCAAGTATCAACTTGATGCCCAAGTCCATTTATGATAAACTTGGTATAGGAACTGCTAGACCTACTTCTTTAAGCTTAACCTTAGCTGATAAAAGTAGGGTTTATCCTGAAGGAATATTAGAAGATGTTTTGATTAAAGTTGACAAGTTTGTGTTTCCAGTGGATTTTGTTATTTTAGACTTTGATGCAGATAAAGAAGTTCCCATCATTCGGGAGACCATTCTTAGCAACCTGGAAGGACAATCATTGATGTGCAGAAAGGAGAATTAATCATGAGAGTCAATGACCAAGAAGTCAAGTTCAACGTCCTCAATGCACTCAAATATCCAGATCCAAACACTGAGGAATGTTCGTATGTGGTTGCCATTGATCAAATGGTCCAAAAGCAGTTCAACAAGGACAATGATCACCTGGAGAAGATTCTAGGCAACAATGAAATTCAAGAATTGATAGCAGAAGAAGTTATCCCTCTAGACGTCGTAACGTCTGTTACAGACGTGGTCACGTCTGAACCCTCTGCACCAAAGTCATGGACAAAGAGGTATGAATCTTTAGGGCAAGAGGAGTCAAATCGAAGAAGAATGTGCCCTCCATTAAAGAACCACCCACCTTGGAACTAAAAGTGTTACTGATCATTTTGAAGTATGTCTTTTTAGGGGAACATGATTCCCTACCAGTGATCATTTCTTCTAAGCTTACCCAAGAGCAGGAAAATGATCTCATTACTACCCTGAAGAGACATAAAAAGGCAATTGGTTGGCAAATGGCAGACATCAAAGGTATCACCCCACAACTGCATGCATAGAATAGTCTTGGAGGAGAATGCCAAGAATAGCATTGAAGGGCAAAGGAGATTGAACCCCATAATGAAGGAGGTGGTGAAGAAAGAAATCATCAAGTGGTTGGATGCAGGAATCATCTACCCTATTAGTGATAGCTCCCGGGTGAGTCCATTCGGTGTGTGCCCAAGAAAGGAGGAGTTTCTGAGTAACAAATGACAAAAATGAGCTAATTCCAACAAGGACGAGAGATGAGTTGGAGGATATGCATGGACTACGTAAAGCTAAACAAAGCAACTAAGAAGGATCATTTCCTCTTCCATTCATTGATCAAATGCTAGGCATGTGCTCGCAGCAAAGATTTCTCTCTGTTTCCTTGATGGTTATTCAGCTACAACCGGATAGCCATAGCTTTGAAGATCAAGAGAAGACAACATTCACTTGTCCCTATGGCACCTTTGCTTTTGAAGGATGCCATTTTGGGCGTGTAATGCTCTCCGCAACATTTCGTGAGGTGCATGATGGCCTTATTTTCTCGATTTCATTGAAAATTCCATGGAAGTCTTCATGGACGATTTCTCGATCTATGGAGATTCATACAAGGCATGCTTGGATAACTTGGAAGGAGTTCGATAAGGTGTGAAGAGACCAACCTAGTGCTCAATTGGGAAAAATGCCATTTCATGGTACAAGAAGGAATAGTATGGGGGACGAGAATATCAAAGAAGGGATTAGAGGTAGACAAGGCAAAGATTGATGTTATTGACAAGCTACCTCCACCAACAACTATCAAAGGAGTCGGAAGTTTCTTAGGACATGCAGGGGTTTTCTGAGAAGATTCATCAAGGATTTCTCAAAAATTTCAAAACCCTTGTGTCTATTGTTGCAACGTGACCACGTCTTCAACTTTGATGAGCAATGTCATGAAGCTTTCAACAAATCAAGATCGCCTTGGTGATCGCTCTGTAATAGTCACTCCGCATTGGTCAAAACCATTTGAGTTGATGTGTGATGCAAGTGATTACGCTGTAGGAGCTGTATTGGGACAAAGGTATGGAAAAATTTTTCATTCTATTTATTATGCCAGTAAAACCTTAGATGATGCCCAATTGAATTATCTGTGACTGAAAAAGAGCTCTTGGCTGTTGTGTTTGCATTTGATAAGTTTAGATCTTACTTAGTGGGTGCAAAAGTTATTGTTTTTTCTTGATCATTCAGCCATTAAGTACTTAATTCAAAAAAAGATGCAAAGCCAAGGCTTATTAGATGGGTTCTCCTCCTCCAAGAATTTGACTTGGAAATCCGTGTGAAAAAGGGGTGGAGAACCAAGTTGCTGATCATCTTTCTAGGCTTGAGAATGTTGATGCAGGTACAGGTGAAAAAGATATACAAGAAAAATTTCCTGATGAAAGACTATTGTTAGTAACCTCAGTAGTTGAAGACGTGGCCACGTCTATGACATTTTCGTCAAACGTCATAACGTCGATACTCATCGCACCATGGTATCTCGACATAGTTAACTTCCTTGTTAGCAAGATTGTGCCTGTAGGATTCACCACCAACAAAAGAAGAGATTCTTCCACACTATAAAGCAATATTTCTGGGATGAACCATACTTGTACAAAATGTGCCCAGATCAATTACTAAGAAGATGTTTAGCTGAGGAAGAACAACTCCATGTGCTACAACAATGTCATTCAAAGACCTTATGGTGGACATTTTGGAGGTACTAGAGCATTGCAAAGGTCCTACAATCAAAGCTACTCTTCGCCAACATTATTCGAGAGATGCACATGAGTGGTGGTTAGGAGATGTGACAAGTGCCAAAGAGCGTGGAATATATCAAGCAAGCGGGAGATGCCTCTCACAAACATTCGGAAGTTGAATTGTTTGATGTTTGGGGAATGGATTTCATGGGGCCATTTCCTATGTCCCATGGGAATCTATATATTCTGGTGGTGTGGACTACGTGTCAAAGTGGGTTGAAGCGGTGGCATTACCAAACAATGAAGCCAAATCATTAGCAAGTTCTGAAGAAGAATATATTCACAAGATTTGGTACTCCAAGAGCCATAATCGTGATGAAGGCTCTCATTTTCGCAATAAGTTAATTGAGAACCTCCCGGCTAAGTATGGAGTGAAACACGAATTGCTCTGACTTATCACCCTCAAACCAGTGGCAGCAGTAAATATCCAACAGGAGATCAAAAGAATACTTGAGAAGATGGTTGGTCCCAATGAAAAAGAGTGGTCATTACACCTAGATGATGCACTATGGGCCTATAGAACAAAGATACAAAACACCATTGGGCATGTCCCCTTACAAGCTAGTTTATGGTAAGGCTTGTCACCGCCAATTGAGCTCCAACACAAGGCTTATTGGGCAATAAAACAATTGAATCTAGATCATGCAAAAAGGTGGTGAAGCAAGATTGTTGCAATTGAATGAGCTAGAAGAGTTTAGACACCATGCCTATGAAAGCTCAAAGAATGTATAAAGAAAAGACCAAGAAGTGGCATGATCAAAGAATCCAAAGGAGAGAGCTAATGAAGGACAAAGCGGTGTTGCTATTCAATTCAAGGCTTAAGTTGTTTTCAGGAAATTGAAGTCAAGGTGGTCAGTCCATTCAGATTAATAAAGATCTATCCTCATGGTGCCGTGGATTTATTTGATGAAAAGACCAACACCATGTTCAAAGTTAATGGCCAACGTGTGAAACAATACCATGGAGAGCATGTGGAAAGGGACAAGATCCAAATGTCCTTCAACAATTCTTGAATGAAAGAAACAATAGTCTGGCTGAAGACTCTTAAAGCAAGCGCTCTTGGAAGGCAACCCAATGATTTTTAATTAACAAATTTTTTGTGTCTTTTTTTTGTTTTGCAGGAATAAGTGTTGAAGAAATGTGGAGTAAGGTAGTAGACGTTGTAACGTCTCAGTATTCACTAGACGTGGGCACGTCTGGGCAGTCAGGGCAAAAATTTAAATTAAGTCAAGAGCGTAAGTGATGACGTGTCAGAAATGATTTCCCTCTGACCCTGAACGTGGTAACTGATAACTCTATTTTATATAGAGTTATTCATAGTCTTTTACTTAGATAAATGTTTGAAACCAATGCAATAAACTTGTAAATACAATAAAAAGAGATGAAAATCATAAAATACATTATCAAGGAGATAGAAGTTCAATTTATATACAAATTGGTATGTTTGATATGTTTGTTGAGTACTTTTGCAGATTCTGTGATTTTGCATTAAGTGCTTAAGCATCGAGTGCTTAAGCACCAAAGCATCTGTTGAAGCATGCAATTTGAAGCAAGTAGCACAAGACCCCACATTGGAAGCACCTCAATTTGATTTCGTTCTAATGAGCCTTGCTGGCCTCCTACTAGCTCAGTGATCACATGGAATCAATTATCAAGTTACCAAAGAAGTCATCTATGGGATAAAAACAACAAACATCATCATTACACCAAGCCAAATGTCATCAACTAATTGGACCCCTTCAAAAGGAATGTTTCCCCTTCAAAGGAATGTCTCCCATTCAAAGTGACAACAAATTGACACCTGCAAAATACTAGGATAAGTCACATGATGGTCAAAGAATACTTCACAAGCAAGCAAAGAAGTCAAATACTTGAAGATAAAACCCTCCATGCAAGGAAATCTCCTACATCTATAAATAGGACTCTTTCATCTCTTGTAAAAAGATATATAGAGAATATAGAATAATAGATAGATTACCATATAGATACAATAGTAGTTAAAGTTCATCTTGTTCTTCATTTTATTTCCAAGTCTTTTTACTTCACTTTGATTACTCTAAACTTAAGAGGAAGGTAAGAAGGAATTGACATCTCTATTCTTCACTTCGTCCTAATTGAGAATCAAGTGTTTTTCATTAATATTAAGTTCTTATTTCATGTTCTTCATCTTACTCTTTATTTACTTTCTTGTTATTTAATTTCTTGCAAGACTTGTCCAATCAAGCAATTTACTTTCTTGCAAGACTTGTCCAATCAAGCAATTTACTTTTAAGCAATTTACATTTCCAAGACAATTACAATGCTTTCTTTACTTACTTTGTTTAATTATTCTATGTGGACGATGATGAGCTAAATTCCTTAGTTGGGATGCTCTAGTCATATGATGAACTCGTGAGAACTATTGTGTTGTCAAAAAAAGGGTGCCTCACTTACTAGTTCTTGTACTTGAATTAAACTTGTTTTAAGGTTAACTTAGAACAAGGGGAGTTGTATTTACAAGAGATTGACTTACAACTAGATCTCAAGAACTAGAAGCAAAGGCAAGTGTTTATTTAAGTCTTTGATGAGAAGTTTGTTTCCCACAAAGTCACTTAGTAATTCCATGCTAATTCAAAAGTAATTAGCATAGTCTTTGTTCATGTGTGGGGTTTTACTAAGGGAAAGTATTTAGCAACTTGAACCACTTGAAAGGAGGCGAGGGGAGTATGACACACTTGCCCTTTATCGCAAAAAAACAAGGGTTTATTGAGCTTGTACAGTCACCCTTAACTGATGTATCTACACTAAGTGATCAAGCACTGTGTGCTCAAGCACCGAAAGACAAAGACAACATTCTCACAAGGAACTCATATGGTAAAAGCATCTCAACTCTCTCTTAAATTACATCCTCTACTGTGTATTTAAATTTGTTTTTCTATATTCCAAAACCAACTACAAATCTCTCTGAATAGTTGTAGACACACTAGTTTACCTATGCTAAACAAACACATTAAAAATTAGTCAATCCTCGTGGGAACGATCTTTACTTACTCTTTATTACTTGTTTGTGACTGTGTATACTTGCACATGCTTATTTCACACACCAAGTTTTTGGCGCGTTGTCGGGATTGCCAATAATTTTTAGTTTGTTTAGTTAGTAAAAGAGTGTTTTTATTTTTTTACTGCTTTTTGGTAGTGTTATTCTGTGCAGAACAAGTGCTTAAGCACTAGCCTATGCCAAGAAGACCACCACCAAATTTTGATTTTGATCCAGAGATTGAAAGAAGATTCAGGAGACAATTAAGACTTCAGAGGAAATCCAACAACACAAAGAATATGGTGAACCAAGTAATACCACTAGGGATGCCACAAACAAGCACTACAATACACATTGCACAAACACAAAGCAAGAAGGTGATGGATCAAACCATAACACCATCGAGAGGTAATTCAATTCTCGATGTAGGAGTAAATCATAGACATCAATTCATATACATGGACCCTATAGGCATGATTAATGATAGAGATAGGCCCATGAGGATTATGCCATGTTTGATCATCAAAATATGCAGACTAGCATTGCTAGGCCTCATATTGATCTTTGTCCATTTTGAATTTAAACCAATGATGTTTCAAATGTCGCAAACAATTGGTCGGTTTGGGGATTTTCACATGATGACCCCCCATGAGCATTTAAAAGCAGCTTTTTAGAAGTATGTAGCAATTTCATCATACACGGTGTAAGTGAGGATGCATTTAGGCTAAAGTTATTTCCATATTCATTAAAAGATAAAGCTAAATCATGGTTAAATTCTTTAGAGCCTAATTCAATTCATTCATGGAATGAATTAGCGGAAAAATTTCTGTCAAAATACTTCCCACCAATCAAAAATGCTAGGATGAGAAATGACATTACATCTTTTAAACAAAGAGATCTTTGAATCATTGTTTGAGGCATGGGAAAGATGGAAGGAATTGCTTAGAAAATGTCCTCATCATGGTCCGCCGGTCATTATCTGAGATGGAAACATTTTACAATGGATTAGAGCCCCAAACCAGAATTATGCTTGATGCATCATCAGGGGGTGTTTTATTGAATCTGTCTTATAATGAAGCTTGTGAATTAATTGATAGGGTAGCAACAAATAGTTCTAGCTGGCTCATTGAAAGGGCAAGTGCCCAAAAGAAAGTGGAGTACATGAACTTAGTGAAATTTCATCCCTAATCGCTCAAGTTGCCACATTAGCTAACATGATTAAAACTTTCACTACACCTAGTTCAAATTTACACCTAAACCAAGCAGAAACATTGCGACCATAGAACAAGCACCTCAAGGAGCACCTAGTTGTGTTTATTGTGGAGGAGCCCACCTCTATGAAGAGTGCTCAAGTAATCCCGTGTCGATTAACTATGTGGATCAAAATAGATATAATAATAATAGGAATAACAACCCTTACTCTAACACCTATAATCCTCATTTGGAAAAATCACCCAAATCTTAAGTGGGGACAAGTAATAACAGTGCTCAAGCACCGGTGTTCAAGCACGGGAGCTCAAGCACCAGCCCAAAACCGGGATATCAAAATTATCAAAGGCAACAACAAACCGCCAATGATAATTCAATAGAAGGGCCCGCTTAAATCATTCATAAGTGAAACTAGAACAAAGAAGGCAAACTCAAGATGCTTCCATAAAAACTTAGAAACTCAAGTAGGTCAATTAGCAAATGCTATGTATCAAAGACTGCGGTGTTCTACCATCCAATACTGAAGCATCCACAACTCAAAGGCAAGGAAAAGAACAAGTAAAGGCCATATCACCGAGAAGTGGTAAGGATCTCACAGAGCCCTATGAGAATGAAGGTGTAGATAAGGAGAAAAACTCAAAAGAAAAAGAAACTCGAGAAATGTGAGAGCACACGAGAAGCTTCCACTTCTCAAAAAGAACCAAATCCAGGTTAGTTTATGAACACCCACCTCCTCCATTCCCTCAAAGATTAAAAAAAGTGCATGAGGAGAAGCAATTGATAAGTTTTTAGATGTTTTAAAACAGTTGCACATTAATATTCCTTTGATTGAAGCTTTACAACAAATGCCTAATTATGCTAAATTTATGAAAGATATCATTTGTAGAAGAAAGAGATTAGGTGAATTTCAAACTATTGCAATGTCAAAGGAAGTTAGTTCAATTTTACGAATAAAATTCCAAGAAAATTGAAAGATCCTGGTAGCTTTACAATTCCTTTCTCTATAGGCAACAACTATACAGGAGAGCTCTATGTGATTTAGGTGCAAGCATCAACTTGATGCCTAAATCTATCTTTGAGAAGTTAGGAATTGGTAATGCAAAGCCTACCTCAGTAACATTATCCCTTGCAGATAGATCAACAAAGATATCCGAAGGGATAGTTGAAGATATTCTCGTCAAGGTTGACAAATTCGTGTTTCGCAGATTTTGTTATTCTTGATTTTGTTGCGAGATGAAAATGTGCCAATAATCCTTGGAAGACCATTTCTTGCAATGGTAAGACACTTATTGATGTTCAAAAAGGAGAACTAACCATGAGGGTGAATGATCAAGAAGTGAAATTCAATGTGATGAAAGCAATGAAGTATCCAAAGCAGAGGAGCAAGAAGAATGTTCTCGCTATCTCACTTGATCATGCAGTGCGAAGCAATTCAACAAACAAGTATGACCATCTGACTAGTGCTTTAGCATCAAGTGCTTATGCACTTCCTGAGGCTGAAATGCAAGAACAAGGCATACTGACAACAGAGGAAGTTAAACCTAAGGTATGGTCTAGAACTTTTGAATCTTTAAATTTAGAAGACCCTAACCTTAAGAAAAACTTACCTTCAATTGAACAACCTCCCAAACTAGAACTGAAGGAATTGCCAAAACACTTAAAGTATGTTTTCTTAGGGGATAATGATTCACTTCCAGTTATCATTGCATCTGATCTATCATTAGAGCAGGAGCATGATTTAATTGAAACCCTTAAAAAACATAAAAAAGCAATAGGATGGCAAATGGCAGACATTAAAGGGATTAGCCCCTCTATTTGTATGCATAGAATAAATCTAGAAGACAATGCTAAAAACAGCATTGAGGCACAGAGAAGGCTAAATCCAATCATGAAAGAGGTTGTTAAAAAGGAAATAATTAAATGGCTAGATGCTGGGATTATTTACCCAATTGAAGATAGTACATGGGTTAGCCCTGTACAATGTGTTCCCAAGAAAGGGGGAGTCACAGTAATAGCCAACCAAAAAAATGAACTAATTCCCACAAGAACAGTAACTGGGTGGAGAATCTGTATGGATTACAGAAAACTTAATAAATCAACCAAGAAAGATCACTTTCCATTGCCCTTTATTGATCAGATGTTAGATAGACTAGCAGGAAAGGAGTTTTTCTTGTTTCTTAGATGGCTACTCGGGTTATAATCAAATTGCCATTGACCCTAAGGACCAAGATAAAACTACTTTTACATGTCCATATGGTACATTTGCTTTTAGGAGAATGCCCTTTGGATTATGTAATGCACTGCTACATTTCAAAGATGTATGATGTCCTTGTTTTCTCGATTTTATTGAACAATCCATGGAAATCTTTATGGATGATTTTTCTGTCTTTGGAGAAACATTTCCTTTATGTTTATCAAATTTAGAACAAATTCTCCAAAGATGTGAAGATACAAATCTTGTTCTTAATTGGGAAAAGTGTCACTTCATGGTACAAGAAGGCATTGTACTAGGACATAGGGTTTCAAAGAAAGGTCTTGAGGTTGATAAAGCTAAAATTGAGGTCATTGAAAAACTGCCACCACCAACAACTGTCAAGGGGATTAGAAGTTTTCTAGGACATGCAGGTTTCTATAGAAGATTCATCAAAGACTTTTCAAAAATTTCAAAACCTCTGTGTAATCTTTTGCAATTAGATACACAATTTAACTTTGATGAATCTTGTATAAAAGCATTTCAGAATCGAAGAAGGCTTTGGTCATCGCACTTTTTTCATATCATTGTAACCTTTTGTTGGACCAAACCTTTTGAACTAATGTGTGATGCTAGTGACTTTCTTTGTAGGAGCCGTCCTAGGGCAAAGGTATGACAAAGTGTTTCATTCAATTTATTATGCTAGCAAAACATTAATTGAAGCTCAAGTGAACTACACTGTGACTGAGAAAGAGCTATTAGCTGTGGTGTTTGCTTTTGACAAATTCAGATCTTACTTAGTAGGCACAAAAGTGATTGTATATACCGACCACTCGCCATTAAGTATCCGCTTGCAAAGAAGGATGCAAAACCTAGGCTAATAAGGTGGATTCTACTCCTTCAAGAGTTTGATCTTGAGATTAGGGATAAGAAGGGAGTAGAAAATCAAGTTCCGATCACCTATCTAGGCTTGAAGGTGATGATACAGTACTCAAGAAATCAAGGAGAGATTCCCGGATGAAGATTTGTTAGCAATATCTCAGAATGAATATAGTGCTTTTACACTTAGTGCTCAAGCACGGAGATTCTCGCACCATGGTATCCGACATTGCTAACTACACAGTAAGTAATGTTGTACCCGCATTGGATGGATTATCGCAGAGAAGAAGGTTTTTCCATATAGTAAAACAATACCGTTGGGATGAACCTTACCTATACAAGATGTGTCCGGACAAGTCATGAGAAAGTGTGTCCCCGAACAAGAACAAAAGCGTTGCTTGAGCACCGCCATGCAAAGACCATATGGAGGTCATTTTGGAGGACACACGAATAAAGCAAAGAAAGGTACTACAAACAAAGTTATTTTTGGCCCTCTTTATTTAAAGATGCATTCTATATAGTAAAAACTCGTGATAGATGCCAAAGAAGTGGTAATATATCGAAAAACATGAAATGCCAAGAACCAACATTCTTGAACTTGAACTTTTTGATGTATGGGGCATGGATTTCATGGGTCCTTTTCCTACTTCTTTTGGTAAAGAATACATCTTAGTTCTTTGTAGATTATGTGTCTAAATGGGTTGAAGCAAAGAGCACTACCTAGTGCCGATGCTAGATCGATGAGTAAATTTCTTCAAAAGAACATATTTACTAGATTTGGCACCCCTAGGGCAATCATAAATGATGAAGGATCTCATTTTTGTAATAAAATTATTGAAAATCTTCTTGCAAAATATGGGATTAAACACAAAATTTCTCATGCATATCATCCCCAAACTAGTGGCTGTTGAACTATCAAATAGGAAATAAAAAGAATGCTAGAAAAAATGGTTGGACCAACAAGGAAAGATTGGTCATTGCATTTAGATGAAGCATTATGGGCATATAGAACTGCATATAAAACTCCATTAGGTATGTCCCCTATAGAATAGTTTATGGCAAAGCATGTCACCCGCCAATTGAGCTAGAAAATAAATCCTATTGGGCAATCAAAAAGCTGAATTTTGATCTAGACCAAGCAGCAGCAAACAGAGGTTTTAGAACTAAATGAATTAGAAGAATTCGTGCACTTCTCTTATGAGAATGCTAGAATTTACAAAGATAAAACCAAGGTGTGGCATGATAAAAGAATCCAACAAAGAGATCTTAAAGAAGGAGGATTGGTCCTATTGTACAATTCAAGGCAAAAATTATTCCCTGGAAAATTGAAATCCAGATGGACAGGACCATTCAAATTAGTCAAGATATATTCTCATGGTGCAGTTGACATATTTGATGCAAACTCAGGTAATACTTTCAAAGTAAATGGACAAAGAGTTAAAATGTATTATGGTGAGCAAATGGTGCAATCTGAAAGCACCATTCATTTTGAAAATCCTTGATCTAAAAAGGATGGTCAGGCTGTTAAGACATTAAAACAAGCGCTTATGGGAGGCAACCCATCAATTTTTTGATAAATATTAACTATGTTTGTACAGTTTGATGTTTTCAGTGTTTTATAGGAAGAGCAGAATGTAGTGCTCAAGCACTACGTGCTTAAACACTAACAGAAGTCTCAATGTCTCAACTTCAGTGAAGTAAGAAAATCACAGAAAAATATGTCAAACGGTTAGAAAGGACAGCGCAACACAGTGAATCATGGAAATTACTGAACCAGTAGCCACGTGTGGCATTGCATGCACACCAACACATTCTAACGGCTACAATACCTTTCACATCAACCGCCCACTCATTCTTCACAGCAATAACTCCATTCCATTTCCCCAAAGTTACTGTTTTCCTAGATCAACAAAAAAATCAAAACTCTCAAACCCTAAAAACCCGATTTTCTCAATCTCTCAGAATTTTCACAGAACTTCTCAATCAATCATCAAAATGGTGAAGAAACAAAGTGCACAAAAGTCTGCAAAGAAACAAACTGGTGCTGGATCATCAAATCCTACAGCACCAGTATTGATCCCTTTCGCAATCAACCCAAAACATCCTCATTTCTGGAAAATGAATTTCCTACCAGAAAGAGGCTATGACATGAAGAATGCTCATCCAAGCTTTGAGGCCACTATTCACAGTCATCAATGGGAAGGATTTGTTCAACATAGAACTTATTACTTGGAGCAAATTGTGAGGGAATTCTATGCGGGTTTAATCAACAATGCTGGAAAGATTCAAACAGGACATGCTATGGTGAGAGGAAAAAAGGTATTTTTTGATGAAGAAACCATCAACAAATTCTACAATCTGCATTGCTCAGGTAATGACTTTGACACTAAACTTGAAACACATGGAAAGAAGAAAATGGAACAAATTAAGAATAGGATTGCTATACCTAATGCACCATGGGAAAAATTCACTCACACTGAGTGTAAAATAAAGATTAGGTATTTAGTTCCTGAATTAAGCAATTGGAACATATTCATTAATTGTTCCATCATGCCCACATCTCACAATTACACTCTCTCTAAGGATAGGTTGATAATTCTTGATTCCATTCTGACTGATGAGAATATCAACATAGGTAGAATCATAAATAGAGAAATTAGGGATTGTGCTAAAAAACAAGAAGGCTTTCTATTCTTTCCATGTTTGATCACTGCACTTTGCATGAAACACAAAGTTCCAATCAATGAACATGAGCATAGCCACAGAAAATATCCACCAAGTGCCCTGTCGGCTCAAATGAAGGCAAGAAGAATCATCACAAACCCTGAGGAGTTGAAGAAAGAAAAGAGGGAAGAGAAGATGCAAAAGCAGGAAATGCTTAAACCTGATGACAACAAATGGAAGGCAATCAGAAACTATCTATGGGAGCAACATGAATTCTGGAAGCAAGACTTGTTTGAGATATCTCAAAACCAACATGCTTGGAAATGCCTGAATTTCCAATTTGGGTGTTTGATGATATTGATGATGAGAAAGAGAAAGAAAGTAATGAAGAGGAAAAAGTAATTGAGAAGAAAAAGAAGGAGTTGAAAAGAAAGAAGGAAACTGTGAGAAAAGGACAAGCAAAGAAGAAGAAGGTAGAGAAAGTGGTGATTAGTGACTCAGAAGAAAGTGAGGAGGAAGATGAGATGGAGAAAGAATTGAAGGAAATGGAAAAACAAACTGATGAGGAGGAAGAAGACACTCGCACATCGAAAGCAAAGTGAGAAGGCTGAAGATGAGATTGATGATTTTGATCTCAATCTAAGTTTGGAGGAAATTTTGAGAAAGAAGAAAGGCAAGCAAACTGTGCTTGAGCAAATCATTCCCCCACAAACAGAAAAACCAGCAAAACAACCTACTCCACCATCCACTCCACCATCCACTGGAACCACCCCACCTCCACCAGAATCAACCAAGGAGGTTGAAGCTGAGGTTACTCAAGAAGAAACACCACAATCCACTACCATTGAAAAAACCCCACCCACTTACCAAACCCAAGAAACTACCCCCTCAGGCCCAAAAAGACCAACTATTTTCTGCTAACATTTTTTTTAAGACAGTACAAAGGAGCAACAAAGTGAAGTCCCTACTCGTGAGATTGCTAAAGAGCAAAGTGTTCCTCAAGAACCATCGATGCTTCAAAGACCAAGTGCTTCAAAGACCAACAAAGGAGCCAACTATAATCGAGAATCACCGAGGATCTTGAGGACATTTTAGGATTAGTTGCTACAGAGCTTGCTATCAAGAAAAGGCAAGAATTGGGAAACACCCAAAAATTTTTCAAGTCAACACTGCAAAGAACTATTCAACAAACAAAAGCGCAAGGGGAGGATCAAAAGAACCCAAGGAGAAAGAACGTAAAAGAAAAGCACCAAGAAGAAGAGAGACAAGCGATCTTGAAGGACATTCTTTGAGACCTTGAAGGACTTACGGATCAAGTTATGGAGCCATCTCTTTGAAATTTCAAAGGAACCAGAGGTACAGATTGGAGCTCAAACATCGATGCTCAAGCACTAACTCTGCACAACCTTCAAAGACACCGGATGTGAAGGCCCTTTGGCAAAGGCTTCTACAACTCCAAAAGCACCAAAGCGAAGCCCAAAGCAACACCAACAAGGAGCAGCAACAGACTGAGGAGTGGTACAAAACCACAGTAAACTTTTTACATGCTTTCCTATATTAACTATGCAGTATTTTGTTATATATTTTGCTACTTATAAACTAATGCTACTATGGATAAATCCCACATGTAATGTTAACCCCCCACCCCATTTTGCACACTATTCCCCTGTTTTCATCTCAACTTAAGAGCTAGTGAGGACACTGCTCAGTTTTAAGTTGGGGGGGGAAGCACTTCAAATTCTGATGCATGTGGTATATATATAGTATTTTAAACCTACTAATGCTTGTTTTATTCAATATCTGTTAAATATCTGTTAGTATGTTGGATAAGTAGTCAAGTCTTTTGTAAATAGAGTTTATTTTCATTTTGTTTTAGATTTACTTAACAAAGCATTTTCAAAAAAAAAAAAATCAAATTCTGTTTTTGAACAGTTTTTAAGTAAATCAATAGTAGGAATGTACAGATTTTGAAGCATGATCAGCTTGCTATTTCACAAATGATTTTGATGCATCTCTTTAGACCAAAATCCTCAATGAAAAAGAAAAGAAAAAGAGTCCTTTTTACTTCAAAAACAACCATTGTTATTATCACTTTTACACTTTAAAGTTGATTTTTGAAAGGATCAAACCGAGTGAAAAGTTTTTTTTCCGAAACAAACAGAATTTAAGAAAACCAAGGTCAAAAAACAAAGTTTTATTAAAAACTTAGAAGAGTGTTGAGAAATAAGTTTGGGGGAGATTTTATGAAAACAAAGGCAAAAATGAGGAGCTTAGTACTCAATAAAGTTTCAAAAAGAAAATCAAAAGGTGTCAAAACTATGTTTACTTAATATCTAAACTGAACCTGTTCCGAAAACAGAGTGCATTTGATTTGCAAACCAAGAAAAAAGAAAATTATGCATAAGGAGGACAATGAATCCTGTTCCAAAGTGCATTTGGTTTGAAAAAGAAAAACAAAACAAATCAAGGAAAAAAGTATGCACATGGAGGTCAGTAAAGAGGGTAACATAAGTTTTAAAAAGCATCTAGTGCTTATCTAGTAGATGCTTATGCACCAAAAGAAAAAGAAACATCAAAAAGAAGCATTGAGTCAAAAAGTTTTGAACTACTCATGTCAAGCCCTTTGATATACTTAAAGCCCCCGAGCTTAAGGATCTTGTGAGTCTACTCTATGTTTTGAAACACCTTTGTGTTGACCAAAAGTTTTTCTAAAGTTTCAAAAGTTTAAGAAAACCTTTTTGCTTAAGTTTGGAGCCAATCAAATTTCAATGGATCACACACGCACATAAAAGAGTTTTAATAGTTTTGGTTGTGATGAATTTCAAAGGCACAAAGACATAGAGATTTGAGGAAAGAAAAGTTCTTTTAAGAGAACATCACATTTTGAAAGATTGAAAGGAGTTGGTGATCCGATCTTCTTCATCAAAAGAATCCTACTTGTTATTTTGTTATTGCTTGAGGACAAGCAACAAGTTAAGTTTGGGGGTGTGATAACTCTATTTTATATAGAGTTATTCATAGTCTTTACTTAGATAAATGTTTGAAACCAATGCAATAAACTTGTAAATACAATAAAAAGAGATGAAAATCATAAAATACATTATCAAGGAGATAGAAGTTCAATTTATATACAAATTGGTATGTTTGATATGTTTGTTGAGTACTTTTGCAGATTCTCGTGATTTTGCATTAAGTGCTTAAGCATCGAGTGCTTAAGCACCAAAGCATGCAATTGAAGCATGCGGTGAAGCAAGTAAGCACAAGACCCCACATTGGAAGCACCTCAATTTGATTTCGTTCTAATGAGCCTTGCTGGCCTCCTACTAGCTCAGTGATCACATGGAATCAATTATCAAGTTACCAAAGAAGTCATCTATGGGATAAAAACAACAAACATCATCATTACACCAAGCCAAATGTCATCAACTAATTGGACCCCTTCAAAAGGAATGTTTCCCCTTCAAAGGAATGTCTCCCATTCAAAGTGACAACAAATTGACACCTGCAAAATACTAGGATAAGTCACATGATGGTCAAAGAATACTTCACAAGCAAGCAAAGAAGTCAAATACTTGAAGATAAAACCCTCCATGCAAGGAAATCTCCTACATCTATAAATAGGACTCTTTCATCTCTTGTAAAAAGATATATAGAGAATATAGAATAATAGATAGATTACCATATAGATACAATAGTAGTTAAAGTTCATCTTGTTCTTCATTTTATTTCCAAGTCTTTTTACTTCACTTTGATTACTCTAAACTTAAGAGGAAGGTAAGAAGGAATTGACATCTCTATTCTTCACTTCGTCCTAATTGAGAATCAAGTGTTTTTCATTAATATTAAGTTCTTATTTCATGTTCTTCATCTTACTCTTTATTTACTTTCTTGTTATTTAATTTCTTGCAAGACTTGTCCAATCAAGCAATTTACTTTCTTGCAAGACTTGTCCAATCAAGCAATTTACTTTTAAGCAATTTACATTTCCAAGATAATTACAATGCTTTCTTTACTTACTTTGTTTAATTATTCTATGTGGACGATGATGAGCTAAATTCCTTAGTTGGGATGCTCTAGTCATATGATGAACTCGTGAGAACTATTGTGTTGTCCAAAAGGGTGCCTCACTTACTAGTTCTTGTACTTGAATTAAACTTGTTTTAAGGTTAACTTAGAACAAGGGGAGTTGTATTTACAAGAGATTGACTTACAACTAGATCTCAAGAACTAGAAGCAAAGGCAAGTGTTTATTTAAGTCTTTGATGAGAAGTTTGTTTCCCACAAAGTCAGCTTGGTAATTCCATGCTAATTCAAAAGTAATTAGCATAGTCTTTGTTCATGTGTGGGGTTTTTACTAAGGGAAAGTATTTAGCAACTTGAACCACTTGAAAGGAGGCGAGGGGAGTATGACACACTTGCCCTTTCTTTGCAAAAAAACAAGGGTTTATTGAGCTTATGCAGTCACCCTTGTCTGATGTATCTACACTAAGTGATCAAGCACCGTGTGCTCAAGCACCGAAAGACAAAGACAACATTCTCACAAGGAACTCATATGGTAAAAGCATCTCAACTCTCTCTTAAATTACATCCTCTACGTGTATTTAAATTCTGTTTTTCTATATTCCAAAACCAACTACAAATCTCGAATAGTTGTAGACACACTAGTTTACCTATGCTAAACAAACACATTAAAAATTAGTCAATCCTCGTGGGAACGATCTTTACTTACTCTTTATTACTTGTTTGTGACTGTGTATACTTGCACATGCTTATTTCACACACCAGTAACTGACCACGACGTCACTTCCCTTCCCTAGCTTGTCTAATCAACAGTTACTTTACCCATTACTCCACTCTTCTATTTCTCAACTCCCCATAACCATTTCCCCATAAAATCTCACCATTCACCCTCATCCCACCTCCTGCAACTTATTTCTAATCCCTCTCTCTCTGAAACCAAAATCTTCCCTCTCTTCCTCAGAAAACCTAAATTTCCAGAAATCCCCCATTACCTTCCAAACAATTTTTCTGCGCAATCACCATGACAAAAGTGAAGCAATCCGCCACCAAATCCTCTGGAAAAGGAAAGCATGCTGACCTGAGTTCATCCTCAGCCCCCATTCCTGAAACACCTAACCCATCCAAGAAAAAAGCCCTACTTCCTGAAAGGGGCTTTAGTCAAGAAAGCCCTAATCTCGATTTCCTTTGCAACCGTCGCAGCGTTGGGTTGGCAAAAATTTGTTGGCATGCAGAAAGGAATACATTGCTACTCTGGTCCATGATTTCTACAAGGGGATCGTTGAGAGGCCTGAAGGAGAGCCCTCCATTGTGTCAAAGGTGCGAGGTGAGGAAGTGAAGTTTGGAGTTAGAGTCATCAATGACTATTTTGGGCTAGGGTACTATGGCAAAGCTGTGGAGACCAAACAGAAGAACTATGGTCCTGGTGAGATGGATGCTATCAAGGATAGGATATGCATTGAAGGTCTTTGTGCGGGAAAGGAGTGGAGAGCATGGTAGTGAGTTCAAAATCATGAAGAGGTACCTTTGTGATGAAGCCAACACACGGTTTCATTTCATAAGGCTTTGCTTAATTCCTACCTCTCACACATCCCGGGTAGACAAAGAGAGGCTGATTGTGATTGATGCAATCATGTCAAGAGATAAAGTGGAGGTTGGAAAGTTGATCAACCGTGAGCTCAACAAGTGGAAAAATAGGAAGGATGGCTATTTGTACTTCCCATGTATGATAAACCGACTTGTGCATGGAGGCGGGGTAGAAATTGAAGCCTCAGAGCTTAGGGAGCAACCACAAGGCCCATTCTCAACAAAGTTCAAGCCTAGGGTGAAATCTGCGGGAACTTCAAGTTCTGGCTGATGCACAGACGTTGCAACGTCTGGAAGAAAGGCAGAATTCCCTGGCCAAATTTATCAAAGAACAATTTGAGTGGCAAAAGAAAGTGTTTGCCCAAGTGTCCAAGGGTAAGAAAGTGATTGAAGAGCCTGTATTGCCAGACTGGATGCAGGAAGAAGATGATGATGAAGTGCCCCTGTCCACAATTCAAAGAAGGGCTGTGAAGAAGGAAAGGGCCAAGCGAGCAAGAAGCCCACCAAAGAGGCAGAGCCCAGCAAAGAAACAAAAGAAGGTAAGTAGTGAAGAAGATTTTAATTCGATGATTTAGATGATATTTCGATTTTGATGCAGAGGAATCCAAGAAAGTGAGCATGGAAGTAATCAGTGAGGAGGAAGAGGAGGAGAGCCCTGAGGAGAAAGGGAGCTCTAGTGAGAAGACTGTAAGTGAAACCCCAACAAAATCCAAAGAAGCTAGCCCCAAACCATCATCCCCACAAGCCACACAACCACCACCTTCACCAAAAGAAACCTCCACCCATGACCAAAACACACCAAAGACCCCACAATCCAAAGCTCAAGACCAACCAATCCCACAACCACCCCCACCCCAACCTGAACCTCAAAAACAACCCTCACCCCAAAAACTGACGGGTGGCGACGCGTGCGAGCCAACAAATCGAGTCCCAACCCATGTCACCACCCAAGAAGACCAGAATCAAAAGTGCCTCACATACAATCCTTTTGGAAGGAAGACAAGACAAGAGATAGCTGCTGAGTCAAAACAAGCTCAAGGGAGTGGAGAGAAAGAAGAAGTTGTAGCCCCCACAACCTTAAGGCCAAAGCTTCCTGTGAAAAGAAAAACTCAAGGTGCTGCAGGGAAACCTGCTACTGCTACTAGTGCTGCATTCGTAGCCACTAGTGTTTCTGAGAAGCCCCCTTCCGCTATTCTTTGAAGAATTGCTGCAGACGCCGTAACGTCTGCTGAAAAAGAGGTTGCATGACCAAACTTGCGAGAAATGCAAGTCACTAATGAAAGAGAAGTCGCCATGGAGAAAGTTAGGCAAAGAAGCAATGGAGGAGGCCACTCTGAAGTGGCAGAGCACTGTTGAAGCAAGCTCGGGGAGCGATTCTTTGGGCGGAGGATCATCATCAGACGTGGCGACGTCTAAAGAACCAGAGGTGGAAAAAGCCCAGGTGATCCCCAGTGAACCAATGCAAGTCCACCCTGCTGATCTAGCAATGAGGATGTGGGAGGAGGCCAAAAAGAGGATTGCAGAAGCCTCAAGTGTGGGTGAGAAAGAATCTGATGAGACAACAACAACAACCACAACTGAGCAAGGAGGAGTGAAGGTCAAGAAAGAGAAGAAGGAAAAGAAGAAAGGTGAAGGTCAGTAGAGTACCCACGGACAAAGCGGAAGGCTTAGGTGCAGTGCAAAGAAACAAGTAAGTTCCACAATTAATCTCAATAGTAGTTGTAGTTTTTATTTTTATTTTTTAGTTCTAGTCAAGTTTAGTAGCTTTTATTTGTTATCTTCTGAATGAGTCCCCCCCTTTTTCTAAAAAAAAAAAAAACACGCTGTTTATCTTTGAGCAGTGGGGACACTGCTCAACTTTAAGTGTGGGGGGGGGGATCTCAGTGTTTTAAGTTCTTTTGTGTATGAAATCAAATGCAAAAGCAATTTCTGTTTTACTCTGTCAAGCATGAAAATAATTCTCTTTGGGCTAAGAATAATGAAAAAAGTGTGTGTGAGTAGCCTATGCATGATTAGATAAAAAGAATTGATTGTTGCTCCTACACAAACTCTGTTTTAAGAAAGAATCTAGTTAGCTAGGGAATATTGTGTGCTAAAGTTAGTTTTGGTGAACTATGGTGAGAGTAAAACTTGATTAAAAACCTAGGATAGCGAGAGAAGCTAAGTTTGGGGGTGAATCAAGTCGTACTAAAATTTGGGTGCAAAGACTATAGGATGGTTAAAGTGCGGTGTAGTGTGAGTGCAACGTTGTAACGTCTACACCGTAACGTTATAACGTCTGCCGTGTGTGTGTTGTGTGTACTGACGTTGCAACGTCTCACCCATAAACGTTGTAACGTCTATTCCCAAAAATACCAAAAAGAGTGTGTTGATACAAATAAGTGGAAAATCCACATGTGTTCCCTGTAATACCACTCAAACAAATGCCGAGCAAAAAAAAAAAAAAAAAAAAAAAAAAAAAAAAAAAGAGAGAAAGAACTCCAAAGTGGAGCAAAATAAAGAAGAGTTGCTCAAGAATGAGGGGGTTCTGATCTTTTTGCGTGTGTGAGTCAATAAATTAGTGCACTAACCTAGTCCTAGCACCCAATTAAGACCCTTTGTCATGCTTTAAATGAATCCCCATCTCTTATGTGAAAATGTTAGCCTATTCTTTGTTTTGAAAAATATTTTGTTGTCACCATTTGGGAACCACTCTCTCATTAGCTAAGGTAGTTTTGAACTAGCTAGAGGAAGAATTAATCTGAGGTCACACACTCACTTTGAGCTTTAATGAATCTGGAATTTAATTATGCATTGGTATGTGAGTGTGTGAAGAAATAGCCCATTGAGAATAAATTTTGACACTTTGGTTGAGTAACACGAACTCGCTAGTGTAGTTGATTTCATATTATTAATTGTTTTGTTGTCTTGATTGCTTGAGGACAAGCAATGATTTAAGTTTGGGGTGTGATAACTCATATTTATATGAGTTATTTATACTCACTCACGAATAAATCATGCAAGTTCTTGAGCAATACAAAGTTTAATTAATTAGTTTTATAATGATTTACGAGTTTTAGGTGAATAAGAGTTAAAAAGATAAATCTGTGCATTTAGGCACCAATTGGTGCCCTTGAGAGCGTTTTGATGCTTTTTGTGCATGTGCAGGAAATTCAGTGCTGAACGTTACCACGTCCCTCACCACGTCTACAAAAGTGCAGCAGAGCAATAGTGAAGGATCTTAATTTTGGCGCTACGAGCAATGATAGTCAAAGATATAAAAGTCGAAGATCTTGGTTTCCCATGAACCGACACGCGCAAGCTAATCGTGAGCGATGAGCGATTGTCGTGGAAAAGATAGGAAGGCAGGCTGGTAGGTGAGCAAGTGACATCAGCACATGTAAGCAAGGTGGCTATTTAATGAAGGCTCAGCACTCTCTCAAAAATCACCAACCACACTCACGATCATCATCTCTTTCACCTATCTTCAGCATCAATTCATCACCTCACCATCTCCACCATTAAACTCAGACTTTGTTTTGTAAAGAAGATCTGGAGACAGACTTCTGAACTTAGTTTATTTTCTGCAGTAGTGTAAGGCTCAGACGTTGTAACGCCTATATCACATACATCTTTGAAGGGCTACTTAGTTGCATCTTGTGCACTTAGTTTCTTTTTTCAGAATGTATGGTATTTGGATTCTAAATCCACTTCATTCTGTAAAGATGCTCAGCATGAGCTAAACACTTTGTAGTTGAGTTGTTGTTTTGCTTTTTAATGAATTTCTAGTTAAGGTTATGAAGTGTTTACGTTGCCCGTTTTAAATCTTTGTGCAATAATATTTCCAAACTTGTTTTGAGGTTGGCCTCTTAAAATAGGTAGATTCATCAAAAGCTGGACATGGTCTATGAAAAGAAATCAAAGATTTACATGAATGAACAATGCACTAAAGACATTTAGGCATCTTTATCTAAGTCTAGACATAGAATGGATAATAGTTCATGGAGCATTCTTTGTGGGTACTTAAAATACAGGAGTGGGCCTATTTAGAACCTAGACATAGGATTTCTTGTACTTGAAACTCGACGGCGTTTTATCTTTGAAAAGCATAGCTCTTTTGCAACAGCGTTGGGCGTGGCCACGTTTTACGCATTAACATTTGAACGTCATAACGTCTAGGCGTTATGACGCCCCGCTAGGAGGAATTATTTGCATGCAACAACTCAACTCATTTCTCATCCATCTTCACAACCAACTTTAATTTCCTGGTTTTATTTACATCCTTAGCTTTACAATCAACTTTTATTGCCGATTTGTTACTTGATTCTCTTGTGTTTTAAGACTTGAACTTTAAAAGTACAACCAATCCTCGTGGGAACGATCTCTTACTTACATCCACTTTATTACTTGTACGATGTGTATACTTGCACTATAATTGCGAAAATTCATACTACCACACGAACGCAACAATTGATGGGACGGATGATTTTTTATTGAGCAGTATGATTTGGCTAATGGTTAATGGTTTGTGAAAGAAGGGGTTATTAGGCTCAATGAAGTGTTTGATGATTGATGGGACAAATGATTTGGTGATGTAACTTGGCTAATGGGTGATGATTTATGAAGGAAATGGTTGTTAGGCTCAAAGGAGTGTTTGAGGTTTTATTGAGACAGTAATTGATGTGTCTCATGGTAGGATGGACTTGTTTAGGATTGTAATGTGGCTAAGGGTTTATGGAGGGTAGGATATTGAGGCCAAAAGAAGTGTTTGAGGTTTATTTTAGACAAGGATCTCTTTATGCTTTAATAGTGTGAAGTAACAGCTCACGACTTGTACTACTTTTGTCTTTGTTTTTTCTAATTTGTTTTTTTTTTTTGGGATTTTTTAATCCACTTTTTTGACTTCACTCTTTTGTGCTTTTTGTTTCTTTTTGGCTGAGTGAGCTGATAAAAGTGATGCACCATTTTTTGATGCGGAATCGATCCTTGTCTAGGGTGATTGAGAGATTTTTAGGATTTTTGGCTTAAGGTGGGTGGTAAGGGATTTTTGAGGATATGGAAAGATGGTTCAACTTCATTTCAAATCATGATTGCTTGTTTTCTCAAAAAATAATTTAAAGACAATAATTTACTTATTTTATATAGTTGCTCTTTTTCTTTATTTCTCCTTTTTGTGTGCCCTAATTTTTGCTTAGGCCGCTCTTACGAGTTTTCAACCTAACGGGCCTTTTGATTTTTTTGTAAAGGACTTGCACCAAGGGAATACAATGTTGACAAGGTATTTTGGAGATCACAAATTTGCCCCAGTGTGAGGGTCCCAAGTGTTATTTCAATAGTGAGAACAAACCAAAAAGTCGACTAGTTAGGGAGTATGTACTTTATGGTGGTCGTGGTGGGATAAGACTTGGACGGGGATGATGACAATGTAGGGACATTAAGCCGACTCAAACAAGAATAAAGACACATGTGACACACAAATCACTACACGAATGCTTCATAGAGAGTTAACATCAGTTTTAACATGAAAGAAATTTTTGGTGGACCATTTCGTTCATTCATCATGGGGTGGATGAAATGCAACGCTTTGTTGAAAAAATGTGTAAACGAGCTGCTAATTTGAAAAAAATTGAGTGCCTTGAAACACCTTGAGCTCACAACTAAGTATGGCTAAATTTCCCAAAGAAGAATGATTTATTTCTCACAAACGCCTCATCTCTAATCAAAGTTTTTTTGGAATAAGAATTATGCTCACTTTTTGATGCATGATGTAAGTATGTGAATGAATGAATGTACATGAAATGAGAATGCGAATGAATGAAATGCGCATGATATGAGAATGAGAGTGAATGAATATGAAAGTGTGGTTTATCTATCGCGTCAGGGAATTATAAGCTTTTTATTTGGAGAGTAAAGTACAAAGTTTGATTTTGACTTTAGCATGCATGGCTTCTCTCCAAAATAAAGTTTTTAACTCCTGACGGTCATAAAATGCATGCAACATAAGATGTTTATTTTATTTATTTTTGTAGTGCAAAGAAAAAGAAAAATGCATGTGGTATATTTTCTAAAAATGTAGTAAATAATGGTTTTTGGTTTTTTGATTTTTTTTTGATAAAAGACGGTATGCATAAATATTTGTTTGAATGCAAGAGTATGAAGCTCCTTTGTGACCCTAAAAAGGTATCTTACGGAGTGGGTCTAAGGTTTCTTTTATAGTGCCTCACAATGGTAGTTCTAAAGAATCCTACACAAGGTTCCTAGAGCCAATAACTTGATCTAAGAATATCGACCCCAACAATAGGCAGCTATTAGAAGGGTAGCATCCTTAAAAGGAATCAAACTCTAGGTGAGATTTTCATGACCACCCAACGACGCACGTCCATGAGCCATCATTACACAATCTCGTTCTAACTTAGGGTACACTCAAGTCGGGTAGAGGACCTTTCTCACATGTGTGTGCGAAGTGTAATTGTGAAGTGTGTGTAGGAGCAATTTAAAAACAACCCAAAAGCTGCAAACAGACAAACAAACATATATACAAATATCGTCCTCTATCCTAGGGTTCATAAATCACAAAAAAAATAAAAAAATAAATAAATAAATAAAGGAAGGGTAAAAATTAAATTAATCCTAAATAAATAGACTAGGTTTTGACTCTCTAAAAAGTTAAGTCCCAAAGTGAAGTCGCTAATCAGTAGCGGACAGAAAAATCCGGAAAGGATTCTTCGAAAGGTTCATAGGAAGCCGCCACCAAATTTTAGTTTAAGGGCAAATTCGGAAAATCCCTTTTAGTTTTAAGATAAGGCTGAGTTTAGGGTTCGGGAGTCGTTATGTGTGGGGAAGGTATTAGCACCCCACGACATCCTTGGTCTAATTAATTAGGATTTATTAATAATTACCCTTTTATTTATAGAGGAAAGACTTATTTAAATTTTTAGTTTTTAGTGCTTGACAAGAGTGGACTCTTGCTCCTACGTACCTCCAGATGCAATGGAGGAATCAAAGCTACGTAGTTCTTCCTGAAAAGGTTTGTTGGTTGGTGTTTTTTAGTGTAGGGGTCCTAGGACTCTTTGAACTGTACAGCTCACTGATCCTAAGACGCTGACTAACCCGATTGTACAACCGACATAGTCCCCTACTTTTTGAAAATGATTTTTTGAGTTTTTGAGAAAAATTGGATTGATGTGAGGTGGGTTGGTTTTAGAATAGGTATTCTAGAACTCCTGAACTGTACAACTCATTAGTTCTAGAACGCTGACTAACCCGGTTGTACAACCGACTTAGTCCCCTATTTTTAGGAAAAGTGATTTATTTATTTACTTATAAGTTTTTAGGATTCTTGAACTGCATGTGACTCATTGGTCCTAGGATGATGACTAACCCGGTTGTACAACCGACTTAGTCTTTTATTTTTGGGAGAAATGATTTATTTATATTTTTATAAATTTTTAGGATTCTTGAATCTGCATGTAATTTCATTGGGTCTAGGATGATGACTAACTTAGCCATTGTACAACCGACTTAGTCTTTTATTTGATTTTTAAAGAAATAAACTAATTTGTACATAAAAAAGACAAAAACTGCTAATTAATAAAGACTAGGCTAAAAAAAAAATAATAAATAAACAAATAAATAACTATATACATAAATAAATATGAATAGATATATACATAAACAAATAAATAAATAAATAAATAAATAAATAAATAAATAAATAGGCTATATTATAAATAAATGATAAATAAATATGTACATAAAAGTAAACAAAATAAATACAAAACTAACCTGGACTCGACGAGTGCCGAACCGGACTAAGCAAACCGGACTCCTATCTGGTCCATTTTGACTCCAAGACCGCAAGAACCGCTTTGAGAATCGGAAACTCGAATCAAAACGTCCAAATGATCAAAGACAGGCTTTTAGTGAAATGGGCCGCTATCGCTTTGACCCAAAAGATCACTTAACCCGCCAATGATCTCCTCCCCTAATCTGCACCTCTCAACCCCTTTTATATCCAATTGCTAGGGAACTCTTGTTTCTTGTGAGCAATGTGGGACTAAAACAAGGTAGAAAACAATTCCCCTTTAAAACACAATTTTCGTTTTTCTCAAACCTGTCACCGTAAAATTGCGATTCCGGATTCGTTAACCGTTGGATCGTCTTCCTTTTTTGACAGTAGGTTCGTGAGACATATATCTACGCTTTCACCGTTCGGATTGTCGAAACGAGGTCTGAGGAGAGAGAAATTGCCTTCGCAATAGCTGCAGTTTTTGGTCCGTTTTTCTCAAACCTCTCATCGTAAAAGTGCGATTCCGGATTCGTTAACCGTCGGATCGTCTTCATTTTTTTACAGCGGGTTCATGGGAAATATGTCTTCACTTTCACCGTTCAGATCGTAAAAACGAGGTCCAAGGAGAGAGAAATTTCCTTCGAATAGTAGCTAAAAACTAACACCCGAAAATACGCAAAAAACTACTATTTTTTGTAATTTTCAAAAAAAGTCCAAAATAAAATGGTTGAAAAAGTCCAAATTAAAAACTATTTAAAAGAACTCGGACAAAATTGGGGTATAACAGAGGTGCTATATCAAACACCACCATCTCTTGACCATTTGAAAACCTTTGGATGCCTTGCCTATGCCTCCACACTCACATCTAACCGAACCAAATTTGACCCTAGAGCAACAAAAACTGTCTTTCTAGGTTTTAAGGAAGGAACAAAAGGCTACATTCTCTATGATACAACCTCACACCAGCTTCTTCAATCACGTAATGTGATTTTCTATGAAACCTACTTCCCATTTCATCAACAGCCAAATACCCAAACACCTTCCCCTGACACCCAAACACCCTATCCATCTTTCTCAAATAATCCACCACTTGACTCTCTAGACACTCCTCATACTCCCACCTTACCAGAAACATCAAGTTCCAATACAGTGTTCCTTGAAACTACCTCTGATTATGACCCAAATAATCCACCACTTGACCCTCACACTGACAGTTTAAACACAAATGCTTCACCAACACTTCAAACACAAACATCTTCTACTTCAAATCAACCAAACCCAACTGCTTCTGACAGTTCCCTTCCTTCTACACCTACACCAAATTTTCCTCCTCAACCAACTAGACATTCAAGCAGAATTATCCATCAACCGAGCTACTTGAAGGACTACCATTGTAGCTTTTCTAGCTGGGCTACTCTTCCTCGAGGTAATCCTTCTCCTTACCCTTTATCTTCTGTTCTTTCATATAACAAATGCTCCCCATCATACAAATCCTTTTGTTATAATGTTACTTCCACTAGTGATCCAACCACCTATTCCCAAGCCTCTCCACATCCTCACTGGCAGAAAGCAATGCAAGAGGAGCTGGCAGCTCTTGCATTGAATGACACTTGGTCCATAGTTGATCTTCCGGTTGGAAAAACACCTATAGGTTGCAAATGGGTGTACAAAACCAAATACAAGGCTGATGGTTCCCTTGAAAGACACAAAGCAAGACTTGTGGCCAAGGGCTACACTCAACTTGAGGGAGTGGATTATTTTGAAACCTTTAGCCCTGTGGTTAAAATGACCACAGTTAGAGTTTTGTTAGCCATTGCTGCTTCTAAAAATTGGTTTTTAGAACAATTAGATGTAAATAATGCATTTTTACATGGTGACTTGAGTGAAGAAGTGTATATGACTCTTCCACCTGGTTTTGATACCAAAGTTTCTGGTGCTTCTACAAAGGTCTGCAAGTTGAACAAATCACTCTACGGTTTGAAGCAAAGCCACGGTAGTGAGTGGAATCTCAAATTAACTACTACTCTGATTTCTCTTGGTTACACTCAGTCTAGTGCAGACCATTCCTTGTTTGTTAAACACACAGTTCAGTCCATCACTGTGTTGCTTGTATATGTAGATGATCTTGTGCTGGCAGGCAACAATATACAAGAAATTTCCTCTGTCAAGCGTTTCTTAGATGCTGAATTTCGCATCAAAGACCTTGGCACATTAAGATTCTTCCTTGGACTTGAAGTAGCACGCACCAAGCAAGGAATACTATTGAATCAACGCAAGTATGCCCTGGAATTGCTTGAAGATAGTGGTAATCTCGCTGCAAAACCGGCTTCAACACCAGCAGATGCCTCTGCCAGGTTAAGCAGCGAAGGGGGCACACCTTGCCAAGATGAATTTGCTTATAGAAGACTTGTTGGGAGGCTTCTTTACCTCACCAATACAAGGCCTGACATTGCATTCTCTGTACAGCAACTCAGCCAGTATGTTTCCAAGCCCTTAGACTCTCATTTTCAAGCTGCTAACCGTGTTCTCCGATACATCAAAGCCGCACTACCAAGGTCTCTGGTTTCTGCAGTGAGAAAAATTAATTCTAAAAGGGTTCTCTGACAGTGATTGGGCCTGTTGCATAGATAGCAGGAAGTCCATCACTGGATACTGTGTTTTCATTGGTAATGCTCTTGTTTCTTGGAAATCAAAGAAACAAAATACTGTTTCCAGATCTTCATCCGAGGCAGAGTATAGAGCCTTGGCAAGCCTAGTCTGTGAGGTGCAATGGCTGCACTATCTTCTCAAGGATCTGCACATCATACAAACCAATCCTACTGCCATCTATTGTGACAATAAATCAGCAATATACTTAGCACATAATCCCACTTTTCATGAAAGAACAAAGCATATAGAGATAGATTGTCATGTGGTGCGAGAAAAGATACAGAACAAGGTTGTTCATTTGCTGCCAGTCCCCTCAGAGTGTCAGCTGGCAGATGTATTCACAAAGCCTCTCCATAGCACTTCATTTCATTCCTTTGTATCCAAGTTGGGCATATGTAATATACACAGTCCAACTTGAGGGGGGATGTTAGTATTGTATATACCTGTTTACTTTGTATAGTTTAGTTCAGTTATATAATTAAACTAGAGTTAGTGTACAGGTTATTATTTAACCACTTTAGTTTTCTGTTACAATTATTTGTAATGTGTATATACCCAAATCACAGTTTTGTAATATTCAGTTAGATCATAATGAAGAATATACATTTTTCCAGTTTCACTCTCTCAACTCTCACCGATCTGAACATAATGGAATATGATTCTGTTGTGGTTTGATGTCTTTTATTTTCATTGCTTTAATTACTTTTGTTGTTTGGTTGAATATGATTCAGGTGTTAATTGAAAAATAATGATTGGAAAGAACAATCGGGGCTTAAACAAATGAAGATGATGCTTTTTTTAAGAATATTTCTATTTGGGTGCACATGTTGGCAAGTATGCGATAAAACATTTATGTATAGAGCCATGTAGAACTAGTGAATTAATGAGTCATGCATGAGTGCACGAAATATTGCAAGGAAACTCCACTTGTTGCTATGAGATGTTTAAAATGGAAAAACATATTTTTCATTGACTTTGTACTAAACTAGTTGAGTTTGGTTTGAAGCGCACTAACCGAATGGGGGTTGAAGATATGGTTGTGGTGTTCGTGGTTGTTGCTGGTCATGGGGTAGGTAACATAATGATTCAAGAAAGATTTCAACACTCAAGAGAGACTGTAAAGTAGACATCTTCGCAAAGTACTCTTTGTTTGTTGTAAGTTGTCCGTCAAATATATATATCCAGCCTCAAGATCCTATTTTCGTGATAGTCAAGAAAAAATTATAAGCGATAATCGGTGGCCATTTTATAAGAGTGCTATAGGAGCAATCAATGGTACACATGTGTGATAACTCTATTTTATATAGAGTATTTCATATGTTTAAACTTAGTATTTGCTCTCTTTCAAGTAATAATAAAGAGTTTATATAGTATTTTATGTGATATATGATAACTTGAGTGATTTGAATGGTTATAGTTATTATTAGGCCATTTTGGATATATTGTGGTATGTTTGATGTTTTTGTTGGTCTGAGTCTCAATGCTAAGCTGCATCAATGCTCTCCTGACCGATCCTCGCATCAAAACTGCACTACTTGGTGAATAAGCAGTCTGTTTCATATGCATCCACCTTGCAATTGATGACCTCCTTCTTGGTTCTCTGATGCCATCCAACCTTGTATAGTAGGCGCCTACCATTCACACATAGCTATAGGCATAGCTTTGAAGAGTCACCAACATAGGGACACATGTTCACACATCAATGAACCGCCCTATGTGATTAGTCAAAGATTTCAACATGGATAAACCTCTGGAAAGCAACTACAGCTATGATCCACTCAAGATGACTTCAACATGAAGGAAGGAAGCACCTCACTTGAAGGCTATAAAAGGACCTCACATCTTCATTTGGAAAGATATCACAATCCATAAGTTAGATCAAAATTTCAATATACATAGTTAGTTTTTATATTTTTAGAGGAAGAGGAAGGAATTCATAAATCCTCCTTAACTCATTTTCATTGTGTTTGTATAGTGCTAAGGAGTAATGCTAGTGCATTGCTAGAAGATTTCATACTTTAGTTCTTGCTTGATAATATTTTCATTACTTATTTTGAACTTGATCACTTAGAATAAGTAAGAATTGTAAATGGCCAGAAATGGCTTACAATTAAGAACTCAAGAACTAATATGGGTGAGTGTTTTACATAAAGAAAACTTTGTGAAAACCATGCTAAGTCCTAGACATAGGATAGTATAGTCCATAGGATAATTGTGGGTACTTAAAATACAAGAGTGAATTCACTTAAGCAAATTGGATAATTGTTAGGATGCAAGATTGACACTAACACCCCTTTCTTTACTGCATAGAACAAGGATCATAAGAGCTGGTAATGATACTCTGAAGAAAGTGACTGAAAGGCACATAGCTAATGCAACAAACATTCGGTCAGGTTGCATCGCATCTTGCATCATACACTTATAAGTAAATTACTTGATGAAGACATTCCAACTAGCTTTTCTCTTTTACACTATCAACATTTTTTACTTTGCTTTCTTTCTAACTTAGTTGTGATCATCAAACAAAATCCAAAATTATTTTGTTACTTAGTGACTTTACACTTTATTACTTTATATTATTTTAAAAGTGAGTTTTTCAATCTCGGGGTTCGATCTTTTTACTACTACTTTTTTTGGACAAGTGTATACTTGCACACAAGTGTATGTGTTTTCCATGCACCAAGTTTTTGGAGCCGTTGCCGGGATTGAAGTAAATTCTTTTTAAAATTCGATATTTAGTAATTTAGTGTTGTATATAAATTCAGTTTTTAAAGTTTCTGTCATACAAAAGTACATGGTACTTAGTATATGTACTGTAACTGTAAGCAGAACTCGAATATAGTTTAGATCCGAAATAGAAAGAAAATTGAGAAGATTGCTAAGACTCGAAGCAGAATCAACAAGCTTGCAACATGTCATTGGTGAAGAACAAAGCTCAAGGCCACACTCGGTGAGAGGAGGCCCGGGTTCACTGAGATGCCATGAAGAAGAAGTTCATAGAGATAATCTCATCCACATGGATCACATAGGTATGATTAATGATAGAGATAGACCTATGAGGATTATGCTCGGTTTGATCATCAAAACATGCAAACTAGCATAAATAGACCTCATATTGATGCCATGCATTTTGAATTTAAGCCTATGATGTTTCAAATGCTTCAAACTATTGGTCAATTTGGAGGATCTCCTCATGAAGATCCTCATTTGCATTTAAGGCAATTTCTAGAAGTATGTAGTAATTTTATTTTACGGTGTTAGTGAAAATGCATTTAGATTAAGGTTATTTCCATATTCTTTGAAAGATAGAGCCAAGGCTTGGCTAAATTCTTTAGAGCCTAACTCTATCCATTCATGGAATGAAATGGCTGAAAAAATTTTAGGAAAATATTTCCCACCTATCAAAAATGCCAGTTAAGAAATGATATTACATCTTTTAGACAAAAAGAGTTTGAGTCTTTATTTGAAGCATGGGAAAGATGGAAGGAACTTTTGAGAAAATGTCCTCATCATGGTTTACTGTTATTATTCAAATGGAAACATTTTATAATGGCTTAGAACCTCAAACCAGAATAATGCTTGATGCATCATCGGTGGAGTGTTATTAAATCTGGCATACAATGAAGCATGTGAATTAATTGATAGAATAGCGACTAATAGCTCTAGTTTGCCTCTTTGAGAGGGTAAGTGCCCAAAAGAAACCATCGGGGTACATGAAATCAATGATATATCCGCCTCTATCCGCTCAAGTAGCCACTCTAGCTAATTTGATGAAAAACTTCACTTACAGCAATGCTATCTTTGCATCTAATGCATTTGCATCACCGAGAAAAGCTCTAATATTCTGTGAGAGAGAACAAGTACCTCAGGGCACACCTAGTTTGTGTCTTGTGGAGGAGGTCACTTGTATGAGGAGTGTTCTAGCAACCATATCTCTCAGTAAATTATGTAGGTTATAATAGGAATAACAACCCTTATTCCAACACTTATAATCCCGGTTGGAAAGATCACCCAAATTTTAGATGGAGCAACAATAGTGCACTGCACCTAGAACTGCTCCAACTACACCAACCAACCCACCGGGATTCCCACTCAAAATAACCAAAGAAACTCTCAACCTACCACCGATAATTCTCTAGAAACCATGCTCAAAGCATTCATAGGTGAATCTAGAACTCGCTAGACAAACCCAAGATGCTTCCATTAAGAACTTAGAGAATCAAGTTGGTCAATTAGCCACAGCTCAGTATCAAAGGCCACAAGGAGCCTTACCTTCAAATATGTGAAGCTACTCCTTCTCAAAACAAAGGAAAGGAGGAGTTAAGGCTATTTCATTAAGAAGTGGTAAGGATCCAGTAGAGTTAAGCGAGAAGGAAAGTGTAGAAAAGGGAGAGAAAAAGCCAAAAATCAAAAAGAAACCAATGCGAAGCATCTAGTGCTCTGCATCACAAGAAGTTCAAAGTCCACTACCTAAGTTAGTACTGAATACCCTCCTCCTCCTTATCCTCAAAGACTGAAAAAAGCACATGAGGAGAAGCGGTTTAGTAAATTCTTAGAGGTACTAAAACAATTACACATCAATGTTCCCTTAGTAGAAGCCCTCCAACAAATGCCAAATTATGCAAAATTTATGAAGGATGTGCTTACTAAGAGAAGAAGATTAGTGAGTTTGAAACAGTTGCTATGATGAGAAGATTGTAGTTTGCTTATGCAAAATAAGATCCCTAGGAAATTGAAGGATCAGGTAGTTTTACAATTCCATTTTCTATAGGAAAATCCTATCTTTGGTAAAGCTTTATGTGATTTAGGTGCAAGCATCAACTTGATGCCTAAATCTATTTTTGACCGATTAGAAATTGGAAATGCAAAACCAACCATCGTGACACTTCAATTAGCCGATGAGATCAATAGCCTATCCTGAAGGTATCATAGAAGACATCCTAGTCAAGGTAGATAAATTTGTATTCCCTGTAGATTTTGTTATCCTTGACTTTGATGCAGATAAGGAAGTGCCTATTATCCTAGGTAGACCATTCTTAGCAACTGGTAACACCATAATTGATGTACAGAAAGGTGAACTCACTATGAGAGTGAATGATCAAGAGATAAAATTCAATGTAATGAATGCTATGAAGTATCCTGCAGAGGATACAGAAGAGTGTTCATCCTTATTATCTCTAGATCAATTGGTAGAAAAACAATTTTACAAGCAGTATGATCACTTAGCCAATGCAGATGCATTAGATGCAGCTGCATTGCTAGATGATGAAATACTAGAAAAAGAAAATCTACCAATAGAAAACTCTTGTAAGGAAATATGGGTTAGGACTTATGAACCACTCAATCTTGAGGATCCAATTCTCAAGAAAAACTTACCCTCAATAAAACAACCTCCTAAGTTAGAATTGAAGATACTTCCTGAACACCTTAAGTATGCTTTCTTAGGAACAAATGAGACTTTACCTGTTATCATTGCCTCTGATTTAACATTAAAACAGGAGAGTAATCTCATTAGTACTCTAAAGAAGCATACCAAAGCTATAGGTTGGCAAATGGCAGATATCAAAGGAATTAGTCCTTCTATATGCATGCATAGAGTTATTTTGGAAGAAAATTCCAAAAACAACATAGAAAGTCAAAAAAGACTAAATCCTATTATGAAAGAGGTTGTGAAAAAAGAGATCATTAAATTGCTAGATGCTAGCAAAATGTACTATGGTGCACAAGTGGTGAGAGACAAAATCACCACCCATTTGCAAAATCTCTAAGTAAAAAGAGGTAGTCAGGCTGACAAGACTCTTAAAACAAGCGCTTAATGGGAGGCAACCCATTGTTTTTAATTATTTTTGTGCAAATTTATGATTTTAGTTGTTTTGCAGAAATGCAGGAAACTAATGCAGCTGCATCAAATGCACCTGCATTGAAGGAAAATGTGCCCTGCATCAGAAATTTAAAAACTTGAAGAAATTTGGTTAAGTGTGAATCATAAGGCTTCAGGAAGGTTAAAGGAAGGTTAAGCAAGATTAATGACGCATTGGTAGCCAAAGCAAGACACATGGCATGATGCATGCGCAGCACGCAATGCTAACAGCTACCTCTTACACCCACTAACTATAACACCCCCTTATATTATAAGCTAATTAAACTAATAAAATCAGAGTTTTTCAAAAACTTGTCCACGCACCTCAAAGAGGGTGGTACATTTAATAAAGTATCATCAAAACATCTTTAAAAATCCAAATGCATCAAGCGCATAAAATGCATATCATAGTCACGTGGGTTAAGACCCTCAAAACAACCTGTTTAGTGTTTACAATAATCCATCAAATAGTTTGTAGCACAGCGGAAACGAAACTGAGTTCACATACTCAATACATAGTTCAAAATCAGTTTAATACATAACCATAATAAAATAATACTAAGACCCCATCCCCGGTGTTACTAGATCGAGCCGACACAATATCCCATGAAGGCATGGCACCTTCACTCGAGAATCACTGTTTGTCGCCACGAGAGCAGGCAACATAAAAATGCTAGGGTGAGTCTCTTTACATAAATCATAACAAGTAAGATAAGCATTATAATAGGAAGCATCTAGCAAACAACAAGTCACAATAATAATTTAATTAATCATCAACACAATTCTATGAATGTATGGATATATGCATGTGTGCAAAATGCATGTGGATCCATAGCTCACCTCAATAGCCCCGTCGGGCATCACCACTTTTGGCCGAAGCCACCACCACTTTTGGCCGAAGCCACCACCTCTTTTGGCCGAAGCCACATTATTTATTAACTCACCACTTTTATATGCACATGAAATATGTGACACCATGGCAATGCATTCACAACATCACAATTCATCAACAATTATTCAACTCACCGCTTTGGCCGAAACCCACATCAATCAATAACTCACCTCTTTGGCCGAAGCCCACATCAATTAATAATCCACCACCTTGGCCGAAGCCCACATCATTTATTAACCACCTCATTGGCCGAAGCCCACATCAATTATTAACCACCTTGTTAGGACCTTTTCCACGCCTAAGGACCATTCTGACACACCAAGGATTAATTTGATACCTAGGGACTAGTTCGACACATTTTGATTAATTATGGTGCTTAGGAAGTTATTTGATGTATTAAACTAGTTAGACACTAAGGGATTATTTTGTCACACCAAGGATTAATTTAATTCTTAGGGACTATTTTGTCACACCAAGGATTAAACTAATTCTTAGGGACTAAACCATCACTTAGACATATTTTGGGCACCAAGGCGCCAAGGGCAGCCAAAATGGCGCCCCATAACCAAACACCAACAACCACACTCACACACGGTGACACACACACACACACACACACACTAGCACAGGGCGCCAAGTTTCTAGCAAACTGGCGCCACCCCGCAGACAAAGACACACGCACGCAATTTCAAGAACCAGGCGCCAATTGCCTAGGCATTTGGCGCCCCTTCCAACACTTACACTCAACATACTTCAAAACCCAATTTCTATTCAACAGTCCAATTATCACCTTAACCATCATTCATTTAACGTTAGATTAACATTATTAGTTCATTATATTCACACACTCATTTTCATGGAGTCACTTCATCAAATACCTAATATGCATAATTTCACAACTCATGCTTTTACAACCACAAACAACATGTTATGACCAAAATCAAACATCCCAAACATCAATCAACATACAATCAACACAAAATCACACAACACATCATCCCTAGAGCTATTCCAACTATAAAACACATCCTACAAGTTATCAAAGATGTAATGGAGAGTCCCCTAACCTTTGCAAATTGAAGAATGTAAGCCCTCTATCCTCCAAAAGCCCAAGAAACACCAAAACCATCACCAATTCCAACTTTGAGCTTAAAACCCCATTAATGGCAAAATGAGAACAAGAAGAAATTAGGGATTGAAACTAACATCAATAGCTAGAGGAGGAAAAATGGAAGAGAATGAGCTAAAAAGCCCCTTACCTAGTGCTAAGATGGAGAAGATCTCCACCTCCTTCTCCTCCCTTCACCGTCGCCCCTCTTCCCTTTCTCCTCTGCTCTCTCTCTCTCCTCGCGTGTGTCTCTCTCTCTCATTGCATCTCTCGGTCCACTTATTTCTTTCTTTCTTCTTAATTCCCTTCTTTCATTTAATCAACAACTTAATTGGGCCCAATTGAGTTGGGCCTCTATTTGCACCCTCCCTCAATTAATTCAACTATTCCCTAACTTAATAACATCACCACTCTCTTATTTACACCTCCTAATTTAATTAAAACACCTAATCCATTTAATTAAATATGACTAACCACTTAGCTCTTAAGTAATTAATTAAATAAATATTCAAATTATTTTCGGGGCGTTACAACTCTCCCCACTTAGAAATATTTTCGTCCTCGAAAATACTCACGAAGCAATACCCCACCTTCTTTACACCTCTAACCGTACTCATCATAATCTATCATACACTAAGGTAACAAACCACACACCTTCTCTACACTCTTACCCTTAGCAGATATTCTAACCTGTAGGGTATCTAGATCCTACTCGACTACTCAAATACCATCTATTCCGATGCAGGGACACTATACCCTCAACTACGATTTGCGATTAGCTTACCTCTTTAAGTTTCCATCTCTGGTGCTCACTTCCGAACTCAACCTCCTAACCCAACCTATCTCATTCATCTAATTGACCTACTCGTCGTCATTACTAACAATTCCACATCGAGTTCCATAACAACCGCACTCCCATGGACTTACCCTTCGACTTACCTGTACAACTCTTCGACATCGCTATATTTCAACATTACTAGGCTCGACTCGTCCCTCACTCAATCACGACTTCTCTTTGATAGCCTACAATTTGACTCACCTCTCATCCCACAGAAATACTTACATCTCAGCAATACCAGTTTAGGCTTCCATACGTTACATCCACTCCTTTACACTTAAGTTTATATACATCACACTATACTCCTACAACTTCAATATTTCCGACACTTCCACTCTAACTTAGAGAAATACATTTAGACATTACTCATTTCGACAACTCTGTACTTCAACTTACCTACGTTTCAACAAACACTAACTTCGACTTAAACCTTACCTCAATATCTCCACAACTGTACCATACTAGATTTCGACATATATATACTTCAACAGACATACTCTTCACTTAGATACTTACACTTACTTCGACACTCACTGTACGTCGACACTCACTTATCAATCACCTTTTTATTTATAAAACAGCAATGAACCGCACCCTTTTATCTATAAAAGACGGCCGAAGATTCAGTTCAAACACAACAACGTTAAGTTACAAACCAACAGCTTTTTAAATAACAAAACAGCAACATTTTAAGTCACCACACATAACGTTTTTCTCAATTTCATTTACCGTCTAACCACACAATTCAATTACCACTTGGAACATGTATCAAAATTTCTAACGAAAATTCGGCAGAGTTTCCTCTGAAATATGGACATCCAAAAAAATACTTTTACCTGTATAACCAGTCCAGACATCAATTTTGTTCAAAAATCATTAATTCTCGCACATATACAAAATTTACTGTTTTCCAAAAGATTTGTAAATTCAACTAACACAGACCCGCAATCGAAAACCATATTCAAGCATAACAATTAAACAATCAAATCTTTATGGTTTCGTTCTAAGTTTCAAACAAACATAATTTCTCAAAATAGCGTTTTCGACTCGAAAATTCACGAAACTCCAAATTTCGAAAACCGTTCAAACATAACATAAACAACATTTTAAAATTTCCCTAAACGTGAGTAAAACTCACCTTTTCGTTTCAAACGATTTTATCTCGTCAAACCATGAAATTATTGTAAGACCTCGCCATTTTCAAACAACATCAATCCATGACCTAATCGGTCCTAAAGCTAAAATCATGTCACATCTCGTAATAAAATTCTAAACAACTTGGAACAGAATTTAACACAATTCTTGACATTACGTTCATTCCCAAAACACAGAATTTTCCAAGTACCGTTTCTTTTTGAAAATCATATAACTCACGGTTTTGTCCAAAAAGGGAAAACTATACGCAACCCCAAATCTTATTATAACACGAACATGTTGCCACACAAACAACCACTTATTATTTTCAAAATTTAGTTTCCGACATAAACTCAGAAGTTTGAAAAGTCAATCATTTCATCTTTGCCAAAAGGAGACTATACGCGAATCCTAACCTTAATTGTTGTAACCAAGCACCGCATTTCATTTCAGTACATAACTTCAAACAATTTAGCACAAATCAAAATTAAACTCATGTGCATCACAGAAACAATCAACCTATAGCAAACTGTCAATCAAAGGTAACAATATTCACAAGCAATCCTTCAAATATTGTCTATCCACTACACTTAGGCTTATTCACAACTCACTTCATCATCCACACTTAGTCACTTCACCCTTGACTATTACACTTAGGCACACTACACCTAAGCACTCCCTAACCTCGGCCATTACACTACACAACACCTCGGTACACTCTTTTGGTACCTCGGTTCTCTACACCACGTCACACTAAGCTTCACTACACTTACTATTCAAACGTACCTAAACCTCGGTACTACATACCTTGACTCTCACATACTATGTCGCATGCATATTACACTTCAACACACCTATGGTTAAGCAACTACACCTCAGTTCATACGTAGTCCTATGTACTTAACCTTCCTCTTCTTCTTTCCTTTGATCTTCATACTATGATCATACCTAAGCCAACTACTAAACACTTGCCCTTCACAACTAGTCCAACACTCATTAAGAATTTCACGAAGGTTACAACACCCTTAATACCTCTTCACCTTGACAGAACATACCTTGATCATAATACACCTAACTCAAATAGCTACCCTTAGGCATACTTAATCTACACCTTTTACTTTGTACCAAAAACTCTATTTTCAGGTCACCAAAGTCTCACTCGATTATCCAAACACCATTAATTGATCGCTAGGGAACTACGCCATGACAATCATTTAAGTACTAATGCTCCTATCTTACGTCAATCCATACCCAACTACAAACAATGCCTTCCTCAGCTCGGCATTCCTACTTTCGCATCGAATTTTTAATCATCTAATCATCAAGTTACACACTATCATCTAGATCCTATATAGGTACTCCTCGACTACCAAACTTTTAAGAACAATTTCTCTACCTTAGGCTTTCCAGAAACCATATTTCTAAACTTTTTCCAAAAGGCACGCTCTATTTTCTTTGCATTAACTTCAAATCCAAAGTGTCAATCCTTATTTTGACATCTCCCTACTATCAAACCCCAAATCAAACTCAACCTTCCATAAGGCCCTATTTATCTAAAAATTAATAGTCAACCAAACTTGCACACACCACTCAATCAATCAAGTTGAAATTAGTATATATTCAAAATTTATAATAATTACGAGTTATTGTCACCTCTTTCATTGGGAATGAGTTATCGGGGTGATCAGTCCCTCCTACTCACGCATCCAACTAATTAAGGTCACAAAACTACGTCTTTTCAAAATTCACACCTTTCACATTGAAGGGCTTTTTAACGCAGTCCAGAGTGCGAAGGCGTCGTCACGATTCCTACTCCTTGGACGTCGTTAAAATGCTCTTCTAATCACACATACCTCACTTAATACAACCAACAGTCACAAAAACAACTACAAGCAATGTTACAATCAACAGCTGCAAACAACCAAACAAAATCTCTAACAAAGTCTCTGTTGGAGATCGACAAGGGATCTCTGAGACACTACGACTGGACAAACTTGGCCGGACAGACCGAACTTTTGCTCTGATACCACTAATGTAACACCCCCTTATATTATAAGGTAATTAAACTAATAAAATCAGAGTTTTTCAAAAACTTGTCCACGCACCTCAAAGAGGGTGGTACATTTAATAATGTTACCAAGTGGCTTCAGTCTCAAGAGGGGGGTGAATTGAGACTTTAAAAACTTTTCCCCTTTTTAATGACTTAGATTAATTTTCGCGCAGGTTTATGAAATGAACGAATTAGAAATATAAACAGTAAAGAACACAAAAGATTTATCTTTGGTTCAGCCACCTCCTAGTGACCTACTCCAGTCCTCACAAACCCTTTGTGAGATTTTCACTATCAAAACAAAGCTTAAAACGGGTGCTTTAAAACCCTTACAGACTCAGGCGCTCTTCACCTAGGATACCCCACCTTGTGCAAGAGCCCTTAACAACAATTACAACAAGAGATACCCCACCCTTGTTACAATCAAAAACCCTAGAGAGATACCCCACTCTCTAGTACAACCAATTGACATACAAGAGATACCCCACCCTTGTTATAGTCAAAATCCTAGAGAGATTCCCCACTCTCTAGAAAAACCAATTCTGATAAAATCAAATTACAAGAAAAATAGCAATACCTCTAAGAAGGTGAATACAACAACTTGAAGATTCCCAACCTAACCCTTGAGAGAGATCACTCAAAAGATGGAAAGCGATGAAAGCGTCTTTGCGATGTGAGCTTACGCTTTTTGAGAATTGTAGGTTGTGTCTGAAGCGTGAAGCCCTAAGTCTCTATTTATAGAGATTGTAAAAATATGACCGTTGGAATAATTTATGGATAAGTGGATAATCGATTAGTGGCTTATATAACTATTGTTGGAAATCGATTATGAGCTTTAAAAACAAGGTAAGAATCGATTTTGTGCTTTAAACAAGTAGGTAAGGAATCGATTGTTTCCTTTAAGATAAAAGCCATGAATCGATTCTTCTTTTAAAACCAATAAGCCATGAATCGATTGTGTGCTTCAAAGTAAGTGAATAATCGATTCCTTGCTTGTGGGAGTAAGTGATCAATCGATTGCTTGCTTGTGGAAACAAGTGATCAATCGATTGCTTGCTTGTGGAAGTGAGTGATCAATCGATTTCTAGCTTTAAAATACCAAATCAAGAATATTCTTTAGTTCAAAAACAATTTCTTGTAAGACATTAAGCCATTAATCTATTTCTTTTAAAAACAAGTGCCTAACCTATTTAAAATGATTTTATCAATAGAAAACAAATGTTTGGTTCATGGTGAGTGCTAGTGTGTGGTGTGATTTGAGCCGATCCTCAAAAGAGGTTTACATTCATTCCTAAGATACGACCCGACTTCCTAGGGACTACCCTTGACATAGACTTACTTCTTGAGCTGGTTGTGCCTTGGAATTCCATTTGTCACTTTGTTTAGAATGCTTCATCATCAAAACTTAACCTGCAACACAAGATATCCACATTCTCCCCCTTTTTGATGATGACAAAATTTTGATTCATCTTAGGTGGGAGGTTAGTTCATCAAGCAAAACAATGCACTAATATTAATGATATATATCTAGACTCCCCCTTACTTGATGCTCCCCCTATCTAAATGCAAAGTGACAATCCTATATTTCTCCCCCTTTTTGTCATGATCAAAAGGGTTAATGCGAAACATAGTTGGTGAGTCGAAAACGCAGCTAATAATAACAGTGAGTCCATTGCATTTTAAAAAAAATAGGCATAAACCACAAAATGACATGAGAGTCGGGTTTCAACACAAGATAGCCAAACATAATTCAATCAATAGTTCATATTTCATTCAGCTAAATGATAACTTAATGACTCCAAGTTTTCTTCGAATGAAAAATAAATTGTCTTTTTGCAATGGTTTTGTAAAAATATGAGCTAGCGGTTTTGAATGCTCAACTAAACAATCACATAATCAACTTTTTCAACATGATCTCTAGAAAATGATGTCTAAAATCGATATGCTTAGTTCTAGAGTATTGAACGGGGTTCTTTGATAGATTAATCGTTTGTGTTGTCGCAAATAATCAGAATGTGATATATATAGACACCATAGTTGAGATGTTGTTATTTACTCTATTTCCCATTATTCTAACTTGTTTATTGATTAGTCCTCAATGGTGCATAAAACAAAATCAAACAATGATAATCACATATTTGTCTAATGTTCAGTAATTTATGCTTAATATATTCTACATAAAGCACAATGTCAATAGAGGTGGATAAGTCTTTACCAATCTTACCTTCACTGAGGATTCTTCCTCTATTGCTGTTATCACAAGTCACATGACCGCTTTTTCTGGGGGTGAGTGTTAAGAGCTTTGTCATATCTCCAGTCATGTGCTTTGAGCATTTGTTATCAAGGTATTAATCTACCCCCATACCTTGAAGCATACCTGCAATAAGGTCAAGTTGCAAATTTTGGTACCCAAATTTCTTTGGGTCCTTGTGGGTTAGTACTTGGTAGAGTCCCTTTGGGAACCCAGACCTTTTTCACAACTTGTCTTCTTCTAGCCATACACACAGATGCAGTATGTCCTAGTGTGGCACAGTAATAACATCTAATATATGGACTAGTAGTGAACTTAGGTCTATAATGCACATGTCTTTTCATGAAATTATTTATTGGAGACCTAGGATGCACATGTTGTGTGTTGGACATTTTTCCTATTGTCCATTCAAGCTCATGAATTTTATTTTCATATTCAGCACACTTATCACATACATAATTTTCTTTAAAGCAACTAAGACTATAATTTTCATTTCTAAGTTCTAATCTTTCCTTAGTTAAAGCAATAACTTCGTTTTGAAGATGAGCAACAGTTTTCTTTGATTGGGTTAATGCTTTAGCTAATTTTAAAGAATCATTATGCAATTCAAGAAATGCTTCATGTAATTCATCATATGCATTTTGTGAAGTTTCAGAGTTAGAATCTACCTCAGTTTCATTTTCACTGTCGTGGTCGGCCATGAGAGCAATTTGAGCTTCTTCACTTTCTGAATCATCTGATGAGTCCATGTCATTGTCTTCCCATGCTATGTAGGCTTTTCTACCCTTGTTTCCTTTGGATCCCTTTTTCTTAAACTTTGTGATTTTCTTTTTGTAAGTTCGGGCACTCCATCTTCATGTGTCCGGATTTGCCACATTCGTAGCAAGTTGGTGGACTTGAGAAGTTTTCCTTGCTTGAGACTCTTTTGGGTGAAGAATTCTTCTTGGGGAAGCTTTTCCTTCTCATGAACTTTTTGAATTTTCTAACCATTAGATCCATATACTCATCGTCTTCATCATCTTCATTTTCCGAATCATCACTATCATCAGTTGGATTTGAACTAAAAGCCTTGAGAGCTAAGCTTTTATTTTTCTTGTCTTTTTCTTCATGTTCATCTAGACGAGTGAGCTCCAACTCGTGTTCTTGTAGTTTCCCAAAAAGAGTGGTGAGTTTCATTGTAGCTAAATTCCTTGATTCAGCTATAGCAGTTACTTTTGGTTGCCATTCTCTGTTTAGACATCTCAGCACTTTGTTGATCAAGTCTTCGGCAGGAAATGATTTTCCTAAAGAACCCAATTGATTCACTATGTGAGTGAACCTCTTTTGCATTTCTTGTATGGTTTCTCCTGGATTCATTCTGAATAATTCATATTCTCGGATAAGAGTGTTTGTTCTTGCCCTTTTTACCTCACTAGTACCTTCATGAGTGACTTGAAGATTGTCCCACATTTCTTGAGCAGTTTTGCAGTTTGATACTCTGAAGAACTCATCGGGGCTGAGTGCGGAAGTGATGATGTTCTTGGCACGGAGATTATGTTGAACTCTTCTTTTATCATTATCCGTCCATTCATTTCTTTCTTTGACTATGAGTGCGCCATTAACCATGTGAGTGGGAACAAAAGGTCCATTTTCCACAAAGATCCCATACATCTATATCTACCCTTCTATGAATATTCTCATTCTTTCTTTCCAATATGCATAATCTTTCCGTTGAATCCCGGAGGGCGGGTAAGAGATGCACCCTCTGCGTAGACCAACTGAAGCCATTTCTCTTGAAGTTTGCTAGGCCCTTTAAACAAGAGTCTAGCTTCGATACCACTTGTTACCAAGTGGCTTGATCTCAAGAGGGGGTGAATTGAGACTTTAAAAACTTTTCCCTTTTTAATGACTTAGATTAATTTTTCGCGCTTGAGTTTATGAAATGAACAATTAGAAATATAAACGATAAAGAACACAAAAGATTTATCTTTGGTTCAGCCACCTCCTAGTGACCTACTCCAGTCCTCACAAACCCCTTTGTGAGATTTTTCACTATCAAAACAAAGCTTAAAACGGGTGCTTTAAAACCCTTACAGAGACTCAAAGCGCTCTTCACCTAGGATACCCCACCTTGTGCAAGAGCCCTTAACAACAATTACAACAAGAGATACCCCACCCTTGTTACAATCAAAAACCCTAGAGAGATACCCCACTCTCTAGTACAACCAATTGACATACAAGAGATACCCCACCCTTGTTATAGTCAAAATCCTAGAGAGATTCCCCACTCTCTAGAAAAACCAATTACAGTAAAATCAAATTACAAGAAAAATAGCAATACCTCTAAGAAGGTGAATACAACAACTTGAAGATTCCCAACCTAACCCTTGAGAGAGATCAGCTCAAAAAGATGGAAACAGTGAAACGTGCTGCGATGTGAGCTTCTGCTTTTTGAGAATTGTAGGTTGTGTCTGAAGCGTGAAGCCCTAAGTCTCTATTTATAGAGATTGTAAAAATATGACCGTTGGAATAATTTATGGATAAGTGGATAATCGATTAGTGGCTTATATAACTATTGTTGGAAATCGATTATGAGCTTTAAAAACAAGGTAAGAATCGATTTTGTGCTTTAAACAAGTAGGTAAGGAATCGATTGTTTCCTTTAAGATAAGAAGCCATGAATCGATTCTTCTTTTAAAACCAATAAGCCATGAATCGATTGTGTGCTTCAAAGTAAGTGAATAATCGATTCCTTGCTTGTGGGAGTAAGTGATCAATCGATTGCTTGCTTGTGGAAACAAGTGATCAATCGATTGCTTGCTTGTGGAAGTGAGTGATCAATCGATTTCTAGCTTTAAAATACCAAATCAAGAATATTCTTTAGTTCAAAAACAATTTCTTGTAAGACATTAAGCCATTAATCTATTTCTTTTAAAAACAAGTGCCTAACCTATTTAAAATGATTTTATCAATTGAAAACAAATGTTTGGTTCATGGTGAGTGCTAGTGTGTGGTGTGATTTGAGCCGATCCTCAAAAGAGGTTTACATTCATTCCTAAGACACGACCCGACTTCCTAGGGACTTCCCTTGACATAGACTTACTTCTTGAGCTGGTTGTGCCTTGGAATTCCATTTGTCACTTTGTTTAGAATGCTTCATCATCAAAACTTAACCTGCAACACAAGATATCCACAAATAAAGTATCATCAAAACATCTTTAAAAATCCAAACGCATCAAGCGCATAAAATGCATATCATAGTCACGTGGGTTAAGACCCTCAAAATAACCTGTTTAGTGTTTACAATAATCCATCAAATAGTTTGTAGCACAGCGGAAACGAAACTGAGTTCACATACTCAATACATAGTTCAAAATCAGTTTAATACATAACCATAATAAAATAATACTAAGACCCCATCCCCTGGTGTTACTAGATCAGAGCCGACACAATATCCCATGAAGGCATGGCACCTTCACTCAGAATCACCTGTTTGTCGCCACGAGAGCAGGCAACATAAAAATGCTAGGGTGAGTCTCTTTACATAAATCATAACAAGTAAGATAAGCATTATAATAGGAAGCATCTAGCAAACAACAAGTCACAATAATAATTTAATTAATCATCAACACAATTCTATGAATGTATGGATATATGCATGTGTGCAAAATGCATGTGGATCCATAGCTCACCTCAATAGCCCGCGTCGGGCATCACCACTTTTGGCCGAAGCCACCACCACTTTTGGCGAAGCCACCACCTCTTTTGGCGAAGCCACATTATTTATTAACTCACCACTTTTATATGCACATGAAATATGTGACACCATGACAATGCATTCACAACATCACAATTCATCAACAATTATTCAACTCACCGCTTTGGCCGAAACCCACATCAATCAATAACTCACCTCTTTGGCCGAAGCCCACATCAATTAATAATCCACCACCTTGGCCGAAGCCCACATCATTTATTAACCACCTCATTGGCCGAAGCCCACATCAATTATTAACCACCTTGTTAGGACCTTTTCCACACCTAAGGACCATTCTGACACACCAAGGATTAATTTGATACCTAGGGACTAGTTCGACACATTTTGATTAATTATGGTGCTTAGGAAGTTATTTGATGTATTAAACTAGTTAGACACTAAGGGATTATTTTGTCACACCAAGGATTAATTTAATTCTTAGGGACTATTTTGTCACACCAAGGATTAAACTAATTCTTAGGGACTAAACCATCACTTAGACATATTTTGGGCACCAAGGCGCCAAGGGCAGCCAAAATGGCGCCCCATAACCAAACACCAACAACCACACTCACACACGGTGACACACACACACACACACTAGCACAGGGCGCCAAGTTTCTAGCAAACTGGCGCCACCCCCCTGCACAGCACACACGCACGCAATTTCCAGCAACCAGGCGCCAATTGCCTAGGCATTTGGCGCCCCCCCCCCCTTCCAACACTTACACTCAACATACTTCAAAACCCAATTTCTATTCAATAGTCCAATTATCACCTTAACCATCATTCATTTAACGTTAGATTAACATTATTAGTTCATTATATTCACACACTCATTTTCATGGAGTCACTTCATCAAATACCTAATATGCATAATTTCACAACTCATGCTTTTACAACCACAAACAACATGTTATGACCAAAATCAAACATCCCAAACATCAATCAACATACAATCAACACAAAATCACACAACACATCATCCCTAGAGCTATTCCAACTATAAAACACATCCTACAAGTTATCAAAGATGTAATGGAGAGTCCCCTAACCTTTGCAAATTGAAGAATGTAAGCCCTCTATCCTCCAAAAGCCCAAGAAACACCAAAACCATCACCAATTCCAACTTTGAGCTTAAAACCCCATTAATGGCAAAATGAGAACAAGAAGAAATTAGGGATTGAAACTAACATCAATAGCTAGAGGAGGAAAAATGGAAGAGAATGAGCTAAAAAGCCCCTTACCTAGTGCTAAGATGGAGAAGATCTCCACCTCCTTCTCCTCCCTTCACCGTCGCCCCTCTTCCCTTTCTCCCTCTCGGTCTCTCTCTCCCTCGCGCGCGTGTCTCTCTCTCGGTCCGCTGCATCTCTCGGTCCACTTATTTCTTTCTTTCTTCTTAATTCCCTTCTTTCATTTAATCAACAACTTAATTGGGCCCAATTGAGTTGGGCCTCTATTTGCACCCTCCCTCAATTAATTCAACTATTCCCTAACTTAATAACATCACCACTCTCTTATTTACTAACTCTCACCTCCTAATTTAATTAAAACACCTAATCCATTTAATTAAATATGACTAACCACTTAGCTCTTAAGTAATTAATTAAATAAATATTCAAATTATTTCCGGGGCGTTACACTAACTTCCTTCTTCCTGAAACATAAAGCCTTAAGTTTGTTACCGTTACCCTTTCATTCGCAATCTCACAAATTTCTCTCATCTGAAACACAAACCTCCCTTCACATTCTCATTTCCAATTTTTCTCAAACACACAAGCAATCAAAAACCTAGAAATTCAAAGCAATTACAATGGTGAAAAAGCAATCAGCACAGAAATCATCAGGCAAGCAGGCCAAAACTCCTCAGAAAGAGAAGAAAGCCATGCATGCAGGATCATCATCAAAGAAAGGCAAAGCCAAGGAATCAACAGCAAGAAACGATGACAATGTTCATCTCTGGAACATGCATCTACTACCCGAGAGAGGGTATGATTTGAAGAAGGCTAGCCCATCATTCATGTCAACAGTGGCCAATCTCAATTTGGACCACTTCGTGCTACCAAGAGGAGGCTACATTGAAGACATAGTGAGAGAGTTCTATCTTTGGAATCACACCACAAGAAGGAGCGAGAACATTCCTACACTTCCATGGTGAGAGGTAAACTTGTACACTTTCATGCCAAGAAATTGAATGAACATTATATCTTTCAAGTATAATGGGAATGAATTTGAAAATAAAGTGGCCAAGGCCTTTAAGAAAGAAATGGAAGAATTGAGGAATAAGATTGCTATACTGTGAAATGTATGGGAAAAATTTACACCTAATGAGATTAAGCTTAGAAGCAATTATTTGATAAATGCATTAGGTAATTGGCATTTGTTCATAGCCACTTCATTCTCGCCTACTTCACACACATATGCAATGACCAAAGAGAGATTGATCTTGCTAGATACAATTCTCTCGAGGGAAATGTTGATATAGGTAGATTGATTGCTAGGGAAATTCTTGCATGCTCAACAAAATCAAAGGGATTTCTTTTTCCCTTGTCTTATTCTTGAATTATGCATGAAAGAAGGTGTCCCAATAGCTTCTAATGAACAAAGGAAATTTCCCCCTGGTAATTTGAGTGCTGAAGTAAAGGAGAAGTTGAGAAATGTGAGAGGCCCTGCACCTGCAATGCAAGAGCATTACATGCAGAAGCATAGGGCTGTCTGGAAATTTCAGAATGACCAACATGACTGGCTTCAATTGGTCTTTGACAAGATCTTTGATCTTGTGGGCCAAGTGAATGCCCCTGAATTCCCAAGTTGGGTATTGAGAAGTGAAGGAGAAGAAGAAGAGGAGAAAGAGGTAGAAAAAGAAGGGAAAGGTAAAGAGAAGGTAGAGGAACCTAGCACCAAGAAGAAGGTGACTAGGAAGCAATCAAAAGGAAAGAAGAAGGTTGTAATAGAGCCTGTTGTGGAAGAAATGTATGATACAGAATCTGAGAATGAGGAATTAGAGAAGGAAATGGATGAAGAAATAGAGGAAGTTGAAGAAGAGAGTGATGAGGAAGTTGATGAAGAGGAGGAAGAACATGCTAGGGGTGTGATCCTAGAAGAAATTGCTAGGCAAAAATATGCCAAACCCTCAGCATCAACCCAACCAGAAACCCCTATCACTTCACCAGTTACCAAAACACCCATCATCTCACCAAACCAAGAATCCTCCTCCATTCCAAAATCACCATTACCCTCCCTCAATGATCCACCAGTCCTATCACCACCACAAACAACCCCTCCACCACCCTCTCCAACAAATGAACCACACAAAACAACTCACACAGAAGAACCAATTTCTGAACAAACCCCTGTTATGCCAACAGAACAACAAGTACCTTCTGACCCAAGCAACATTACTTCTAATGTTATTTCTGCTCTTGAGAAAGAGATTTTGCAGGAAAGAGAAGAAGAAGAAGGACTCAACAAACAAAACAAAGAAGAAGAAACATCTGCAAAGGAGACTGTAGCTCAATCTGTTGAGATGCAGAGTGATGCTCCTGCATCACTTGCTGCTGCATCACAACAGGCAACAACAATGCATGATGAAGCAACAATCAAGCTTGTTCTGGAACAAATGGCTCAACAGAAGAGGGAAGCATTGCACAACACTCAGAAGTTCTTCAAGCAACCTGCAGGAAGGCAGACAAAATTAACACCAAAGAGGAAGAAACCTGATGCAGTCAAGACTGATGCACCTGCATCAATTCCAGAACAAATTCCTGCAACTACACCAGAAGTAGGAGGTGCATCTGCACCTCTCGCTGAAGAAACACCAAGCAAGCCCAAAGAGAAGAAGCAGAAGGTGAAACACACTTCCTCCAAGCAGCAAAGCACCAGAATCAGGAGTGGAGCAAAGAAATGAGTATCACTTTACAAGTTTTCACATAAACTGCTATAAACTTGTTTTGTTTCTATCTGACTATTTCCCTGGTTGTACTAATCCCTCTCCCCTATTTTGAACAAATGATTTGTATTTCTGAACAAATTTGCAGTGAGGGCACTGCAACCCCTTAAGTTTGGGGGGGGGGGATTTGCATGTTATGTTATATTTTGCATGTTATGTTATGTTTTAATATGTTTTTTATCTAATATGTTGTGTGTTTAATTAATATATTTTATATAGTAAATATATATGTTTTAAGTAGTTTTTAGTTTGTTTAAAATATTAGATGTACTTAACAAAGTAGTATCTAAATATTTTAGTAGAAAAGATCAGTTTTTCAAAAATATGGTGAAAGCCCTATGGATGGAATTTTTTATGATGAAAAGAAAAAGAAGCCTTATTTCTCAGAAAAACCAAAATTATTTTTACTTCAACACTTCAAAACTGAGTTTGTGAAAAGAACCTTGCTATTTAAAAGATCAATCTGATGCAAGGGGAATTTTTGGTAAGCTTAGGTCAAAACAAAGCTTTACTAAAAAGAAAGAAGAGCTTAAAGAATTAAGTTTGGGGGTGTTTTATGAAAACAAAGGCTGAATTTCAAAAGTATAAGAGTAAACAATGTAGAAAAAGAAATACAAAAATGTGGACAAAGCCATACCTCGAATCTTTTGAAACTATACGTGCCTAAGTACATGAATGCATCCGGAGGTCAAAGACTGTGCCATGCAGGAATAAATGTATCCGGAGGATAGTTCAAAAATCGAACTGTGCAAAGTGCAAAGAAAAAAATATATGCATCGGAGGTCAAAGACACGTGCAAAGTGCATTTGCATCGGAGGTCAGTGAGGAAGGTAATATGAGCTAGAAAAGAAAAGCATTATCGGTCTGCAATTTGCATCAATGTAAAGCCTGATCAAGAAAAAGCAAAATGCGAGAAAAAATCAATGCACAAAAACACTTCAAAGAAGTATTTGCATCCGCTCAAAAGATCCACACAAAAAAATAAAAATGCATTGGCTCAAAAGCTTTGAAAGATTCAATCAAGCCCTTTGATTTTAAAAAACTCCTCAACACTTGAGAAAATTTTGTGAGTCTAAACTCTCTTTTGAAAAATATTTTGGTGTGACCAAAGATGAACCAATCCTTTCAAAGGCTAGGAAGAAATTTTTCACTTAGTCTTGGAACCAATCTCAACTCAGTGGGTTCACACACACAAAAGAGTTTGAATAGCTTTGGTAGTTTTGAAGAAATAAAGGCAAAATAAAGATTGTTAATAAATGAAGTTCATAGGGAACTCCTCATAAAAATCAAAAATTCAAGCTGATCTATCTTCTAGAATTATAGTTTTTAATAGTTTGTCTTTGTCATTACTTGCGGACAAGCAATGGTTTAAGTTTGGGGGTGTGATAACTCTATTTTATATAGAGTATTTCATATGTTTAAACTTAGTATTTGCTCTCTTTCAAGTAATAATAAAGAGTTTATATAGTATTTTATGTGATATATGATAACTTGAGTGATTTGAATGGTTATAGTTATTATTAGGCCATTTTGGATATATTGTGGTATGTTTGATGTTTTTGTTCAGTGTAGTCTCAATGCTAACTGCATCAATGCTCCGCTGACCGATCTCGCATCAAAAGCGCACTACTTGGTGAATAAGCAGTCTGTTTCATATGCATCCACCTTGCAATTGATGACCTCCTGCTTGGTTCTCTGATGCCATCCAACCTTGTATAGTAGGCGCCTACCATTCACACATAGCTATAGGCATAGCTTTGAAGAGTCACCAACATAGGGACACATGTTCACACATCAATGAACCGCCCTATGTGATTAGTCAAATATTTCAACATGGATAAACCTCTGGAAAGCAACTACAGCTATGATCCACTCAAGACGACTTCAACATGAAGGAAGGAAGCACCTCACTTGAAGGCTATAAAAGGACCTCACATCTTCATTTGGAAAGATATCACAATCCATAAGTTAGATCAAAATTTCAATATACATAGTTAGTTTTTATATTTTTAGAGGAAGAGGAAGGAATTCATAAATCCTCCTTAACTCATTTTCATAGTGTTTGTATAGTGCTAAGGAGTAATGCTAGTGCATTGCTAGAAGATTTCATACAAAGGTTTTCAACATTTGTAACTTTACTCTTGTTGTTTCTCTTTTGTGATTTCTATATATATAAACATGGTCTATTCAGTTTATATATATCTTGCAATGTCTCTTGTTAGCTAAACCTTTCTTAGTTGGAATGTTCTAATCATTTAATGAGCTTTTAAGTAAGTATGTTGCATGTATGTATGTTTGTACTGTAGCTCTTGCTTGATAATATTTTCATTACTTATTTTGAACTTGATCACTTAGAATAAGTAAGAATTGTAAATGACCAGAAATGACTTACAATTAAGAACTCAAGAACTAATATGGGTGAGTGTTTTACATAAAGAAAACTTTGTGAAAACCATGCTAAGTCCTAGACATAGGATAGTATAGTCCATAGGATAATTGTGGGTACTTAAAATACAAGAGTGAATTCACTTAAGCAAATTGGATAATTGTTAGGAGGCAAGATTGGCACTAACACCCCTTTCTTTCTTGCATAGAACAAGGATCATAAGAGTGGTAGTGATACTCTCAAGAAAGTGACCGAAAGGCACATAGCTAATGCAACAAAGATTCAAAGTTGCATCACATACTGCATCATACACTTATAAGTAAATTACTTGATGAAGACATTCCAACTAGCTTTTCTCTTTTACACTATCAACATTTTTTACTTTGCTTTCTTTCTAACTTAGTTGTGATCATCAAACAAAATCCAAAATTATTTTGTTACTTAGTGACTTTACACTTTATTACTTTATATTATTTTAAAAGTGAGTTTTTCAATCTCTGTGGGTTCGATCTTTTTTACTACTTGTTTTTGGACAGTGTATACTTGCACACAAGTGTATGTGTTTTCCATGCACCAATGTGCCACGTGTGGTTAGCGCTAGTGATCAAACTAGGTTTATTGGAAGAAAGTGATACCAACACATAATATAACGGCTATATGTGATTGGAACATGTGTTTCACTTTTGTATTAGCTGGGTGGGAAGGTATTGCACCCGATGCCCGCGTTTTTGACATGGCACTGACAGATGCAAACTTGAATTTTCCACACCCTCCACCAGGTATTTTTTTTTGTATGACTACATAAAAATTGGTTCCATTATTAAGTTTCTTCTTTACAATTTAATAATTTCATTTTTTTATTAGGTAAGTATTATTTAGTGGATGTTGGCTATCCAACACCAATGGGTACCTTGGTCCCTACCAATGTGGTCGGTACCATCTTCTTGATTAATTTTAGGCGTTCTCACGGGTTCACAATAGAAAGGACTTTTGGTGTATGGAAGAACAGACTTGCAATTCTATGCCGAATGTCTAGGTTCAAAGTGGAAACACAAGTTCAAATAGTCATTGCAACAATGACTATACACAACTTTATTCGAAAGAATGCTTCAATAGATATTGATTTTGGCCATTTTGAGGATGAAAACATAGACTTTCATAGCGATGATTATCATAGACCTTCATACGCGCCGCAGAACCAAAAAAAACACCGAATGCATCTTAAGCACAGATTAAAAAAAAAACTAGTTTCAAAACATCACATGATCTACAATTTTATTTTTTTATTTTTTGCAAAGAATCACTTATGAACCTAAATAACGAGTATGTTGTTCAAGGATATTGAAAATTGAACACTTACAACAACAATACAATGAGACAACTTATGATCTTCATATATGAATTTCTTAATACTAAAAACATGAAACATTTATCTTTCAATTTTCAAAAGAAAAGAAAACAACAGTAATAGCATTGTTGAGTATCTTATCTTGCTAAAAACAATAGCACATGTTGGAAGGTGTTGGGATTCCACGTGGGACCCGTGGCTGGAAGATAATTGAGAGACTTAAGACAATTGCAAATCCATTTAAAGGGGGGCTTAGAAGGTTTGGCTGTGTCTACTAGCGAAAGGAGAGGCAGACACAGTAGTTGTGTTTAGTGGTTATCAGATTGTATTCTACGGATTGTTTAGTTTTTATTTTGCACTGATTGTTTTTGTTGACTTTTTCGATTTGTATGACTTATTGCACTTATCTATATATGTTTAGTTTTTGTTATAATTATTAGTTGTCGATAATTAAGTATTCAACTTATCGTTACATTTGTTAAAAGTTAGTAAGTTATCGTTGCCAAATTGCTAACTTATCGTTCGAAGTAGTTTCGTTAAACGTAAATAAAAAAAACAAGAACAGTGTGGTTCAGCCTTCACATGTTCGAACAGGTTCGGCCCACGCTTGACCAAACCTGTTAAAAACCTAATTTTGGGTGTCTGGGTAAAATTTAACACGCTCGGCGCAGCCAAGTTCGAACCGGTTCAGCCAAGCGTACTGAGTAGCTCTGGGGTTGGAAGAAGTATGGGTCTGTTGGCTGCCTTGTGTGGGCTTTTTGTTGCTAGCCTTGTTTGGCTTTAGTTGTGCCTTTAGTGACACTCTAATGTGTATTGGTTCGGGCCTTGCCCGATTTCTTGAATGAATCAATATCGTTTTGACGTAATATTTTTTGCCGTTTAAAAAAAAATTGTAAATCGGAAAACTACAATAGCCAGCCACCGACTACACAGTTGAGTTTTTCAAAAAAAATAAAGGACTACACCAAGGTTGTCAAAACCGGCCCGAACCGGGTGGTTCAACCGGGAACTGGACCCCCTTCCGGTCCATTTGAACCTGAAAAGCGGATTGGATGATAACCGGGAATTGAACCGGATAACCGATCAAAAACCGGGAACCGAACAGGAAACCGGCCAAAAATCGGGAATCTGACAGAAAACCGGATTTTGCCTATTTTCTTAAAAAATGGTATATCATGTTGATTTTTTATTAAAAAAATGATAAATGATGTTAATTTTTGGTATATGGAATATTTTTTTATCCTTTTTTATAATTAAATTTTTGAAATAAATTAAAAAAATTAAAAAATTAATATGTACAGTAATATTATTATAAGAGTACTTATATTGTAACCAAAAAATAATAGTACTCACATTATAATATCTATTATTATTGAATATTATAATGTTATTATGTGATATTATAACATTTTTTTAGTGTTTTACCCTTTATATATTGTGAAAAGAATATTAAATAATCTATTTGATTAATTCCGGTTGAACCCCGCGAACCTTGAACCGCTGCCTCTTCCGGTTCAATATCCGGTCTGGTCTTGTTGTACATCAAAATATGGGACACCATACGGTGTCGCTTTGTTATTGACAGCCACACCCCTCAACTGCAATCTCTAAAGTGGCTGAAAATGTTGACCTAAATTTTCAAAAATTATTTTAATATTTGTTTTTTTTTGCAATAAAAGCAAGTTATTAAATTAATAAACGATTCAGTACAACAAAATTATTAAATCATTTAACTATAATTGGCAAATGAATGAGTGATAATCACTTTTTTAAAAAGCAAATGACAATGAGTGCCCTTACGCAGGGCCAACCCTTAGATTTTGTCTGTCCTAGACAAATCAAGAAATTGATGTCTTCAAAAACTTATAAATATTAGGCTTAAATATGTTTTAGACTACTGCAAATATAGTGTGTTTTAGTTTAGGCTCTTGCAAAATTACTTTTTAGTAAAAAGTCCTTGCAAAATCAACTCTTTTGATATAAGCCCTTCTGTTAGTCAAACGTTACAAAAAAACACAGTTGACTAATAGAAATCTTACGTGGCTTTTATATTTATTTCTTTTTTATTTAAATTCTAACTATTTGGCATCCACATCATCATCTCTCTCACCCCCTTCCCATCTCCATGACCAACCACCCCAATCTCGGGCGACCCTTCGCCGGCAACCACCACACCACCACAACCACTCTCTTCTCTCTCTCACCCACACCACCACCATAACCACTATATTTTCTCTCTCACCCACACCACAACCACCCCACCACGTTTTTATGACATATTATATATGCTCCTAATTTCACATGTGCAGAACCCCCAAGTTTTACATCTCCATGTTTCCCAAATATTGAAACCCCCAAATTTGTTATGTGCAATACAATAGAACCCTAATTCTGTAATCTCCAAATATTTTCTCTTTGTTTTATGCAACCAGTTCCAACATTTCTGGGTTATATATATGCTTCTATTTTAAATATTTTTTTGTTTGGTAGATGATGGAGCGATCTATGTGTTCTATGGTTGGCCATATTGTAGGGTTTCTTCAATTTGCCATCTTTTTAGGCTTTTTGGGTGGATTCGTAATATTAGGGAGTTGTTTAGATGTTCTGGTGAGATCTGTGGTGTATGGTGGTGAAGAGTATAAGAAGAGAGAAACGAAGGGAATGAAGGGGGTGATGAAGGTTGGAGGTTGGAGGTTGAAGATAAAGAAGATTGAGAAAGATGAATAATAAATATTAATTAAAATTAAGAATAATGACTTGGCATTACAAGTCAACATTAAAAATAACAACTCAGCGTTTTTACAAGGGATTTTTACTATTTTTTTTTTGCATGGGCCTAAACCAAAACACGCTATGTTTGCAGGAGCCTCAAACATATTTAAACCTAAATATTATCATTTTCTCATTTGTTTGTTGCAGAATCATTAATAAATAGTTTATAGTCAATGTAACTATTTTTTTTTTGACGCAAATCAATGTAACTATTATTGATTGTGAATCGTACCTTTGGATCTTGACAATGGACCGGTCAGGTGTTTGGTCGTACTGTTCTGGAGTAGAGCTCAGCTCGAGTTGTACTTGCAAAGACACTCTGACACTCAAGTCAGTGAGGTAAGAGTCAAAAGTAGGAGTAACGAATGAGTCCAAAAGTGTATCTGGGGTGGACCCCTATTTATAGTGTCAGGCGATGCTTCGGGTCGATCCGAGGCGTTGATCATGCATGGGCGAGCACTGATCATCTCATCGAGTGGATCCTTACTCAATTGGGTCAGTCGTGGCTTGCTTGAGCGGATTGGTCCCTCGGCCCAGTCCGAAACAGATAGGAATCAAATTAAGTCTATTTAACCAATATTTGTGTAATTTAAATTTATAAACTTTTATTTCTTGACGTCTCTTCCTAAGGAGCTTTGCATCATAATATTTTAACGAGATTACTACCTTTCTTTGTAAAAAAAAATACTACATATACTAGTAAAGAAAAAAAATTTGGTGCCTCTAAAAAATAGGACTAGTGGGTCCTATTTAAGAACTCAATTGGGGGTTTTTCCATTGAGGATGCTCTAAAATTGAGAAACAATAATATTAGACTCGAAATTTATTTAGGGTATGTTTGGGATTTTAAAAAATTAAAAGAACAACATGATAGATAGCAAGATAACTTTTTTAATCACACTTTAATTTTGTTTAGAGACATTTTATAGTTTTATCAATTTAGACTTGAAAAATATGTTCTCTTCTCCCTTCTCCTTCCAAAACCCCCCTCCCAAACATATCCTAGTTTAATAATCAATTTAGTCTCTGGCTTGCACCTTGTATTATCCTCATGCATGACAACAAAGCCCGAACCCGTGCGTACCCACCCGACCCGTACGTCCCGAGTTTGACGGGGAATACCCGCTTTGACTGGGGCGGAGACGGGTTCGGGGATGTCGATACCCACTCCGCCCCCACCCCGAACCAGCTCAACACATTATTTATTTACTTATTTCATTTTATTTTATTTTATGCAAATATATTCGTTGATTTTGTTTCATAAATTTTATTTATTTTAAGTTTTGATCTATTTTCAAAAGAAAACTCTATTTTGATATTTTTTAACTTTATTTTATCATTGTATATTAAATATTATTTTATTAAATTAATTATCGTAAATATAATTTTTTTATTTTTTGCATAAGTTAGTGACGGAAACGGGTACCCGCAGGAAACCCGACCCTATTTGGAATAGGGATGGGGGATATAAAACCCGACCCGCTAGAGATAGGGGTGGGGACGGAGGATGCAAAACCCAACCCACCCCATGCCTAATTATCTTTAGCCCAAAAGCATATAAAAGTAGTAAGTAATTACTAAAGTTTGTGACATCATTCAAAATAAATGCTAAAGTTTTATAAGTGTTATCTTTACAAAAACTGAGACAAATTTCTTAAATTATAGAGACTTTATAAGTGATATCTTTACAAAAACCGAGACAAAATTTCTTAAATTATAGAGACTAATGTGACATACATGTTTCAGAAACTTATAGATTATTTCCATTTTCATATATACTTTGGATATCAAGTTCAACAAGTGGCCGGGTATAATATTATGAACTAATTATTAGGAGTTTAGTCTTTATTTAACTATCAATATAAAAAAAGGTGCAAATTTTAAAATTCACTCAATCAAAATAAAAGTTATATACAAAATTAAATCCTAAAACAAATCACGTACCAAACCAAACCAAACCAATGCGGTTTGGTTTGGTTCGGTTGGCTTCCTAATATAAAACCGAACCAAACCAAACCAAACCAATATGGTTTGGATTGGTTCGGTTGGTTCGGTTTTTTCCCAGACAAAATTAATTTAAAACGGAGTTAAAATTAATTAACATAAAAAAGGCTAACCTAAATCATTAAGAAAAATCTACTCAAATATATGTACATATAAATCACTCTCTTTTAATTTTTTTCAAATAGCTAAGACAATGTTTAAAAGAATTTGAATGAAATATTTTGTTGTAATTTTTAAATATAGCATAACAATATGAATTATTTGTAAGTGAGTCAAAGAATTAATTGGATTTGGGCTAGTAAGTGAGTGAGAGTTGGGTTGTAGTTGCAATTGGGTTAGTAAGTTAGTAAGGAAGGTTGTAATTCAACAAGCCTTAGTGTTACTGGCGGTTCGGTTTGGTTTGGTTCGGTTTTGGAAAACAAAACCGCGAACTGAACCAAACCGTGCGGTGCAATGAAAAAAAGAACCGAACAAAACCGATCAAAAGCGATTTTTTGCGGTTTTCGGTTTGGTTTGGTTCGGTTTGCGGTTTTCCTATTGGTGTGGTTCGGTTTTGAACACCCCTAGTTGAAAGTGGGTTCTTAAGCCTCTATACTTTTTCACTAGAGTCTACAAACTCATTGTTTATGAGTTTGCAGAAAATGGTGATGAAAGAGGTTTCGAGGATTCTCAAAACGTATAAATATGAACCAATGAGTTTGACTGTCAGTGGTCATAGTCTGGGGGCAGCATTGGCCATCTTGACGACGTTCGACGTAAAGACTGCATTTCCCAAATTGTTGGTAACAGTTATTTCGTTAGCTGGGCCTCGCGTTGGTAATAGAAATTTCCAACGACAGCTTGAGAAGCAAGGGACAAAGGTTTTGCGTATAGTGAACTCTGATGATGTTATTACCAAACTACCAGGGTTTGTGTTTGATGATGATGTGGAAAGTCGTGGAGGGGTACACATGGCGGGGTTTCCGAATTGGATACAAAAGAAGGTGGAGGAGGCTCGGTGGATGTACACTGAGATTGGGGAGGAACTCAGATTGTGTAGTAAGGATTCTCCGTACCTTGGAAGTATGAACGTTGCCAGATGTCACGAGCTGCACACCTATTTGCATCTCGTTGATGGATTTGTCAGCTCCACGTGTCCCTTCAGAGCCTATGCTAAGCGATTCCTCCGACAATGATGGCTATCTTTGAGATTGGCGGTCAAACTCACAGATTCACTATTAAAAATAAAACTAGAGAGAATATAACTAGTGATGAAAAATATGAATTCCGTTTTTAATTTCGTCATTTAGTGTTGTGACGTTAGAATTAACAACGAATTTCAATATTTTTATTACTAATTCTATTCAATAATTTAACTTTTTTAGTAGCAAACTGGCTTGCTATGGATGTTTTTTAGTTAAATCGGTAGAAACCATGTTTAGTACCATTAATTGTACATTAAAGCATGCTAAAATGATGTACATATCATGAGAGATAAATGACCATAGTGGAAAACAAAAGAGATAAATGACCAAACTGAAGCTTTGATCAAAGATAAATGACCTAAAATGCAGCTTTTATAAGTATAGTTGAAATTATCCTTGATATGGGTAGGGTAATTACATGCTCAAAGGCATATGGGGATGAAAATCATGTTTTTAATAAAAAATAATTCTTAAAAACATGAATTTTATGAGAAACAACAAAAACAAATTCTCATTCGAAGTATTCTTGAAATTATTTGTTAAATTCTCATTTGTAACAAAGGGATGAGAAACTCCTTAAAATGATTTTTTTTATAAGTTATTACTTAAAAAAACATAACAAAGAGACTCTAAAATTTCTAGTTTTACACTTATGTAAAGTGTGTTATTTTTTTTTTTTTTTGAGATTTATGTAAAGTGTGTTATTAACTAGGCACACCTGTTTTATAGTTTTTTTTTGACAATATATATCATTTTAAAGATAGTAATTTTGAAAAAATACTAAATAATTAAAAGTATTTACTAGAAAAAATAGATTGCTATACAATATATATTCGAATTCAGCATTTGGCATGTACTAGTGTTAAATTTCAAGAGGGCGAGTTTGTAGCCATTTGTGTCCTACCAATTTCGAGGATTACTCTATAGGATCTTGTGCATGAAGATATCCAGTTTATTTTATATATATATATATATATATATATATATATATATATATATATATATATATATATATATATATATATATATATATATATATATTCATGTGTGTAAATTATGGTTTTGTTCATCATCTAGTAGAGTATGACCTAACTTGGCGCCGTCCAATTCATTGTACATATACGGCCGGTTAGGGTTTCATCTATTAGTAGTACACTACAATGTTTGCAAGATAGTGATGGTCAAATACAGAAAATAACGATGGGTGCTTAAGTCTCTATTTCATTTCATTAGTACATGATGATTATGACACAATCCTTTTACCTTGCATATCTCGTGACTTCAATTGTTTCTGTCAAACGTTTTAGTGGTTGTAATTTGTAAGGTACTTTCAAATGACTTTGAAAGTCCAAACAACCCAACTTTTCTTAGCTGAAAATTATTTCAATTTTATTTAAAAAATAATTGTGTTTTTTTACCACTAAATATTAAATTAATACTAACCACCAAGAAAAGAACCAGATTATAAATTAAAGCTTACTTTTTTAATTAGCATAAAATTTCTGAGTATAATTAAATTTTTAATTAAAATTTATATTGAGAAAATTATGTGAATTAACGAAAAATTTAGTAAAACAATTCTTGAGGATAGAGCTTATGCTGGATAGTCACCCGCTCCATTTCTACGCTTCTCTCTTGCTAGACATCTTGGAGTCTATGCATGATTTTGAGGATATCACTTTGTCCATGTTTTGAGAGAGCGAATAAGTGTGCTGATTTCTTAGCTAAGGAGGGAGCTCATTCCACCATATCTGCTCACTGGGAATCCCCACCTCCAGAGTTGTGTATTTTAATTTGAACACTTTGAAGATTTTTGGCGAAATGTCTGGTCAACAAGTTAGTATGGATAAGACTTTGATGCTTTTTTCCAAAGGTGTTTCCCATCAGGTTCGTTCTAACCACTACAAAAAATGGTTATTAGCGAGGGACGTTAGCTAGGGAAACTAGGTCCCTCGCTAAATCTAACACTAGCGACGGAGTTTGCGATGGAGCTAAGAATCTCGTTTAACGTGGCATTTAGCGACAGAAATTCCGTGGCAAAAGAGTGCGAGAGTTTAAATTTTAAACTGCACATTTTTTTAGGACATTAGCGACGGAAATTGAGGTGGTCCCTCGCTAAATACCTGCCATTCTAACGCACAGCAGAGTCTTGGTAAGCGTGTGTGGCATTTAGCGACGGAATTAAGTGGTCCCTCACTAAATCCCTCGCTAAATTCCTGCCATTCTGACACATAGCAGAGTCTTGGTAAGCGTGTGTGGAATTTAGCGACGGAATTAAGTGGTCCCTCGCTAAATCCCTCGCTAAATTCCTGCCATTCTGACGCACAGTAGAGTCTTGGTAAGCGTGTGTGGCATTTAGCGACAGAATTAAGTGGTCCCTCGCTAAACTCCACCTACCCCTTATCAGATATCACCTCACTCTTCACCCACCACTTTCACTTCCCACTTTTCTTCTCTCCTCTCATTTTCGACTCTTCTCTCTTCTTCTCTCCTACTTTTCCAAATTTCTCTTCCACCACCATCACCACCACCAAATTAGTTATTCTTTCACTCCTCTCTCTCTCTCTCTCTCTCTCCTACGAACATACTTCCTCTCTCCTCAACCACAACCACAACCTCTCTCTTTTGGAGCTTTCTCTCTTCACCACCACCACCATCACCACCACCACCACCATCTTCTTTCTTCTCTTTCTCTCTTCACCACACAACCTCTCTCTCTACCTAATCCACCATTCACCACCACCACCACTCTCACTCCTCTCTCTCTCTCTCTCTTTGGAATGCTTGGTGATGATGTTGATAATAATAATAATAATAGAAATAATAATAATAATAACAACAATAACAATAACAATAATAATAATAATAATAATAAGCGACTCATCAAAAAAATAAAGTAAGCGACTGACACAATCAGTCATTCAGGTTTGGGAAGCGTGTATGTCAGACTTAGCGAGGGAATTAGCGATAGAAGTGTCCCTAGGTAATTAGCGACAGACCTCCATTTCTCTCGCTAATGGGATTAGCGAGGAGCATTTTAGCGACCGAACTGGTCCCTCGCTAATGGCAGTTAGCGACGGAAATGGGCCTGTTAGCCACCGAAATGTCCCTCGCTAATCCCAGCTTTTTTGTAGTGAACCTTGTGAATATATGTCAGGTTTTAAAGAAGTTATTAATCTTGGCAAATATCTGGGCATTTCGTTGACTGGTAGAGCTGCTAAGAGAGATGATTACAACTATCTTATTGATATGGTTAAGAATAAGCTTGCTGGGTGGAAAGCTTCTCAGTTATCTTTTGCTTGGATCGGGTGTGGAGACATGTAAATTGCCAAGTTGATTCAGATGTTGCTGTTAGAGTCATCAAAAGGGACCATGTTGGCCGTCTCGCTGGGATAATCTAGTTCGGGAAATTCACAAATTGTTAGCTCTCAATCAAACGTTCGTATTGATCATGTCTTTCGGGAAGCTAATCGATGTACTGATGCTTTAGCTACCGTTGGTTGTAACTAATCTGAGTGTTTGATTGTTTTTGGGTAGAGTCCATCTAGCATGGAAGCTCTTGTGCCCTCTAATTGTATGGATTTAACAACAACTCGTCGTATTCCTAGTTAATTGATTTCGGTTTGGGGCTATGCCCCAGTTTGCTAGAAAAAAAATACTCACTTATACTTGTTATTTTAATTTGACCAAAAAAAAATACTTGTTATTTTAATCAAGCAAGTTCGAGTTCTCTTGTAAATATTTTCATTCCTCTAAAAAAATAAACTTATTTTTTTGACAAAAACAAAATAAACTTGATTTTGCTAAAAAGTTAATGTCATGTCGATTGGACAAGAAAAATATGAGGTTGATGACCTAGCATATATATATATATATATATATATATATATATATATATATATATATATATATATATATATATATTGTGGATGTCAAATTGTATGGAATATTCATTATTTCAGATTACATTGATCTTATTAGTTCAGCATGCATTAAACCTACGTGGCTGTCAATGGCCGGAGAGAAGGGGGGACGGACGGTGGATACACCAACCATGACCATGTGAGACTTTTGTTGTTGAGCTGGGGGGACCATAGTTGTGCACCCTAGTCGGTGGTCTACGACTCAGAAGAGCAAATCAACATTTAGTCAAGGACTTGTGATTCTGTGTACGCTTTCGGTTTTCCCCACTTTTGAGGGATTACTTGTTTTGTTTTATTTCTATGTAATGGAAATAACAGAACTATGTACGTTAGATAGAAGAAGAACAAGGTTCCACCCCCGGTCCGATAGACGGATTGTCTCACTATTGATTAAATGAATTACTTTTAAAGAAAAGCAAGAAGAAATAACAATATCAAACAAATCACAAGTATTAGAAAGATATCACGATTGAAACATAAAAGTCACACATATTAGATAAGTTATAACACAAACAGCTTAAAGTTATAACATAAACAACCACCTATAATAACGTTATCTATATTCATCAAATGTAACTATAAAAACTTAACCCATAATACGGTCCTACTCGGTTCTAGAAATTAGTCTCTTGAGTTGCACGTAGATGATACCCAGTTTATACCAAAAAAATGTAGACATAAAAACTTAACTCATAATTAAAGAGAGAATAAGACAACATAATTAAAAAGCGAAACACGAACGTAGGTCTCATGCAGAGATTGATTTAAAAGTAAATATCAATTTAATTATACTTCTAATACTTCTTGATGTGAAATTATCTAAATAAAGAAGAAAATACCAATTTGGACATGTAATTTTTTTCCAAGATTCTAAAGTTCCCCAAAACACACCGCCTAAATCACACTTTATGTATTTTCCCATGAAATTGTCTTTCCATCAAATAGATTATTCACGAACGAAGTATTTGAGTAGTTAATAAAATTTCTGAATCCTAAAGTAACCCAAAACACACTGTCTAACATGTCACGTTACGTGTTTTGCTACAAAATAATTTTGTCCCCGTCAAGTACACTAAAGCACACTTTTTAACATCCGACTTTAAAATATAAAAATATTTAAAAAATGTAGATCAATCATCGGTAAAACTCTTTTGGGAGGATATAACCGCACACATCGACAAAATTGAGTACTCGTGGCCAGACAGCTTCCCCAGTGTAGATTAGTCATCGATAAAGCCGATGAAAACTACACACCAATAAGATGGTAACAAAAAAAAGGGAAAAAAAAACCAAAAAAAAAAAAAAAAACTAATTGGCCAAAAAAATTGGAGAAGGGAACAAAAAAATGTTTCCCACCTTAATTTGATGCGGCGTGTTAAGCCGCTTACATGATAAAGATGTAACTAGCAAATATTCAAAAAAGAATGTACCCCCATTGAACCTTATAACCCTCAAATTGACCAAACTATTAATTGAACCTTATACTCCATTGAACCTTTTACCTACGAACAGACAGTGTGGATAAAAGTCCTATTTTAATAAAAACCTTTTACCTACAGACAAAAACCGTAGGTAAAAGTCAATTTTTTAAAAAGATTACAAACAACATTTTTCATTCCGGAATTTTCACATAAATCCGGAAATACTTGTTTCACATACTTCCGAAGCCATTTTTCACATAATTCCGACAACTTTATGCATAATTTCGGAAATCTTTCAAAAAATCAATTTCAAGTTAAATTTTGTTAAAAATGAAAGGGGTATTTTGGGGATAAAATGGGTTATGAGGGTAAAGGGTCTAAGATGGGGGTATGAAAATTAAAAGCCAAAAAACATTAGCATATGTTAGAACGATCAAACTAGGCCGCTCGGCCCGGCCTAACCAGTCCTACTGGACCAGCTTAGTTGTTTATTGGGTTGGGCCAGCCTAGTTGTTTATTGGGTTGTGTTTTTGCAGCCTAGCCCAAAAGATAAGGCAATGAGTTGGCCTGGCCTTACTCAATTTTTAATAAATAAAACCTCAAAAAGCAGACCTGGTTTGGCCCATCGCCTAACTGAGTGGTGCCAAAATGGCCTGATTCTTTTAAGGGTCTCTAATTAATAAGCCAAGCTCAACCCATAACAATGGGTCATCGGGCCAACCTGTTGGTCTGAATCAAGATTGATAGCTCTAGCTTCTGTCATTCATACACAATTAAAAGACGGCCTCTCTTTCGATTCCCACTCCCTCTAACCCAATGAAATTGCTAAGATACCCTAAAATTAAAAAACATATTCCTCCCTCTTCTCCACCTTCCTCCATACTCTTCTCAACCTCCATCTCTACAACACCCACCTCCACCCCATACTACTCATCTTCAACCACACTATCTTCCACCTTCATACGTTGACAATAAATAATTTTAGCAAGTTTGTTTTCTACCATACCATTCACCATTTTTGAAGGAGAACATTTTGTTCTTGTTCTTTTTTAGTCTAAAAAACATTAGCTTCTATTAGAGCTGTTAAATTGGGCCGTCGACCTTTAGGGTTAAAACGTAAAAGTGAGCTAGAAACCTGGTTGTTTACTGGGCTGTGTTTTTGCAGCCCAAACCAAAACATTGACGAACAAGTCGAGCCGACCATACCCAAATTTTAATAAAAGAAACCTAAAAGAACTTTAAAAAAAACATTAAAAAGCGGGTCTAGTCTGGCCTATAGGCCAAATGGACTAAAACAAGTACTCTCTGTTAATATTCTCAATAGGGTTGTTTTTTTCATACCCCCACCACTTCCCCATATAACCCCACAGAATTTGATATCCCCAAAATACCCCTTTGAAATGTATTTTTTTTAAAAAGCCAATCGTATATATGTATTTGGGACATATATACGATGGCACCATTTAACCCATCGTATATATGTCCTAAAAACGTATATACGATTGGCTGCGTATGATGAAATCGTATATACGTTTTTAGGACATATATACGATGGGTTAAATGGTGCCATCGTATATATGTCCCAAATACATATATACAATGGGTTGTTATATATGTTTTTTTTTAAAATTTTAACGGTTAGGATTTCAGTTTCAAAGTTGGTCAACGATGTAGAGTGCACTTACAAAATCAACGGTTGATAATCTTTTACCTCAACTATAAATACTCACTCCCACCCTCACTATTTTCACACCAAAATTTCAACTTCCTTCTCTCACAAAACACAACGGTGTCTTCAAAGTATTTGGCTGATGATAATGCAACGTTCACACAGGTTTTGTCTAAATCCCAGAAAAAAAAGAATAAAAAAGCAACAACTTCAAGTTCAAAAAGCTGCTGGTTATATGACCCGATCTAATGGTAGTATTCACCAAGCTTCTCAATGCTAAAGACTCTTTATTGGAATGTCAGGGGGATTGGCAATCCTGACACGTAATCGTGCTAAAAAGCTTTCAGACGTTACACAAGCCGCATTTTTGTTTATTTTCGAGCCTTGGATTGGTTTTAATCAAATGCCCCTAACTTCTTTTCTAAGTTGAATCAAATTGTTCACGAGAATAATAGAGGCTCCTTGGCTTCTAATCTTTGGTGTTTGTGCAATCGACAATTACGATCCAGTTGTTATTTTCGCTACTAGCTAGCCAAAGTGGCTTTCACTCTAATCGTGGAAAATCAACTCTCTTTTTTCTCTCTTTGTTTATGCGCCTCTAACTCCTATATTGTTAGAAGACATTTATGGAATGATTTGACCACCTGCAGCAGTTCATCCAGTGTCATTGGGGCTTTATTGGGGATTTTAATGCCGTCTTTGGGCTCATGAGCACCGAGGTAAGGGCTCCCTTCGCCACTTCCGTGAAGATTTTCGTGTTGGTCCGATATGCATAGTTTGATTCATCTTCCTACTCGTGGATCCCAATACACTTGGTCTAATGGTAGGTGGGAACAATTATACCGAGAAGAGAGATGGATAGATCTATTTGTAATGCGGATTGGCTCAATTTTTGGGATAGTGTGGACTGTTGTACGCTTTCTAGAAGCAGGTCTGATCACTTTCCTCTTCTTTTGATTATGAAAAAGGAGACTCTTCAGAAGCGCTCCTCTTTTAAGTTTATGAAAATGTGGGCTCAGCACCCGGATTGTAAGCGGGTTGTCGCTGAGGCGTGGCAAAATCCTGTGGTTGGTTGCCACATGCATGTTTTATCCCAGAAGTTGAAAAACTTGAAGGCTAAATTGAAAGACTGGAACACTTCTGTCTTCGGTAATGTCTTCGCTAATGTCACTGAGGCCTTCGCTAATCTTGATAATATCCAGGAGCAGATTAATAATCATGGAGGTTCTGATTCTTTACTCTCTTTTGAAAAAGTCGCTCAAAAGCAGTTGCAAACAACTTTAACCTATGAAGAAGCTTATTGGAAGGAGAAATCTAGAGTCAACTGGCACAATCTTGGGGACAGAAATACGTCATTCTTTCATAGAATGACCAAGATCAGGAATGCTACCAAGAGAATCTCTGTTATGAAGGATGGGGATAATATTCTTTCAAACGCTGTTGATTGAGAATCACATAGTGAGTTACTATCAAAATCTGTTCTCTGTTAACAATGACTGTCGTCACAATGGTCTTATTCAGGACGTTATCCCTTCTTTAGTCTCGGATAGGGACAATGATATGCTTACCAGACTCCCCTCAATGGATGAGGTCAAAGCTGCTGTCTTCTCTCTTAACGGGGAGGGGGCCCCTGGTCCGGATGGGTTTGGTGGTTTTTTCTTCCAGCATTATTGGGATATTGTTGCTCAGGATGTTTATAATGCTGTATTTCAATTTTTTCAACATGGTTGGTTGCTTCCTAACTTCAATTCTAATATTGTCACTCTGATTCCTAAAGTGGAGGGGGCAGATAGAGTTGATCTCTACAGACCTATAGCTCTTGCTAACTTCAAATTTAAAATCATCACTAAGGTCATCGCTGATAGACTTGCCCTTGTTGCCCCTAGAATTATTTCCGATAATCAGAGGGGCTTTGTCAAAGGTCGAAATATTTCTGATTGTATTTGCACAGCTTCTGAGTCTATTAACTTGCTCCACAAAAGGGCTTATGGTGGTCAACTTGCTCTAAAAATCGATATCAAAAAGGCCTTTGACACTATTGATTGGAACTTTTTGCTTCATGTGCTGGCTGCTTTTGGCTTCAACGATAAATTCTGCTCTTGGATTAATACCATTCTTCATTCAGCCAAGCTCTCTTTCTCTATTAACGGATCCAGAATCGCTTCTTTGGTCGCAAAGGGGTGTTAGACAAGGTGATCCTTTGTCCGTCTTCTTTCTCAATCGGGTGAAGATGTTCTTAGTAGAGGTATTTCTAAGCTTGTTGAAGATGGTAAGCTTCAGCTTATGGTGGGGCCCAGAGGTTTCCGTATGCCTAGCCATGTTTTATATGCTGATGATATTATGATTTTCTGTCGGGCAACTAGAAAAAGTTTGACTAGTTTGTTGACTCTTTTTTCCTCGTATGAGCAAGCTTCTGGGCAGGTGATTAGTAAGGAGAAGTCTAAATTTTATACTGGTAACCTTTCTTCTTCCCGTATCACGGCTATTATTTCAAACCCTCTCTTGGTTTTTCCTGTGGCTCTTTCCTTTTAATTATCTTGGTGTTCCGCTCTTTAAAGGTAAGCCTCGGAAAATTCACTTATTACCGATTGTTGATAGAATTAAAGCCAAACTTTCCTCCGGAAAGGCTCTCTTTGTCTATCATGGGGCGTGTTCTTCTTGTTAATTCTGTAGTTCTTAGCATGTTGGTTTATAGTTTAGGATTTATGCTTGGCTCGCTAGAGTCGCTAATCATCGTGAGACACCGGATTAGAAACTTTGTTTGGTCCGTGACATTAGTTCTAGGAAGCTTGTTACGGTGGCTTGGAGTAAGGTGTGTAAGCCCTATCAGGAAGGTGGGTTGGGTCTGCGGTCTATCAGAGCTATAAATAATGCGGGTATGCTTAAACTCGGTTGGAACTTTACTTCTGTGAATTATCATGTTTCCTCTTCTATCTGGATAGGGTTTAAAACTCATATATCTGATATCATTGAGAATTCGACTTGGAAACTGGGAAATGGGATCAACATAAATTTTTGGACTGATACTTGGCTTTCTAGACCTATTGTAGATATTATTGGGATTCCCCCAATGTTACATAAGGATCTTAAGGCTAACCTCAGGGACTTTATTGTTGATGGTAGATGGTCCATTCCTGCGGACCTTTCCTCTCACTTCCCTCACCTTCATTCGGAAATTCAAGCGATTGCTATTCCTTTTGTTTGGACTGAGGATCAATTAATGTGGAATCACTCAGTTTCGGGATTTGACTTTCAAGGAGTCATTTCTTTCTCAGAAACCCCCGTGGCAAGTGGTTCCTTGGACCAAGTCCATCCGGAAGCCTTTCATCCCGCCTTCTAAATGTTTTATCCTTTGGAGAACTCTTCATAATAAGATGCCAACCGATGATCAACTCGCTTTAGAGGTCAGACCGTCGTCTCTATTTGCGACCTTTGTGGTAATGCTTCTAAGACCTCCCATCATCTCTTCCTAGATTGCCCTTTTGCCCAACGTATTTGGAGTGGCTTGGAGGTATCCACGAGTCTCCATATTGATACTTCTTCTTATCGTAACATCTTGTCTTTGACCTCTCATGGTTGGAGCCCCCATTGCGAGGATATTGTCTCTGCTGCGATTGTTAATGTTTTTGGACCATTTGGTATTGCTTAGGAATCGGTGAGATTCAATAATTATATGATCCCCATTCAATCGGCTATAAATTTAATTATTTCTAATGTCGCTCCGTAGGAATGCTTCTAATTCTCCGTTGTCGTCCTCTCATACTTGCCGAAGTTTAAGATCATCAAAACCTTCAATATTATCGGTAATTATAGAAGCTCTAGTAACATTAAAGAGGTTCCTTTGGATTCCCCCGCGCCTTATATGATTAAGTGTAACATCGATGGTGCGCCAAGGGTTGCCCCGGGCCGCCGCTTGTGGTGGTATTTTCGAGAGATGCACGCGTCCGCTATTCTTGGTTGTTTCTCCACGCCCATTGGTACGATTTTGCTCTTCATGCCGAAATTTGGTTGGGGCCATGTTAGCTATTGAAATTGCTTTTGTTAAAGGTTGGCATTATCCGTGGTGGAATGCGACTCTCAATTAGTGGTCTCGCCTTCAAGAATTGTAATATAGTTCTTGGAAGCTCGTAACTCGTTGGGATAATTGTGTTTATCTGACTAGACAAATGACTTTCCTTTGCACTCACATCTACAGAGAAGGTAACGCCTGTGCTGACAAGCTTGCCACGTATGGCATTAACACTAGTGGTCTTGTCTGGTGGAACTTTCCCAGCTTTATTTGCGATGACTTCGCAGAAATAGATCCGCCCGCCTAACTATAGGTTTACTTGATTTCTGTTTAATGCTTTTAGTTCTCTACTGGACTTTGCTTTTGGTGTGCTGCAAATGATTGTTAGTGATTTTGGTGCCAACCTGGTTGGGATGAGAGTCACTTTAGTGATGCTTTTGCACGCCATCTTTTACTTCCTTTGTTGTTATAGGATTTTCCTTGCTTTTGTTTTTGGTGTGCTGCAAATGATTGTTAGTGTCTTTGGTGCCAACCTGGTTGGGATGAGAGTCACTATTGTGATGCTTTTGCATGCCATTTTTCAACTTCCTAGCTAGGTTAAGTTTCCTTGTTATAGGAGTGTTACTCTTTCCTCTTGGTTGTATTGTTACTTTACTCATGGGTTTTGGCCTAGTCCCCCCATGTCTCTTGTATATTTTCCACTTTCTATTAATAAATTGTAGGGGGGGTACTCTTTCCTTCTTGATGGTTTTTCCCTAAGGAGGGTTTTCCATTAGAAGGTTTTAACGAGGCTCCATAAACCCTTCTTTTGCAAAAAAAAAAAAAAAACACAAGTCAAGATGATGCAGGCTTCGCTAATGTAATACTACGAGCTTTCTTCCCTCGCTATAATTCATTCTAATTTGGGGCGCCCTGATCATCAGTGCATCATCTTGCAAGAAGATGGTGTAGGTTTCGATGAGAGAGATGTTATGCAGTGTAGGTTAAAACACTGCATATCATTTGCTGCTCTTAAGCAGAAACTATTGCGGATGGTTCAACCCGAGAACGACGAGCATGGGATAATTCGTATCGTTTATCGGAAACCGGAATGGACTGATGAAGGTCTTTACTGGTCTACCATGGATGTCAACAGCGAGGATGACCTCCGAGACATGATGTCCAATCATATTAGGTTTAAATGGAAGAGTTACATTCATTTGTACGTCGAAAGCAAAAGGACCGTCGCTGAGATCCTTCGTCGTTTAACTCCACCAGCTCAGTAGTTTCTATTGTATTTTCTTTTTATCTATCTATTTTTATTCTAGTTGTTTATGTTTTTTCGCTTGTGTAAGTTTGTTTTATCGAATCAATGAAATCGAAAATTAATGAAAACTCGTAAAATATAACAACTAGAATAATAAAGTGCAACAACTAATAATAATAAAGTCAAATCACATCAAACATCAAAGTACGAATATAGTCAGACATCATGCTGAGGCTGCTCCTCCTGATACCCATACATAGACTCATCAGACGAAGACATATATGTATGCTCCTGATCCTCATGCTGCTCATGATGCTCCTGATAATGGGGAGGCTAGGGATGGTACTGAGGAAGATGGTACTGATGAGGCTGCCTCCCCCGATAGAAATCCTCATACTGAGTCTGCTGCAGGTAATCCCCGTGATAAAATGATCCATCGTCCGCGCATCGAGGAGGTGGGAATGGTATCGCGAGGCCGGGTGGTGGTGATGGTACCGAATGGCCGCATATCATCTTTGGGGTGGGTGGGGTTGGTATGGTGGGTTAGGATGTCTCCTAGCCAAGTCCCTCGCATTCCTCGCTAAAGCATGCAGCTCATTATGCCTCCGAGTCCTCACACTCGGAGCAGCCGAAGATGCCTCCCCTCTCTCTCGGATAGGAGATACCTCCCATCTCCCTCTCTGACGATGCCTACTGGACACTGCAAAGGAAAAAAAACACAATTAGTTAAAAAAAACAAAAAAATCGTATATACGTAATACAGAGGGTATATACGATGCCTTACTTTTTGAGGTCGTATATATCTCTCTGGGATGTATTTACGAGTGGCAAAAATCTGAAGTAATATATATACGTTGATGAAACGTAAATACGATGTTGAAAAATGAAAGGATCATATATATGTGGGGTTGGATGTATATACGATTGGGGCTAAAATTGCTCAATCGTATATACGTTTGGGGATGTATATACGAGTGGAGAGATGGTCAATCGTAGATATGACCAAATGAGTGAAGAAATTGAGATTTTGTAAAAATGCAGGGGTATTTTGGTCTATTCACTAGGTCTGTGGGGGTATTGGGGAAACTGTGGGGGTAAAAAAAAACCCTTCTCAATATATTTCATGAAGCCCATTATTGTTTTAGTTTTCTTAATTTATGGCTATGGGCTATGGATGACTTATTCGTCTTCTAAGATATTTGGAGAATCTTGCATGTTCAGAGACTTCATTATATTCTAGTTTTTTTTTAATTCATGATTTTATTTCCATTAATATTTTCCTATTTGTTTTATCAAGTGATTATTGCATGAAGGATTATATTTCCGCAATAATGTAATGAGCCCAACTGTTTTAAGTCAAGATATTGTGTAACCAATTTTTTTTCCATTTTGTGATTATTGCATATTCCTAATAAGAACTTAAGCTTAATTAAGTTAATTTAATTTTCTTAAGAAACTATTTAATTTTTGTCTAAGCCATATTAATGTAATAAACTAAAAATAGAGTATCATTAATGAAAAATTGAAATGCTTATCAAAACAAAAATAAAACTATTAGAATTTGACAAAAAAAATAAAATTATATATGTCGATCAATATACTTTCAGAAAATCATTTTATTTAGTCAAAAAAAATTATTATTCTACTCTTTTTTAATAAATTTCCTTAAAATGCATTTTAAGTTTATTCTAAAAATCCTTTTACTGAAAAATGGTGAAATGGGCCTAGCCGAAACATTTGATCAACATATATAATACTTTTTTAAGGTTTACTTAGATTAAATGACAAATAAACTCCACACATACAAACTACTAGTGCTCATACCCAGGTTCTATGTAACACCCTAATATTTCAGCCATAGAAGAAATACTAGAATACACATAGAAGCATACATCAGAGTAAAAGTCTCTATGTTAGGACATTGAACAATCTAAAATGTGATGAAGAACTCAAACACATAACACTCACATATCATAAGTTCTCAAAAGGAACAACATAAACCATAAAGAGTTAAAGTTTTAAACCCTCCTCATCCTATTGTTCAATATCACATAAAGAAAAGGGAAGCGATATACAACTTTTAACATGGTCTAAGTCATAATATCGAAGTACAACAAAATAGGAAACTACATATGCAAATAGCTAAGTCTTCAAGATCTTCCAAGGTCAACATAGAAAATACCAACTAATCATGTTTCATTGCCTTTGATTTCCCCTGTGTTTCTCTGTAAAAACCACAAAACATAAAGGGTGAGATAAACATCTCAGTGACTTCTAACGAGACCCCTCACGACTCAACTCTCGATTTGTTATGTAGCATTGTATTCGTATCCTTAAATGGATAACTACGTGCAAAGATAACATTAGTACAACACCGACAACCATATTTACGGTTCCCCGGTGAACCCCAATCCACTAATCCTTTCATTAATGGGCAAACTTGGAAGACGGGGCCTAGGTTATGGACTCGTGACTTCCCTCTCCTAGTATGCAAACATAGAGGTCGTCACCCCATTTAACATTATTCATTACTTCATTAGTTATTAAAACCTTGATGGAACCCAAGTCCATCCATTTACATTACATTAGGTGTTCTCTCTCGTAATTAAACTATTCAATTAAGAACAATACATACACAATCATTTCAATCCATTCATAACTTAAACATAACCAAAATTAGTATATAATAGTCCATGATTATTGGAGAAGGTTTGGAATCAAAAAGAGTGGCTTAAGATGGATTTTAAAAACTGGGACAGAAGTTTTGGCCCGGGTCAGGCTCTTTTACGCATGGATCCGGCTCCCTGTAAAAGTTTTTTAAAATTCGCAACAGGTGGGGAGGCCCGGATCAGGCTCTTTTGACAGCATCACCAATTAATGTTGTTTTCGTGTGAAATTTGTTGTTTTGTTCGATTCCATTTCTCGTTCCAATCAATTCCTAACATGACACCACTCATTTATAGTCATATCCAACAATCAACAACCAATAAACATCAATTAAAATGAATCAAACAATTCCAAACACATTTTTACAACATTTACTCAAATGACAACATTACGGTTTTTAATCAAATTCGCGAAACCTGAATACAAAGCACACCATTCAGTGACATGCAAGGCAACATTCATGAACAACAACCTAAACAGAGTAAGAACTCACCTTGAGGTGATGAAAATCACCAACACACAAACAAATGACGAGATGATAACCCCTATTTAGCCTCAAAGCAGACCCAAATCGAAATCCAAACTCTCCGAAACGATTCCTACATCTCCAACTCACTCTTAGCTTGTTCTAATACCCAATGTAGGTCTGGAAATGCTCTAATCCAGCTCCAAAATCAACATGCAAGCTATAACCATCCCATAAACTTCATCCTTACCCACATGCATGCTCAAAATCAAAATCTCCCAAATGCTCTCAAAGGTGTATTTTTCGAAATGGAGATGAAAAGAAGTAGATTAATTGGAAGACCTCCCTCTCCTTAAGGTTCAGAATTGCAAGTGAAATGGACGAAAATGGTGAAGATTTGAGTGTGAATGGGTTTTCCCCTTCCTCCCCTTCCTCCCCTTCTCCTCTCCCTCTCGATTCTCTTCCCTCTCTCAATCACTTGTTTTTTTTCAAAATATGATTTTGTTGAATGGGTGTAAGTTAATGTGTCTTGTGTGGGTTTTTGGTGTGTTGTGGTAAATGAATAGGAAAAGACCATTTTGCCCCTAAGTGCTCAACACTCCACATTATTACTATACATTGCACATAATTCCACAATCAAGACTTTGGCAAGGGCATCAAGACTCTATGCTAGCTCTGAAATTCATTACAGTGCTCCTATGTGTGTAACAAACATTGTTGATCTTGAAATGAGATAAGTTTATTACGGTCAAAAAATAATAATTCTTCTAATCCAATAAATCATACAATCAATTCACCTCATTCATCAATTAAATTCGCTATTCTAATTTCAAAAAGGCTTGATTGCTTAAGTTAACAATAAATTTAATATGCATAACTCTTGCTAATTTCTTTTAGTGAAATTACCCAAATTGGGGATGTTACATTCTAACTCGGGAGCCGATATCTCCATATCGTTGAAATTGCTAAAGCAACCAACAGTGAGAGACTCACAACATAAGTTAGAGCTGTCAATGGGTCGGGTTTGGGCCGGCCCGCCCAGGCCCATCGGGACAAACAGTGTATATGGACAGGGTCGAGCCAACCCAATATTCGGATGGGCTGCAAAATGTAAGGCCCAAGCCCGCCCAACACCAGCCCATGGGCCAATAGGCCGGCCCAATGGACCCGCCCAACGGGCCACAAATCATTGACTTTTTAAAATTTTGTATAAATCAAAATTAGAATTTCCAACCACTATGTCTAGAACTTCAAACACAAATGTTTGAACTTGCATATCAAGTTGATTTCATATATATGAAAAAAAGTTGGAAAGTTGATATACTGTGATTAAATTCTCATGATATTACCGACTCAAAATTTGAGTTACCAAATCTTATTTGCTTTGCCTCTAATGTATTTGTTTTTTGAGTGTGATTCATTAGGATTAGGATTAGATTAGGTTGTTGGTTGCCTTTATACCGAATTGGTATTTTTTTTGAAATAGGACAATTTCAATAGAGAAGAAGACAAAGACATCTCGAACAATTATGGATCGGTATTTGGTGGTGGTGTTTTTTTTTGAGTTGAATCGCTTCAAGAATTTATGAATGGAGTTACAGAACAGTTTGAAGAGAAGACGAAGGACAATCCGTTAAGCTCCAAAATCGAATACGTGGAATAAATAATTGATTTGTCATATTTTGATTGGATAACAGTAAAAACAACATGTATAGCACTTGTCATATTTTAAAATTAAAAAACAAAAACAAAAAACAAACGGGTCGGCCCATGGGTCGGGCCAGGTCGACCCAATAACATCATCGGGCCAATCGGGCCAGGCCAAAAAACATACCGTTGATTTTGGGCTACTATTTTTAGAGCTCAGGCCCGCCCAAAAAATCGGGCCATTGGGCCGGCCCACTGGCCCGGGCCCAAATTGACAGCTCTAAGCATAACACTTGAAAGAGTAGAAAGAACAACATAAGGAAGAAAGAAAGAAAGAAAGAGTAGAAAAATAATGCTATGGTCGTTGATTTTTTTGGATTTAATGGTTGTGGTTTCATTACGATCGAGTAGGTTTCCCGAAAACCGATTTTTTAGCCTAAATTATTCGTTCGACGTATAACATCGTCACGTTACGCGAATCTACCGGTAATACGCGAATTTCTTGTAATGCATGTCAGTTACGTAATACTTCACCAAACGCAAAGCGATTAGTGAAGAATTGCAAGAATTCAAGCCATCATCAAGGTGTGTTTGTGGTGGAATTCGTCCATTTCTTGATAAGCATCAAGAAAAATATGTTATGTTGTTCTTTATGGGACTGAAAGGCTGCTTCTCTCCAGTGCGAGGTGAGACACTCACTATGAACCCTAGAACAATATTGATGAACTTATTTTTCTAGATTGATGAACTTATTGCTGCCAACCATATGAGTGGCTCAGTGGAATCACTTGTGGTCTTCACCAATGGTCAATGCAAAATGTTGATGTGACTCCTATCTGCTCAATTGAACTAGTCATACATTCCTTTTGGTGATCAATCGTCACCAGAATCCTCAGGTTTCATCCTCCATGCTACTATTGGTAACATTTCCTAATGATCACTGGATTATAGACACAAGTGCTACAATTCACATTGCCAGTGTCCTATATCATTTTATTTCTAGAAAACATGTCTATAATTGCTTTGTCACTTTACCTAATATGACCAAAGTGCATGTACATTCTTTTGGCACTATCTCTTTAGCCCCTAAAATTGTTTTACATCAAGTCTTATATGTGCCTTCCTTTCGACTCAACGTTATTTTAGTAGGCGGATTACTATTACTACTCAAATGTTTGTTTTTTTCCAAGTCAACCGAAGGTGATTGGGAAATGTGAAATTCTTAAAGACCTCTTTGTCTTTAAATCTTCTCCTTTCTCTACTCCTACCACTACTGCCTCAGGAAGTGCTTTACCAGCTTATGGCTCTTTCCTTGTAATGTTGTTTGTCGTTTCAATATTGCAGATATATGGCGTGCTAGGTTGGGTCACCCTTTCTCTAAGGGTGTGTTTGTTTGAGGTGAAAGAGGGAACAGAGAGTAAGGGAAGAAAAAGTGATTTTGGCATGGTTGGTTAAGGAGAGAAATAGGAAAGAGAGAGGAAGGAAAGATTAAATTAGTGGTTTTTGTAGTCTCTCCACAAGTGGAGAGAAAGTGAGAAGAAATGGCTCTTAAATTTGACTTTTACCATTTTATCCTCATCTTAATCCATGAGACACAACTCTCTCCGAACAACTCTCCTAATCTACTCTAATTCTCTCCTCTTTCTCTCCTCCCTCTTTCTCTTTTGCTCTTTCTTTCCTAATCCAGTTAGTAAAGAACGAGGTATGTCTAAGTCTAAGACACACTCTTCACATCATTGTACCATTTCTCTTTCTGTACAAAGAACACCCTCTTTCAGTCTTTCAATCACATGTTGATACTATATACAATAATACAACATTTTACATAGTGATGTATATTTGGGGATCGTACTATACCCCCACTGATCATTTCTCACGTTTTAATTGGGTTCGGTCGAATTCGGTCCAAAAAAGGCTCATCCGAAGAAAACCGCAGGTGAGAAGTTAGAGTCCATCTCCGACCGTCGCAGTCGGCAGATATGGCGGTTGGCGGTTTGTCGGGTGGCGGTTAGCATGGGCGGGTTCGCACGGTTGTTTCTTGCAGATGCTGGGAGAGCTTCACAAAATGACCTCTACGAGCTTATCAATGGAGTTTTGCTCAGAGGTTGAAGAAGCAAGCTTGAAAATGCACACAGCACATGTATCAATGTTTTACTATTATAAAATATTACTGAAATTAAAAATTAATAAGTACTTAGCATAGGCCCGTTAGTCTATAGTCTACCTGCTGCAATTGTGTAAAGTAGTAGTAAAAAAGTAGCTTTTCAGCTTTCACGTCTTTTCCTTTTTTGAATTTTCACAGAGATATGTGACCAAAAAGTAGAGATTTAGTAGTTTATAGCACTGTAGTATGATATTTCGGTCGGCTTCGGGTATCAGTGGTTTTGGTTTCTAGCATCGATTCCGACCAAGAAAGCCCAAAAATAACCGATTTTCAACCTTCGGATAAATCAGACCCGATTTCTGTTGTCCGAAAGATATTGACGATAACGAGGATAAGATATAAGCTTATTCGGTTTAAAGCAACTAATTCAACAATTAGAGACAATTAATTAGTTGAAGTATTTTTTCAGGAATCTAATTAGTTCGATTATTTTCTCACTTAAAAAGAATAATTAGTTCGATTCTTTGTTATCCTTATCCCTCTTTATAATGAGTATATCGACTTTAATAGCCACTTTTGGTGGGAAAACACACATTGCCTTTACAATGGCACTCTTGTGATTAATTTACATATCAGATGCAAATAGAAACTATCAAAACCAATGTTATTAAACTCGACCCGGAGGTCGACCCGAGCAAGTCATTGGGTCACTGGGTCAATGGTCGGACCGAGGGGTCACTAGTTGACCCGCATGACCCGTGACACTACTAAAACCTGTTAAAATTAGGCATGTTGTATATTCACATATTGCAGAACTATGAATTTTTTTACCATACAACAAAATTGTCCAAAAACTCACTACTCATTCATCATTGAAAACAAATAAAAACCTTAAAGTTAAACTGAACAAGAAATATTGAATTCAAATTAACTAATAAAAATATGCATGATGTGTATAAATTGATTAAATTCATGCATCACAGAGTTATGAAATGTTTTACCATATTTTAAAAAATGTCTAAAAACTCAGAAAATATTAACATAACTAACTAACTAACTAACTAACTTATTTAGTATTAAAAAAACATTAAATGTTAAATAGATATATAAAATAGGTAGAGTGGAATTTGTTAGAAATAAAAGAATGAATGGTCTAAATATATTGAAATACACAAGATAACAACATAACATTGTTGCCACGATGGTTAGTTAGTATTTGCAAGATATAGAGAGGAGTGGGTTCGAATCCCACTTCTAGCATTTTTAGTAAGCATTGCGAATTTTCTAAGGGCAAAGCGCGCGGTCAACGCGGTTTGACCGGCTCGATGACGTCATCACCGGCCCAATCTGCAGATCCGGCCCAACATGCGATCCGAGCGGTGAAGAAGCCACGGATCCGGCCGAACCGGTCCGACCGGCCGGTCCGGTCCGGTTTTTATAACACTGATCAAAACACCTTGTCCTTCACACTGTGCAACATCTTTCTCTCTTCTTCTCTCCACGCTCTCTCTCTCTCTCTCTTTCTAGACCCCTCTTCTCTCACATCTCACACCATCGCTCCACCAACTCCAAGCCACACCACCACCCCTCAGCCACGAGCGCTGGCGAGGGGTGGACGCCAGAGACCTCCGCCCTGAGAACGACTATTTTTCTATTGTCTTTGCATCCTGCGAACTAAAGTGACGACGAAGAGGACGGAACGAAAGATGCACGAACCACGCACGCAGCCACACCGCCACCTCCGTCTCATTCTGCTCTTCTCTCAATTTCCTGGTAAGCCCTCATTTTTTTGAAAATCTGACTGAAATTGAAATCCCTAATTTCTAATTTCTAAAATTGATGGAATTTGGGGAAACTTATTGAAAACCCTAATCTCGACCTGTGCAGTTAAAAGGATGTAGGATTAATTCTATTGGCCGAGATTGAGGTGGCCGAGATGAGGTGGCTGAGATAAGGTGGCCGAGATTAAGGTGGCCGAGATTGATCAGTCAAGGTCATGTCCGATGTTGATGTGAGATGAGGTGGCCGAGATGAGGTGGCCAAGTCAAGGTCATCTCGGCCACCTAATCTCGGCACATCAACATCGGACATGACCTTGACTGATCAATTAACCCCCAAACCTTCACACTGTGCAACATCTTTCTCTCTTCTTCTCTCCACGCTCTCTCTCTGTCTCTCTCTCTCTCTCTCGAGACCTCTCTTCTCTCACATCTCACACCATCGCTCTACCAACTCCAAGCCACACCACCACCCCTCAGCCACGAGCGCTGGCGAGGGGTGGACGCCAGAGACCTCCGCCCTGAGAACGACTATTTTTCTATTGTCTTTGCATCCTGTGAACTGAAGTGACGACGAAGAGGACGGAACGAAAGATGCACGAACCACGCATGCAGCCACACCGCCACCTCCGTCTCATTCTGCTCTTCTCTCAATTTCTTTGTAAGCCCTCATTTTTTTGAAAATCTGACTGAAATTGAAATCCCTAATTTCTAATTTCTAAAATTGATGGAATTTGGGGAAATTTATTGAAAACCCTAATCTCGACCTGTGCAGTTAAAAGGATGTAGGATTAATTCTATTGGCCGAGATTGAGGTGGCCGAGATGAGGTGGCCGAGATAAGGTGGCCGAGATTGAGGTGGCTGAGATTGATCAGTCAAGGTCATGTCCGATGTTGATGTGAAATGAGGTGCTGATAACTCTATTTTATATAGAGTTATTCATAGTCTTTTACTTAGATAAATGTTTGAAACCAATGCAATAAACTTGTAAATACAATAAAAAGAGATGAAAATCATAAAATACATTATCAAGGAGATAGAAGTTCAATTTATATACAAATTGGTATGTTTGATATGTTTGTTGAGTACTTTTGCAGATTTTGTGATTTTGCATTAAGTGCTTAAGCATCGAGTGTTTAAGCACCAAAGCATGCAGCTGAAGCAAGTAGCACAAGACCCCACATTGGAAGCACCTCAATTTGATTTCGTTCTAAAGAGCCTTGCTGGCCTCCTACTAGCTCAGTGATCACATGGAATCAATTATCAAGTTACCAAAGAAGTCATCTATAGGATGAAAACAACAAACATCATCATTACACCAAGCCAAATGTCATCAACTAATTGGACCCCTTCAAAAGGAATGTTTCCCACTCAAAGGAATGTTTCCCATTCAAAGTGACAACAATTGACACCTGCAAAATAACTAGGATAAGTCACATGATGGTCAAAGAATACTTCACAAGCAAGCAAGAAATCAAATACTTGAAGACAAAGAAAACCCTCCATGGAAGGAAATCTCCTACATCTATAAATAGGACTCTTTCATCTCTTGTAAAAAATATAGATATACGACCAATACCATATAGATACAATAGTAGTTTTAGATTAAAGTTCATCTTGTTCTTCATTTTATTTCCAAGTCTTTTTACTTCACTTTGATTACTCTAAGCTTAAGAGGAAGGTAAGAAGGAATTGACATCTCTATTCTTCACTTCTTCCTAGTTGAGAATCAAGTGTTCTTCATTAATATTAAGTTCTTATTTCATGTTCTTCATCTTACTCTTTATTTACTTTCTTGTTATTTAATTTCTTGCAAGACTTGTCCAATCAAGCAATTTACTTTCTTGCAAGACTTGTCCATTCAAGCAATTTACTTTTAAGCAATTTACATTTCCAAGTTATTTACAATGCTTTCTTTACTTGCTTTGTTTAATTACTTTATGTGGACGATGATGAGCTAAATTCCTTAGTTGGGATGCTCTAGTCATATGATGAACTCGTGAGAACTATTGTGTTGTCAAAAGGGTGCCTCACTTACTAGTTCTTGTACTTAAATTAAACTTGTTTTAAGGTTAACTTAGAACAAGGGGAGTTGTATTTACAAGAGATTGACTTACAAATAGATCTCAAGAACTAGAAGCAAAGGCAAGTGTTTATTTAAGTCTTTGATGAGAAATTTGTTTCCCACAAAGTCACTTAGTAATTCCATGCTAATTCAAAAGTAATTAGCATAGTCTTTGTTCATGTGTGGGGTTTTACTAAGGGAAAGTATTTAGCAACTTGAACCACTTGAAAGGAGGCGAGGGAGTTTGACACACTTGCCCTTTCTTTGCAAAAAAACAAGGGTTTATTGAGCTTGTACAGTCACCCTTAACTCGATGTATCTACACTAAGTGATCAAGCACCAGTGCTCAAGCACCGAAAAAGAAAGACAACATTCTCACAAGGAACTCATATGGTAAAAGCATCTCAACTCTCTCTTAAATTACATCCTCTACAATGTATTTAAATTCTGTTTTTCTATATTCCAAAACCAACCACAAATCTCTGAATAGTTGTAGACACACTAGTTTACCTATACTAAACAAACACATTAAAAATTAGTCAATCCTCGTGGGAACGATCTTTACTTACTCTTTATTACTTGTTTGTGACTGTGTATACTTGCACATGCTTATTTCACACACCAAGTTTTTGGCGCCGTTGCCGGGGATTGCCAATAATTTTTAGTTTGTTTAGTTAGTAAAAGAGTGTTTTTATTTTTTTTACTGCTTTTTGGTAGTGTTATTCTGTGCAGAACAAGTGCTTAAGCACTAGCCTATGCCAAGAAGACCACCACCAAATTTTGATTTTGATCCAGAGATTGAAAGAAGATTCAGGAGACAATTAAGACTTCAGAGGGAAATCCAACAACACAGCAATATGGCTGAACCAGTAATACCACTAGGGATGCCACAAACAGTACAAATACATGCATGGATACTGCAGACAAAGAACCCGTGCACCAAACACGGCCCGTAAGATGAAGGATCAAGGCATAACACATCGGAGGTAATCCAATTCCGATGTAGGAGTAAATCATAGACATCAATTCATATACATGGACCCTATAGGCATGATTAATGATAGAGATAGGCCCATGAGGGATTATGCCATGTTTGATCATCAAAATATGCAGACTAGCATTGCTAGGCCTCATATTGATGCTGTCCATTTTGAATTTAAACCAATGATGTTTCAAATCTTTGCAAACAATTGGTCGGTTTGGGGATTTTCACATGATGACCCCCATGAGCATTTAAAGCAGCTTTTTAGAAGTATGTAGCAATTTCATCATACGGTGTAAGTGAGGATGCATTTAGGCTAAAGTTATTTCCATATTCATTAAAAGATAAAGCTAAATCATGGTTAAATTCTTTAGAGCCTAATTCAATTCATTCATGGAATGAATTAGTGAAAAAATTTCTGTCAAAATACTTCCCACCAATCAAAAATGCTAGGATGAGAAATGACATTACATCTTTTAAACAAAGAGATCTTTGAATCATTGTTTGAGGCATGGGAAAGATGGAAGGAATTGCTTAGAAAATGTCCTCATCATGGTCCGCGGTCATTATACTGAGATGGAAACATTTTACAATGGATTAGAGCCCCAAACCGAATTATGCTTGATGCATCATCGTGGGTGTTTTATTGAATCATCTTATAATGAAGCTTGTGAATTAATTGATAGGGTAGCAACGAATAGTTCTAGCTGGCCTCATTGAAAGGGCAAGTGCCCAAAAGAAAGTCGAGTACATGAACTTAGTGAAATTTCATCCCTAATCGCTCAAGTTGCCACATTGGCTAACATGATTAAAACTTTCACTACACCTAGTTCAAATTTACACCTAAACCAGTGAAAACATTAAAACCATAGAACAAGCACCTCAAGGAGCACCTAGTTGTGTTTATTGTGGAGGAGCCCACCTCTATGAAGAGTGCTCAAGTAATCCCGTGTCGATTAACTATGTGGATCAAAATAGATATAATAATAATAGGAATAACAACCCTTACTCTAACACCTATAATCCTGTTTGGAAAAATCACCCAAATCTTAAGTGGGGGACAAGTAATAATAAAGTGCTCAAGCACTGTGTGTTCAAGCACCGGGAGCTCAAGCACCAGCCCACAACCCAGATATCAAAATTATCAAAGGCAACAACAAACCGCCAATGATAATTCAATAGAAAGCCCGCTTAAATCATTCATAAGTGAAACAAGAACAAATGAGGCAAACTCAAGATGCTTCCATAAAAACTTAGAAACTCAAGTAGGTCAATTAGCAAATGCTATGTATCAAAAGACTGCGGTGTTCTACCATCCAATCTGAAGCATCCACATCTCAAAGGCAAGGAAAAGAACAAGTAAAGGCCATATCACCGAGAAGTGGTAAGGATCTCACAGAGCCCTATGAGAATGAAGGTGTAGATAAGGAGAAAAAACTCAAAAAGAAAAAGAAACTCGAGAATGCGAAGCACGAAGCTTCCACTTCAAAAAGAACCAAATCCAGGTTAGTTATCTGAACACCCACCTCCTCCATTCCTCAAAGATTAAAAAAAGTGCATGAGGAGAAGCAATTGAGTAAGTTTTTAGATGTTTTAAAACAGATTTGCACATTAATATTCCTTTGATTGAAGCTTTACAACAAATGCCTAATTATGCTAAATTTATGAAAGATATCATTTGTAGAAGAAAGAGATTAGGTGAATTTCAAACTATTGCAATGTCAAAGGAAGTTAGTTCAATTTTACAGAATAAAATTCCAAGAAAATTGAAAGATCACGGTAGCTTTACAATTCCTTTCTCTATAGGCAACAACTATACAGGAGAGCTCTATGTGATTTAGGTGCAAGCATCAACTTGATGCCTAAATCTATCTTTGAGAAGTTAGGAATTGGTAATGCAAAGCCTACATCACGTAACATTATCCCTTGCAGATAGATCAACAAAGATATCCGAAGGGATAGTTGAAGATATTACGTCAAGGTTGACAAATTCGTGTTTCCCTCTGATTTTGTTATTCTTGATTTTGTTGTTGAGATGAAAATGTGCAATAATCCTTGGAAGACCATTCTTGCAACTGGTAAGACACTTATTGATGTTCAAAAAGGAGAACTAACCATGAGGGTGAATGATCAAGAAGTGAAATTCAATGTGATGAAAGCAATGAAGTATCCAGCAGAGGAGCAAGAAGAATGTTCGCTATCTCACTTGATCATCCAGTGCGAAGCAATTCAACAAACAAGATGACCATCGACTAGTGCTTTAGCATCAAGTGCTTATGCACTTCCCGAGGTGAAATGCAAGAACAAGGCATACCGACAACAGAGGAAGTTAAACCTAAGGTATGGTCTAGAACTTTTGAATCTTTAAATTTAGAAGACCCTAACCTTAAGAAAAACTTACCTTCAATTGAACAACCTCCCAAACTAGAATGAAGGAATTGCCAAAACACTTAAAGTATGTTTTCTTAGGGGATAATGATTCACTTCCGATTATCATTGCATCGATCTATCATTAGAGCAGGAGCATGATTTAATTGAAACCCTTAAAAACATAAAAAGCAATAGGATGGCAAATGGCAGACATTAAAGGGATTAGCCCCTCTATTTGTATGCATAGAATAAATCTAGAAGACAATGCTAAAAACAAAGATTGAGGCCTGCAGAGAAGGCTAAATCCAATCATGAAAGAGGTTGTTTAAAAAGGAAATAATTAAATGGCTAGATCTTTGGGATTATTTACCCAATTGAAGATAGTACATGGGTTAGCCCCTGCACAATGTGTTCCCAAGAAAGGGGAGTCACAGTAATAGCCAACCAAAAAAATGAACTAATTCCCACAAGAACGATGAATCGGGTGGAGAATCAGTATGGATTACAGAAAACTTAATAAATCAACCAAGAAAGATCACTTTCCATTGCCCTTTATTGATCGGATGTTAGATAGACTAGCGAGGAAAGGAGTTTTTTGTTTCTTAGATGGCTACTCGGGTTATAATCAAATTGCCATTGACCCTAAGGACCAGCATAAAACTACTTTTACATGTCCATATGGTACATTTGCTTTTAGGAGAATGCCCTTTGGATTATGTAATGCACTGCTACATTTCAAAGATGTATGATGTCTTTGTTTTTCGATTTTATTGAACAATCCATGGAAATCTTTATGGATGATTTTTCTGTCTTTGGAGAAACATTTCCTTTATGTTTATCAAATTTAGAACAAATTCTCCAAAGATGTGAAGATACAAATCTTGTTCTTAATTGGGAAAAGTGTCACTTCATGGTACAAGAAGGCATTGTACTAGGACATAGGGTTTCAAAGAAAGGTCTTGAGGTTGATAAAGCTAAAATTGAGGTCATTGAAAAACCGCCACCACCAACAATGTCAAGGGATTAGAAGTTTTCTAGGACATGCGAGTTTCTATAGAAGATTCATCAAAGACTTTTCAAAAATTTCAAAACCTCTGTGTAATCTTTTGCAATTAGATACACAATTTAACTTTGATGAATCTTGTATAAAAGCATTTCAGAAATCGAAGAAGGCTTGGTGGTCATCGCACTGTCATTGTAACACCGTTGGACCAAACCTTTTGAACTAATGTGTGATGCTAGTGACTTTCTTTGTAGGAGCCGCCCCTAGGCAAAGGTATGACAAAGTGTTTCATTCAATTTATTATGCTAGCAAAACATTAATTGAAGCTCAAGTGAACTACACTGTGACTGAGAAAGAGCTATTAGCTGTGGTGTTTGCTTTTGACAAATTCAGATCTTACTTAGTAGGCACAAAAGTGATTGTATATACTGACCACTCTGCCATTAAGTATCTGCTTGCAAAGAAAGATGCAAAACCTAGGCTAATAAGGTGGATTCTACTCCTTCAAGAGTTTGATCTTGAGATTAGGGATAAGAAGGGAGTAGAAAATCAAGTTGCTGATCACCTATCTAGGCTTGAAGGTGATGATCACAGTACTCAAGAAATCAAGGAGAGATTCCCGGATGAAGATTTGTTAGCAATATCTGTAACAGAATATAGTGCTTTTGCACTTAGTGCTCAAACACCTGGAGATTCTGCACCATGGTATGCTGACATTGCTAACTATCTGGTAAGTAATGTTGTACCTGCACAGATGGATTATCAGCAGAGAAGAAGGTTTTTCCATATAGTAAAACAATACTGTTGGGATGAACCTTACCTATACAAGATGTGTCCAGACCAAGTCATGAGAAAGTGTGTCCCGAACAAGAACAACAAGCGTTGCTTAAGCACCGCCATGCAAAGACCATATGGAGGTCATTTTGGAGGACACAGAACAAGCAAAGAAAGGTACTACAAACAAAGTTATTTTTGGCCCTCTTTATTTAAAGATGCATTCTATATAGTAAAACACGTGATAGATGCCAAAGAAGTGGTAATATATCCGAAAAACATGAAATGCCAAGAACCAACATTCTTGAACTTGAACTTTTTTGATGTATGGGGCATGGATTTCATGGGTCCTTTTCCTACTTCTTTTGGTAAAGAATACATCTTAGTTGTTGTAGATTATGTGTCTAAATGGGTTGAAGCAAAAGAGCACTACCTAGTGCCGATGCTAGATCGATGAGTAAATTTCTTCAAAAGAACATATTTACTAGAATTGGCACCCTAGGGCAATCATAAATGATGAAGGATCTCATTTTTGTAATAAAATTATTGAAAATCTTCTTGCAAAATATGGGATTAAACACAAAATTTCTCTGCATATCATCCCCAAACTAGTGGCCAATTGTGAACTATCAAATAGGAAAAAAAAAGAATGCTAGAAAAATGGTTGGACCAACAAGGAAAGATTGGTCATTGCATTTAGATGAAGCATTATGGGCATATAGAATCGCATATAAAACTCCATTAGGTATGTCCCCTATAGAATAGTTTATGGCAAAGCATGTCACCGCCAATTGAGCTAGAAAATAAATCCTATTGGGCAATCAAAAAGCTGAATTTTGATCTAGACCAAGCAGCAAACAGAGGTTTTAGAACTAAATGAATTAGAAGAATTGTGCACTTCTCTTATGAGAATGCTAGAATTTACAAAGATAAAACCAAGGTGTGGCATGATAAAAGAATCCAACAAAGAGATCTTAAAGAAGGAGGATTGGTCCTATTGTACAATTCAAGGCTAAAATTATTCCCCTGGAAAATTGAAATCCAGATGGACAGGACCATTCAAATTAGTCAAGATATATTCTCATGGTGCGATTGACATATTTGATGCAAACTCGGAGTAATACTTTCAAAGTAAATGGACAAAGAGTTCAAATGTATTATGGTGAGCAAATGGTGCAATCTGAAAGCACCATTCATTTTGAAAATCCTTGATCTAAAAAGGATAGTCAGGCTGTTAAGACATTAAAACAAGCGCTTGTGGGAGGCAACCCATCAATTTTTTGATAAATATTAACTATGTTTATGCAGTTTGATGTTTTCGGTGTTTTTCAGAAATGCAGAATTTAGTGCTCAAGCACCACGTGCTTAAGCACTAATGAAGCCCAAAGCAACACCAACAAGGAGCAAAGAACAGATCGAGGAGTGGTGCAAAACCACGATAAACTTTTTACATGCTTTCCTATATTAACTATGCGATATTTTGTTATATATTTTGCTACTTATAAACTAATGCTACTATGGATAAATCCCACATGTAATGTTAACCCCACCCCATTTTGCACACTATTCCCTGTTTTCATCTCAACTTAAGAGCTAGTGAGGAGGACTTTGCTCAATTTTAAGTTGGGGAAGCACTTCAAATTCGATGCATGTGGTATATATATAGTATTTTAAACCTACTAATGCTTGTTTTATTTAATATCTCTGTTAAATATCTGTTAGTATGTTAGATAAGTAGTTAAGTCTTTTGTAAATAGAGTTTATTTTCATTTTGTTTTAGATTTACTTAACAAAGCATTTTCAAAAAAATCAAATTGTTTTTGAACAGTTTTTAAGTAAATCAATAGTAGGAATGTACTGATTTTGAAGCATGATCACTTGCTATTTCACAAATGATTTTGATGCATCTCTTTAGACCAAAATCCTCAATGAAAAGAAAAGAAAAAGAGTCCTTTTTACTTCAAAAACAACCATTGTTATTATCACTTTTACACTTTAAAGTTGATTTTTGAAAAAGGATCAAACCGAGTTGAAAAGTTTTTCCGAAACAAAAGGAATTTAAGAAAACCAAGGTCAAAAACAAAGTTTTATTAAAAACTTAGAAGAGTGTTGAGAAATAAGTTTGGGGAGATTTTATGAAAACAAAGGCAAAAATGAGGAGCTTAGTACTCAATGCACATAAAGTTTCAAAAAGAAAATCAAAAGGTGTCAAAACTATGTTTGCTTAATATCTAAACCGAACTGCTCCAAAACAGAGTGCATTTGATTTGCAAACCAAAAAAAAAAGTATGCATAAGGAGGACAATGAATCCTGTTCCAAAGTGCATTTGGTTTGAAAAAGAAAAACAAAAACAAATCAAGAAAAAAGTATGCACATGGAGGTCAGTGAAGAGGGTAACATAAGTTTTAAGAAGCATCTAGTGCTTATCTAGTAGATGCTTAAAAAAAAAAAAAAAAAAAAAAAAAGCATTGAGTCAAAAAGTTTTAAACTACTCATGTCAAGCCCTTTGATATACTTAAAGCCCCCGAGCTTAAGGATCTTGTGAGTCTACTCTATGTTTTGAAACACCTTTGTGTTAACCAAAAGTTTTTCTAAAGTTTCAAAAGTTTAAGAAAACCTTTTTGCTTAGTTTGGAGCCAATCAAATTTCAATGGATCACACACGCACATAAAAGAGTTTTAATAGCTTTGGTTGTGATGAATTTCAAAGGGAAAAGACATAGAGATTTGAGGAAAGAAAGGTTCTTTTAAGAGAACATCACATTTTGAAAGATTGAAAGGAGTTGGTGATCCGATCTTCTTCATCAAAAGAATCCTACTTGTTATTTTGTTATTGCTTGAGGACAAGCAACAAGTTAAGTTTGGGGGTGTGATAACTCTATTTTATATAGAGTTATTCATAGTCTTTACTTAGATAAATGTTTGAAACCAATGCAATAAACTTGTAAATACAATAAAAAGAGATGAAAATCATAAAATACATTATCAAGGAGATAGAAGTTCAATTTATATACAAATTGGTATGTTTGATATGTTTGTTGAGTACTTTTGCAGATTTTGTGATTTTGCATTAAGTGCTTAAGCATCGAGTGTTTAAGCACCAAAGCATGCAACTGAAGCAAGTAGCACAAGACCCCACATTGGAAGCACCTCAATTTGATTTCGTTCTAAAGAGCCTTGCTGGCCTCCTACTAGCTCAGTGATCACATGGAATCAATTATCAAGTTACCAAAGAAGTCATCTATAGGATGAAAACAACAAACATCATCATTACACCAAGCCAAATGTCATCAACTAATTGGACCCCTTCAAAAGGAATGTTTCCCACTCAAAGGAATGTTTCCCATTCAAAGTGACAACAATTGACACCTGCAAAATAACTAGGATAAGTCACATGATGGTCAAAGAATACTTCACAAGCAAGCAAGAAATCAAATACTTGAAGACAAAGAAAACCCTCCATGGAAGGAAATCTCCTACATCTATAAATAGGACTCTTTCATCTCTTGTAAAAAAATATAGATATCACGACCAATACCATATAGATACAATAGTAGTTTTAGATTAAAGTTCATCTTGTTCTTCATTTTATTTCCAAGTCTTTTTACTTCACTTTGATTACTCTAAGCTTAAGAGGAAGGTAAGAAGGAATTGACATCTCTATTCTTCACTTCTTCCTAGTTGAGAATCAAGTGTTCTTCATTAATATTAAGTTCTTATTTCATGTTCTTCATCTTACTCTTTATTTACTTTCTTGTTATTTAATTTCTTGCAAGACTTGTCCAATCAAGCAATTTACTTTCTTGCAAGACTTGTCCATTCAAGCAATTTACTTTTAAGCAATTTACATTTCCAAGTTATTTACAATGCTTTCTTTACTTGCTTTGTTTAATTACTTTATGTGGACGATGATGAGCTAAATTCCTTAGTTGGGATGCTCTAGTCATATGATGAACTCGTGAGAACTATTGTGTTGTCCAAAAGGGTGCCTCACTTACTAGTTCTTGTACTTAAATTAAACTTGTTTTAAGGTTAACTTAGAACAAGGGGAGTTGTATTTACAAGAGATTGACTTACAACTAGATCTCAAGAACTAGAAGCAAAGGCAAGTGTTTATTTAAGTCTTTGATGAGAAATTTGTTTCCCACAAAGTCACTTAGTAATTCCATGCTAATTCAAAAGTAATTAGCATAGTCTTTGTTCATGTGTGGGGTTTTACTAAGGGAAAGTATTTAGCAACTTGAACCACTTGAAAGGAGGCGAGGGAGTTTGACACACTTGCCCTTTATTGCAAAAAAACAAGGGTTTATTGAGCTTATGCAGTCACCCTTAACTGATGTATCTACACTAAGTGATCAAGCACCGTGTGCTCAAGCACCGAAAGACAAAGACAACATTCTCACAAGGAACTCATATGGTAAAAGCATCTCAACTCTCTCTTAAATTACATCCTCTCTAGGTGTATTTAAATTCTGTTTTTCTATATTCCAAAACCAACCACAAATCTACGAATAGTTGTAGACACACTAGTTTACCTATGCTAAACAAACACATTAAAAATTAGTCAATCCTCGTGGGAACGATCTTTACTTACTCTTTATTACTTGTTTGTGACTGTGTATACTTGCACATGCTTATTTCACACACCAGGTGCCCGAGATGAGCTCCACCAACTCCAAGCCACACCACCACCCCTCAGCCATGAGCGCTGGCGAGGGGTGGACGCCAGAGACCTCCGCCCTGAGAACCTGTGAACTGAAGTGACGACGAAGAGGACGAAACGAAAGATGCACGAACCACGCACGCAGCCACACCGCCACCTCCGTCTCATTCTGCTCTTCTCTCAATTTCCTGGTAAGCCCTCATTTTTTTTGAAAATCTGACTGAAATTGAAATCCCTAATTTTTAATTTCTAAAATTGATGGAATTTGGGGAAATTTATTGAAAACCCTAATCTCGACCTGTGCAATTAAAAGGATGTAGGATTAATTCTATTGGCCGAGATTGAGGTGGCTGAGATAAGGTGGCCGAGATAAGGTGGCCGAGATTGAGGTGGCCGAGATTGATCAGTCAAGGTCATGTCTAATGTTGATGTGCCGAGATTAGGTGGCCGAGATGATCGATAGTCAAAAGCGCATAATGATCGGTCAACACAACAAAACTGTAACAAAAAAATCATCGGTAAAATTTATTTTAAATAAAGTAATTCATATACACTTATAAATTCATGTTTAACAAATCCAATACATTTATGGGCTATACTATTTTTTATTACACTTGGTCTACACCACTCTTGCTCGACCACCACCGCAAATTAAAGGACTCCTTAATCATCCACAACATAAAGAAGACAATGGCACTGTGATGGATAATACTGACATTATTTTCGGATCCAACCTACATAGGCAAGACTGGACAAAATACTTCAAGGTTTCTGGCTACTCTCGAAAATGATGAAACCTTGGAACCCCATGAAGTTTCGCAAACTCCATCTCAAACATTTTGGCATCTTGAAGCACAATACATTGCCTTCAAGAGCACTCAGAGAGCTTGAGAAAGAGGCTGAAATCCAAAATATACAGATCAACTATTCTAATGGTAAAAACAACAACGTGAAAAAGCATAAAGAAAAGAAATGTTTCTTTGATGAGCACGAGGAAGAATAAGAGGAACCACGTTACTTCCACAAACAGCAAGTAAATATAACAGTAGTGAAGGATAATTAACTTTGATGATTTTAGATGTCTTTTCCTTATAGAAAGAGTGTTGTTTTAAAACAATGATTAAGAAAAAAATCATTTAAGGTTAAGATTCTGGTTACAGAAGGTTGATGTATTTAACCTTCTGTATTGTTTGAAAACTGAGATAAGTGTAAACAAATAACAGAAAAAGCAGATAATGGCACAATAGAGTTATAGAGGTTCACCAAACTGTGGCTACTCCTCTCCCCACGTCCACGTGAGAGTTTCCACTATTCTCCAAATAGATTTTACACTTGCTTTAGCTTCAAATGCCAAAGACTTTCACCTCCACTCTCTTTTGATCACACACAAAAGACAAGTGCTAACTTACACAGCTTCACCAAGCTGTCTCAACCTACTAGAAAACTCTCTTCTTCTCTCCACTCTCTCTCTCTGTCTCTCTCTCTCTCGACCTCTCTTCTCTCACATCTCTTCACCTGGGTTACACTACCTCTCACTTCACCTCACTCTCCTCGGTTACACTACCTCACTTCACCTCAGTGTTGTGAAACCCGGACCGACCCGGTCGGTCGGACCGGTTGGCCCGCGACCCGGTTCGGTTCACCTATTGGATCGGATATGTATATGAACCGCCAAGACCCGGTGAAACCCGTAAGACCCGGCGGTCCGCCCGGCCTATGTGACCCAAACCGGGTTGTGCATATTTTAAAAATGGGAATGAAAGAAAGGGAGCAGGTATCGAACCTACAACCTTAGGTAAAATAGCAAAGACTTTACCACTGCGCCACTTTATGATTTAACGAATGATCTTGCAAATGTGGTATATATATGAGTTACACGTCCAACTTTTTCTTTTCGGTGTAAAATTTTTCCTTTGATGTAAGTTACACATCCACATAATCTTACTTGCTTATATATTTTATATTTAAAATATTCCACACCTTATTATTTAGAATAAAATCAATCGCCTAACCTCAAGTTTATGATTATGTGAAAATAAAAATCTGCTTTATTTAATTATTATATTGTTATTAGATATGTGTTATTATATATTTTATTAGGTATACATTCTAATTATTTAACATTTAATATTTTGTTAATATTAAATAAGTTAGTTAGTTATGTTAATGTTTTTTGAGTTTTTAGACATTTTTTAAAGTATGGTAAAAAAAAATCATAACTCTGTGATGCATGAATTTATACACATCATGCCTATTTTTATTAGTTTTTACTAGTTTCACGGGTCATGCGGACCAATTAATGACCCAACGGTCCGCCCATTGGCCCAGTGACCCAGTGCCCTGCTCGGGTTGATCAACGGGTCGATTTTAATAACATTGTTTCACCTCACTCACCTCGGTTACACTACCCTGCACTTCGGCATACACACACAGGCTTCGACACACATACTCTGCACTTCGGCACACCTACACAACACTTCGGCACACAAACTCTGCACTTCGGCACACATACACAGGCTTCGACACACATACTCTGCACTTCGGCACACCTACACAGCACTTCGGCACACATACTCTGCACTTCGGCACACATACAAAATGAGATTAATATATAGAGTTAAATCAGATTGGTTCAATTTTTGTCAGGGGTGTGTCGGTCCAAAAATATAGAGTGGGGGTATATTGGTAAACAGTGGGGTACAAAATTAGGGGTACATTTTGATAATAATAAAAAAAAAGTGTTGGAAAAAAAAATTGACAGAGGTATGTCGGTCCAAAAATATAGAGTGGGGGTATATTGGTAAACAGTAGGGTACAAAATGAGGGGTACATTTTGATAATAATAAAAAAAATTGTTGGAGAAAAAAAAATTGTCAGGGGTATGTCGGTCCAAAAATATATAGTGGGGGTATATTGGTAAACAGTGGGGTATAAAATGAGGGGTATATTGGTAAATGGTGGGGCACAAAATATAGAGTGGGGGTATGTACCCCCACTCAACGTTCATATTCTCGATTGTGTATCTTTTGTAACTAAGTTTCCTTTAGGAGGATATGTATCTCCAAACTTCTAACAATCGCATATAGCTTTAAACTATGACAGGATGTTCATTTCTTCAAATTCTATATAGCTTTAATTCCATATATATTAGTTGAGCAAACCCTCAAAGTAGTATTAATTTTCATAATGAAAAATATCAATATAGAAAGTCCAATCCGAGACATTGTTGCATTGTAATTTTTTTCATATCGTGATCATCCCGTTCGTAGGCACGGGTTTGCGTCCTAGTAGCTACTAATGTTAGTTATCTAAGAACCTTCAAAAAATTTATGACAAGAATTGAGACCTTCACATTATTATTAGTGAGTAAAACAAAAGCAACTTTCTAATCCACATCGTAAGCAAACATTCCTCAATTATTTTAATAATCAACAGATATTGGTCTTAATTAATTAAATGAGCAGCCATCGTGTGTGTTACCGAAAGATCAGTACTACTTTTAGCGATAAAGAAGAAATGAATGATAAGAAAGAATGATCACAAGAATATTTTTGATTTGGGCAGGCACAAACACTATCTAGCTAGTATATTTTTTCCTCGTATTTCTCAGTAGCATCAGCGTATCATCTTCTCACTGAGTCTGCATCCCGTGTTGAGAGATTTTTAGATCAGGTGATAGACATTCTAAACATAGTTTGGAAGAGTTTTGCTCCTTATAGGGTCATCTCTTGGCCACTCCTCCTGGATAGATCAAGTACCGCCTCAAACAAACTTGTTTAGTAGAGGGATCATCTCAGATTATGCAGCGACTTCATGTCCCTTCTGTGGTACTTCCAAACAGTCCACCCTACATCTTTTTAGTGGATGAGTCTTCTCTTCCAATATTTGGTATTCCATTGTCAGCTGGTTGGATTTTGACTTTGTGATCCCTCAGTATATCCCATCCTAATTTTGGCAGTTTACCCATCCAAGTGCAGTAGAGATTTTGGTCTAATCCTCCCATGTTTTCTGTTCTTTTTCTCTTTTTTTTATCAATAAAATTTAGGGGGAGTACTCTTTCCTTCCTGGTGCTTTTTCTCTAAAGAGGGTTTTGCATGAGAAGGTTTTAATAAGGCTTCATATCCATTTCTTTTGTTTAAAAAAAAAAGGACCATCCAGGTGCATACGAGGTTGACTCTCATATGGCACACAGTTCTATGGGTCATTTGGAATTTGAGAAACCGATTCATCTTCTCCAGAGTAGCTCCTGACTTTCGAGGATCCATTGATCATATTATTTCTCTTTCCTGGAGGTGGTTTCTAGATAGGAGCTCTACTCTACCATGTTTATTCTATGAATGGTACGATTGACAGCTTTGACTCAAAAAAAACTCTAAGAACTCATTTATTTGTTTTTGGTTTTATTTTGTCTATAGTAAGTGCCACTTAAAACTCACACATACAGATACGATGTCATAAGTTCAAACCCGAGATATAATATTCAATCAAACAATTTCGACATTTACTAATTTAACTACGCCTCAGCCCTCATGTATACTTGTTTTCCATTTTAAAGATGTTCTAATTCTAATTATAGTAAGTACTCTCCATTACGCGGCTGGGTCTAGTCAAAATAAAAATTAAAAAAACCGTGACCGAGTAACTTCAGTGGACCACACGTGCCTTTCTATTCTATGGTATTGAAATAAAATTAAAACATTTTCCTAAAGTCCCAACCAACCACATAAGTCAAAATCATTTCCATCATTCACTTCACCAATATTTAGTACACTCCCCGCTGCCCTTTTTCACTTACGCAATCAAATCACCAAAATATTTCTCTCTCTCTCTCTCTCTCTCTCTCTCTCTACCGTCCATTTTCTTCACTTCACTTCCTAGTATAAATTCCATGCAAATACCCCAAATAGATAGAAGTTGTGTGAGGTGAAGAATAATCCCAAACACACATAAGCCAAAGTACTTGTCTCTATATAATTATAACCCAATGAGGATTGCCATTATTAGAGCAACTACTATCCAACCACAAACTTTCCCTTCTCCTATGTCCAAACCCAATACAACTTTCTCACATGCTTCCACCACCTTGCCATTCAACAAATCTCAACACTCATGGAATCATCTCAAACAAGACTCAGCTCAATGCAACTCACCCAAACTCGGCCACCAATGGATGCAATATCAAGGTATCAACCACTGGGAAGGTTTGTTAGATCCTCTTGACAATAATTTACGCTGCGAAATTCTAAGATATGGTCAGTTTGTAGAAGCTGCTTATCGCTCTTTTGACTTTGACACCACATCTCCTACCTACGCAACGTGCCGTTATTCTAAAAGCTCACTCCTACAAAAATCCGGAATGAAAAAACCAGGTTACCGAATCACCAAAAACCTCTACGCCACGTGTGGGGTTCAGTTACCGAAGTGGATCAACCAAATGTCTCAACTGTCATGTATTCGATCCAGCTGGATCGGTTACGTGGCAGTTTGTCAAGACAAGGACGAGATCGCTCGTCTTGGTCGACGAGACGTGGTGATTGCTCTAAGAGGAACAGCTACATGTTTAGAGTGGTTGGAAAATCTTCGTGCCACGTTGACAACATTGCCAAACCACATGGGTGGTGATAACAATGAGTGCATGGTGGAAAACGGGTTTTTGAGTCTCTATGTATCAAAAAAGGACAATAATCCTAGTTTACAAGACATGGTTAGGGAAGAGATTAAAAGAGTGATCCAATGTTACGGTAATGAGCCACTTAGCATAACTATAACTGGTCACAGTCTTGGAGCCGCACTTGCTATTCTAAGCGCGTATGATATAACCGCCAATTTCAAAAATTCACCGTTAGTTACCGTAATTTCGTTTGGTGGGCCCCGCGTTGGTAACGAGAAATTTAGAAATCAGTTAGAACAAAACGGAACTAGGATACTGAGGATTGTAAATTCTGATGATGTATTCACCAAAGTTCCAGGACTTGTGGTGAAAAGTGATGACGTTGCAGGCGATGAGGGTGTCCACGTGGATGGGTTACAAAGCTGGTTTCGTCGGTGGGTTGAGGACATGCAATTGGTGTACGCTGATGTTGGACAAGAGCTGAGATTAAGTAGTAGGGAATCACCGTATCTAAAGAAAGGAGATGTTGCCACGTGTCATGATCTTAAGACGTATCTTCATTTGGTGGATTGTTTTGTAAGTTCTTCACGGCCTTACGTGAATCAAACGAGAGAATTTCAAACTTCACAAGTTCGATATATTTGAATGGTTTATGACGATGTTTTGAAAACCAAATTAGAGATTGAACCGGTGAGACCTCCAGATCATGATTTAACCAATTCAACCACTTCAGTTGGTTCTGTTTTTAAAACCAAGAATCATAAAAGATGTTTTATTATGAGATGGATTCATTCATGGAAGCTCGCTTTCTCTGGGCAAGTGGATGATGATGGTTTTCCACTTTCCACTATGGACTCACTTTTTGGGGTAGCAGCTATTGGCTTTGATTCTACCTTTTTATTGGGATTGAAGCTTTAATTTGTTTGCTAGCTTTCTTAATTGTACATACAAAAAACGTTGAGCTAATTCAGAAAGTGAGTGTAACAACTCAATCGAATTATTGGGAGTATAACTTTTCATAATCTATTGTTTATGGCTTTATACTAATTTAATTTAATTTAGGCTAAATTACTGTTTTGGTCCTTTATCTTTGGTCTTGATTTCATTTTGGTCCTTTATCTTTTTTTTTTTTTCGTTTTGGTCCTTTATGTTTTTGATTTTGTGTCAATTTAGTGCTTTTTTGTAGTTTTCATCCAAAATGACACCAAAAAAGGACCAAATTGACACAAAAAAAGGACAAAATTGACACAAAAAAGGACCAAATTGACACAAAACTGAAACATAAAGGACCAAAACGAGAAAAAAAAAAGATAAAGGACCAAAATGAAATCAATGCCAAAGATAAAGGACCAAAACAGTAATTTAGCCTTTAATTTAATATTTATCTATTTATACAAACAAACAACTTATAAAATTACAATTTTAGACATCTTACTTTTTTGATACATCACCACTTTTGTGTTGTTTATCATTTTTTAATTCTATTTTCTTTTTCTTTCTCACTCACTCTCTTTCAATCTCACATCTAATATCTATCTAATCTAATATCTTCTATTTATACAAACAAACAACTTACAAAATTACAATTTTAGACATCTTACTTTTTTGACACATCACCACTTTTGTTTTGTTTATCATTTTTTAATTCGACTTTCTTTTTCTTTCTCACTCACTCTCTTTCAATCTCACATCTAATATCTATCTAATCTAATCTAATATCTATTTACACAAACAAACAACTTACAAAATTACAATTTTAGACATCTTACTTTTTTGACACATCACCACTTTGGTTTTGTTTATCATTTTTTAATTCTACTTTCTTTTTCTTTCTCACTCACTCTATTTCAATCTCACATTTCCCAATATTTCTTACTTCTTACACATTTATTATTAGTGGTCCCACACCCTTTATTTAAAAATATTTCTTTTCTCAATTTTTTTAATCCACTATATAATCTAATCTAATCTAATCTATTTATCTATTTATACAAACAAACCTCCTATGAAATTACCAATTTAGATCTCTTATTAACAGGACACATATATAATTTAAGGGTAAAAGTGTCATTACTCACTCTTTCTCACTTTTTCTTCTTACAATATCTTTCTTACTTTTTTCACTTTTTCTTACATTCTGTTTATTCCTTTTCACTTTTCTCTTACACTCTCTTTCTTCCTTTTTTATCTTTCTTTTTACACTCTCTTTCCTCCTTTTCACTTTTCTCCTACACTCTTTTTCTTCTTTTTTTCATTTTACTTTTTCCATAAACAATTATTTTCTTTCTCTTATCACTTCACACTAAAAAAAATTATCACCTTAAAATTTTATTTTTTTTCTCTCCAAAATCGGTTTACACAGTCTATCTCTTACTATCTGTTATAATCTACTAATCAAATAAAATAATCAATTGAAATCATGAGATATTTTGCAATAATATATAAAAAAACACGGGATAACTGCACTAATATATAAAAAAATACGAGATTAATATTTGTCATTGATAATTAAATTTTTTGAAGACTACTACTACAAACCTACTATCTAAAAAACAATAAGACTTAATGACTATTTAAACTACTTATTAATATTTTAAATAAATATTTCTTATTAATAATCTACTATCTAACTTTTACTATCTACTATAATCTACTAATCAACGAAAATAATCAAATGAAACTACGAGATAACTGCACTGATATATATAAAAAACACGGGATAATTGCACTAATATATAAAAAAAAATACGAGATTAATATTTTCCATTGATAATTATAATTTTTTAAGACTACTATAAACCCACTATCTAAAAAAACAAGAAGACTTATTGATTATTTAAACTGATTAATATTTAAAACACACGGGACAAATATTTTTCACTAATACTTAAAAAATGACAATTGTCACTGATATATAAAAAACACGGGATAAATATTTCTTATTGATAATCTACTATTCATCGTTTACTATCTACTATAATCTACCAATCCACTAAAATAATCAATTAAAACTACGAGATAACTACAATGATATATAAAAAACACGGGATAACTGCACTAATATATAAAAACGCAGGATTAATATTTTTCATTAATAATTAAAATTTGTGAAGACCACTATAAACCTAGCTACTATCTAAAAAATAAGAAGATTTAATGACTATTCAAACTACTGATTAATACTTAAAACAAATATTTCTTATTGATAATCTATTATCTCTCTTTTACAACGGGATAACTGCAGTGATATATAACAATTGAAACTACAGGATAATTGCACTGATATATAAAAAATACGAGATTAATATTTGTTATTGATAATTAAAAATGACAAATAATTGTCACTAATACCTAAGAAATGATTGCACTGATAATTTAAACACGAGATAACTAAACTGATAATTTAAAACACATGTGGCAAATATTTGTAAAAAATGACAAATAATTGCCACTGATATATAAAAAAAAACACGGGATAAATATTTCTTATTGATAATCTAATATCTATCTTTTACTATCTACTAATAAACTCAAATAATCAATTGAGACTATGAGATAATTGCACTAATATATAAAAAACACGGGATAACTTTACTGATATATAAAAAAAAATACGGGGATATATAACTGCGATTATATATATATAAGAAGATTAAACAGCTAGTTAAAAGATTACCCTGCTTAGGAATACCAGATCCTCAAGCTTTTCTTATCATTGAAACAGATTCCTCAGACTTAGGGTATGGTGGAATAATAAAACAGAAATTACCAGAGTCTAACACAGAACAAATTGTTAGATATTATTCAGGAATCTGGAATCCGGCACAACAAAATTATAGTACTGTCAAAAAAGAAGTTTTGGCAATCGTATTATGTATTATGAAATTTCAAGATGATTTGTTTTCTAAAAGATTTTTATTACGTACTGATTGTAAAGCAGCAAAAGAAGTTTTACAAAAGGATGTTAAAAATTTAGTTTCTAAACATATTTTTGCCAGATGGCAATCATTACTTTCTTGTTTTGATTTTGAAATAGAACATATTAAAGGAGAAAACAATTCATTACCAGATTTTCTAACTAGAGAATTTCTACAGGGAAAATCATGAGTAACCTTCGAGATAAGTATGGACCTCCTCGTAATAAGGAGGCTAAAGCCATTACATCTAAGCAAGCTTTACAAACAGTAGCTGCATTACCTAATCCCGTAACTGCTTTACAGACGACCAATAGGTTTACCCCTTTAGTACCCCTTGCATTACCTGCTTTTTATCCTTCTTCCTCCTCAGGAGTTAGACCTCCTTTTCAATCTAAATTAGCCTTACCACCCTCTTCTTCCGCACCCATTAAACCTCAGAAATTACCTTTCTACACTCCCCCTAGTGGTTTAGAGTGCATTTTTGTTGAAAAAGAATACAAGAAGATCCTCTTCCTGGTTGAACCAGAAATTGACTCTCCAAAGCATTTAGAAATTACTTCTAGGTTCTTTCCCCCTGGTTTTCATTATATCCCATCTATCTTACAGAAGTCCCGCTTATTTTATGAATTCATTTTAATAGACACGGATTCAATTGAATTAACCCACACCATGGACAAGAAAAACCCAGAACAAATATTATACTCCAAGTTTAAAATCCAAAAGATTTTAACATTATCAGATTGGAAAGCTCACCCAGCTCAGTCCAGAGAATTCTCCAGGGAATTCACCCCTCAAAATTATTCTTATTATGATTACATGGATGCTTGGAACAACATTATGTTTCTTAAACCTTTTGATCATTCTTGGTTTATTTGGTTTAAGAAGGATTTCCCTTTAAACTTTCCTCACTGGTTCATTAAATGGTTCCATGATTGGGGCCCAGAAACTAGCATCTATCCTGATTTTGCAGATAAGGCATTTCAGGAATTCTCCCGAGAAACCAATTTCGATGATTATCTAAAAATATTAATGTTCCATGCTAATTTTGGAATATCTTGGATTACTTCTTGGCATTATCTTAAAGAAACAGCTATCCCAGATAGCCATATCAGCTGGATACTCAGGCGAATTAAAATTAAATGGTGGAATAAGTTCAGACCGGACTTTATCAATGAAAGCGAATTTTTACAGCGTTGGTTTGAAGAACATCCCAAATTTCTCATAAAAGGAAAAGGATCTAACAAAGAATGTGAGTTCCTTTCAGAAAAAGCAAAAATTATGGCAGGGTTAGCATCAGCCTCTACCAAACAAGAATTTTGGAAGAAATTCCAACAGTCCTTGTCCGAATCAGAGCTTAATGAAGAAGATGACACTTCTTCCCAAAGCTTTACAGCCGACAATGAGGACGACTGTTTTGGAGTTAGTGGTGTACCCGGATTATAATTATTACAAGTGGACAAAGAACTTTTATTAAAGATAAAGATGTGACAACACCATCTCTGAAGTTCTTTGGCTTTTATTAAGACAGCATTATCCTTTTCTCTAAAGTTAGCTCGTGGCAGACAAGATTTAAAGAATCTTATCTCTTATCTCTGCTTTTCTGACTTTATTACTTTATTATTGTATCAGCATTATTGTTCTTTTCACCGCCAGGTGTCTGTTTGTATAACCGGAAACCTTTCCTTGTTCTATAAAAGGAAGGCTCTTCCTCTTAGTTAATTATTCGAAACATCACCCACTACACTATATTTCCCTTCGAATATCTCCTCTATGTATAACCCCTCCATCCTTTGCTTCAAAGCTTGAATAAACTTTGTAAGTTTTTAAATATGAATCCTGCAATTATGTTTTCATATCTTTTCTTTAACTTTATTATCGTTTATCAAACTATTTTCTTATTAACAACCGATTTAGACTTATTTCTTGATGACTTACCTATCTTTCCCCACTATTATCTATGGGTTATGTATTGTTTTGCTAATATCCTATATTTTCTAGCCTTACTGGTATCAGAGCCTGCTTCAGGATCTGACTAATTTTGTATTAAAATTATTATTTTCTAGCGTTGGTAAGCCCGGATAGTTGTGTTGGTAAGCCTTTAAAAACCCGGGAGAGAAGGGTGAGTTGGTGTTCCCACAACCAGTTGAGTCCGTTTGGTGTTCCCGATAGAAAGAAAATAGTTTTAATGGCAAGATTTCTTAGATCCATGAGTGAGTTAGGATCCTCGTCTAGAAGACCAAGGTTATTAACAAATACAAACCTACCTGATGATGTGTTAGAATCACGTAGTGATCAAGATACTTATCAAAATCGCGAATTAGAAATAGCTGAGATAGAAAGTAAATTACAAAATTGGAAATTACCCGAAATTAAAACAAAAGAAATATACAAATCTGGGGTTTTCGATAGATTATTAACACAAGACATTACTCAAACTATAGAAGCCTCAAGATCTATAGTACAGAAACATGAATCCATTAACTTGTTAAATGAAGAATTAATAAATGATCATGTTAATAAAGGTTTTCAATATATCCACCTTGGTTTAATTCAAGTTGCTGTAAAACCTTTGCATAAATTAGGATTAAATACTCCCATATTACTTGTGTTACGTGATAGTAGAATTAAGAATTTTTCTGAATCAATTATTGCTATTCTTGAATCAAATTTAAATGAAGGACCAGTTTATTTCAACTGTTATCCTAATTTTTCGATGAATTTAATGAATAGTTATACTAAAAACTCTTTGGTTATTAATATTCAATGTATTGATGATCTTTTTTATGAAGGTGTCGCTAACATTGATATATGTTATAAAATTAAATATAAAGTCTCTAATATTAATTACAATTTTAAAGCCTTAAGGAGTTCTCCTAAGAACGAGACGGTTATTGTGGAAGCTAATTTACGGCGTTCTAATATTACTACGCCTAAGAAATTAAGAGCTTTAGATATAATCGCCAAGTTACCAGAAGAATGGATTTTGGATGAGATAATGCCTCAACCAAAAATAGAGTCTAGAAGACCTAGACAATTCATTACAGAAGATGATGGAACTATAAGGATTAGAATGAATAGAAGTAATTCTATATCCTTAGGAGAATCAAGTAGAAGACCTAGCATTAGTTCTAGAAGATCTACTGATTCTGCATCAACTATTAATGTCAACTTAGCAGGAGTTGATTTTACTCCAAATATACCTCAGCCCATATATCAGCAAGAGAACAGGTCGGAGTCTCCTCCTAATTCGCCTACATATTCTCAAATGGTTTCAACAATTACGTTGGAAGAGGAATTTGAGATAGATAAGCCTTGGATTAGACAAGACTTTGAAGCTGATTACAACAAAGATAAGAGAAATTGGTACTTTACCAAATTCTCTAAAGAACAAACTGCTGAATATCTTCAACAGTTCTATAGCTCTATTAGAATCAATAGATTAAATGTCTATTTCTTTACGTGGTTTGAACAACTATGTGAAGACTCAGGAATACAAAATCCCTTTGTTAGAGAAAAAGAAATAGAAGTACATACCAAAATTACAAATAAATGGACTACAGAGACCAATAAGCCTATTGAGTCAGTCCATCCCCCATTAGAGGCTATCAAGATAGAGAGCCATAAGGTTAAGATGTTGGCATCTCCTTATAGGTTGGCTGTGGGAGATACAGACACGGCAAGGATACAAAATCAGTTGAATTACTCTAACACCATATTACATACCATAGCTGAACAGTTAGATAGAGTAGAGTCGCAAGTCTCTTCTATTCCGTCTCTTGCTCCCTCATCATCAAAAATAGGCTCGCATAAGGATTTTAATATAGATCCTCAAAGGCCTATTTATAAGCTTATTAATGTTCCCGAAAAGGAATTAAAAGAAGCTAAATTAAGACCCGATACTGATGACCTTATAGAGGAATTAACTCGGCTAACTATTTCAGATAAATCCAAAGTTAATGTTTTAACTAAGGATGAAGAAATAGGTATAAATAAGATAGGTTATCATAAGAATAAGAATTATCAAGGAAGAACTAGAAACTATTATCCTAGACCTAGCTTTGTAGATTTACAGTTTGAAGAAGCTAGAGATATGACGGCAAGTTCCTTTAATGGAAGTGCTATTACAGAATGGAATATAGATGGCCATTCAGAACAAAATATATTAAACACCATTCAAGAAATGACCATGGCGGCAACTGCTTATAAAACAGTAGGAAGAAACACTGATAAAAAAGCAGCCATGTTTATTGTCACTGGTTTTACAGGACAGTTAAAGGGATGGTGGGATAACATCCTAACTGCTGAAGAAAGGTCTATTATTTCAGAAGCTAAGAAAATAGACCCAACAACTGGATTAGCAACAGCAGAAGAGGATGCTGTAAACACCTTATTATATTCCATTACCAAAAGTTTTATAGGAGACCCGTCCCAATTTCAGGATAGGGCTGCAGAACAATTAGCAAACCTATATTGTCCAACCATGTCTGATTATCGATGGTATAAAGACATGTTTCTATCCAAATTATGTACTCGTGCAGATGGTGCAGCAGAGTATTGGAAAGAAAGATTTATAGCTGGTTTACCTAGGCTTTTAGCTGAGAAGGTTAAAGCCGATATTAGAGTAAAAAATGGAGGAGCTATAAATTATAACTCCATGACCTTTGGTCAATTATCCAGTCAAGTAGTCGAAACTGGAATAAGCATTTGTACTGACTATAAGATTCAGAATAAAATGCGAAATGAATTAACTCAAGGAAAGAAAGAATTGGGATCTTTCTGTGAGCAATTTGGGGTAGAACAAATTAGAGCCCCTAGCAAGCAAACCAAAAAGAATTATAAGAAACCCTCAAGTTCTTATAAACCATACAAGAGACGTAAGAATTATTCTAAGAATAATTATTCCAAGAATAATGAGAAGACCTCATTAGAAAAACCCTATAAGAAAAAACCTTATAAACCCAAAAAACCCCTTAGAACAGACAAAGCAGATGTCAAGTGTTTTAAGTGTGGACGTTTTAGTCATTATGCTAAGACCTGTAGAGTTAAGCAACAGATTAATAGAATTAATGAATTAGGTGTTTCAGAAGAACTGAAACGAAGCCTTATTAATATATTAGAAGATGTCATGATCTTAAATGAAGATCTATCTAGTACATCTGAAGAATCTTCAAATGAAGAAGATTTTGTTAATCAGGTTCTAAACAGCACAGATTCAGAAGCTACTTCTGATGATGATTGTTGTCAAGGATTAGGTCCAGAATTATGTACTTGTGACTCGTGCACAAGAAGTATAAATGTCATTACTAGCACACAAGCTAATACCTTAATAGATATATTAAGAAAAATGCCTGAATCTTCTGAAAAAGAAGAATTCATGATACAAATTAAGTCTATCTTAGAGAAAGAAGAAGAACAAAAAGACATTGTTCACAAAGTAGAATTTAAGGAAATTATGGATAGATTTAAACCCAAGCCTTTAGTATCACCTCAATTAACAGTTAGAGATCTACAGAGTGAGATCTCTCAAATTAAGAAAGAGATAGAATCTTTGAAACAAAAGGATTTAGAACTAGAATTGAAATATCTAGAAATTAAAGGAAATAATATATTAGCATCCACTACTAGTGCCAGCCATTCCAACACTAGTGAAGGATATATTACTATACTAAATAGAATGATTATGCATAAATGGCATTGCCCTATTACCATAGTTATTAAGGATCAGAGATTTGAGTTCATCGCCTTAATAGACTCTGGTGCAGATATGAATTGCATCCAAGAAGGATTAATCCCTACTAAATATTATGAGAAAACTCTAGAAGGATTAAGTGGCGCAGGAGGCCATAGATTAAACATTCAGTATAAACTAACAGATGCAAGGATCTGTAAAGATCATGTCTGTTATAGGACCCATTTCTTATTAGTTAAAGACCTAAATGAGAAGGTTATATTAGGAACCCCATTCCTATCCTTATTATATCCGTTTAAAGTTTCTCATACGGATATAACGGCAGAAGCCCTAGGAAAGGAAATCAAGTTTGATTTTATTGAAGCTCCTAAGATAAGAGACTTAAACAATCTTAAGGAAGCCTCAACCTCTTCTATAAATCTGATAACACAGAAGAGAAAACATATTAATAGTCTTAACAAAGAAGTTCAATATCGCAAGATAGAAGAACAGTTACAGACTAAAGCTATTAGAGATAGAATTAGTAGTCTTCAGCACAAATTCCAAGAAGAAATCTGTGCTGAACATCCAAATGCTTTCTGGGCTAGGAAAAAGCATATGGTTTCTTTACCCTATGAACCAGGGTTTGATGAAAGAACCATACCCACCAAAGCTAGGCCCATCCAAATGAGCCAACAATACCTAGAGTATTGCAAGAAAGAAATTAAGGATTATTTGGATAAAGGATTACTTAGACCCAGTAAATCTCCTTGGAGTTGTACTGGATTCTATGTGAACAATCCAGGAGAGTTAGAGCGTGGCGCTCCCAGATTAGTTATTAATTACAAACCTTTAAACAAAGTTTTACAATGGATTAGATATCCCATTCCAAACAAAAAGGATTTAATTGGACGACTACATAGTTCAATTATATTTTCTAAGTTTGATTTAAAATCAGGATATTACCAAATCCAACTAGATGAAAAGGATAAATATAAAACTGCGTTTGTAGTTCCTTTTGGTCATTATGAATGGAATGTTTTGCCATTAGGACTAAAGAATGCTCCTAGTGAATTCCAGCATATCATGAATGACATATTGAATGATTATCAAGATTTTGCCATTGTTTATCTTGATGATATATTAGTCTTTTCAAAATCTCTCAATCAACATTTTGAGCATTTAGAAAGATTTTTTAAAATCATTAAAGATAATGGTTTAGTTTTATCTGCCAAGAAAATGAAACTATTTGAAGTAAATGTTTGTTTTCTAGGTTTCAATATTTATCAAGGAACCATCACCCCTATTAGTAGAGCTATTGAATTTGGTGATAAGTTTCCTAATGAATTAAAAGATAAAACTCAATTACAGAGATTTCTAGGCTGTGTGAATTATGTGGCTGATTTTATTCCCAATATCCCCACTATTATCTATGGGTTATGTATTGTTTTGCTAATATCCTATATTTTCTATATATATATATATATATATATATATATATATATATATATATATATATATATATATATATATATATATATCGAGATAATTTAATCGATATATAAAAACACGAGATAAATACATAGATTGTTTTTAAATGATACTTTTACATTTTTATATTTATCTATTTTTTATTTGAAACTTCTTTGTTATCTACTTTAATTTTGTCTTTATTTTCACGGGGTAACGTTCAGACTATTTAAATACTGTCTAAGTTCATTCATAAAAAAACACGACGACACCCTGTGCGTATGCACGAGTATCCTACTAGTATCTATTTATACAAACAAACAACTTACAAAATTACAATTTTAGACATATTAATTTTTTGACACATCACCACTTTTGTTTTATTTATCATTTTTTAATTTTACTTTCTCTTCATTTCCCACTCACTCTCTTTCAGTATCACATTTTCCAATATTTCTTACTTCTTACACATCTATTATTAGTGGCCCCACACCCTTTATTTAAAAATATTTCTTTTCCCAATTTTTTTAATCCACTATATAATCTAATATAATTAAATTAATATTAAATAATCTACAACTACTGATTAATATGTAAAACACGGGATAACTGTAATGATATATAAAAAACACGGGATAACTATACTGTTATATAAAAAAACACGGGATAACTGCATCGATATATTTGATAATCTATCTTTTACTATCTATTATAATGTACTTATCCACTAAAATAATCAATTAAAAACTATGAGATAACTGCACTGATATATAAAAAAAACATGGGATAACTATACTAATATGTAAAAAACCACACGAGATAACTGCAATGATATGTATAAAAACACGGGATAACTGCACTGATATATAAAAAACACTTCACTGAAATATTTGATAATCTATCATCTATCCGTTACAGTCTACTATAATCTATTAATCAACTAAAAATTAATAATCAATTGAAACTATAAGATAACTTCATTGATATATTAAAAAACACTTGATAACTTTATTGAAATATAAAAAACACGGGATAATTGCAATGATATATGTAAAAACACGAGATAGCTGCACTGATATATATAAAAACACGGGATAACAACACTGACACTAATACATAAAAGAACACAGGATAAATGCACAGATTGTTTTTAAATGATACTTTTACATTTTTAGATTTTAATGTTTATCTAATTTTTTATTTGAGACTCCTTTTTTAATTACTTTAAATTTGTCTTTTTTTCACGAGGTGTTGTCCAGACTATTTAAATTATGTCTAAGTTCATTCATGAAAAGAATATAGTAGCACCCGTGCGTATGCACGGGTATCCTACTAGTTTCAACTAAAATATCATTCGAATTGTCATCAAGATTCTCCCAATTTCTTGGATCATAAATATCACAATGAGGATTTTCTTGTTCATTAGAAACGTCATTAGGTGCATTTGGCACATCAATATTATCAAGATTATCAGTATTAGATGCATTTGGCTCATCGTTAGGAAGACTTGAATTATCATCAATTTCATCATTGTTATCCAAATTTTCTTAGGTATCTACCTTTTTAAAAACAAATTTATCAAGAGCTCCTTTTTATGATTTTATGAGCTCTTCATTTAAAAAAAAATTCGTTTTTCACTACCAGATAAATGTTTTTTAGGAAACATCTTAAAATAAATAAAATACTCAAGTAGAAACCAAACATAAGTATAGAATAATAGCACCTGGGAAGTAGAAGTTACAGCGGCACAACTTAATCGTTTGTCATCATCTTCAAACTGACATTATGTTAACTCCCCTCAACAAAAACACGCCTTCAATAGAAGAATCAAAACCACATGAAATTATTATTTGTTTTTTATCTTCATAAAAATTTATACGAAGGGAATTAGGAAAACAACAACAATATCATCATGTATAAAAAAATTAGACGCTCCACTAACCTGATTTGCAGTGTAGCCTATATGAAGCAATTTTGGGAATTTTAGACTTCAGAATTTGATTCTCAAACGTTTTGTTATTAACAGTGATAATTTGGGAATGGAATTTTGGGTAAAATGAGAATAATAAGTGGGTTTTTATAATAGAGAATTGAATGGGGTGTGTTGGGAAAGAAGGAATTGAATGGAAATATGGAATTATTAGGACTGATTATTATGTGGAGTAGCAATCGAGAGAGCTAGGATAATGAAGGGGCAACAAATTTCAGAGTTTGTAGATATAAGTTGGGCATTTTTTATTTAATTTTTGTTTATAATACTAGTATATTTTTTTATATTTCTAGTATAATTTAGGCTTAGTATAAAAAATTGTTGGCCCACGTTAGGCGGTCGCACCCCCGGCCAAACCCCAGGGTCAGCCATGTTTTTATGGCAAGGTTCGCTGTGGATTTTAATTTCTAATAAATGACAATTTCCATTTTCCAGTCACTACCAAAAATTACCTATTATAGTGATTTTTAGACTTATATAAATCTTATCGCAATGGTTGAATTAGCTCTATAATCTCACTTCTTAAGCGCGGTTATATGTGACTATTTTAGTTGATTCCACTATTGTATCATTTAAAAGTGCTTACTTGAGGAAGCGCTTAAGAAGCGCTATAACTATAAGATAAACTTGGGTCAAGTTCATCATGTTGTTCACTAAAAAAAAACACTAAAATAGTCACCAACTACTTTTACCTATTTTTAAAGATGTTTCATTATTTGTTTCACATAGTTTTGAGTGTTATTGCATCTTTTTAGTGTGGACCGTGATGAACTTGACCTAACCAATTGGACCAAAGTTTTATCCTTACTATAAAAGATGAAAGATTTAAATTAAACAACTTGATTATCTCGTGAGTATGGATGTGCGCACACATGTAGGAACATAATTGAAATATAGATAAAAAAAAAATAAACAGTTTATCCCATTAGAGCTTTTACAAAAAACTGGAACTCAAGACTTTGCGATAAGACACAAATCCAGTTACCGCTTGAACCAATCTTTTTAAAATCTATCTAAAAAAAATCACGATAATGTTAATTATTTTAACTTTTGAGTAACTAATAAAACAATTGTCTTATTTTTTTTTTGAAAAGTAATGTTTTTAATGTGCATAATAAATTTCTAATGTGCATTGTAAAACACTTTTATAATGGTAATTTTAATATGAAAAGGTGGATGCAATGAACCTCGCTTGTTTCTTTATAACCAGGGGTTATCATAACAAAAATGTTATTTGGACATTGAATTTTAGACAAAAATAGACAAAAACCAACTTACAACACCAATTAACCAAGTTTTTTAGACAATTAGTCAACCTGCTTTTTCACAGTTTTCGAGGCGTTGATTAAAAACTTGATTAATTTATCACTTGGCTAATAGTCTAAAAAACTTGGTTAATTGATGTTGTAAGTTGATTTTTGTCAATTTTTGTCTAAAATCTCATGTCCATATAACATTGTTGTTATCATAACAATGACAACCATAAGATTCATGAGGTTTTTTTGTCAAATATTCATGAGGTTTTTTGTGTTTAAAAATGAGCAATTAATTGATATGTTTTTTCCTCCTCTCCTCTGTTTCCCAAGCTTGAATTTGGGGTCGATTTAACATGTCTTTAGGCCTAAAGTGAAGAGCATTTTTTAGTGACCAAAAAAATCTGAAGCCCTTTAAAATAAATAGTAATATTTTATTTAAACTTTTATGTTTATTTAAATTTTTGTATTTTAAAAATTAGATATTAAAAAGATTAGTAGTCCCTTTTTTATCAGTTTGTAGTCCCCAAACTTGCACCTAGTTAAAGTGGATTTTTCCATCAAATTTGGGTCAATGCTATAGAGTGAATTTTCACATCGATGTCACTACTATTTAAATTTTAAACATCAATTAATCTTAGGGTTTTCACTACTATTTTTTGTTTTTTTTAAACGAAGGACACGTTAATTAACTTAAGTTTAATAATAAACTTATTAATTTTAGGATTTAATCAGCATACAATAATAATGAACAATTATTTTATAACGTCAACCAGTCAGAAATTGACATATCATAGTAACAATATTTAACTTTTATTCCACTCATAAGTAACATCAATTATGATTTCTTATTGGTTGATAGTGTACAAAATGTTTACACTGTCAATGCATACAAACTATAATCTCTCTTTTTTTACAACAACAAATAATTATAATCTCTTAAACTTTATTAAAAGAAGTTTTATAAATTAATGGGCATATGTTATTTATTAACAACAGACTGAAATTTGAGTGTTTATTCAGAACTATTCAGAATCTAAAATGGGAAACCTCAAAGAGTTTAAATAAAGGGAAAAAAAATTATAAACGCGGTTGGTTGAAATGTTAGCAAAAGTTTTTGATGTTGCACCATAGAAGGACAAAATGTATCTAATGAGTAATGCTAAATATAGAGCCATATTCAAAGAATATAACAATGTCGACTAAAAATGGAATATATAGTATAACAATGTGGAACATGCCGTTATTGATATATAGACAGATGGATAATATGACTTAAATTTGAAAAAGAAATGGCCAAAAATTTTCACCCAATAAGATTCACTCATCCAGTAGGGTATATAGCTAGGTTGTATAGTATCCACCTTGCATATTCTTCCATACAATCATTGTCAAGAATATTGTGGCAATGATAATATAGCCTTTATGTGATGCAAAAACTACCATGTAGGTTTTATAGATGCATAAATAACATGTGTGTGCAAATAATCATATTAAGCAATTAAAATGAAAATGAATATATGTCTACTTGGAGTTGGTAGGGTGGGTCTGGTCCGACTTATGATACTAAACAATATTTTAGTAATTATTATTAAATAAGTATAATAGTAATTTCTCCATCAATGAAAAAATTCGGTGACCACACTAAGCTATATTGTGGCAATTATGTACTAACCAGTGTTTTCATTTACTCGTTCACTCACCACACTAAAACTAAATTGTGGTTAATATGCAACGACAGACCTACATGGTCTTGAGGGGGTTCACTTGAACCCCCTGAAAAAGAAATATTCTACTTACCCTCTTTATAAAAAAAATTAACCGCCTGGAATTTTAAAATTGCACTAGTATCTCTTTTTTTTTAGATAAACAATTTATTGTATTAATGATACTAAGAAGAGTGGCACACAAGGAGTGCACCACCCTTACACCTAGGGGCCTCATTAAAACCTCCGAGGGCCAAAACCCATTGGGAAAAAGACTCAGGGAGGGAAAAAGAGTACCCCAACTATAAGATACATCGTCAACATGTTTATGAGATTACAATAAAGAAAAACAGCCCAACGGGCAAACAATCCATTCCGACCATTCAACCCGACACTTCCTCCCCTTTCGTGCTTTAAACCAGCTCCATGCACAAAACTTGACTCTTGTGACTATTTCAGAAACGGTAGCTAACTCCCCTTGGAAAACGATCTTATTCCTTGCCAACCAAAGCGTCCATACAGCTAGCCAAATTAAGTGTTTAACTCCTTTGACTTTCTTTCCCCTAACCAATTTGCCAAATTCTTGAAAGTGTGTAATAACGTCGCTAAAAGCTCCGAGAGGCTCCCCCATCCAAGAAATAATTTGTTGCCAGACAGTTTGGGCGACATCACATTCAATAAATAAATGCATTACTGTCTCGTCCTCTTTGAAACACATCACGCAGTTGCGGTCTCTTTGCGATTGTAAAATACCACGCTCGTGTTGCCACTATGCCCAATAGAGCACGCCATGCAAAGATCAAAACTTTCGAAGGCGCATCATTCTTCCATAATTTTCTACAAGCTTCGGCCACCCCATCCCCCACCTGACCCCGCGGACCTACAAAAAAATTCATCAACCAAATTGTATCATTTTGACCGAAAACCAAAGAATGCAGCATCAGCGTAAATATCCAGCGATCATCGATCTGCTTTGTCATTGGGCTGATGGGACCAAGCATATCCTGCAGAATTTCAATAATGGGCCACCATAATGGTTTAATGCTTGAGATTGAGCTGGGCTCACTAAATTGAGGTTTAGAAACAAATTGACACATTTGGGTCCAGCCTGATTTTCCGATGGCTCTCAATGTTTTGGGCTAGGTTACAAAACATGGTTCAGTAGATATATGGGGTCATCCCGACCCATTTTTTTACATTATGGTCTGTTAGGCTAGGTCGAGATAACCCAACCCACTCCACGACGTCTCCATATGTCGATCGTTGGGCAACTTTAATATTTTACTCATACTAGTAGAGACCTAGTGTGTCCCTTGCTTCATGGGCTACTTGGCAACACCCACAATGAGGCAAGGGGGTGTGAGGGCCTTTTTACTTTGTTTTGTGGGCTAAACTCTACTCGTAGACAAGAGTCATACCAATATGAACGTCTTGTACTTGGAGGCCTTATGTGAGATCCAAATATACATATAGTATGTTCCTAGAGCCCACAACAGAGTTGTGTGGTGCCTAGACGATTTAGTCCTCTTGGATTGTTGTGGTATGGGTCTTACCCATTGAAATGAAAATCACACTTTCTGAACCCAAAAAAACATATAGTATGTAGGGGTATTGCTACCTAGGGTTGTGCATGGTGTATCGAGGACCCTGAGTCCGTAGGTGTAAATTATTTAACTTTAATTAACAATTATTATCATATATACACAAATAAGGCTAAATTGTACTTTTTGTTTCTTGTGTTTATTTTAGATTTCAAGTTTGAATTGGTCACTTATGTTTACAAGGTATACCAATGTGAGTCCTCTTATTGTTTGGGTTCAGAAGTGGCCCTTTTATAAATAAAAAAAATGTACAAATGTGGTTCCCTTTTTTGTTCCATAATGGCAGGGAGTCATACAAAAAGTAAATAACTTTGATATAATTTTTTTTAAGCAGCTTTGATATAATTTTTATAACATAAGGGACCACTTCAAATAATAATAATAATAATAATAAGACGGCCACAATGGTATAACTTTTACACATAAGTAGGGGTGGAAATAAGCTAGCATTTTCAAGGCTTGAAATGTTATGTCTAAGTCTTGTCTATTACCCACCATAGGCCTATTTTTAAGGTATAGTTTGACTTTTTCGAAAGTCTGTCGAGGCTTGAAACTCTATTTAAAAGTTTACATCACTATTTTTTACGAAAGCCTAAACAATTCAAGTGGTACAGACTTTTGTAAATAGACTAACAACATAAAATGTCAATGAAATTAAGTTCAATTTTGAGATATTTAACCTTTTTTTAGAATCTAACTTTATATGACATCCTATTTGAGTTTTTTTTTATTTTATAATACTATGTCTAAATACATCAAAAACTGATGTAAGTTAGTATGAATGATATGTCTAATCAAATATTCCATTCGTAAAAAAAAAGGAATTGAATAACCTAATAAAAATTAGGACTGTTCTTTTGCATAGAATACTACTGATGGCAAAAAAAAAAAAAACACACACACACACACATCCCTTATCATCAATTCATGTTATTACAAATTTTTATGTAATTATTGTTAATGATAACCTCTTTTACGATGTGACAATGCATAATAAGATGATAATGTGTGAAACTATTATACCAGTTTTTAAACTAAAATTAAATCATCAACTTCTCTCTTCTTGGAACATCCTATGTTAATGACTAACAATTAACAACACAACACAACAAGTGAAATCACAGTTTTTATAGATTAATAACTTAATGAAAAGTATGTATCTAGATTCTGTATCAGAGACACTAGACTAGATTATGGATATCTATATAAATTCTAGTATTGTGAGTAAACTGAAATTCATGAAACATGATAATGTAATACAAATAAGACTGAAGAATCCAAATTAAAAGAACTCAAAATCCAGATATTTACCACCTCCAGATTTCATGTCATTATTACCAACCATTCTCTTACTATTGTTGCCAGCCGCAACATTATCAACTGCTTCAAACTTAGCTGGTGGTGGTAGTAATTCACTTTCCATTGGTCTTGGAACTTCAGGTGGTGTGCTACACCTAATCAATGCCCAGTTTACACCTTCAAAGAAAGGGTGTTGTTTAAGCTCAGTTGCACCTCGCTTAACTCCGAGACGGTGCTGCGGTTCCTTCACAAGCAAACCTCGAATGAGATCCCGGCTTGCATAACTCGTGGCCGGTGATTCAGGAAATTTGAGCTGCTGGCCTACTACATTGAATAGTGTGGCACGGTTTCCTGATCCTTTGAAAGGTGTTTTACCGTATAACAACTCGTGCAAGAAAATTCCGAATGTCCACCAATCAACTGCACTTCCATGACCTTCTCCTTTGATGATTTCAGGTGCGAGATATTCATGAGTGCCTACGAAGGACATTGAGCGAGCCGATGTAGGCTCGGCGAGAAGCTCTGGGAGTGCGCCGAATGGTAGGCCAGGCTCGGCTTTAGGCTTTCGTGACTTCTTGTTTTTCTGCGGAAATAGTTTGGGCAGAAAACAAGAAGGCTGGATGCATGCTGATGAGGGCTCAATACAAGAAGGTTGGACACAGAACGCACCGCCATTAGCACGTTTTGAAGGGTCGCCGTCGTTAATTCGGACAAGGGTAGGTGAAACAGCACATCTAAGAGAAAGATCAAAGTCGGAAAGCATTATGTGCCCGTCGTCTCGGACCAGTACATTTTCCGGTTTAAGGTCTCGATAAACAACTCCAAGCATGTGAAGATATTCAAGTGCTAATAGGACCTCTGCAGCATAAAACCTACGTACAGATAATGACAAGTATTTCAGTCTCCACAGGTAAGAAAAGGTGCATCTCAAAAGCTACACAATAAATACTATCATAGACTAGATACATCAGTTATTCAATGAACCTAAATGAAATCTACATTTTTTTGCTTATAAATAGGTCTAGAGGGAGTACTAGGAAAAAAACACATCATGAGTGAAACTTCGATTACGTAACCATGCATGAACACATAAAGATCTCGACCAGAAAAACAGATCATTGTGATGGAAAACATTCAGAGCAAATAAGAAACAGTTCTGCATATTTGTAAAGTACAAAACATACCGTGCAGCATACTCCGAGAAATGTTTCCCAGGTTGTCGTTGTCTTAAGGCGTGTAGATCACCTCCTGGACAGTATTCCATTACCAAACACGAGAACCTATCAGTCTCGAAATGTGTATACAATGTAGGCAGAAATGGATGATCCAACAACTGCAATATCTCTCTTTCTGTCTGTGCCCTAATCAGCTTCTTTCTGGCTGCAAGTGACGCCTTATCCATAACTTTCATCGCAAAATAACACCGAGTTGCACTCAGCTCCGAGAGATAAACACTACCGATATCGCCACAACCAAGTCTTTTGAGTAACCTAAAATGACTCATACCCAAAATTCCATCTCGCGCTCGAACGGCAAGGATAGCCTTCCACCTAGGATCATTTCCTTTGTGAGGTTTATTGGCACTACCAGTGATGTTACTCCAATTGCTGTCATCACTAAGACCACTACTATCACTTGCTCGACTAGCGCTAGTTTTCGCACTTTCAAGTGAATCCCCCTTAACACTTCCTTTAATAATACTATCAAAATTCCTGTCTATACTAAGCATACCATCACTAGTGATTGCATCACTCTGATATGTACTTGCACAACTATTAGCAATGCTCATTGTTCTATCAATACTACTATGTGGACTAGCATTACCACTTGGAGTTGGAGGAAGAGAAGTATCCCAAACAATTTCTTTCTCCTCCGAATCCGGGGGAAGGAGAGAGTTCTCGGTATTCTGTGATGCACGAGCACCTGGCGAGGCTAAGTTCCCTAAATCAGTTGATTCATCTACCAGACTATCTGTTGGCGAAACAACAGCTATGCCTGGTTTCTTGGTGGGAATACGAATCGATAGATCTTCTAGGAAAGGACTTTTCAAGGACATGCTCTTCATTAAACATCCAGCCTCGGGTTTCTTTTGACCTACCGGTACATAAACCGTTCTCATGAGATCAGTATCAACAGGTTCGGGGGGATGACTAGCACCAGAAAATGATTCCCCAATCAATGTCTCAATATCAGGCATAAGTTCTTTAGGTTCTGGAAAAGAAGTGTTTCCTTTCAATGTTCTTGTAGGTGCAGGCGAGACAGGTTCTTGAGAGGACCGAGTATCGAATCCCATATCGTCTCTTACCAAAAGTATTCTTGCATTTGACAATTGAGCAACTTCTCTGATGGAGGCCAGACGCGTCATAGGGCCATCTCGTGCTTTCGTAAACTGATTCACGTCTCTTGCTGAAATCCCTCGCACACTCGAAACATCCTGCCCGTTTAGTCTGTGACCAGCTTCTCTTATTGCAGCTGTGTGTGCACTAGATACCTCAACTAGGACAGGCAAGGTTCTAGGAAGTGTCTTTGGCTCAGCAATCCTCTCCATATCAGAGTATCATATATCTCCAAATAAAGACTTCAAGTTAAGAAAAACCTGCAATAAGAGCAAAGAGCTAATGAAATTAAGTTGGTTTTTCAATAACTCTATAAACAATTATGAACAATGAAACAGAATGTAATGCAAACATGCTTGAGCGAAGAATGTCTCTTACTTATAATGAAAAATAAAGAAAAAAATCAATTCGGAGCTAGAAGCATCAGACATTCTTAGAATTTGGGTTGGGTCTAACTCAACTCTACAAAACCGACTTATAGAGTGAAGAATGTCTCTCACTTATAAACTATTTTTCAAGCCATATAACATCTGGTGTGAAACTCTTAACACACATCGGAAATCATGGACACCATCAAACCACAAAGGCTTATGTGAAACCCATTTCCCAATACTGATATAGCTCTAGATACATAGAAGCTCAAAATATTGGAGTTTGAAAATTGATATATACAGAAAAAACACAGTTAATCAAAGCAAAAACTCATCAAATGGGGAAATGCAATTTAGCTTGTGGATGCCTGTTAGCATGTATAATCAATCATAGTCTCACGAGTTCAAGTAGGTAGCTCAGTTGGTGAGTTGAAAAACACAAGGTTCCGGGTTCAAATCCTAGAAATTGACATTTACTCTTCAACTAATTAATTAACAACCACTAACATTTTTCAGTCAAAAAATAGCCTCACCCACCTTTCAATCATAGTAACTCAAAATACAAACCTTTGAGCAAGAAACATCAACATCTGAGGAAATTAAAAACATAAACAAGATATAATAAGAAAGGAAAAGGGCTACAAGAACATGCAAATCAAGAAATGACCCCAAAGAGCAAACACTCCCAACATTATCTTCTATTTCCAACTGGAAAACAATCACCTAAACCACTTAAGAAAAATCCAAAACTGTCAAAACAAAAAATAAAAAGTGAATCAAAGAGAGATCTAGACAACCAATAAAGGAGAAACAAACAAACAAGACATGATAGAAAGAAAGAACAAAAACCCACCATTAAAATGAAGAGGAAAAACTATGTTGCCTCCTTTGATTGTCCTCTTTCAGAGTTCTTCATCACAGAGCTTCTTCAGTATTCCATCCACAAAAACACACTCTCTGTAATCAAAAGTGTAAAGATTGAAGGTGTAAAACAAATCACAACAAGAATAGTGAGAGAAGAAGGGTTTTCTTTTCTCTCAATTCTGAGTGGGGAAGGGGATGTCTGTGATTGATTGATTTATGGAACTAAAGTGTGGCTTGAAGTAGATTAAGGTACAGTTTACTTTTGCTTTATCTCTTTCTCTTCTTTCTATTCTGTTTTTGTGGTTTTTTTGATTTTGAATGAATGGATCACAAGGAAGAGAAGTGAATGAGTAGTACTACAGTGAGTGAGTGTGGGACATAGGAGAGAGAAAGTGGGGTCATATGTGTTCCTTATTTGAGGTACATTGCTTTGCTTTTCAAAGGTGGGGGACACTGAATGAAAACAAAAAACAATAGAAAAAAGATAGAAACTGAATGGGACTGCCGTGGCCAACTCATTTTTCCTTATCTCGAATTCGGTATTGGACATGTAGCAGTATAAAATCTCTTGAGGAATAATTTTACGGCTCATTTGGTCCTATCTGACTCAAGGGTCGTCTTTATCGCTCATTATAGTTCTACTCAGTTCGAAAGATTAGTCTCTGTAATTATGCACAGAAAATACATAATTTATTTTATAAAAAAGAAAAAAGTAACGGCGAGTCTATATCACGCGATTCTTTGCAAAATTAATCATCATTCAATTGTACAGATTTTTGTTTCTGAGAGTTACTTTAACGTATTGTAGTACTCCTTGGACGGTAAAGCGTTTGCGGGTTCACATGCTCCAACCAGTTGCCAACTCCTCACAAAATAAACACGAGAAAAAGCATGCGACTATATTTCTTGGGTAATTTGTTTTGTTCTAATTTTACTCCCGTCTTTTTTGTTAAACGGATTTATCTAATTAATGCATAAATTTGTAGTAGAAAAATTTTAAAATGGATTTATTTGTAAATTAGATAAATCTGTTGAATATAAAAAACTCAAAACGTATTTATCTTGAAATTAGGTAAATACGTTGTTGATTTATTCATAACACATAAATCTGTTTTAAATTAGGTAAACTCGTTGAATATAAAAAAAACCCATCTATGTATTAGTATCGTCAGATGCATAACGCTCCCACTGCATAGCAATTGGAGGCAATGGAGTAATGGACACTCAGACCTCAACATAACCTGCATCTAATGACGATTCTTCACGAATGCAATAGAGATGTTGGGGAGACTCTTACTCTTCGAATATGCACCTCTCAACAAGAAAAAAGTATAGGAGCCTATCAACGCTAATGAAATTAGGGCAACATTATATTCGGTAGCTATAATGTACCCCATATCAGGCATTGACAACCACTTGTCCTCATCATGGAGCTCCAAGTTAGTAACATATAATGACTCTCTAATAGTTGCAAGTCGACTCCCAAATAACTCACCATATAGATCTGTACATGAGTTTAGTTCTTGAAGTAGGTCTTGCCGCCGGTAATTTTTTAGTTTTTTTTTTTTTTTAAAACCGCCGGTAATTTTTCAGATATTTTTTTTTTAAAAAAAACCGCCGGTAACAAGTGAAAATCCGCCGGTAATTTTTTAGTTTTTTTTTTAAAAAAAAACCGCCGGTAACAACTCAAAAACCGCCGGTAATTTTTCTGTTTTTTTTTTAAAAAAAAAACCGCCGGTAACACGTCCATTTCCACCGGTAATATATAATTTTTTTTTAAAAAAACGTTTTTGAAAAATAATTTTAAATTTTTAATATTTAAAATAAAAAATAATTTAATAATTTGAAAATAATATTTAAATTTTAAAATTATTTTCGAATTAGTTTTTTAATTTTTTTAAAATTATTTGAATTATTTATTTATTTATTAAGAAGTAAGTAAAAAAATGTAGTAGAATAAGAATGAAGGAGAGTATGAGAAGTAAGAATATAGGAGAGAATGAGAATGAAGATGAAGAAGTGTAAAAGAAATATGAATGAATGAGAAGGAAGAAGAAAGAGGAAATGTAGAAGAGAGATATTTAGGGAAATTTATGGAGATTGAAGAGTATGAGAAAGAAGAAAAGTATGAGAAGTAAGAATATAGGAGAGAATGAGAATGAAGATTAAGAAGTGTAGAAGAAATATGAATGAATGAGAAGGAAGAAGAAAGAGGAAATGTAGAAGAGAGATATTTAGGAAAATTTATGGAGATTGGAGAGTATGAGAAAGAAGAAGAGTATGAGAAGTAAGAATATAGGAGAGAATGAGAATGAAGATTAAGAAGTGTAAAAGAAATATGAATGAATGAGAATGAAGAAGAAAGATGAAATGTAGAAGAGAATGAGAAAGAAAGAAATGAGAGAATGAGAAGAGTGTAGGAGAAAATTTTATTTATAGACATTTTTGAATAGTTAAATGATTTTTAAACATTCTGCATGGATTTTTTTAAAAAAATTATTTTTTAAAAAAAAACCGCCGTAATGTTCAAAAATCGCCGAGAATATCGCGGCGGATTTTTAACATTAGCGGCGGATTTTTTAAAAAAATTTATTATTTTTTTTTTTAAGAAAATCCGCCGGTAATGTTTAAAAATCCACCGGTAATATTAAAAAAACCGCCGGTAAATTACGGCGGATTTTTGAATTATTACCGCGTTTTTTAAAATAATTTTTTTTTTTAAAACCGCGCGAATATGTTCAAAAATCGCCGGAAATATTCTGCGTGAAAAATCCGCCGGAAACACTACTTTTTTCGCCGGAAAAAATCCGCCGGAAGGCACCAAATCCGCCGGAAATTTACCGGCAGAAAAAATCCGCCGGTATTACGTGAATTTCTTGTAGTGTTCAATGAGGACGAAAATGCAACATCAATGGCACTCATAAGACCAAGATCTCTGTCAAACAAAAACACCTGAGGCATTAGACCCTCTACCTCAAACATATCCCTCAACATTTGCAATGCCCATCTAAAATGGTCATATATATCGCTCATGTGCTAAATATGTGAATGCAAGTGAGAATGTCAACTCCATGGAAATCACACCAACAATTTCCAAGAGAGATATTTTGTATTTACTTGTCTTGTATTTGTTGTCAAGAATCAGAACCCTAGTAAACAATCTGAATAATTTGAGTGAGTTTGGATGTGCCCACATGATGTCACTGATAACATCTGTTCCATCAACTTTTCTGCTCCAACATAAATACTTTTGAGAATCTATCAATTACATAAGCTCTTGAATCTCAGTTCTAGGACCCCTCAAAGAAGACCGATACATGGTATGTTGCCTATAGAGTTGGAGCGTTGAAGTCACATTTCCAACAAATTTTGCCTTCAATGCATTTATATTGTCTCTAGGTGCAACCTTCAACTTGGTGTGCTCGTCCACCATTGCCTTCTCCTCACTCGTTACCCGCCCAAAGAATGTGATGCTAATGCATGTTTTAAGCAGCTCATGTGTGTACAGTCCATAGATAGCCCTCACGCTCCAACCCCCAACATCACGCCTCAATGTAGCTCTCAACGTAAAAGGACAATCAAGCTTCTTTGAGGACTTCACTCTAGAAGCATTGTTGTATTTTCCAGATTTTTCGCAACCAAATATTATTTTATCTTTCGTCCCCATTTTACCTCCAGCTCTGTAAGATTTAAGGATGATTACAACCATTCTGTTTGCTTTCCCAACCTTTCTGACTCATCGTACAACATCATCACGTGTTAGAAATACCTATAAAATAAACAACAATTAGTTATTTAATTAATTAAATATCTACCCACATTTTCTCCAAAATAATTAATTAAATATACCTAATCTGTCCTGAATGGCTCTGATAAATCTATCGAGAACGGAGCCAACTGCCCATTCGTACACGAAGACAACTGGTCATCTATATCCATACCTGTTTCATTTTAAAAAATTAACTAAAATTCACAAAATTACAAAATGGATTTATGTTGTTTATACATAAATCCGTTTTTGATTTATAGGTAATGGATTTAAGTATTTTATAGATAAATCCGTTGGAAACAAATTTATCTTTTATTATAGGTAAATTCGTTTATACGTAACGGATTTAAGTATTTTTAAAAGATAAATTCATTGTTAATAATTTATTTGGCAAACGGAATTATATATTTTATAGATAAATTCGTTGTGTAATTTCTCAAAACGAATTTACCTATAATAAAAGATAAATTTGTTTTGAGAAATAACACAACGAATTTATCTATAAAATATATAATTCCGTTTGCCAAATAAATTATTAACAATGGATTTATCATTTAAAAAATATAAATCTGTAATTGAAATTAGTGATAACGGATTTAATAAATGCAGAGTAAATCTGGCGTAATAAATGTTGGGACCACTTGTTGTTGAATGTAATGAATGAGAAGGGTAGTTTGGGTATATTCAAAAATGGTGGGGGTATAAAGTCCATTGGTGGGGTATAAAAAATAACATCCATATTTCTTACCACATTTACGGGATTGTGATCCTCTTAATTTCTCAAAAGAAATGCAGAGGTTCATTACCTAAGTTTTGAATGTATTAAAACACACATTCCTAAAATAAAATATATATATATATATATATATATATATATATATATATATATATATATATATATATATATATATATATATATATATATATATAGGCATTTATATATTTTATACATCCAAAACATTGGTAATAGACCATCCATTTCTTTTGAGAAATGGAGAGGATCCCCACCCGCTGTTTACCCATTAAGAAATGTGTCACTTTCACTCAACTTTAATAAAATGTCTGACTAACACTATTGACCTAGTGGAATAAGATAGGGTCGACCCGGTGCTCTCGAGTTAGATTTTTGTAGTGGACAAATTTTGTGTTGACCACCACAAAATTTGCTTCGAAACACAAGTGAGAATTAGTCTTTCATCGTTAAAAGCGTTGAAACATTCAATGGATATTCTGTATTAATCCTAAAACTAAAATAAAATGCCACGCAAAAGAATTAAGTGAGACAAGTCATGTTCAAATCTACTATAAATTGATGCTATTAAACTACCTACAAATTTACCATTCTGTCCTCCAAAAATTTTCCTCTCAGTATTTTTTTACCCTTCTCTATCCATTTTTAAATCTCCCGCTCCAAAATCTCAGCCATGTAAAGCACATTGTCCAAAAACAGAGGCTCTTTCTTTTGTCTAATGGTTCGTTCAGTAGGCATATAATCTAATGGTAACATACTCTGTCCCTTGGAAATAACAAACTCGTCCTGCATCACCTTTCCCTATCTCTATTTTATCTACTATAAATTGATGCTATTAAACTACCTACAAATTTACCATTCTGTCCTCCAAAAATTTTCCTCTCAGTATTTTTTTACCCTTCTCTATCCATTTTTAAATCTCCCGCTCCAAAATCTCAGCCATGTAAAGCACATTGTCCAAAAACAGAGGCTCTTTCTTTTGTCTAATGGTTCGTTCAGTAGGCATATAATCTAATGGTAACATACGCTGTCCCTTGGAAATAACAAACTCGTCCTGCATCACCTTTCCCTATCTCTATTTTATTTCTATCGCTAATTTTCAGCTCTCATGCCTTTTCTTCTTTCAAATTCAAACTTTTATCCTCTCCCTCCTTTATTTCTTCATTTGCCAATCCATCATATTTTACCTCTATTTTGAAGCTACTGCTCATCTTCTCATCATATCATCTTTTACCCTCAAAACCATATTACTATCATTGTTCCCATGGAGAGATTCAAAATGAAAACCTCACACACAACCCCCTTGGTGATGTTCAATAGATAACCGCAATTCTCAATACTATGGATCACTATATATACACATATGTACACATATACTTAAGCACAAAATGGACATGACCGTTAGAGGGGTTAGCTTAGATGCTAACAAACTCTAACGGTATAAACCATCTAGGAACAACCACAACAAACTTCACCCACATGTTTGAAATGTTTTAAATGCTTGTGGTAGTTCTGTTTGTTATGTTTGTTGATAGTTAAGTTTATATAGGAGTATTAGGTTTTAGGTTTTTTTCATTACCAGAAAACCAACTTCGACCACCTTCATTTTTTCCAAGGCTGATTAATATAGTGAAACAGTGATCCGCGTGAGGTAAGAAGATATAGAGAAGAAAGTGGTTGCAGTAGCATTTTACTTTGATTGGTAAGGACACTATTTGGCTGAATATCTTTATGTAATCCATTTTACTCTCTTGATTATTATGCTATTTTCCATTTTACTCTAAAAAATTATTTCATTTTCCATTCTTGCAGTTTATAATTTCCAGTAATGACCCGAGGTTCTAGAATTTTAAAGTTATAGGAGGAAGAGGATGTTGCTGGTATCAAAGTACCTGAGGTTCTTATAAAAGAAGAGAAGATCTTCCTCTTCCATTCTCTATTTTGTTCTTTGTATAGAGTACTATTGTTGCTGCCTTTAAGTGGATAAAAGCATAAATATGATGTATCTTAAATTCTTTGGTTAAATTTGGGCTTGATTTGGTTGGTCAATTTGGACTTTAGTCTCATTCTGAATGGTTTTTTTCCTCATTATTACTAATTATTAGTGTCATATTGAAATATTTTGAAGGCAATGTAATATTGTCACGGGTAAGATTCGCACTAATTAAATCCACAAGAATAATGTTCACGAAGTAAGATTTGGTCTAATTAAAATCTTCTACTTTAAGTTTGTGTTGGATTTTCACGAATTAATGTTTAGACAAATTAAATTTTGACTGAGACCGTTCATAAAAACAACACGATAGTGCCCGTGCGTATGCACGGGTATATCGCTAGTAAAGATCAAATCAGTCTTCAATAATTTTTTTTAAAAAAAAACTAGAAGAAGAAAATCAATTTTCTCTTCCTTTAGGTAATGAGTCAAAAATTTGATGACAACTTCCCTTTTCATCCTACCTGTCTCTCCTAATTTCTTTATTTCTGTTCCCACATTAAAAACTAAATTGAAACCAAAAGAAGTAAAGTAACCATAATAGGAAATTTTTATTTGAATAATAATTGAAGCCAGAAAAATGATCATCTGGAGCTGTATAAACAAATTATGGGTGAGAGAGTATGTACCATGATCGATGTTTACACTTTACACAAAAGGTATATGATGTGGGGACTCCACCAAAGTGGCTGCGTGGCAATCAGCAGCATTCTTAAATTTTAGAGAAATTTTAATATTTATTTTATTTCTTACATTTTTTAATTAATCTATATTTTACAAAATTAATAATACACCATATTTTACAAAATTAATAATATTTTTTTGGTATCTAGACGGAGTGGTCACTACCACTAGAAACTCACACAACAACTGTGAGGTCTTTGATTCGAATCCGAGACATGATTTACAGCCTAACAATATCGACATTTGCCAGTTGAGCTAGGCCTTACGGATAAATTAATAATCTTTAAAAAAATCGATTTATAAATATGAGAGTATAAATACTAAGTGTATAAATATAGTATGTAAATCATATATTCAAATTTAAGTTAAATATATTTTTAGTCCATAGATAGTGGTTCACAATTTTAATTTTAGTCCTTATAAAATTAAAATAATTTGAGGTATTATTGTTATGTACTAAACTTTGCAAATTCACTTGATGTGTTATGATAGAAAAATCTGCAAACTATATGTTCAAAATTCAATTTCTACATTTGCATTTCCCTTATTTGGTTTCTTGAGTTTTTTGCGCTTAAAAATTTTACTTTTAGTTCATCCCTTGTTAAAAATTATAAGTTTTTGTGGGGTAGGTGTTTATAATTATCTTAACATGTATGCAAAACATCATTCAAAAATCTGAAGGATATAAATAAGTTGACATTTTATAACGACTAAAACTGCTGACGAAGAATATTGTGAGGACTCTAAGTCGATTTTAAGTTTTATAAGAAGTAAAAACAAAATTTTCAAATTTCATAAGGACTAAAATCATATTTAACCCATTAATTTGTGATTCATATATCTTTCTTGGAATATTCATATTTAGTACACGTACGAGTGCAAAATTGGGAAAATGATATGTGATTTAAAATAGGTCCTACAAATAACCGACTTAAATGGTGACATAGGCACAATGATGTTAAATCGGTTGTATTAACAACCATATTAAACTATTCTTAAATCCCCTTTAGGTTTCACATGAGAACAATTTTTAATAGTTGCCTATCGAACTGTTCTTAAATCCCTTTTAGGTTTCACATTTTAAATTGATTATTACTAATACTCGAGTTAAAATTTCTAAAGCTTGTATTTATTTTAATTTCCTTCTCTCATTTTACAGCTTCAACCCTAACCGCCTCTAGGGTTCTCTCTTCCTCATCGCGCCTCTTTCTTCACGCGGTCGCCATTGAGGTATTTCTCATGCTCTGAGATTCTCTTTCAAATTTTTCTCATTTTATGCTAGAAATATTGTTATGCAAACGAATACAGAAATACCACAAATGATTCTTAAAGATTGAGAGCGAGAGGAGGAGATTGAAAGAATTAGAGCAAGAAGAACAACACAAGGTATTTTGTATTTCAGCTTAGAGCAAGGCATTCTAAGCTATCATCCACAGTAAAATAAACTTTTATTGCTTCCTAGTGAATTACAAATGCAATGATTACATGATCCAGTGTTAAAATTGTTGGAGTTGATTGGAATTGAGCATCTTGAAAAAGTCTCACATTGCTTAGTTTTGTGAAGGAAGAGAGAGACCAAGGCTATATAATGGGCTCAAGTTCTTCTTTACAAAATTCACCAGTCAGAAACACCTTAAGTTGTATTTGACTTTGTTTTTTCTTTTATACTATTGTTTTAGAGTGTTGCAATGTAGTTAAATATTTTCTTTGAAGGGTGTAGGTGTAGTGGGGCCATGTGGTGTTTGAGAGAGGTCTATGTGTTGTAAAAAATTTCACATAGTGCTATTCTCTAGTTATTATTAGATAGTGGTTCGCAGTTTTTCTTCGGCTTTGGAGTTTTCCACGTTAAACTCTTGTGTTCAGAGGGAGTTGACTATAATACCCTAACACACAATCCCTCTCTCTTCCCTGATCACTCACACACCCTCCCTTCCAGGACACTCAGTCGCACCCCATGATCGCCCAAAACATCTTTGAAGCACCCCAACACGCAAACCTCCTGACTCGTAACACCTCTTATCGGAACACCCCTCCGACACAACATTTCAATTCGCGACGCCCTCCCTAGCATTCCCTCCCATGTAGGCCAATCTGTTTGACAAAAATCAATGTTCAATAATTCAGTTGTTGGACGTGTAATTCAGTTATACATCCAACAACTCAATTACTATAAATGTATTTCCAATGCATTCTGGCAATTGAATTGTTGAATGTGTAAATGAATTACACGTCCGACAACTGAATTGACGGATGTGTAACTGCATTACATGTCCTACAAATGAATTGTTGGATGTGTAATTCAGTTGTTGGATGTAGTTTTGAATTGTCAGAATTTGAATTGCCATCCAAATCCAATTACATGTCTCACAATTCACTTGTCGAATATATATTTCTTTTTGAATTGCCCGGCATGGTTTACATGTTCGGCAACTCAATTGCAGTAAATGGTTCTCATGTTCGATAATTGAATTGCCGAATAGGTTTAGAACAACGAAAAAGACATAAACTTGCACATTTAATTTGGAAGGATATGAGGGTGAACATGGAAAGTGTTGTCACATTATTTCGAAAAACAACGAGACATTTTGGTGACTATTCGTGGATTTAGTGGTGCAAAGAAGTGAGTTGAAGATTAAGAGAGGAGTAGAGAGGGATAGAGAGAGAGTAGGGTCTGAAAAAAAAAAGTTGGAAATTAGAGGTCTATAGTACCATCCTTAATGAAACGCAACATTTTTTTAAATTTTAGGACGGTTCTATAGTTACCCATCGAACCAGTTCGATGGTAAAATATCGAGGCCTTTAAAATTTGATGCACACCCCAAATTTGTTTAACAGTGGTTCGATAGTTAACTAACGAACCTGTTCGATTCTTTAAGTCCGAACCATTATTAGTGAGACATATTTCATGTTATTTTTGCACGCCTTAAAATCAATCCAAAACAAGGTTCTCCATTTCACTCTCGTTCTCAAATTTCACTCAGTTTGACAGAAACAATTGGGAATCATTGACTTAAGAATTTTTCCTTTAAGATCAGAGCATACCAGACGAAATTCCAATTGCAATAAGATATTTAGTAATTTGAATTAACAACAAAGTTCATTTCGTCGATAAAAGCTTTGTTCCGTGAATCTCCTATGATTATTTGTTAATGAATCATTGTCGTCTATGATTTTCTAAATACAAGTGAAAAATCAAATGAAATTTGTCAACATTAACAGTGGTTCGGCCTTTAAAATTGAACCAATTCGGTCATAAACAATCGAACCTAATCAGAAGAATTTTGGGGTGTGCATCAAATTTTGTAAGCTTTGATAGTTTACAATCGATCTGGTTCGATAGTAAACTATCGAACCGTCTTGAACTTCCAAAAAATTTAAAACGTTGTGTTTTATTAAGAGCATTTTGGGAATAGTGGAGGTTGTGTTGTGTGTGATGAGTAGGGGAGGGGCTAAGAAGGATGGGCTTAAACTGGTAAAAAGGGCATTTGCTTTTCCCACACCCCTCCTACTCAAAACACACCCCATAAGGATGTGAAAAGACCAAAACGCCAGTCAAAACCTATTTTTTTTCACGAAATTTCACCTGTTCGAACATGGGCCTTTGAACAGGTTCGAATGACATCGTTCGTGTGTGTTCAATCTTGACTTCACACCCTCTTGTGCGTAATTTCACCTGTTCACATGGGGTCATGCGAACATGTTCGAATGAGGGTGTTCGAACACCCTATTTTATTACAAAAAATGGACTCTCACACCACATTCACCTTTTTACCTGTTCGGTTGACCTCAACCGAATATATTTGGTTGTCCATCCCCGAATCGGTGAAAACACGCACTCTACTTAAGGGTATTTTTGGAATATTTGGAGTTAAGGGGTGTGAAAGAGTAGGAGGGAGTGTGGGAAAAGCAAAACCCGTAAAAAGACATCAAGCCTTTTTTTTTTGGTCAACAAAAGACATCAAGCCTAGTGGTGCTTACATGCAGGCTATTGCTTTTCCCACACCCCCTCCTACTCTAAACACACCCCATAAGGGTGTGAAAAGACCAAAAGACCTATTTTTTAAAGAAATTTTCACCTGTTCGAACACGGGCCTTCGAACAGGTTCGAACGAGGCCGTTCGAGTGTGTTAAATATGGACAGACACCCATTGGGTGTTTTTTCAACTGTTCGGATAGGGTCATGCGAACTCATTCGAATGGGGTCATGCGAACACATTCGAATGATGTTGTTCGAACAAGTGCTGCAGGTATTGGACGTCTCAAATTCCACCGACAGTTTTAATCAACGGTTTACAATCAGTCAAATGTGTCAGATAAAGGAGTGGATGTCAATCCCTTTGGAAAATGTGCCTAAACGGATAGAATTTAAACGGCTCAGATTTGTGATCTAAAAATGAAATCAACGGCTGACATTTCACCATGCCTATTATAAAAGGGGGTTCACATCCTCAGATGTTCTTCACCAAACCCTAATCTGCCTCTTCACCAAACCCTGAACCTGCTTCTTCACAAAAATCATCAGATCTCCTAAAATGGAATGACAATTGTGCTCAACCCAGTACTCAAACGACAAATTCCTAACGGCCCTTCACCACCATGGGACTGTCACCACCGACGAACATGGTGCTGTGTTTCGTTGTCCTAACCATGTCTTCTGCAGGATGAGTAAGGACATCACCTTCGCCCAACTGAAGGAAAAGGTTGAGAGGAAGATTCGTCCAGAGGGAGCGTGGCGTAAAGACGTGGAGCGTATACGTTTCAAGAAGTTCAATTGTAGAGATGATGGGACTGTCCATTATTCAGTCATGGAGATCCAAAGCGACGACGACGTCCGCGCAATGATGGAACATCTAGCTAACGTTCCGATGGGGCGACAAATCTTAGAGCTGTACGTGGACACAGTACGCACTCCAGAAGAAGTTATTCATCTTCTTCAACAAAGACCACCCGCACCACAACAACCCATACCGGAAAGAGTCATTACGCACACCTGTAAAGTTGAGTATCACATGACTGTCGTTTCCTGGGACCATGCTGGTGTGTTGCTTCATGGTCGTGACACTAAACATTTCAGGCTTAAGAACAACATCACCTTCGCAGAATTGAAAGAAAAACTAACAGAAAATGTTCACCTAGATGGTGTGGAGCAAGAACTAGTATCAAATGTAGCTCCCCCTACATCTGCAGCATTACCCCACGTAATCGTATTCAGATGTGCCCCAAGCGTATCAAGAAAGACAAAGACGTTCGAGAAATGTTTGAGAAACATGAGAGCTTCCAAGGTTTCATTGAACCTTATCTTGAATTGTGCGTCGAAACAGTAGAATCTGCCGAATCCATTGCCCGTAGAATTAGAATTAGACGTTAGAGAAATGTTTGAGAAACATGAGAGCTTCCTGTCGTTTCGTTTTAAATTTCCTATCCTTGTATTTTTGCAATTTGTGTTTTTCTTTTCTTAGTTAGTTGTTTGCTTATGTTGGTGTTATGTATTTCGTATTTGATGTATTTCGTATTTGGTTTTCATGTCTTTCATATTTTGTAATGACAATAAATTTGCGCCAACGTAAAGAGAATTTCAAATTAAAAAACCAAATGAAACAAAGTAGTTAAATTATACAAAAATTCCAAACATATATCCCCCTATGACATATCCTACTGGGTGTTGCGCCCTTCCTCCTCTCATACACATTACCAAACCTCCTCCTAAACCCACGGAAGGGGTTGAGCAGCCTCTTGATGCGCTGAAACATGCTCCTCACTAGCTCTGGGACATTATCATCAATGGTCTCATCCATGTCATCAACCAAATCCAGCAGCTCTGGTAGCATCTGTCAACCAAATAACATAACATTATTATTTAAATAAATAGAAGATTAAGAAACATTATCAATGAAATAAACATAAAAGACACGTACCACATCGACATCGGGCTCATCGCGCAGTTCGTACATAATGCTCGGGGAAGAGAAAGGGATGTGAGACCCTAGAGTACCATGGAAAGTAGCCCGACACCGTGTTTGAGGAGTACGGCACACAGGGAGGCCCACGCGCCACCAAGTGGTCCTCGAAGTGTGTCCACATCTCGTCACACTCGGATAGGGTACAAACGGCCCTAGTAGCAGTGCGGGATCCTCGGAATGTCTTTGCACACGCCCAAACCGCTCGAGCACTCGATCTAGTAAGTGGCGCATCATGCGACCACCACTCCGAATGAACCCTTTGAACTGGCGGCTCTCGAAAGCGGTCTCACGCGCTATGGGGTGTGTAGGGGTCCTGTGTCACCTCCTCACGGTGTGGCCGGTCAAGGCCTGTCGATGGTGCGTGACTTGATGGCCCAGGCGATCATCGCGACAACCATTTCTTCGCCCGTGGGCTACTCTCATCATACTCGGGTGCTCCACCCGAGAGGAAAAGTTCGCACTGGAAGTGCTCAAAGATCCAAGCTCTGTAATGAACATATCATTGGTTGATTATTAATAACTGAAAGTAACCCTAAAACAAACTTAAAAGTAAAGAATATGTTTTATACTCAAGTAAAGGAAGATGACCGGCCAATCTTCTTGGTCTTCTTCCTTGTAGCATCCTTCGGTGATCATAGAGATGGGCGGGGCCATGGCCCTCAAAGAATAGTCTCCAACAACCTCCAAATCAATCAAGATACCAAGGTAGTTAAGCTTAACCTTGTTGCACGACTTGTCGTGAAACAAGGTACAACCCAAAAGATACGACATGTAGGCCCTAGCGGCATGGTCCCACCGCCCCTCGGCCTATGGTGGGTGGTAGACCCTATCCTCGACCATACGAGCCCAACAGACAACCCATGGCCTCAAGTCTAGCGTTTGCATCTTCGTGGGTGTATCCCCGAATAGTCAATCGTGGTGCTCTCCCGCCATGAAGTCGATCGGCATGTCATAGAACACGCCAAGAATGGGGATGTGCGGCAGACTAGGATACATCATCAAGGGTGATGCTTATCTCACCCACGAGGAAGGTGGAATGATGATGTATCCTACGCCAACGCCTATGAATGCGTTCAGTGACCCTTTGTGGAGAATGGGAAACTAAGCCCAACCAAAGGAACCAACCACGAAGGAAGGCCGTCGAGTGTCCCTAATCGCACATGAAACACTCGCATAATGAGTCCATGTGGGATTGTTTGTAAATCGGCCACTTTGCATTCGAAATGACCACAATAAGCCAAAACATTCAACAACATAATAAACAAATTTACAACGATCAACTATAAAATAATAACTTACGCCAATAAAAATCGGTAAGGATATGTGCCCGTATGTGGGCAACACAGAACCATCTTACGGTCCACCAGGAAATGGAATGTTGTTGCCTAACAGCAAAGGCGACCTCTTGAGGCTCAAAGAACCTCCTCCTCACGAGGCTCGCAGCAGCCTCCTCCTCATGATGCCTAGATGATGAAGGCCTAGAAGATGAAGGCTGCAGGATGAAGGCCTAGCGGATGAAGGGCACGCTTGATATCCTCGGGAAGTAGGGTGCCCAATATCCTCGGGAAGTGGGGAGGAGGAACATCAACCCCGCCCCTACCCCCAGCAGCACGACCCCAGCTCGGGAGGGTTCACCGCTTCTTCCCTCCTTTTGCGGTTTGAAACCGTAGGAGGTGGCCGACGGCTTCGCTCGGATGGTTCAATTGCATGACCACCACCGCTCCTCACCATATCCGAAACAACACCAACGCAGAACCAATTAAACCAAATTTACGTAACCCAACACAAAAAGCCGAGAATCAGATTGCAAACGCGGTATTCGACGGCCACATGCGAACATGTTCGCACAACCCCGTTCGAACAAGTCAGTTTCAGTTTCCAAATTACAACGGTTTGAATGAGGTCGTTCGAACGGTGTTCTCACAACCTCAATCGAACACCTTCGTTTTCACGTGTTCGAGGGACATCGTTCGAACAATACATCGTTTCAGAAAAAAAAAACCAAATGCAGCGTAGGGGGAGAGGCATACCTTGAAGAAAATGGAACGATTAGAGAGTGTGAGGGGAGGCGAAAAGAACCCAGCAACTCTTGAGAGTGTTGGTGGAGAAGATTGAGTGAGAGATTGGGTGAGATTGAGTGAGTTGGGAGAAGGTGAGTGAGAGGAGAGTGAGGTTAGGGTTGAAGGGAGGGAGGGAGGGAGAGTGAGAGGCGAGGAGAGTGAGAAGGGGGGAGGGGTGTGGGTTTTTTGTTTTTTTGAATGGGGGGTAAATTTGGAATTTAAATTTTGATGGGGTGTGAATAAGTAGGAGGGGGTGTGGGAAAAGTAAGAACCTACATGCATCATCAGCCCAATATATAAGTCTACCAAGCCAATTTGGATTTAGCTTTAAAGGGAGTAAATAAAGACACCATCTATTTTTCCACTATACACCCTCCTTCCAAAAGTTTACTTTTGGAAGTGTTTTGTTTGGCCATCATTTAACCATGTAGACTAGAAAGGTTATTTCTTAACAATTCATTCTGTCTGAAAATAGACATCCGAAAGGAGGGCGCATATTAGCAAAAACATGGATGCCTCTAGTTTCTCATATTTCAAGTTTATTTTTTTATCAGCTTAGACGAAATAACAAATAAATACCATGTACATACACTATTACCGCTCACACTTGGGTTCAAGCCGACATCCCCATATCGTTGAAATTACCAATCAGCTAACAATGAGTTCTCCTACTTCTTTTTTTTTTGGTCAAATGAGTTCTCCTACTTCGAGTAGTACTATTATACAGTTTTTTTGTCAAAGTATTATTATAGGCTTTGTTTTTTTATACCCCCACCCCATCCCCTCCCACCCCCACCCATTATTGTTATTCCAATTTTACCCCTGCCATAAATCACATTTTGACTTTCATTAAATTCACTCTGACTGGGACCCACATTAATACGCATCGTATATACCTCAATGGAAGGTATATACGATTACATTTAATATTTTTATTGACACGAAAAAGTACCCATCGTATATATGTCCTTCAAGACATATATACGATTGCATTATTAATTGCTTCGTTGACTACTCATTGTATATATGTCCTTCAAGACATATATACGATTGCATTATTAAATGCTTCATTGACTACCCATCGTATATAGGTTATATACGAGTGTGCTTGAAGATCTGATCGTATATACATCTGGGCCATGTATATACGATGTGAAAAAAATACCCATCGTATATACATGGTTGAGGAGGTATATACGACTGGCTATTTTTTTCGTTTTTTCCTGAGTTGCTATCTGTTTTGTTGGAACAGATATTGACCCGCCCTCAGCTGAGATGCCGACTCTCGGTTGGCTCTCGTTGATATTGATACTACATCGACTTTCACGAGCGGATACGGTATATTTTTGTTACTCAAGTTTGGTAAATGGAATTAAATTACTTAAGTACTTAGTAAATTATATATTTTGCAGATATTTTCTACACGGCAGGCTGTGGAGGAGTGGGCCAAAGTTGTTGGTAGAACTATCGGTGTAGTTGTTGTTATTGTGAGATCTGAGAAAGCGGTGGAAAAGGGAAAGCGAGATAAGATTGTTTTTGGTTGTGAGAAACAAGCGGGTTTACTAATGATTCAAGGTTTTCGGTTCTAAAAGGAGAGGTCATGTCCTTTTAGATTGAAAGCTACTTGCACTCTTCGTCGTGGGGTTGGTGTGTGAGAGTTAAATGTGGTAGACACACGCACGAGTTGCTCAAAACTTCCATTGGTACTTGTTTATTTGGGCGCCCTGTCTCAAGGCGCAAAGGATCCAGTTAACGAGCATGCGGATATTGATGTCGGACCGAAAGCTACTATTATCGCTTTGAAGAAGCTAGATCAGGAGAATGTGACTAGTTCGCGTCAAGTTTATAGCAGCGCCACAAACAGGTCTACAAAGAGGGTCCTAGAACGGACATTCGGGAGGTGTTGAGATTGATTGAATCCCATAATTATCTATGTTGGTCTAGAAAGATTCCGCAACTGATGTCGTCGGTGATATCATGTGGGCTCATCCCACTTCTATAAAGTTGCTCGAGTTGTTTCCCAAAGTTCTCATTCTTGACTCAACCTACAAGACCAAGCGATATAATTTGCCTCTTCTACAGATTGTGAGAGTCACAAACACCGAGATAAGCTTCCACGTTGCATTTGCTTATATTGGGCGAGGAGCTTGCTATTCATTTTCTTGGGTATTGGAGCATTTGCGAGGTATATGTGAGTTGCATTCTATTCATCCTCGAGTTTTCTTGATGATGCATGAGATCTAAATTTGTATGTCCGCTATTCTTGATGTCTTTCCTGCTTTGCTACAAATTTATTGTGTCATTGGCATGTTACAAAAAATGTCAAAGCGAAGATTAAGGAGTTGGTTCACAAGGATAGACGGGAGGAGGTCGAATCTCTCTGGCTATGTATTATTGATTCTGTTGATGAGTCAGAGTATCTATCTAATCTGAAGTTTTTTGAGGCTGCTTGCTCTGATAAACCTGCTCTCATTAAATATGTGCACGACACATGGTTGACAACGCACAAGGAGCGATTTATCTCAGCATGGACTAACCAGATCCCACACTTGGGGAATTCCACAACCAACAGGTATTTCTATCCGTTACTCGATTTTTTTTGACACGTGGACATATTTTTTTTCGTCGATTAAATTTCTTTGACACTTGTTTATTATTTCTATCCGAAACTCGATTTTTTTTGACACGTGGACATATTTTTTTTGTCGATTAAATTTCTTTGACACTTGTTTATTATTTCTATCCGTTACTCGATTTTTTTTGACACGTGGACATATTTTTTTTGTCGATTAAATTTCTTTGACACTTGTTTATTATTTCTATCCGTTACTCGATTTTTTTTGACACTTGTTTATAATTTCAGAGCGGAATCCTTGCATTGGTCTTTGAAAAGACAATTGAAGACTTCGAAGGGTGATCTATCAAAATGTTTGATATCTATTGATGACATGCTGGCAATACATTTTGATCAAATTATCGGGTCTTTTCAACGAAGCATCGTGAAATTGAAGTCAAGTCCAATATTCCTTTGTTTAAAAATCTTCAAGGACTTGTTTCTTTATCCGCACTTTGAGACACATGGTTAAGGAGTTTGAAAGGTCGAAAATCGGGGTTGGATACGACAAAGGCGATGCGGTGCATTCAAAGGAAGACACATCTACTTCATTGTGCTTGTGAGATAGGTATTTTTCATGCTTAGGCAATTCTATTCCGCTTTTCATCGTTGTTGATGATCACCGGAAACGATTGAGTTTGGATGCAATAGATGATAAATCCACTCGGGATAAATCATCCGGATGCGATATTTCTTACCGTTTGATGCTATCTTGGCAAGATTTAATAAAGTGAGTGAGGAGGAGAAGTTTCTTATTAAGAGGCGGTGAATGAGATAGCTTTTCCTTCTACTTCTTCTATGGTTGCACCTAAATCAAAAGTCGAAGCGAAAGGTGCACCAAAGAAGAAAAAAGGAAATTTTGCTAAGTGTGATCCTTCCGGGTGGGAGCACGTGGATGAGAGGGTAAAGCGGTGAAGAATCCGGGGCTTCCAAAATTCCTACACATGGTCAACCAAATTATCTCTCGTGGTGCTTCTAGAGTATTATCACGAGACGGTGAGACTAAAATCCACTTACCGTTTCTTCCAAAGACACGTGCGCAACTATGTTGAAAAAATTGTTGATGTTGAAGGTAGCAGAAGCTGCGGTTTTAAAGCGATCGGGTTGGACTTGACATGGGTGAGGACTCACGGCCTCGATTAGGCAAGCTTTGATTCAGAAACAAAGGGACAGAAAACCTTGTATTTCGACATGTTTGGGAAGAACCGATCGTTAGAGCTTCGCAAAGCTTTAACTATCGAGTCATACGGACGTCACCGAGTCAAAGTGGTTTGATTTGCTCGAGATGGGGTATATGGTTGCAACCGGTATAATGTTGCATTGGTTGATTTTCTTTACCTATGAATTTCACTTATCCGCCTTTGAGAGGCACTACTAGTTCATCTAAGTTGAAAATCATATATGTTCGAAACGAGCAAAATGTACCTTTGGTTGCATCTTTCAATCTCTCCCACTTATGCATTGCCTCCTATTGCCCCACAGTGGTACCAGCACTACTTACCGGAGTCTGCTTCATGGTTGCATCCGTATGTCGGACGTTTTACCCTATGGCAGTCTATGTGTCCTCCCGTGCGGCCTCCCACTCACAGTGATGCGTCTAGATGTATAGATTTAGCCGATGATTCTATTGGCTTGTAGATAGATTCACACATTTTTGTATTACACGTGTATATATATTATATTGCGTTTTTGTAATTATACGCGTTTACTTTATCCAATATATCTACACCGTTGATGTTAATCAAATCGCGAGACTTCAAATTATAACTGGTAATAAAATCAAAACTGTTAACAAAAACAAAGCCCATCGTATGTATCTCTTTTGGGACATATATACGATGTCAAATTTTTACCCATCGTATATAAGTTCATTTTGCGTATATACGATTGACTTAAAACGCATCAATCGTATATACTCACACTGAACATATATACGATGTCAAATTTTTACCCATCGTATATATGCCCCAAAAGAGATATATACGATTCGTGTAATTTAGTGAAAAAACAGATTTTTTGAAGGGCATTTTGGGAATTTCAGCGTGGGTGGGGGTTTAAGGGGAGAGGGTGGGTGTAGCGACCGAAAAATCCGGGAAAGGATTCTTCGAAAGGTTCTTATGGAAGCCGCCACCAAATTTTAGTTTAAGGGCAAATTCGGAAAATCCCTTTAAGTTTTAAGATAAGGCGTTGTTAGGGTTCGGGAGTCGTTATGTGTGGGGAAGGTATTAGCACCCCACGACATCCTATTGTCTAATTAATTTTAGGATTTATTTAATAATTACCCTTTTACTTGTAACAAAAAAGACTTATTTTGGTTTTTGTTTTTTAGTGCTTGACAAGGGTTGAGTCTTGCTCCTACGTACCTCCAGATGCAATGGAGGAATCAAAGCCACGTAGTTCTTCTTGAAAAGTTTGTGGGTTGGTGTTTTTTAGTGTAGGGATCCTAGGATTCCTTGAAGCTGCATCTGACTCATTTCGATTCCTAGGGCCGCGACTAACCCGATTGTACAACCGACTTAGTCCCCTACTTTTTGAAAATAATTTTAGAGTTTTTGAAAGAAAATAGTTTGGTGTGAGGTGGGTTCGTTTTAGAATAGGTATTCTAGAACTCCGAATCTATCTGACTCATTAGTTCTAGAACATTTGATTAACTGATTTATGCAGTTGACTTAATCCCCTATTTATGGAGAAATGATTTTATTAAATTTTTTGTAGGATTACTGACTCATTGGTCCTAAAATGATGACTAACCCGGTTGTACAACCGACTTAGCCATTTATTCAATTTCGAGGGAACAATTATTTATATTTGAATTGGAAAAGAGTTAAAATGGAAAAAGGGGGGTGAAAATTGTAAATTGGGGTTTTATTAGTTGCAGGGGTTTGTATAATTAATAGGAGATGCAAAAAGGAGAGCCCAGTTCGCATCTGGGGGGCCCAGTATGCGAAACTGGGCTTAAGTGGGAGGGGCGTACGCATGAACAGAGGGGGTGTATCTAATATTCTGAGTATGGAAAAAATAAAATAAGAAAAAGCCCACTATAACCCTAAACCTAAAAACAAAAACAAACCTACAAGGCTGATCCTCCTTCCTCTTAGATCAGCGGCGCCGCTTCTCCCCAAAGAGAAAAAAGGCGAAATTTCCGGCGTGACTTCAGGGGGAGAGAGAGAGGAACTCCGGCGAGGCGTCGCCGGTTTCCATGGAGGTGAGGTATTCGTTTTGTCGGTGGAGGGTTGTCTCATGGCCGGGTGGGATTCAGAGAGAGAGGACGGTGGCCGTCGCGGTGGATCGCGAAGGTGACACCGGCGTGCGCGTGGTGAGCTTTCTCTCCTCTGCTCTTCTTTGCTTCTCGTCTCTTTCTTTTTATTTACGGTTCCATATTTCTGATACGATTTTTCCAGGTTTCGGGTTGTGTAGTTCGGTTTCTAGGTAGAGAGGTGGTGGTTTACGGTATGGGTTTCGCGTTTTGGAGGGTGAAGTTTCGGTTTGATGGAACCTCGCCGAGGAGACGACCGCCGAGCTCCGCGAGCCTTCTAAGGTCGATTTATTGTTTTGTTTTTTCGTTTCTGGTGGTTACGATATCTTCCAATTATTTCTATTTTCTTCCACTTTTAATTTTGGATCATTTTGCTTAACCTTAATCTCATTGGCTTTTCACTAAACCAGAAAAGCGATTTGTAATTACTCATTTGAACAATGATTTTATGTCCACGAATACAAAAGAAAGCAAGTATTACATACCTATTATTACGTAGAAACGAATTACCATAGTTTCAAAGACACGAATTTTGCCTTTAACTACTATTGCTTCTTCTTTGTGCTTTTAATCTACTGCTGCGTATGACTGCCTGACCGCTACTGCATCGTTCTTTTGATCTCGAAAAAACTTCAGAACCGTGTTTAGTGGATTAGGGTTTCAATGTGAAACTCTAATCCTATTTTTAGGTGATTTTCGCACTTATTTTCTCGTGCTTGATTTACGTGTGTCTTGGTCGAGTCCGATCCCATTTTTATATTAAAAATTCTAGGTTTAGCATTTAATTTTTTTGCTTGGGCTTTGACTAACTTTGACCTTCTTTGTTTTTTGGATCTGCACCCAAATCAAGCAACTAGAAGCAAATTTGAGAAATCCTATTTGCACCTCTACATTTTTTGCATTTTTCTATTATTTTGGATTCCATTTTTATGTATTTTTATTATTATGATTTTTGTATTTTTGGACTCTTTGAACTATTAAGTGCTTTTAATTTCTAAACTAAACTAAATACTATTTTTGACATTTTTTGGATTTGTTATAGTATTTTTTAAATTGTAAATTAAATTAAATTGATATTGGACTCTTAAATATTGTAAATTAGACTAAATTGAACTTTTGACATTTTTTTTGACTTATTAAGTGCTTAAATAAATTAAATAAACAAAATGCGAATAAAAAAAAAATAGTAATAGGGAAAAGAAAAGCCAAATATAAAAACGAGAAAGGACCGGACCTGACAACTGCGCTAAGACTAGACCAAAAATAAAAGAAATGGGCGCGTTAAAAAATAAACGACTAGCACAAGAAAAAGAATACGGACAAAATTGGGGTATAACAGCTGCCCCTCTTTATTAATATTTTACTAGAAAGTGCTTAGCTCTAGAACTTTCGTAGTAGAAATAGAAATAAAGATAAGATAGACGCTAATTTTGTCCGTTAAAGGGAGAAGTGAAGGTTTGAGAGGAGCAAGGAAGGGTTAACACTCGGTGTATTAACCAGAATTTAAATGAAGGGTCATCAAGGACTTTGAAGGAGCGCTAAGACTCGAAGGACCACTTAAGGTCCGAAGGAGCGATAAGGCTCGAAGGACCACTTAAAGTCCGAAAGTCGCGCAGGCCTTAATTGAAGGACCATCGTGGTCGAAGGAGCGCAACTAGCTACGGTACTAATTAAAGCGATGCGAGGGGCCTTTATACTCGAAAGGCCATGATGGGTCAAGATCGGTCTAGAATCGATATGTTGACCATGAAGGACGTACAATCGTGGTCTTAGTGACCACAACTAGTCCGAAGGACCACGCGGGTGCGGAAGGTCCGTCGGGCTCGACTCGACGTTGCGTTGCGACCGCCACTTAGGGCATCGAAGGAGCGTAGTGCTCTCGAAGGACCACGGGGTCCGTAGGATCAACACGGTGATCCGTGATACGATATGAGATCAACGCTTAAAGCTACCGACATTAAAGGAACAAAACATGGGATTGACACTTGTCGAGTCAATCTGAAAACTTAGTAAGCGCATTAGAAAATGAGAAGGAAATCTTCATTTGGCGTATTTAATAATGCAATAAAATGGATATGCTTGTATGTGATGTATGCACATGTAATGATTGACATGTGGTGGGATGATGAATGATATGTGGGATGAATTTTTTTCTTTTTTTTTTTTTTTTTTTTTTTTTTTTTTTTTGACAATCTCTTTTTTTCTTGTTTCATCAACTCGCGGGACTTCCAATGTGAGATATGAAGCCATCTTGTGTATTTGCACTGCTGGATCGACATGCTGGTGATCGTGAATTGTCATAAGAGCTATTTGTTTTCTGCAATGACTGCTATTTGTAGGAGATTGTGTCATTTCTGTGATTAGCAAAAATTTCGTAACGATAGTAATGCTTATGATTATGCCACATGTTTCACAATTCAGTATCATTTATCATAAAACATCATTTCAAAAATAGAGAGAATGAAAGAGAAGGAAAGTGTTTGATGTTAACATTGGAAGCCGAGTATGCGAAGGCACACATCGATCAAGATTATATCGATGGCGAGTTGAAAGAAACAGAAGAGCAAAAAATACTAAGCAGAGTTGTTGGTAGCTAATCTACTTGAGATAACGCCATCGGCTACTCATGTTCACAACCTTGATCCCCTCATTGTCCGACTTTCAGAAGTGTTGCTTGTCTCGGTACTTTGGTCCAATCTCTTGACCCTAATTTTGCCTGGATCGCCCTTTTGGGTTTTCGATCCATCGGGTTGCTCTAACTTTTGCCTAGGTCGCCCTTTTGGGTTTTCGACCTAGCGAGCTTATTCTTGCTTGGCTCATTTTTCTCTTTTTTTTCTATATCATTCCTTTTTCTTGATTTGCATCCGAGTTGGTCGGGAGGTCTTCACCGCCGTGAGAATTAAGGCTCTCCTAGAAACGATTTCTTCACCACGTAAGGTTCTTCGTAATTTGAGGTTGAGAATCCTTTTGGATAGGTAAGATTTCCTTGGGCACCGAGTCTCTTTCGAAAATGCTTTGAAGACAAACATTCTTAACCTTTCCTTGTTCTCATCTGATACAGCTGGTCATGACATGGGGCAACCATTTTGTTTGATGACTTCGTTTGTTGCGTTGGGTTGCCCCCTGTTGAGGTGGGAAATGAGGTCCACCCTCCATGTGAGGCCAAAGGGAGTGTTTGTGGATCGATTCTCGGGATATCTTTGATATTCTTTGCTTGCTTGCCATGATTGCCCCATTTACCTTTGGGTGGTATGGGGAGGGCTATGAGCACGACACTCCGAGGTCTCCAAACAACTCTGCCACCATGATGTTTTTTTTTTTTTTTTTTTTTTTTTTTTTTTTTTTTTTGGAAGACCGTAATGGCTGACTAAATCGTTAACAATCACAGATCTTGTTACACCGGTGGGCTTTTAATAGCCTCTTGTGACTTGATGTACCCATGCCATGACGCCACCCAATCGGACTGCATTCGTGTGAGTTTTCTTGGTTTCTTTGTCCTTAATTGTTTGTATTATTTTTCTTCTTTCGTGCCTGACTTAGTAGACTTAGTTGCTTCCGGCTAGATTCTCATGGGGCCTCCCAGTCATCTTCGACATTTTCCTCAGTTTGATTAATGAGGTGATCAAGGTTATGCTATGAGTCACCGACATTGCTATTTTTGAGATTTTTTTGATCTGCATTAGTTGAAAGTGAAAGCGGATAGAGAAGAAGGCAAAGCAAACAAATGAGGGAGATAGAATGAGAATTTATTAGAGAATTCAAAATGTTATTTTATTAATAATGATACTGAAATGAAACATGCGTTCTTATTGAAATTTCCTAAGGCCTCAAGGCAGAGCCATAGGATTTGCATTACAGAAAATTACTTTGAATTAAAATCACAGAAAAAAAATCAACAGTCTCTCGGTTCTTGAACTCTTTATTTGTAGGAGAAAATCGCACATGATTGACGACACCGTCTGCGGTACTTTGATAACTCTTGCCAACTGCTATTTAATCGTCACCTTCCTCAAAGTTCAGTTGCCTTGTGTCAATGAGGTCTTGAATGATGTGCTTTAAGGGATAACAATTTTCAGCTGAGTGACCGATCGCCTTTGCCGTGGAACTCACGGTGGCTTTTTAGGTCGTGTCCTCTTGGGAATGGAGGCTGAACTGGTCTCATCTGACGGGGAGAGATCACATTGTGGCTGATAAGTTGGTTGCACAGGTCCGTGTATGATATGGGAATGGGGTCGTATTGGGATGACCCTTGATGGCTTGATGGTGCTGAGGAATTATAGTGTGAATTTCCTTGATTCTTTACTATAGCGTTGACTTCCCCCTTCTTCTTATTGAACATTGTAGGAGTCCCGTCGAATTATGAGTGATCTTCCCGTCCTCATTGCATTTTCTACTCTTCCTCCTATGGTAACCATGTCTGAGAAGTTTGAAGATACTCCCCCTATTAATTTGTCATAGTAGGGGAATGGAAGAGTTTCCATGAACATGACAACCATTTCTTTTTCTAATAGAGGTGGTGCTACCTGTGCGGCCAACCCTCTCCAGCGCTGGGCATATTCCTTGAAGGACTCGTTGTCTTTTTTGGTCATATTTTGCGGTTTGTGTCCTATCAGAGCCATATCGATGTTATATTTGTCTCGCTTAAGAAAAGCACCGGCCAGATCTTTCCAACATTGAATGTGAGCACGTTCCAACTGCGTATACCAGCTCGAAGCTGCCCCAGCTAGACTGTCTTGGAAGTAATGAATAAGCAACTGATCATTGCGCGCAAACTAAGCCATTTTCCTGCAGTACATAGTCAGATGATTAAGAGGACATGTTGCCCCTCGATACTTATCAAAGTCGGGCACTTTGAACTTATAAGGAATGATCACATTGGGGACGAGACATAGGTCATATGCGTCACTTATTTCCACATTGGATCCTTCCACCGCTCTTAGACGCTCTTCTAGCATTTGCAGCTTATCTCTTGCTTGAGGATCTTGACAGTAGCCATGAGAAAGACCACCCACATTGTGAGGAAGCAGGCGAGTATGATTCTTGAAGTCGGTCCGAGAATTTGAGAAAGCCCTTGGGTGGTGCCATAAGTTTTGTGCTGGATTTGTTCTGTCTCATCACCAACATTGTTTCCTGCTATTCCATCTTGATTGCAATGCGGCCACCCCAGAAATATCTTCTTCATTGACAACGTCCATGGTCGGGGGCGTGTAACCTTGTGGTAGACCCCATTGAGGCCATTGCACACCCTGAGTGTTGGGACCAGAGTTATGTGGACGGGGCATGTTTGTGGCCTGGTCATTGATGCCCCCAGCTGAAATGTTGTCGCTCGCATTCTTCTCGGTGAGAAGCTTCAAAATCTCGGTCATCTGATCTTTCAAACCCAACATGTCTTTCATTTGTTCTTTCAGCTTTTCAACCTCATCCTTCAATATATGATTGTCTTGGTTTTCGGCCATGTTCCTTGCTTGAGAGCGAGTCCAATAACGATGTTGATGAACCAGCTTGCCTTTTTTCTGTTTTTCTGTTTTTTTTTCAATGCATGATGTTAGTATGAAATGTAAATGAAATGGTAATGTATGCGCATGAAATGTATGTGTATGAGATGTATGTGAATGAGATGATCACATTGGGGAGTTATAAACTTTCATTTGGAGAGTAAAGAACAAAATTTGATTTTGACTTTAGCATGCATGGCTTCTCTCCAAAATAAAACTTTTTAACTCCCTGACGCTTATTTCAAAAATTTAGTAATGCAACAAAAAGAAAGAATGCATGTAATATACTTTCTAAAAAACTTTGCGAGAAATAACAATTTTGATTTTTTTGTTTTGGATAAAAAAGGCAGTATGCATTAATGTTTGTTTGAATGCAAGGGTATGGAGCTCCTTCGTGGACCTAGGAAGGTACCTTATGGAGCGGGTCTAAAGTTTTCTTTATAGTGGACCTCACAAGGATGGTTCTAAAGGATCCTACACATGGTTCCTAGAGCCAAGGACCCCTGACCAAGAACATCGACCCAGTGAATAGGCAAGCTATTAGAAGGGATAGCATCCTCAAAAGGAATCAAACTCTAGGTGAGATTTTCGTGACCACCCAACGAGGCGCACGTCCGCGAGGCCATCACTACGCAATCTCGTTCTAACTTAGGTTTATGCTCGAGTCCGGGTAGAGGACTTTTCTCACGTGTGTGAAGTGTAGAAGTGCAGTGTGTGTGTAGGAGCAAAATAAACCCAAAGCTGCAAAACAAACAAACATACAAGTATCGTCTTCTACCCTAGGGTTTACACAAATAACATAATTATGTAAAAAGCAAATAAATAAATAAAAGGGTAAGAATTGAATTTAATCCTAAATTAATTAAGCTAGGTTTTGACTCTCTAAAAATATATACGTCCCCAGTGAAGTCGCCAGCTGTAGCGACCGAAAAATCCGGGAAAGGATTCTTCGAAAGGTTCTTATGGAAGCCGCCACCAAATTTTAGTTTAAGGGCAAATTCGGAAAATCCCTTTAAGTTTTAAGATAAGGCGTTGTTAGGGTTCGGGAGTCGTTATGTGTGGGGAAGGTATTAGCACCCCACGACATCCTATTGTCTAATTAATTTTAGGATTTATTTAATAATTACCCTTTTACTTGTAACAAAAAAGACTTATTTTGGTTTTTGTTTTTTAGTGCTTGACAAGGGTTGAGTCTTGCTCCTACGTACCTCCAGATGCAATGGAGGAATCAAAGCCACGTAGTTCTTCCCTGAAAAGTTTGTGGGTTGGTGTTTTTTAGTGTATGGATCCTAGGATTCCTTGAACTGCTGACTCATTGATTCTGGGGCTAGACGCCGACTAACCCGATTGTACAACCGACTTAGTCCCCTACTTTTTGAAAATAATTTTAGAGTTTTTGAAAGAAAATAGTTTGGTGTGAGGTGGGTTCGTTTTAGAATAGGTATTCTAGAACTCCTGAACTGTACAGCTCATTAGTTCTAGAACGCTGATTAACTTTGTTATCAGTAGACTTAATCCCCTATTTATGGAGAAATGATTTTATTAAATTTTTTGTAGGATTACTGAGCTGTACAGCTCATTGGTCCTAAAATGATGACTAACCCGGTTGTACAACCGACTTAGCCATTTATTCAATTTCGAGGGAACAATTATTTATATTTGAATTGGAAAAGAGTTAAAATGGAAAAAGGGGGGTGAAAATTGTAAATTGGGGTTTTATTAGTTGCGAGGGTTTGTATAATTAATAGGAGATGCAAAAAGGAGAGCCCGGTTCGCATGCAGGGGGCCCGGTATGCGGCGAAGGCTTAAGTGGGAGGGCGACGCGCATGAGCAGAGGGGTGTATCTAATATTACGAGTATGGAAAAATAAAATAAGAAAAAGCCCACTATAACCCTAAACCTAAAAACAAAAACAAACCTACAAGGCTGATCCTCCTTCCTCTTAGATCGTGGCCGCTTCTCCCAAAGAGAAAAAGGCGAAATTTCCAAGCGTGACTTCGGGGGGAGAGAGAGGAACTCGCGAGGCGTCGCGGTTTCCATGGAGGTGGTATTCGTTTTGTCGGTGGAGGTTGTCTCGCGGCCGGTCGATTCCGAGAGAGAGAGGGGACGGTGGCTTGCGTCGCGGTGGCTGCGAAGGTGACACGGCGTGCGCGTGGTGAGCTTTCTCTCCTCGCTCTTCTTTGCTTCTCGTCTCTTTCTTTTTATTTACGGTTCCATATTTACGATACGATTTTTAGGTTCGGGTTGGTAACCGTTCGGTTTCTAGGTAGAGGTGGTGGTTTACTGGTATGGGTTTCGTTTTGGAGAAGTGAAGTTTCGGTTTGATGGAACCTCGCCGAGGAGACGATCGGCGAGCTCCGCGAGCCTTCTAAGGTCGCTTTATTGTTTTGTTTTTTCGTTTCTGGTGGTTACGATATCTTCCAATTATTTCTATTTTCTTCCACTTTTAATTTTGGATCGGTTTTGCTTAACCTTAATCTCATTGGCTTTTCACTAAACCTAAAAGCGATTTGTAATTACTCATTTGAACAATGATTTTATGTCCACAGAATACAAAAGAAAGCAAGTATTACATACCTATTATTACTAAAACAATTACCATAGTTTCAAACACGAATTTTGCCTTTAACTACTATTGCTTCTTCTTTGTGCTTTTAATCTCATCTTTGCGTATGATCGCTCGACCGCTCATTGCATCGTTCTTTTGATCTCGAAAAAACTTGTAAGCAGTGTTTAGTGGATTAGGGTTTCAATGTGAAACTCTAATCCTATTTTTTAGGTGATTTTCGCACTATTTTTCTGTCTTTGATTTTACGTGTGTCTTGTCGAGGTCCGATCCCATTTTTATATTAAAAATTCTAGGTTTAGCATTTAATTTTTTTGCTTGGGCTTTGACTAACTTTGACCTTCTTTGGTTTTTGGATCCATGATTTCAAATCAAGCGACTAGAGAGCGGTGAGAAATCCTAGTTTGCACTCTACATTTTTGCATTTTTCTATTATTTTCGGATTCCATTTTTATGTATTTTTATTATTATGATTTTTGTATTTTTGGACTCTTTGAACTATTAAGTGCTTTTAATTTCTAAACTAAACTAAATACTATTTTTGACATTTTTTGGATATTATAGTATTTTTTAAATTGTAAATTAAATTAAATTGATATTGGACTCTTAAATATTGTAAATTAGACTAAATTGAACTTTTGACATTTTTTTGACTTATTAAGTGCTTAAATAAATTAAATAAACAAAATGCGAATAAAAAAAAAAATAGTAATAGGGAAAAGAAAAGCCAAATATAAAAACGAGAAAGGATGGGGACGACAAGCTGCGCTAAGACTAGACCAAAAATAAAAGAAATGGGCGCGTTAAAAATAAACGACTAGAAATAAACGACTAGACAAGATGAAAAAATAATGACAAAATGAAAATTGGGGTATAACGGTGAAGACAAAAAAACCATTATTATATGGTTAGAAACTTTTTTATAAGCTTTCGCTAAGAGGGTCTGATGAGGGGCTTTCAAGACACAAAAGTGAGAAACACAAACTACACAAGCCTCCTAAAGCTTTTAGGATTGCTATTTATTTGCACCCCCATTTTTACTAGTACATCTCTATAGATGTTGTCCTTTTTCCTTTTTAAATACCTCATTTGAAGGTTGACTTCCTATTTTTCCTAACATTATATATATTTTTTATTATCTAAAAAAACATTATATTTTTTTAGAAAAAATCCGCAGGCCCCCATTTTCCCCACTTAACTGCCTTTAGTACAAACAGCCGGCCGGGGTTGGAGGGATGAGAAGGAAAAAATTAGAGCATATTTGGTTTGAATCCTGCTTTCGGTGTCCACATAGTACTTATGTGTGTTTTACCAACATATTATTGTGCTCTTAAGATTGAAAAAAAATATTTTGTTGAAGACAAGTAACCATAAACAAGTCAAGATTTCAATGTATTAGTGTTAAAATAACTACTAATCTAAAACATTTATAATTTAAAAATTAAATATTAAAATGAATTTTGTATAAGAGTAAAACTATACAATTGATATATAAGAAATCGATTCTACATATAATTTTTTTCTATTTTTCTTTCTCAAAATGGTTTTGAAATTCATATAATTATTGTTTTGTACCTTATCTGATCTGTGATAGACTGATCTTGATAGTTGGTCTCGCGCTCTTGCAATCCACCGTAGATGAGATTGGGCTCAGATTTGGCTTGAGGTGGTACCTGCAAAGGCACTCTGACGTCCAAGTCAGTAGATGGATAAAATGGATGTTTGAGAAAATGAGGAACCTAATTTGATGGGTTGACCTCTACTTATAGACCATGTGCGAGATGGAGGAGCGCACCTTCGTAAGTCAGCGACGCCTCACTTCGCAGGAAGTAGCTTCCGTATGCAAGTCGATGAACACTGAAAGGGGTTGGGTTCTGGCCCAAAATTTAGAGTGGGCCGCTGGCCCAATCCAGAACAATTGTATAAATAACGAATAATTTGAATCGCAAAAGTAATAAGACTTTTTTCATAGGGGATTAAATGAGACATTATAATTATAATATAATATATAAAGTACAAAAAAGTTACTTAATAAAATATCATTACTAGTTATTGTGGTAGTCCTACCTTAATTAGTATAATATTAAAAAAAATATATGAAATTATAGAATACAATTAAAAGTACCTTTATAGTAACCAACAAATTTAGGTGTGGCAAAAAAACCATTCCATACCAAAAAAACAAAAACAATTCCAAAATAACTCACTTTCTACATTATATACTAAAGTAACCCACTTTTTTTTAAAGTGGATAACTCGCCCCCCCACCAAACCGAGTTCTACACTACAATTTTGCAAATTTTTTTTATTTGTAGTGCAGAACTCGCCCCCCCACCAGGGTGAGTTCTTCACTGCGTTTTTTGATTTTTTTAATTTCTTATATTTAATTTGATTAAAATGTAAAGTAATTTAATTTAATTTAATTTCAATAATTAATTTAAATAATTATAATAATTAGTAAACTTATTTATAACATCCGGAACAATGTTCTCTGAAAAATTGTTGAAAAATATTGCGGAAAACATTAAAGTCTCAAAAACGCATGACGTCGCAATTCACGATCGTGCCAACCAATTGTTTCGAGTTCGGGAACTTGCACGACCACAAAGTGGTAGACCTGCGACCACATTTGTGGTGGACTTTATGGCAAAAACCTATGAGTGTGGGAAATTCCAAGCACTTCATTACCCCTGTTCACATGTCATCGCAGCATGAGCAAAATGCAATTTCGACCACATGAAATTCGTGGATCCACCGTACACAATGCATAATGTTTTCAATACTTACATTGTGGAGTTCTCACCCTTGCCAACTGAGACCTCGTGGCCTGATTTCAATACTATTGAACTACAGCATGATACAACTAAACGAAGAGATAAAAAGGGTCCTCCACAGTCTACTCGTATTCGTACAGAGATGGATCAAAGAGAAACGGGTACCCGCACCAAACGATGCGAAATTTGTAGAAATGAGGGTCACAACAAAAATAACTGCCCTAACCGCAATGTAAACTAGTCACATTTACTACTACTGTACTTTTCGTATTAGTCTTTTAAATCAATTCATGTCTTTTAATATTACTTTGTGACACTTAAATTTATATTTTTTTTAATAATTAAATTTAGTATTTATACTTTACTAATTATTCTAATTATTTAAATTAATTATTGAAATTAAATTAAATTAAATTAATTTACATTTTAATCAAATTAAATATAATAAATTAAAAAAATCAAAAAACGCAGTGAAGAACTCACCTTGGTGGGGGGCGAGTTCTGCACTACAAATAAAAAAAAAAGTGAGTTACTTTGGTATATAATGTAGAAAGTGAATTATTTTAGAAAATTTTTTATTTTTTTGGTATGAAATGGTTTTTTTGCCATTTAGGGGCATGTCTCATTTAAAAAAAAGGTGTCTCAATATATTATTACATTACACAGTACAGACTGCTACCTTAAACTGTCTGTACTTAAAATAGAACTCTTTGATGTATAATGGTCTGATATAAAATACACCAAAAAGATAGTTGACCATTTTGAGGGGTTAAAAAATAAAGCAAAAATGATAGCTATGAAGCATTCATTGATAAGACCGAATCTGAATCTAAAATGTGAGTAAAGGCAGTTTCCAACAGAGAGAGGACCACATTTCCAATTGCATAAAATAAAATAAAATCCATATAATAATAAATGCATATTTATCAATACTAGTAAAGAAGAACAAGACTTTGCAACTTGTTCATATCTATCTATTCTTCCACATGCCATATGCTATGTGGAACTTTCCACTTCCAATGGTAAAGCTAGCTCTACTATCCATTTGTGCCCACATTAGCTGTCACCTTCAAATAGCACACTGTTTTCTTTTTCAGAAAGTGAAAATAACATATATGGATTGGATGGATGTTGTGAAATCTTCTCATAGGGACTGAGTCATGTGACCCTACCATTTAGTGTAAAGTGAGTAAGATCTTAATAAGACTATGATTTGGTCATTTCATTCAGTGAGTTTCACATAATTTGTGTAAAAATATTTTACACAATCATCCAATAATTTGGTCATTTCATTCGGTGAGTTTCAACAGTTGGTTTCATAGACAAATTTCAATGACATGAATCAACATCGTTAGCCTAGTGGCTTAATCTACCTCGGGACACAGGAGGTCGACTCGGTACTCTCGGATTCGATTCTCACAAGGGACAAACTTGGTCTTGACCAGTGCAAAATTTGATCCTAAGCATGAGCAGATATTAGTCTTTCGTTAATAGCATTGAGACACTCCGTAGGTAACCAGCAATAATCCGAACAAAAAAAAAGACAAATTTCAGTTACATGGAAACATTGGCTCCCGAATTCAAACTCAGCTATGAATAGTGATACTGTGTGTATGTGATGTTTATTTGTAATTTCGTCTTAGCCGACAAAAAAAAGACATCTGAATGGTCATACACATTAAATCATGACAATACATCATTGAATGCATACGTAAAAAACTAAATTACTTTTACACTGACAGAGTATATTATATAAGATTAAAATCATGTTGTAATCTCATCTCATTCAATAAATATTAAAGTTCTGCATAAGGTACCAAACATATCTCATATTAAGATAAACATACAAGTATACTACTTCACGCAGAAAAATTAAATCCTTTACTCTTAACACAGTAGAGTGTGTGTGTGTGTGTGTGTGTGTGTAAAACACACTCAAATTTCTAAAAATAAAATAAAATGATAAAGCAACCAGAAAGCTAAATGTGTATAATTTATTGATATATTAGAATTTGCAATCCTCTGATACAATAAACCAAGAAATTTTCCTGTACAATAAGAAAATTCCCTTTCCCATCAAAATAAGTGGTGCAACAAAATTCATGATATTTACATTTCAAAATATAATAACTTGAAATAGTAATAGCAATAAGAGCTTGCCGCCAAAAAAAATCCCAGCCCTTATGAAGAACTTTAGATTCCATGCAGAACAAAAATATTACCTACTTATCGCATATGAACGAGTACACACCGACTCGAGCGCCTCGTTGAACAAAGACGAAAAACTAGTCAAAGCCTGAAAGACTCCAGGCAAACCTGTCTGAAGATTGTTAAGTGTCATAGCTCTTGTTACCTCTACAGCTTTTGAATGCCTCACCATTTCATCCTCGACGCGCCTTTGACAAGTTGCGAGTTCCAATTTTTTCTCGGCGAGTGGATCGCGCGCGTCCAAGCCTTGTCCATTATCCGGTGCAGTATCAGGAAGACTAATGCCTACCAAAGAATATGAGCTGTAAAACTTCCTTTCTATGTTTCTTACAGATGAAGCCTTTTTCTCGAGTTCCTTGGAAGCAGTCTCGGTTCGCTTTTTGATCTTGAGCTCTTCGGCTTGTTTGGAAGATATCACATGGACAACATTGATAAAGCTTTTGATGGCTTCCGATGCAACTGTGTCCGGGACACGGTCAAGTGCGAGTTTCCAGTCATCGAAAAACATGTATGCATCAGAGGTGTCTCTGTTGTTGTTGATGTTGTCGTTATCAACTGGAATGAGGCTAAGCTTAAACCAGCCGTGTAAGGACAAGATAAAGTCTCGCTGAAATTTTATAAGGCGACAAAAACTAGAGTGCCAAGTTGATACAGCCGATTCAAGATCCCGAGTTGCCTGCCTGTGTAGTTCGGAAGTTGAGTCGCCTCCTGATCTATTCACGAGGCCACGGACTTGCTGTACGATGTTGCTTTGGATTTCATGGTACTGGTGCATTGATCTCCACATGTACATCATTCTACATTTAACATATCACAAATCCACAAACATAAGAAATCAATTGGTAAGCAAGCATATTCTAGTTTATATTTTGTGGAATTTTACATGCAAGATCTATAAATATTTAAACAGTGCATTGCTAGAATCATGTTTTATAAGAAGCTAATGAATGGTTAATTGTGACAAATCTTACACTATATCAATTGATCCCTAGCTATATAAACTTAAATTGCAACTAAAAGATCAAAGCAAGCAAAATGTTCCATCATAATTACACCACCAATCATAGTTATTAAACCCGACCCGGACATCGACTCGGTCAAGACACTGGGTCAGTGGTTAGACCACAAGACCCGGAGACTAAAAAAATAAGAAAAATAGGCACATACATCACAAAGCCATCAAAATATTTTACCATACCTTAAAAATCTCAACCTAATATTAACATAATTCACCAACTCGTACCAACAAAGATTAGTCCAAGCGGTAACTTAACTGGGCTTGGATCCCACCCCAACGTCTCAGGTTCGAATATTGGGTGTGGTAAAAACTCTATTGGTAAGGGAGAACCACACGAACCGGCAAAGATACGTGGTCAGCCGGGACGCCAGGTTCCCCGACGTTTCAAGAGTTCAAATTATCAAGTCCATAATCATAAGGTCCATAACAATGTAATTTTGGACTTTTTTAGTTTTTTAAAAAAACACGCAAGACCCGACCTGGGTCACGGGTCATCGGGTTGATGCTAACCCGACCAGGTCGATCGGATTAATTTGGGTCAACTGCAGAGTGACTCTACTCGGCTGTGTGACCGGGTTTGATAACTATGCCACCAACCATGTATATTTACAAACCTTGGATCTCATATATTATGCCAAAACTTCCCTAATTGAATATGTGAAAGTGAAACACATAGAAATAGATAAATAACAGTGACAGAATCAATTTTATTGTAGCAACCAATCAAGTAGTTTAGAAACAGCTAATGAGTGTTGTCTAGTAGCGTAGTTAATTTAACATATAGCTTCATCAATAAATTATTTTTGTTTGAATAAAGCCAAAAGAGACAAAATGACTGCAACAGAAATAGCCCCTAAATTGATTATTTGGACACAGTATAACAGTATAATAGAATACTTTATTTATTTTATTCAATTTATAGTAACCAATCAGCTAATGAGTATTATTTTAATGTACCTTAGTTACTTTAACATACCAAACCCCATTAATAAATTATATTTTTTCAAATAAGAGACCAAATAAGATTTTGACAGATTCAGTGGTGGGCCAAGGTTTGATTATAAGAGGTAGGAAACAGTTGGACAGTTTGGTACTAAGAAGGCACATGCCATTACCCACAGCTTCACATGCACAGGTGGCATGAGAGAGAGGTAAGAGGTAAGCCATAATGCTTTCAACTACCAGTCATTTTTTTTATCGGTTTATAATATAAGCCAAATACATCAGTTATTCAATAAACTTAAAAAATTGCAATTTTTTAATAGGACCATAAGGAGTAACTAGCTGCACAAAATTTAAAGTGCATTTGATCATGAAGTCTCAAATATCACAATTGATTCATAAAGGGAGACAGACAACACAAGTAAACAACAAGATAAAATGCACATGTTTTCTTTCAGCCCAATATACTTGAAAATTTGGGGGGGCCAATGAATCAATTGAAGTTCATTCATTTAAAGTAGTAGGGGTGGCAGCTCAGCAAGGTCCCAATTGCCTGATTTTTTGTTAAATTGGATTGAATGTTGGTTCCTTGTTGATTACTAGATTAGGCCATGTTTGTCGCATAAGCGCTTATCAGTACTTATGTCAGAGTAAATAAGTCGAATCCAAACAAACCCTTAGTGATTTAATGGTAATCCTATTGTACTAGAACTTGATTATATAGTTTCCCCAACATAAAAAGACACATACCCGTGACAAAGCTCAACAAGCTGGGGAACAAGATCGGAGTCTCGAAGACCGGTGATGGCGGTCGAGGTAGTAGACACAGCCTGCGATGTAACAACAATTAGTGACTGCAGTCTATTTATGGCAGACTTGGTTTTGAATATCTTTGCTTCATCTTCTCCTTTGTATTCCTGACTCTGAAGTGCTGACAATTTCTTTTCATGCTCAATCTTCACGCTTTCTCTTGTCTATATTCAACAAGAATTTGTAGAATTCATTAGCAAACTTGGTTCCCAAACCATATGGTTTTAGGCTTTTAAGCTATAAAATAAATGCAACAGAACTACCAGTTTGTCTCATTGGAGAAAGAGTAAGAAGAGTGAGAGTATTCAATCATTTCACACTCAATATACTACTCCCCCTAGTACTATTTAGAAGAAAAAATTGCAGGTAAGCGGTGGATCCAGGACCCTAAATCAGGGGGTTCAAAAAACAATTGTTTTAGGGGATTCAAGTGAACCCCTCAACTACACACAGGTCCGCCATTGGTTAGATTCGTTGAATAACTGATGTAGCTTGCATTTTTTTATAAAGAGGGAGTATCAAGTATTACATATATAATAATATTAATTATGAGAAACTATTATTATTATTATTATTATTATTATTATTATTATTTTCAATCTTATCCAATCTGTTTTCAGTTTATTGATATTTCCACTAAAATGAATGAGAACATTAATGAAAAGAGAAAATAATATGATAAAAAAGAAAAGGGCTGAGGAGGTGAATCCAACAATAATGAAAGTAAGAGAGCTGTATAGATGTGAAATGACATCAACAACTATATATATCTAGCATTATTTTATTTAATTTCCATAATAAAAAAGGTTTGTCGGTTTGTCCCAACAATAGGGGCTATTTTAGTCAATTCACATTGCAAGAAAAAAAAGGGAAAAAGAAAATAAAGTTATTTTCAAACTAAACTAAACAGTCAAATATTGCGGTGACCTTACACTACCAAAGTCCAACATCACTCACACTACTCCACTGCATATTCTCACTCACTCATTTCCTTTCCTTAGCCTTTTTGTTTCTCTCAAAAAAAATATAGTAAAATTAACTTTCTTAATAGGAAACCACAGGTACCAAAAACATTACCTTAACTTCTTCATAGAGCTTCTTCTCCCAAGCCAAAAGCCGTTCTAAACTGGAGCAAAGACTCTTCAGACCTCCCGGTTCATCTAGCGAACCGGCATCAAGCCGGTACTTAACCGCCAACGGCGGTTTAGATGTCCAAGTTGAGCTTAAGCTGCTCAATAAGCTACTTGAGTGATACACAGTTTCTGCAATAATAATAAAATAAAATAAAACATCAAATTAATATCCATCCAAACATTCCCATAATTCCCAACGCCCTGTTTGGCTGAAGTTTAAAACACACACCAAACCAAAAGCAATTATTTATCCCAACCCTGTAACTAACTATATTCAAAATTCCAGAAAATCAAACCCAGAAGAAATCAGTGCCCTAATTCCTAAATCAAAATTGTCCAATTCAATACAATTAAAACTAATCCAGAATTTCTAAACACAAGAAAATAAAGAGAAATTAAGTTGACTCACTTCTTAATTTCAATTGTCTGAAACTTCGATCAAGTTGAGCTTTACTAATCTCAAGCATTTCAGAAACCTGATCTCCAGCAAAAGCAGCTTTATCAAAATTCTCTTTAATTGCATCCACTATTTCCTTCAAATCTCTATGCCTCACAATCATCTTCATCTCCATCAAACCCTCCCCCGTCGACGACGATGCTAAATCCTCCGATTTCCCTATCTTCACGGCGGCCGCCATCCCCGACGAACCGCCACCGATTTCAGACCTTGATTCCACATCCCCTTCAACTCCTTCTTCATCATCTTCTTCTTCATCTTCATCAGACGATGTCGTTGTGCTGTAATGGTCACCCCATTCACTACACTCAACTTCTTCTCTCTCTGTCTCAGTATAATCCTCCAAATGATGCTGATGCTGATGCTGATTCTGATTCTGATGATGATGAGATTTATTCTTCTGAACCATTGCGAGTTTTTCATTGAAATAATCATATTCGGATCTCTCTGATTCAAATCCATCTACATCATTTGCAACCGTTGGATAACGTTGTTGTTGTTGTTGTTGATGTTGTTGATGAGATTGAGGTTGTTGTGGTTGATGTTGGTGTAGTTGTTGTTGATGTTGTCGGGAGAAAGTGTTTTCAGTGTTTCGTGAAATGAAAGAGAATTGAGAAGCTGTTTCTTCTTCTTCTTCTTCGTGTTCTCTATCGAAAGTATCAGAACCGGGAGGAGGTGGTGGTGGAGGGTAGAAATTTTCCCAGTTCCAAACGGAAGAGGTTTGAGAAGGGGTTGAGGAATATGTGGAATGTGCGGTGGGGAAGAAATTTGAAGCGAAGTTGTTAGAAGCTTGGCTTCTAGGGGTAGAAGAAGGGCTTGAATCGGAGAGAATGTGAGGGAGTTTCGGTGGTGGTTGTTTACGGCGGCGTTGGGGTGGTTGTTGTTGTTGTTGGTGGTGGTGGTGGGGGTTGGTTGTCGTGGTGGAGTTGATGCTGGAGGAGGAGAGGATGTGGGGGAGTTTAGAGCTGTGTATGGTCGGAGATGGTGAAGGGTTAAACGGTGGTCGCGGTGGAGGGTGGAGGGAAGAGTGAGAGGACGGTGGTGGTTGTGGTTGTGGTGGGTGGTGGAAGGTGTTGGTGATGGGAGTAGGGGTGGTGGTTTTGGGGTTAAGAAAAACGGCGGGGGTATTATCGGAGACTGAGAGGGGTTCCCCGGAGGCGAAGGTAGAGAGAGCAGAGCCGGTGAGACGGAGGGAACGGCAGTAGTCGGAGTGTGCGGCGGCGAGGTGGTGTCGAGCGTAAACGGCTTCTTTCATGAGACGGCGTCTGTCCTTGCATCGCCGGACGGTGTCTTCGTTTTCGAGCTTGGATGCCGCGCAACCCATTTGAGTGGCGCGTGGGTTTTGCACTTGGCGCGTGTGTTGTTAGTTTAAGTGAAGAGGGGACGGGGGAGTGAAAGAAGAAAGGTCATGGTAGTGTGAGAAGAAGAGAAAGTGTTTTGTGTTGAGTTTGAGTTTTGGGGTCCAACAAGTGCTGTGCTAGTTTTCTAGTTGCTTTCTCTCTTTGGTTTTTTATTTTGCTTTCTATTTTGTTTGTATTCGAACCGTGTGGTTTGTTTGGTCGTAAAACAAACAATAATGCTATTTTGACAAAAACGCATGCTAATTTTGATAAAATATCTTTGTGGAATTTCGATCTGAAGAATTTATTTTACAATAAAAATAATAAAAAAATAACTATAGGAGATACGATGTATGTGTATCAGTATATTTGTAACATTTTTTGTCACATTTCTGGGCTATATAGCATCGTTGTAAAACAAAGTAATGATGGTTATAGAGATTTAATGATGTTTCAATGCTTAATTAATAATCACTTTCGGTTTCTTTTATTTTAAAGGTTTGGTCACATTGATCTCTAAATGTATGAGGCGTCGTTGTTATAGTTGTTAAAAGTATTGAAATTTCAAACACATTCTCGTATGTCTTTTTAATACGTTATTTTGGTTTTTGAATGTATCTTTTTTTTAATTATTTTGATCATCAAATAGATTTTTTGTTGGTCAATTTGGTCTTCAAAATTACTAACAAAACACACATGTAGGGACAAATTCACATTCACAATTTTGATATATTCAGATACTATAATGTTCAACTCATTCAGGGATATAAATATCTAATTACCCTATACTAAATTTGAAAACTACTTATGTAGAAAGGGTTGCTATATTCTTTTCATTTCCAATAATTTTTACTTTTGTTAAGAATTACTACTAAATTAAATTCATTTTATTTTTTGAAATTTTAAAGGTAGGTTTAAATATATTTTATAAGCAAATATGAGGAAGGAAGCCTCGTTAAAATTTTCTGATGTAAAAAAATTAGGCAAAATAGCATCTGGAGTCCTTTAACTTATTTTCCGTTTTCGCTTAGGTCCCTTAACTTTAAAAGCTAACGTTTATGTCCCTTAACTTTTAAAAATGTGTCATCGTAGTCCCATTTAACGTTTTTAAACTAACAACAAGTGGGACTTAAACATTAACTTTTAACGTTAAATGGGACTACGATGAAACATTTTTTAAAGTTAAGGGACTTAAACGTTAGCTTTTAACGATAAATGGGACTACGATGAAACGTTTTTAAAAGTTAAGGGACCTAAACATTAGCTTTTAAAGTTAAGGGACTTAAGCAAAAATGGAAAATAAGTTAAGGGACCCCAAATGCTATTTTGCCAAAAAATTAAGAAGGGAAAAGAATACTTCTACCTAATTTTATTAAAAAAAAAAAAGGAAAAAGAAAGAAGACAAAAGACATACCAAGATCTAGGGACTAAACCAAACCCTTGGCAAGAAAAGAAAATTAATAAAGTCAAAGCAATAATGGGAACCTCTAGCCTATTATGGCGAAAGACCACTAAAACAATCTTACCTAAAGACAAATTACAAGACAAACTAAAGAACTAATTTACAAAGCTAGAATAAAAAGAGACCAAGACAGAATTTTCCCTTGAGCGAGTATTATAGCCAACGACCAATTTCTTTTTTGGCTCAATTTCTTCTTTTGGGTCTTGAACACAACCAATTCAAAGATGTCATCTCGCGAAATTGTTCCTTGGATATCGGTAGCTATAGGATCACCAACATCACATATCACCCAAAATTTTCCAAATATGCTCTTGTCAGAAGCTACTACTAGATTAGAAGTAGCAGCATACACTGAGTCATTGGTAGTAGGGTTGAGTGGATGATGAATCAACAAAATCAATATTTGAGTGAATAATTGGAGTTTCAATATTCCAACCACTAATAGTATCAGAGGTAGTAGCATATTGAACGGAGGTAGTGACATTATCCAACTTCTGAATGGAGTCTAAAGATGTCTTATGCTCCTGCATAACAGGAAGTGGCACTTGCTTACCTTCCTCTGAAGTGAAAGAGTCTTGAACAAATTGGACATAGTCTGATTCTTCATTAGATTGCATGGTTGCGTCACTAATCTCATTTGATGAAGTTTCCCCTTGCTTCCTATTCATATTTGAATGTTGTTGCACTTTCATAGGTAAAACTTGGTGAGTATTTGGTTTAAATATATGTTTAGTCCTTGCAAATATGTGTTTGATCCAATCTAGTCCTATAACATGTAACATACTTTTCGGTCTAAAAAAGGCAACATATTTGAGTTTAGTCATTTTCCCGCTCATATTGTAGGGACAAAAATAAAATATTTTACATATTACAATGACCAAACTAGATAAAATGAGTATTTGCAAATATAAAAAAATTGTATTTGCAAGGACAAAAAATATTATTTTTGCACAGACTAAATTGGATAAAACATATATTTACAAAGACGAAACACAAAGTTTTATTTTTACATGGACTAAACTAAATCAAACGTATATTTACATGGATGAAACATATTTTTAAGCCTTAAAGATTGTATAATAATCTTTCATAATTTATCTATCGCATTTGTTCACTATTTAGTCTTCCATCTTCTTCACTATATAAAGTTTTATTTTTTATAAATGATTATTTAGTTGAGTCTCAATATAGAAATATTACCTTGTATTTGTATAATTTTATAATTTTATTGCCTTTGAACATATATAAATTTATAAGTATCTTTACTATTTACGAATAAGTATTTTGTTTTAAACCAAGAAACATTATATATTATCGCTATAATTTTTAATTTTTGGGCACACAACAATTTTATAAATATTTTTGTTATTTGTAAAGTATTATTGTTCTTTTGAATCTTGACGGAGAAATATTAACATGTTATCCATGTAATTTTATTGTCATTGAGATAATACCAATTTGATAAATCTCGTTTCGCTTTTTTGCTGTCCTTAATTATATATTTTAACTAGTTATTTGTCGAGATGAATTTATAAAAAAATATTATTATTATTATCATTGAATTGTGGAAAAAGCAGTTGACGTATTTTATGCAAAAAGATAAAATGGGAAACCAAAAAGATATAATTATATGGTCATTTCCTTTATATTATGGTATATACATAATTGATTATTTACTTTTGAGCACGAAGTATATTACATGTTATCGGTATAATTTTATTGTCTTTGAACGCACGTTAAATTTAAAAATCTCTATTATTCATATAAAAGATTATTTTATTTTTGAGTCCTAACGGTAGAATATTACAAGTTATCGATACAAGTCGATACAATTTAATTGTCTTTGATAAAATCCTTCCTTCATTTATACTTGTCATCTTCTCATCGATTTATTCTACCGCTAAACCATTATTTCTTTTAATAAAGTCATCTTTATTTTTATAAAAATTTATTTTGCTTTTGAATCACAAAATAGAAACATCACATTTGTTGACATAACCATTTTTATATTTTGACTTTATGAATGTTTCGTAAATGAATAGTTTCTTTTGAATACTATTGAGAAATTATATATGTTATTTGTATAGTTTCATGTAAATTTGCTCATCTAGATTACTGTGAAGAAATCCTCTTTTCACATCCATCTGCTTTAAATGCATGCCTCGTCTGACTATTGGGCTAAAACTGCCCTGATAGTAGCATGTATGACGACTAAAGAGAAAATATCATCATTGTCAATCCCCTTCTATTGTGAGTGCCCCTTTGCTACAAGACGAGCCTTGAACTTTTCCCTTTCTTTTTCTGTTACTGTTGATTTCCTCTTGTACACCCACTCGTAACTGATTGCCCTATTTCCCTTAGGAAGCTTAACAAGTTCTCATATGTAACATTTTTCTTCAAGGACTCTATCTCCTCCACTAGCACCCAACCACTTATCTTTCTCCCGACTAGCTATTGCCTCTCAAAAAGTGGGTAGATCTCCAGAACTAGTAAGAAGTGCATAAACTAAAACAAATCTTTCTCCTATTCACGAATTTGTGACAAATTAAACCAATAAAAAGTTGGACAAAAAAACAAAACATAGACGACCCCTCGTGAAAGCTAAGAAATTATTTACGTTTCAAGACAAAAAAAAGGTGACTATTCTTAAATTCTGTATATCAATCCTTCCAACCCATCTAAGAAGGCAACCAATAATCACTATCATGATTGATTTCTTGATTGACAACCACATCTTGCAAAAACACCTTTTCTCTTTGCTAATTGGCTCACACTTACAATACAACAAAATGTCCCACATGATTCATATATATATATATATATATATATATATATATATATATATATATATATATATATATATATATATATATATATATATATATATATATCGATTTTCTAATCTCATATTTTGTTAGTATTCAATTTGAGGAGAATTGTTATAAGAAAATAATGAAACTTATATTAGTATTTAATTTTTCCACTATTTTGGACATATTTTGGGGGTACAACATATCTCGCCCATAGTTTATATGTAATGGAGTTGATGCACATTAATTATTTTATCAAACAAAACTTATCTTATTAAATTAGATATAATCCAATTAAATATAATAAAAAGGAGATTACAATTGGTATCTTTTTCATAAGATTCTCAAAGCATAAAAAGCCACCAACTTAGCCACACAAAAATCAACCAAACAAACTAAGTTTTAAGTAGTTGTAGCGAGAACTAAACCCTCGACATCAACATAAATAAATAAATAAATAAAAAGTTTAGTCGTCTAAAACAAGGGTTTTACTTGAGTCATAAACCTTGACATACATTAATAAATAAATAAATAAATAAAAAGTTTATACGTCTAAAACAAGGGTTTTACTTGTCGAACCGCGTAAAATTAATACCTAAATACAAGTATAGTATTCATATATATATATATATATATAAATCTTACAAGGGCTAGCTAGTTGTTGATGGGGGGGATCACTTTGACTGCGATATTTCATGCATGTTTTGGCCCCCCCTTTTTATCATCATCTTATTCATCAAAAGATGAAATATTTGCATCACAAAGCATAGCAAAGGCAGAAGACGAAATGTCATAGACAAGCATGAAGCATGCAATGAATATTCAACCAATAAGTGAAACCTTTTTTTTTTAGTAAAGCAAAGGATAAAAGAAAGATTGAGAAGTGAAAGGTAGAGAATTCATAACAAGTGAAAGAACCTTTCAAACCTATCTCCATCTTTCCTACTCACAAAACTTGTTTCACCCAATTAACCTTTATTTTCTAGACACCCCCACATGCACACTTTTATTTATTTTCATATATTTAATTTATACTTCAAATTTTAAAAGAGATTTTTTCTATGGCCTTCAATTGTTAAGGTTAAGGGTGTTAATTAAAGGACATTTATTTGTTCTTGCTTTGGACTTTCCAATTGGATTAAGTATGGAACCCCACGAAGCTTTGTTCACTTTGGTGAGTATCCAATTCTTCACAAAAGCATAGTAACGTTTTTATCAAAATATTCCCTTTTTTTTGTTGACAAATATCAAAATATTCTTTAATCTTTATCTTGGCTTTTTTATTCCCTTTTTATCTTTACAATATAAAGGGTCCATTTTCGATCTCCCCCTTTGAATTTTTTTCCTCCTTTTTTGCTACATAGATTAATGATATGTCAATAAGATACTCTAAAGTTTTGAAGCAGAGTTATGTGGAAAAAAAATTGAAGAAGAGGATCTTGCTAGTGACTATTGACTCATGAAATGAATACATATCAAGACCTAATTAACAATTTTATTTTTGATATAGTTTGAAATTTCTGAAAATGTTCATATAGATATAATTATTCATTCAATGAACTAAACAACCAATGAATTTTTAAAATAAAAATAAAAAGGATAGAAAGATAAATTTTTATGAATGAATAAAGTTAAAAGCCCTCTTCAAGTTAGAATCACTTTGTTGACTTGATGACATGCTCCGGTCTTTATTGAAATGAGGTATCCTTCAATCTTTAAAACAAAAAGGCAAAAAAAATCCCTTAATTTAGTTTTAAATTTTTATTCAGTTTTGTATATATATTTTTTTCACAAGTTAGTTCGTCAAGTTTCAAAACATTAACAATGTTGATCTTTTCTGTAGTTTTCGTTCAACTCCATTAAAAACATGTTTATGTGGTTGTTACGGTGCTTAAGTGTTACATATGCTTATGTGGCAGTATACACTCGTATATTCATTTGTTTATAATAAATTTTTAGTAAAATACGAAAATTGAAAACCTTATTCATCATCTTCATCATGTATCCAAGCTTGTCCAAGTGTTTCCCAAATCTAAGTTTCCCTCCACATATATTTTTTAAACCAATATATCATTTGCGCGCAATTGTAAACATTAATCCTCCAATGTACAAAGATCCATTTAAAGGGTTAACCTCCTCTCCCACCAAGTTTTTTTTTTCATACACACTAGTTAAGGATCGAACTTTTGACCAAATAGTTAAGGAGCCCAAGTATCTACCACTTATGCTATACCATGTTGGTTAAATGCTAAAATTACCCTTAAATATATTTTTGTTATATTTTTAAACATAAAGTTGATTTCTTTATAATTTTATTTTTATTTAATAGTATACGAGAATATATATTATTTCTATAATTATCAAGTTTTTTCAAAATAAGATAAAATGAATAAGTACACTTATGAAAAAATTATAACATTCTTTTTAAAATTTGTTATTGACATTTTTGTTTTTAAGAATAAAATTTTAGTATTTCTTTTAAATTTTTAAAATTTATTATATTTTATTTATTTGTTATGCATTTTAATTTCTTTTGCTATCTAAAATGACAAGGATTACATAGAATTCTTTATAATTATTTTCAAATATTTCAATGTTTTTATTCACTTAAACTTATATTATATTTTTAAATGGACATGATATAATATGGTGATAAAATTGATTCACCTTATCCCTCCGGCTTACCAAACAATGGGTCAAGACATAAAACAATAGTGATATCTTTATTATCCTAATTATCAATTAAACCTTTAGTTAAGAGGTGGTGTAATTTTTTAGGGGAATTTGAACTAAATTTTTTGAATTCCCCTCAAAAATTACATTGTCTCTTAAAAATGCTCCATCCAAACATGGCGTTAGTGTTTTCATAAATTCAAATTTCCAAATAAGAGAAAAATTGGTAGAAGTGAATATTATTCGACCACTATTTAGATACTAATCTTTTTTGAGGAAATTTAGATACTATTCTAGAACTTTAGTAAATATAAATATGGTCAACTAATTAAAAAAAACTATATCCAAATGATTTTGTCAAAAACGAAAAAATAAATAAAGGTGGAAAAATTGAATACTTTATTTTTCATTTCAACATGTAGTTATTTGTTTATTAAAGAGGCCCCTCTTTACAATTAGGTAATGCAATCCATAATATGCACCTAACAAGTAGTCCTTAACAAATCTTGACCACACAAATAAAATAATATAAATCAAGAGTATTGAAGCCTTTTGTGTTTGATACACAAATTGATTCCTTTGTGGACCATAAAAGCCACCATTTTTGTGATTATGCGAGGACCAAAACAAATACCTTAACAAAAGTAGGAAATGCTTGCTTAGCTAGTAGTAGTAGGGGTGGCAGAGTGGGCTTAGAGTCCATTCATCGACATGTTTGCCTGATCCAACCACTTTTTTGGCGGACTCACGGCAAAATAGAACTCAGTGAGCCAACTCGCTTTATCATCCTAGTTAGTAAGCAATTCGAGACCAATGAAATCAATTTAGCCTGAGCCCATATTAACTAATCGGTAGTTGATGGGTTAACAGATTATTTTTATCCACCTAATATAACCTAGTTTAAATTTTATTCAATCCATGTGTTTGACATCCCTAGATTTACCTCATCCCACTGGCTTACCAAAAAATGGTCAAGAGACATAAAACAATAGTGTATCCTTTCTCTTTTGTTTTTTTGACAAAAATAGTGTATCCTTTCTTATTTTTATTGTTGTGAGTGTGTGAGGTAAGAGGCACCAGCAAAGACAATATCATAAGTAGAAAATGCTTGCATAGCTAGCAATAGGTTGGCGGAGCGGATTAGTACGCATCGGTCAGCCACTTTGTATAACTTGGATTGCCTAGCTCGCCAACCCTCCGAGTCAACCTATTGAGTCTATACATTTTCTTACAAAAATCCTTTTTCTTTTTTAATCATTTTTATGTTTTTATTTATTTTTGGTGGGTTGTGGTGTGTCAACTTGTATTTGTTGTCTTGTTTGAGGCGGACTTGGTCAAGCCAACCTGCCACTTTTATCTCAATTTTTTAAAAAATATTTTTCACGTTCATTTATTTTGTGGGCGAGTTAACCTGCCAACCCACTGCAAGGTTAGATGGAGTCAACTTCTCAACTTACCTGCCACTCATTGGCGTGCTTATCCAACCCAACACTTTTTTGACGGGCTCACGACCAAATGGAAAGGAGTGAATCGGCTCGCTTTGTCATCCCTAACTATCAAGCAATTTACATTTCTAGTTAGCAAACAATTCTAGACCTATGAAAGCAATTTAGCCTGAGCCCATAATTAGCAAAGACATATTGAAGGAAAGAAACTCAATATGTGGCTCCACAATACTGATGTAGCTTTGTCCCTTAAGTCCCAAATCTTTTGCACCAATTATTGAGCACTACAATAATTAGCATGTCCCACAATGACTACCTCACTAGCTTAATAACATTCCATGAGTCAGATTTCACAATGACTACTTTGTACCAAACACTGGTAACTAACTCCAACCTGTAAAAAAAGGTGTTGCTTTTCCCATGCCCCTCCTACTCAAAACACACCCCATATAATGGTGTGAAATGACCAAAAGACCAGCCAAAACGTCTTTTTTTCCAAGAAATTTCACGTGTTCGAACACGGGCCTTCGAACCCGTTCGAACAACATCGTTCGTGTGAGTTAAATATTGACTTCACACCCTCTTGTGCGTAATTTCACCTGTTCGAACGAGGTCATTCGAACGTGTTCGCATAACCTTGTTCGAACTCATTCGAACGACATCGTTCGTGTGAGTTAACTATTGACTTCACACCCTCTTGTGCATAATTTCACCTGTTCAAACGAGGTCATTCGAACGTGTTCGAACGAGGTCATTCGAACGTGTTCGAACAAGGTCGTTCGAACCGTCGTTAAACACGTCCTCACAGCGTTTCGCGCAAGGTTATTTTTGGAATAAAATTTGTTAAGGGGTGTGAAAGAGTAGGAGGGGGAGTGGGAAAAGCAAAACCCTAAAAAAATGCCCACATTTTAGCAAAATCACTAGTTAGTTACAAAGTCAACAAGATTGTTTCTAATCTCACCTCTTTTTTTCCTTTTCCAATTGGCATAATTTGTAACTACGTCACTTAAATAGGAGCAAATTTGAGATTTATCATTTAATCTGATCACACCTCTTATTGAAGCTCTCGAACCACCAAACATGCCGTTGTTTGTGTCTTTTGGGCGGTAACTTGCTTTCGACATATTGATATAACATTTCTCTTTTTTCTTTTTTAATATTGATGTGTGTGCTATGAATGAATTCTAGCTGCCCTATTACAAATATGCTTGAGTATCTTGCTTATATAATGAGAAAATGTATTAATTTAAACAAATATATTGAAATCCTTTTTTATTCTTTTGCAAATTTATGATATTTAATTACATAATTTAGGTCATAAAACATTACTTTTAATATTATTTATTTATTGACCAAATATTATTTATTTGGTCAAAAAACTATTATTTATTTATTTATCAAACAAACTTATATTATTTCACTTTCCATAAGAGTAGTAATACATGGTGGACTATAATAATGACTATGGGAGCTAGCATAGTGTCTTGATGCCCTTACAAGTCATCTCACCTCGGCCAAGACCCACCTCAGCTATGCAATCTGTTTTATCCTCGGCCATTAGCTCCTCAGCTGAGGTGATTTCTAGTCGAGCTGCTCCTTAACCGAGTTGCTACTACTTGGCAAGCTCCATCATTCCTCTGGCACTTTAGCCCATGATTCGTCTCCAAGCAATTTACTTAGGCTTTACTGCCAAATTCTTTTGCCTTTAGCCTCTTCTTACCCACCTCGACAAACATTTCTTTATCTATACTTCAATATCTTGACTTTCCCAGAGGCTACCATTGTAATGTACATGGTTGCCACCAAAAGGACATAGAAATCAGGAGAATAGGGTAATTTACCCCCAATAGGCGACCTCCCTTTTCTCTACATAAAACATGGGTGCCTCGACTCACCTCTACCCAACCATTTCCTAGCCACGAGTAGGCCTTTTTCCCTCGACCAACAACTTAACAGATTTTAGGTGTCAACAAGCTTATAACTTACAGTGTTTCATTAATGTATTTTTCATTTTTATTATTGCTGCTTTAATCAAATTCCTCATTTATCCTCCATCAAATGAATACACTCTCATTTTAAACATTAATTACAAGAGTTCATTTATGTCACTTCATATTTATAAGTCAATTTAATCGCTAATTTTACCAAACACTTTTAAATGAATTAGTCTATATGCTATCAACTTCTCCGCTATAAGTTAACTTATCTTCTATCTACTATTTTTTACCAAACATAGACCTAAATAGGTACCCCTATTGTGGAGAAAATAAACTGGGTACCTATTGAGATGGAGTTCTTGAATAGAAAGTTCTCTCTCTCCTCTTTTGCATGACCCACACTTTTACTTTTCAATAAAAAAAATTAATAAAAGTTACTAATGGGACCCATAATTAGTAAATTTTGTTGAAGGTCTCGATTGGAGACTTGGAGTTCTTATATAAGTACTATATTAAAAAATTATAAATAAGTGACGTGTACATATAAGACCTATTTAAGAACTCAATTGGGACTTGGAGTTCTTATTGTAAAGTGTAACAGAAGTAGTTATGGTTCGTTACAACTAACTTTCTTATTCATTGTGTAATCAATTGATTACAAGAGTATATGTACAAAAAAAGCGCGCAGCCACAAATGAGAACATGGGTCAGTACTAATGTGCCCAATACAAACGGCCCAATACAGAGACTTATTTATCTAACAAACCTTCCCTTAATCTGGATTCAATACAAGCTTCACTGATCCAGATTACAAACTGATTACAGAAAAGAAAAAAACAAGAAGCATTATTACAGAGTATTTGAAACATTGATACAGAATGTTTGAAGATCTTGGAGTAGAACACAGAAGCCGAGCTGAAACATCAATTACACTGACTTCCTTGCATTCCCATTTCCTTCCTGAGCTTGCTAAAGGCCTCATTCTTCTTTGGTTTAGTCAATATATCACCCGGTTGGTCTTGAGTGCCACGTAACTTCAATTCCAACTCACCATTCCTGCATAAATTTCTGAGAAAGTGAAATCTAACATCTATGTGCTTAGTTCTACCATGCAAAATTGGATTCTTTGTCAATTTGATGGTAGAGCTATTATCACAATACACAATCAAGCACTTGTTTTGATTCACATGCAGCTCTTCTAGAACTCTTTTAAGCCAAATTCCTTGGCACACACAATAAGCAGCTGCAACATATTCAGCCTCTGTTGTTGATAGGGTGACTATTGGTTGCTTTTTGGAGCACCAAGACACAGCACCAGACCCTAGCATGAATACAAAACCAGTAGTACTTTTCCTATCCTCCAAATCCCCGGCATAATCACTATCACTATAGCCCACCAATTCATGTTTTCCACCACTTCTATAACAGATACCTAAGCTAACTGTCCCCTTTAAGTACCTCAGAATTCTTTTTGCAGCAATTAAATGTTTTGCAGTCGGTTTATCCATGAACCTACTGATTAAACTCACAGCAAACATAATATCAGGCCTACTCGCATTCAAATACATCAAGCTGCCTACTATTTGTTTAAAATAAGTAGGATCAACAGATTCATCACATTCATTCTTGGTCAGCTTCTCATTTGCAGAAACAGGATTGTTGACAGGCTTGCTATCCTGCAAGCCAAACCTAGTCAACACTTCACTAGCATATCTTTGTTGATTTATGAAGATACCTTGATGATTTTGATTAACTTCCACACCCAAAAAATGTCTCATTTTTCCAAGGTCACTCATATCAAAGAACTTCTTCATGGATTCTTTGAATTCAGTGAGCAGAACTGTGTTGTTTCCAGTATACAGCAAATCATCAACATATAAGCTAATAATGACAATATCCTTATTATTACTGGCTTTAGTGAACAGGGTATGTTCATGGGGGCACTTCTTAAACCCCTCTTTGGTAAAATATGACTCTATTTTACTATACCAAGCTCTAGGGGTTTGTTTTAGGCCATAGAGAGCCTTTTTCAATTGATAGACTTTTCCTTCACTCCCTTTCAACTCATACCCCTCGGGTTGATCTACAAAGACAGTTTTCATCAAACTCACCATGTAAGAATGCACTCTTTACATCAAGTTGATAGACACTCCATTTCTCCTGGGCAGCTAGAGCTAGGATGCATCTAATGGTATCCCACCTAGCTACGGGTGCAAAAACTTCAGAGTAATCAATTCCATACTGCTGTGCATAACCTTTTGCAACCAGTCTGGCTTTGAACTTATCAACCTCCCCTGCCTCATTATATTTTGTCTTATAAATCCACTTTACTCCAATGGTTTTAGCCCCATGAGGAAGCTTCACAAGTTTCCATGTACAATTCTTTTCTATCGATTCTATTTCACAATCCATGGCTTTTCTCCACTTCTCATGTTTCACTGCCTCACTATAGGTAATAGGATCAGAGAAATTCTCAAAAACAGCAAAGCTGTGTAAGTCCTCACCTTCCTGCAGAACTTCTTCTTCATCAAGGTTACTAAATAGCACAAAATCATCAAATCTTGCAGGTGGTTTAACCACTCTGCCAATTCTAGAGGTTTGAGGGGATGACTCAGTTCTTTCTTCTAAGTGAGTTATAGGTTCACTAGGAGTTTCTGTTTCTACATTGATGTCTTCAGCCTCATGACTGTTCTGCACATCAGTTGTGTCTCCATTAGTCACCTCACCACTGGTATCCTTCTTTTCATCATCAGAATCACACACAATTTTTTCATTTGTTTCCTCATTCCAATTCCAATAGTCATTCTCACTAAACACAACATCTTTGCTTGTCATAATTCGTTTTTTCACAGGGTCATAGAGCCTATAAGCCTTAGACTCATCACTTATTCCTAAGAAGATACACTTAGTACTTTTATCATCAAGTTTTTTTCTATGAATATCAGAAATATGCACATGAGCAATGCATCCGAACACTCTCAGATGTCTCACAGAAGGTTTCACTCCATTCCAAGCTTCTTCAGGAGTCTTATCCTCTAGGATTAAGGTTGGACACCTATTCAGTATGTAGAATGACCATTTAACAGCTTCTGGCCAGAAGGATTTGGGTAATTTGGCTTCACTTAATGAACTTCTTACCATGATCATGACAGTCCTATTCTTCCTCTCAGCCACTCCATTTTGCTGTGGAGTATAGGCAGCTGTGAGTTGCCTCCTAATTCCATTATCACTACAGAATTTATCAAACTCCCAGAGGTAAACTCCCACCCCTATCAGTTCTAAGGCAACTAATCTCACAGTTAGATTCCTTTTCAACCATGATCTTATACTTCTTAAAAGTTTCTAAAGCAGCACTTTTTTCAGACAGAAAATATACCCACCCTTTTCTAGTAAAATCATCAAGAAAAGTAATGAAATACCTCATATGGCTATTGGATTCTGGTGAGATCGGTCCACAAATATCAGAGTGAATGAGTTCTAACTTTCTAGTTGCTCTCCATTTGCTTTGTTTGGACATAGCATCTCTATCTTTGTTTTCCCACAAGACAGTCAGTACATGGCTTCTCAGGTTCCTCCAGTTCAGGCAATCCTTCCACCATCTTCTTTGAATTGAGAAGTTTCAGCCCTTTGTGACTCAAATGACCATATCTCCTATGCCATAGAGCTGCCTCATCTTCACTAGATATCTGCAAACAATTTGAAACAGTATAGCTTCCAATTATGGTGAACATTCTGTTGCTTGCCATCCTTGAAGTGATTATCAGGCCTTTCTCTTTATGGTAAACCTTGCACATGTCATCTTCAAACACAACTTTCAACCCCTTTTGTTGAAGTTGGCCAATGCTCAAGAGGTTATTCTTTAATTCAGGGATGAAATACACATCTGAGATCACTTGTACTCGACCTTCAATCTTTATTCTTATGCTTCCTTTTCCCTCCACTTTCAGCCTCATGTCATTGCCAAGTTTCACTGTCTCCTTGAAACTTTCATCAAGGTTGAAGAACCAATGTCTAATACCACACATGTGGTTGCTGCATCTGGAGTCAAGAAACCACATTTCTCCATTAGAACCTTTAGAGTGACCACTGTCACTACTAACCATAAGGAGCAATTTTTCTTTGTCAACTGATATGTGGTAGTTGCACCCCGAGTCAAGGAACCAGAATTCTCCATCAAGATCCTTGGAATGATCACCAGCATCATAAGCCATGAGAAGCATCTCTTCTTCTTCATCATCACAGCCAGCATAGTTAACATTCTTGGTTTCAAGATCTGGACACTCACTCTTGTAGTGTCCCATCTTACCACATTTGAAACACTCAACGTGATCTTTGGAGACTTGTCTTCCTCTTCCCCTTCCCGAAGTCCTTCCTCTACCTCTACCTCTTCCAGAAACCGTAACCTTCAATGCTTGTTCCTCCTCCTTCTGCGAACCCTTCATACGTTGTTCTTCCACAATTAGACTGCTTTGAAGATCATCAATTGATAGTTTCTCAATGTCCCGTGATTGAACAATTGAGCAAACTACATAGTTATAACTTTGACTCATGGATCGAAGAACTTTCTCAACAACTTGAGTTTCAGTTATCTTTTCATCAAAGTACTTCATCTTATTTACAATCGAAAGAGTTCTAGAAAATACTCGTTTCAAGCTTTCGCCTCTCTTTCATACGCAGTACCTCAAATTCGCCACGGAGAACTTGCAATTGAGCTTTCTTTACCTCCGAAGAACCTTGGAACTTTTGCTTCAACGAATCCCAAATATCTTTGGCCGAATCCATTTTCAAGATTGTCTCAAGCACGCCACGATCAAGAGCTTGAAACAGATAATTTTTTGCCTTCAAATCCTTGAGCTTCGCTTCATCTGCAGCTTTCTTGACTTCGAGATCGTTCTCTCCTCTACCGGAGATACACCATTCTCCACTACCTCCCAATACTCCTTTGACCGAAGGAGATTTTCCATCAAGATTGCCCAGTGATCATAGTGGCCATCGAAGCGCGGTATTGCCGGTGAGACAAACGCTCCGTTTAGGTGTTTCTCTTCTGCCATTGTCGTCGGAAATGTCAATTCGCGGTGGTTTACGGCCAGGCCCCGTCGTGGGGCTCTGATGCCAATTGTAAAGTGTAACAGAAGTAGTTATGGTTCGTTACAACTAACTTTCTTATTCATTGTGTAATCAATTGATTACAAGAGTATATGTACAAAAAAAACTGCAGGCCACAAACAGAACATGGGCTGGCACTAACAGGCCCAATACAAACGGCCCAATATAGAGACTTATTTATCTAACACTTATATAAGTACTATATTAAAAAATTATAAATAAGTTCTCGATGGGAGACTTGGAGTTTCTCCATATGCTCTAACATTCTACCTTAACAATATGCAAGCAATTAATCATTGTAGGAGCTCCTAAGGTTATAATTGCCTAAGGAATGCACCAATGAACACTTATCCATAATTTAGTGACTTAGTGAGCCACTAGGAAGGGCATAAAAATCTGATATCCAAGAGCTATGAGGTGGTGGGGCAGCACAGCAATCCAAAGAAAATTATGCAGTTGTTCACTTCTAAAAAGGCAGACAAGGGACCTCTTATCTCTCTCAACCCCACCTCCTACAACCTCCAAGTTTATGAATACGACTATTAAAATTCCAAAGCAACTCATTTTTCTTCTTGTGGGCCTAATACGCTACTTGTGTTCACACATACACCATACCACCGTTATTGTAGTTGTTTATTTTTTAATCATTAAAAAACATCTTTTGTGCATTTTATAATGTCATAAACAAGCAATTTAAAGGAATATGATGACATGGGAATGGTAAGCATATACTGGGAAAGAAAAACACTACTATTGGGATCAGTCTATAAGTTGCATAACGTCACCTAAATATCCATTTTCTGACTTAATTAATTGTGATTATATAAGACAAAATTTGTCTATTTCTAGATATAACTATGATGCATGCAGTATTAGTGGTCGTAATCTCGAGATCAATTAAAAGAAAAAGGTGTTTGAACTTATTTAGCCTCTGCTAGTGTTCATGTTAAAGATTAAAACACAATAGTTGATTGCTTCTTTATATGATAAATCAATAAATGTTTGAACTTATTTAGCAACTCTTGCTTATAACTTATATTGTGTTCAAAGCCAAACTTTCAGTGAATAATTGGATGGGCTTGGGTAATACAACTGGGTTGAGATTATCTCTAGGATATTACTTTCCCCGCTCTCTTTCACACCCCTTAACAAATTTTATTCCGAAAATAACCTCGTGTGAAACGCTGTGGAGGACGTGTTTAATGACGGTTCCAACGACATTGTTCGAACAACAACATATGAACACAATAAAATTGGTGAATGTGGTGTGATGGTCCATTATTGTTGCCTCGGTTAACAGCATACGAACGAAATAAAATAGGGTGTTCGAACAAGGTTATGCGAACATGTTCGAGTGACCCCATTCGAACAGATGAAATTACACACAAGAGGGTGTGAAGTCAATTTTTAACTCACGTGAATAGGGGTGGGAATAGGCCAGGCCAGGCTTTGAAATGCCTGAGCCTGGCCTACGGTGAACTTTTTAGGCCTGAGTCTGGCCTATGGCCTGTCATAGGTTTTTTTTTAGGCCTGGTCTGTCCCTTTTAAAAGCCTGGCTCGGCCTGAAAGCCTATTTAAAAGCCTATTTTGTATTAATGCCTCCAAGTAGACTATTTTACCTATTTTTTTTAAAGAGGCTAAAGGAGCCTATTTCAGCTTGTCTCTTTTCAGCAGCTGTTTGCAATTGCTTCTGTGTGCAACCTTTAGAGTGTCTTTTAAAATGACTGGTGTTAGATCCTGCTCCCCCAGTGGCAAATTTTTGCTTACAATATCTACAAACAACTTTTCTCACACCTTTGGAAATTTCAACTTCATCAAAATCGTTCCAAACAAGTGATGTTTTTTTCCTCTTTCTTCCAACAACAGGTTCTACATTTTCTTGTGCTATGCCATTTTCATTTGCTTGTGTGTTAGCTTCTACTTGAGTTGAATCTATAGGCACATGTTCACTCACCTCATTATTAGTCATATGAGTGGGTGAAATTGGTTCACTTCGGAGAAGACATTCCAAAGAGAAATTTAGTTTGTGATTGTGAACAAAAAACAATTAGGATTTTCACTTTGTAGAGAGAAGTACAGCTTATATATATATATATATATATATATATATATATATATATATATATATATATATATATATATATATATATATATATATATAATATGAAATATAATAATACTAATGTAAATGTTATTATTGATCCGTTTGTGTAAATTAATTGAAGGCTGGAAACTTGAAAGTCTTTTTCATTTTGGAAACTTGAAAGTCTTTAACATAATAACACAAATAGTGCCGTATGAGAGTCTTTTAATTTGGGAAACTTGAAAGTTTTTTTTTATAATAATGGGCAATATAAATTCTGCTGGATGAGTTTCATTTTTTTACTAAATGATTTGCAATTTGCATTGGGAATGAATGATAATAATACTCCAATATAAATGTAGTAGTTGGTCAGATACTATGCATGCCCTCTAGTCTCTATATACTATTATGCCGCATGAATGATGATTGTTTAAACCATTTCAATTGAAACCTTGGGAATCCATGACAATAAAATGATTCTATTGGTTTTAAGAACAACTAATGTTGGAACCTTAATACATGAGAAGTGAGAATGTTGAACCGTCCACAAAAAATTGGCCTATTTATATTTCCTTCTTCTTTATTTAATTTAGTAAAAATTAATAATAAAATATTAGTATATAAGTATATATAAACAGGTCGGCTTGTCCGGCCTAATAGGCTTTTTCATAAGCCTAAGTCTGGCCTATTTAAATTAATAGGCTTTAAAAAAAGCCCAAGTCTAACCTTTTTACTAAACAGGTCAGGCCAGACCAGGCTTTAGGTGGGCCAGGCCATAGGCCCCTGACGGACGGTCCGGCCTATTCCCACGTGAACGATGTCGTTCGAAGGCCCGTGTTCGAACACGTGAAATTTTTGAAAAAAAAGACGATTTGACTAGCCTTTTGATCATTTCACACCCTTTTGGGGAGTGTTTTGAGTAGGAGGGGGAGTGGGAAAAGCAAAACCCTTATTTCTATTTCTCAAAACAAATGAAGATTTTCATTACTAAAATTTTAAGTATAAAAATACGCACATTTCTTTTGTCAAAAAAAAATACACATTTCTAAAACATGGGATATATATTAAAAATTTATAGACTATGCACAAAAAACTTTAGTAATGAAATTCTTCATTTCTCAAAAGAAATAGAGTTCGGTTATTAAAGTTATGACAAGTATAAATACACACATAACTAATATATGTAATCGAATTTAAAGCCACCTTCATTATTTGACGACAAAGATAACATTAAAGAGTTCTCCCTCAGCCAAATCCTTTGTCCCTCTCCCTGGAATCTCACTCCCTTATGGTCGGTCGGCTGTAAGACTCATGGTGGCAGAGAGCAAAACCAAGTCTTCCAAGACCGAGCCAATGAGTTATGCCTCTGCCCTCTCCTTCAGCAACCAAATTGACAAAAAAAATGGGGGTAAAAGGAGATTTCTTGCTTTCCGCAGCGGAAGGAACACTGATAGGGGTGTTTGCGATGCGGGTTTGGTTCGGTTCGCGGTGTTCAACAATGGAGAGGAAGAGAGAGCTAAGATGAGATAGAGATTACGACCAATTGTAACTAATACTAATCCACCAAGGATCATTTGTCTAACTCGCCCACTTTAAATTGTAAAACCTTACATAACTTGAGGGTTTTGCTTTTCCCACTCCCCCTCCTACTCAAAACACACCCCCATAAGGGTGAGAAAAGACCAAAAAACCATTAATGAAATGGCCAAAGCGTCGTATTTTTTCAAAAAATTTCACCTGTTCGAACACGGGGATTCGAACACGTTCGAACAGTCTCATTCGAGTGTGTTAAATATTGACACACACACACCCTCTTGTGCGTAATTTAACAGGTCCGAATGACACCAATCACACCTGTTCGTATGACTTTGTTCGAACACCCTATTTTATTTCGTTCGAACAGTCTCATTCGAGTGTGCTTAATATGGACCCACACACCACATTCAACAATATTCCGTAACACGACTACATGCGTTCGAACGTGTTCGAATAAGACCGTTTGAACCGTCACTAATCACGTCCTACAAGAGCGTTCCACGCGAGGTTATTTTTGGAATAAAATTTGTTTGCGGTGTGCGACAAGTAGGAGGGAGAGTGGGAAAAGCGATTGCCTAACTTGAAGTCACTTTTTGTCCAATCCATCAAACGAGGTTAGGTACCTTCTTCTGACAAAGAACAGTGTCATTGATGAGCCTCAGCAACATTGAAAGCAAAAACACTAACCTATCATCCCCATATAACACTGTTCTTCATTCACACAAAGAAGAGAGGGAACAAAATGGAAATGCAAAAGAATGGCATAGACAAACAGTGTCTGTATTGAAAAGCAACAGAAAAATTGCATACTATTTTCATATTTCTTGCACATGGTTGGATCCCCACATAGGTCCCTAGAGGATGATGACTTATATGTCGGTGTTGTGCAGGGGCCACCACTATTTTTTTGCCAAACAGCTAGCAGAAAAAGGAAAGTATCTATGCTTTTTGTATAAAACAAACAATACACGTAGATTCCAAACACAAAACTAATCATCAATTCTGATACAAAATGTAACAAGGTTCTGAGAAAACCTTTTCAACAGACAACATTCCCAGCAGAGCTAACTGGCACGTGCCAACATGACTACTTCCTGTATCAACAGTTTCAAGTACAACCACAGAAAGCAACTGGGAAGAGAAATATGGTATATGGTATTTGATATGGGAATGGGAGTGTATCGTCGTTCTTCATGAGGAAGGAAGCTCCCTCTTGTTGTTAAGGAAACCAAAATCCCCAAAAAGACCCTGCATCATGAAAGAAAACAAAAGAGCGCTTATACACTATTGTCCTTCTAAAACTTACATAAAAGGAGAAATGCAATAAATATACTCCCACCCATCACATCATTTTGTATTTTCATGTTAGAGTATTTCCAGAAACAGAATCCTAATCCCCCACCAGGGAAAAAAGGAGAAAAAAACAACCTTTTCCAAGTTAATATAGTGTGATCATATTTTGATACAAGAGCCAGAAATGCCGCACTAGAAGTAGTTTCGTCTCCAATTCAATCCAGGAAAAATGTTAAAATGAATACCCATGCCCTTCTCATACAGACATATAGTAAATAGTAAATGAAGCTAATTTTACAAATGTGCTGCATATGACAGAACAACTATGATCAAGATCATACCATGGCATCATTGATTGCGTAAGCCACACAATAGTGCTCCTGAAATTCAATGAGACGAAAAGAAATTTCAGATACAAGTAGTGGAAATTGTCGAATAAACAAGAGACGAACTATTTACTATCCATAGCAACGCACGTGGTTAATTTTGGGTCACATCACCAGTTGCATGCATCAAACTAGGCCAACGCTCACATCATAAATTTCATTTTAACTTTTCATATTCAACATTTGATTTCTAAATAGAAGAAACAAATAAACTGCAATCCGCACCGTAAAGTGTGTGTGTGTGTGTGTGTAGAAAAGAACTCCGACACTTTTCATGGCAAATGGACTCACCTGCATCATGTACCACTCTTCAAATTCATCAAACAATTCGAGCCGTTCAATCCTAAAAGTAAAGCATCAGCAATTAGTTTATCTAGACATTATGTACAAACCATAAAGTAAATAAAAAGAGCAAAAAGGGGGAGTATCTTTAATAGAATAAGTCAATTGTATCAGCTATTAGTCAATTAATTGTCTTAAGCATCAATACATCAGAATACAAGTGAGAATTTGAAAAACACACAAGATATAAGGTATAATTTGGCAGAATACCTGCGTCTCTCTTGAGTGTCAATAAAATCATTATAAACTCTGAGCATGTCCCATGCAACAGATTTCTGATACCCATGAAAACAAATACCAAAAGAATATTAATATGTTAGTGATAGAATAAACATTAAGACAACATGATGATGGACAAAAATGTAAAATTTACATTAATAGTAGGATTTGAAAATAAGTAAAAATGAAATTTCATAAAACAGTATAACTCTGAAAATGTTGCAGTTCTGGCAGTTTCAAATCAAGTAACCCATCACTTGAAGCTGATAAAAATGGAGCCTAATGAGGGGAGCGAAGGGATTTATTAGATATTTTGTCTGGATGAGAGGAAGGGAAGGAAGATAACCTCTTTTTGCTTTGGTTCACAAGGGGAGGGAGAAACTTTAACGGAAAATTTGCATTGTATACCCTTGAAATTTTTAATGTTACATTTTATGTAAGGATATTTGTGTCAATGCATATAAAATTTCATAACCCAGCTCTACTTCTAAATCCACCCAATTTTGAGGAGGAGCAAAAACTGAGTCAGGAGGGATTTTACTTCCTTCCCCTCTAAAAATAATGATCCAAACGTGCAAGATTTAAAACAATTCCCCCATTTCTCTTCAACCAAACACTATGCAAGAGCCTTAGCTCAAGTGGTATGAAATCCCTCAGGGATGGAAGCCCATTTCTTTGAACTTCAGCCAAAAACCAATCTTCCCGATCATGTGAAAAATCTCCTTTATGAGGGGGAAAAAGGAATTATAGAGTTAACTTAAGTTCCTATAAAAAATTTATTCATTTTCAGTCCCTACTTTTGACAAAAAAATTGGGTGTTTTTAGTCCCTAAAGATGGATAAAACTTATAGGGACTAAAATTGAATAATCGTGATTTTACATGGATCAACAATATATTTCATTGTATTCTCCTCCTCAATATGATTGGTACTTATTATTTTTATTTACTAAAAACTAGAAATTGCATGGTACAGGTAAAAGCTCCCCCTGGTGCATAACGTGTCAAATAATGAGAATTTTCAGCCCCAACTGAGCTCAACTAAAATACCAATGATAATTAAAATAACTATCAGCTACAAAGACAAATAATATCAACCATCAATGATCTCTAAGTGTTGCAATTGCCAACGGCTTCTAGTTTAGCTTACTATGTTCTCAGCTTATTCATGCCTAGATGACTCCTTTGTCATCATTTGCAAGGTTTTGCACCGATGGGTATCGAAACATTATCACATACACAAAAAAAAAGCCAAAAATAATACCAAAAAATTCTTTTCTGGCAAAAGTTACAATGGATACCTGCCATCCTTGGTCCAGAAATAATTTTTCCTTTGCAAGTAAAGTTGGTGTATCATAAATTCCTAACAGAGAACAACCTCGACACTGATGCAAAACAGGAAAGACAAATCATATTATGCTTTATAAACATTAAAAATCGAAGACATTCATAACTAATAATCAAAAACCACCATCAAAAGCATAATAACAACAAAAGTCAAGGAGCATATGGGTCAGAAGTACAACACCAAATCTTAAATAAGTTTAGGCCTCTGAGGCTTAAACCTTAAAGCACTCAAATTCACCAGAAGTCTTTCCTTAATCAGAAAATTCCATAAGGAAGACCTGTCATAAATAATTGGTGGAAAACGAACAGAGGAATTAAGTCCAAAAAAACAGGAAGATGGTGGAATCAAAAGACGCGTTTATCAAAATTAGGAGAATGTGAACTGTGAGGTGGGGAAGAAGACAAGGGGAAAAAACAGAGACCTGCAAGCTGTGATTTGTGATCAAAGGCCAACTGAACAAAGGAAGACGGAGCGTGATGCATGAACAGAGACTAGACGAAGAACAGAGACCTGGACACTGATGAGAAGTCAAGTGGGTCAGTGGCAAAAACTAGGGGGGGAAACAGAGACCTGCAAGCTGTGATTTGTGAACAAAGACCAAATGAACAAAGGAAGACGGAGCCTGGTGCATGAATAGAGACTAGAGGAAGAACAGAGACCTGGACACTGTAACTGCCAAAAAAAATGGGGGCAAAGATGGGTTTCTGCCCCATAGAGGAGAGTGGCTAGGATTTACACCCATAATTGCAGGCATGACTACTATGACACAAAAATGTAATGTCATGAACAACTTCAAGTGACCAGAGGCTGCAACGCTCTAACGCTATGGCACGCAATCGAGTACCCAGCTTTGGGTAAGACTGATCCTCACTTTCCCACAGATATTCTTCGGTGGGATTTGAATTCCTAACGTTGCATGTATATCTCACCTCATTAAGAGGCTCCAGCTTATTACTACTTGCTACACACTTAAGCATAACAACTTACAACAGAATAATGAACCAAATGAGGTAAAGCAATTGGGGAGCACATGTGTTGTGTTAGAGAAAAATGAAATTCCACTTTTGGTATCAGACAATTCCAATGTTATTCAAGATCAATCAATTGTGATCTAAAAACCATGGTATAGAATACGTATTTGACATTGATACCTCCAAATTTCTAATCATTTGCTGTCCAAAAGCATCATCAGGGTGGATCTGTTAAGAAAAATACCACATTATGTAAAGATCCTAAGTTTATTCCCATAAAAGAAAACTAGTGGAATGAGAAACTATGAAGGCTGTAACCTGCTCATAAAGAAAAAATATTGCAGTTGAAAATGTGTGGGAGGCCCAACCAACAACTCCACGACTTGAATCTGGATCCAGATAGATCAGAACACACTCTGCAATTATAAAAGTTGGCAGACTGATAACAAGATCAGAATGAATCAATTCATCATTCCTTGACCATGGAAGACATGAGTGTTAACTAAAACTAACCCATCCCCCCACCCACACACGCATATCATTATCCTCTAGCAAGAACGTCTTTATAAGATTATAGTATTCAATAAATATATTTAACTAATAATAAGTTGGTACATGAAGCCATATCTTAAATATAATATAATATTAACATGCATAAAGGAACACATAAAACTCAGAAGCATTATCTTCAAAGTCATTAATTTTAAAATATCCAAATTCTATGAGCTCTTTTTATTTATATTTATCACTTTCCCAGGAGAAGCTAGCTATCAACTTTTAACAAATTATTAACTATATCCATCGGTAAAGGCATTTCAAAATGTTCTGAAGCTGTATAATTGTAAGCTGTATGAAGGAAAAACAACATTGCTGTCTGACTATGAAATTCGGAAGAATGTCTTTTATAAATTTATAAGAGATGAAATGAGAAAGAAAATGTAGAAGTGCAGGATTAGATATCAGCCGTGTCTTTAAAACCCTTTTTGAATTCAAATTTTCTGTCAACAGATTTAATTTTCATATCTTTTCCTAGAAAGGGGCTGATACCTTCAAACAATTATCAATTATGTCAGAATGTAAGAGATTTCACAAACTAGAGAGAGAGAGAGAGAGAGAGTTGAATCACGATACATACCTTGGATCCATTTCAGTAATGGTTATTAGATCACTTAGTTGTTTTGCATCTCGCAAATCTGCAGGGACTAGTTTATAATGAGCACTGACCACTTCTCCTTTCTCTGGCAGAGAATGGGACAGTACAAGCATCAGTTTGGATCAGCAGTGATCATGCATGCTAATTTTCAGTATTTATGTTTCTAACAATCACAGTGAAAGATCGTATTGATTTAATCCTCAGAAGCTACAAGTCAGGTCAGTTTTTAAATGTTTGTAGTTCTGAGGTTAATCTGAGTGGCAGAGTCAAAAGTTTTTAAATCTTCTGTCATCTAAGCTTCAGTTTATCCTAGCAATTCTTTTGCTCAAGTTATAATGAAGATTCAGAAGAGATATAGATTATACTATCGTTAGATTTATTTTTTGGTACTTTATTCTGGCAGATCATCAACAGATCTAGATCCCAACTCCAGCCTTGCTCATTGATAATTCAATTACGCATTTTCAATTTTCACGAGCAATCTGAAAGGCATAAACAAAATGCTTTTGGTAAAGGGAGAATCTTCATGGACTGGCTATAAATATTTCATTCCATTTTTCAACAAGCTAAAACACAGTCTTGGTATCATCCCTCCTTCCAAATCAGTTTCACATCCACCTCCACCACCTAAGATGCCAGAAATTGTTTTTCTACCCCAACTATTTGCATCTAAAGGGTGGTGAGTGAAGATTATTAATGGACATGTTAAATGACTTAAACGTGTTTCTTAAAATTTATAATTGAAATGAACAGTAAGCATTTAATTTAACATCATAGGTGTGACCGTGTGCGCACTACAAGTAGGATTGGAGGACCAACAAAAGATAAAATTTAGGGAAGATTTGGAACGGAATAAAGGATTGACTGAAAGAAAGACTTCAAACATAGAGTTGAAGTTCCACAACGTCCTTATAAGGCAGGGGTAGTCCTCACTTTACAAGCTGGTTATCTAGGGATGAGTTAGGTCCTAAAACCCAGATTTAAGATGGTATCAGGGCCTATCCTAGATATATTACTGGGTCAAGATCTCTATTATTTCACTCATTTGTCCATCCTCTAAATGTATGGTACTGACCGTGATGGGGTGTTGAGATCCGTGTTATTCCACTTGTACCAGTCCAAGCTTCAAATGTCCAAACCTTGCGCATGGGGGAGGGGAGTTGACGTCTCACACCAACTAGAGATACAATCTAAATTATCCTTATACGCCTTGGGCAGTCCTCACCTTACAAGCCCGATTTATGGGATGAGTTAAGCCATAAGGCCAAATTTAAGACATATGAAGATCGAAAATGCTACGGTGATAGTGTAGAGTGCTCTCAAATTGAAGAAACGATGCAAATGGAAAATCAATTTGATAGCTCGGTTGCAGGTAGAGTGACAGTTCAAGCCGTAGCCATTACTAGTCGTTTTTCCCTCTACTTCCGTTCTTTTTTATGGATATCAGCTTTTCATGGTTTTGTGCATAACTAAGTGGCTCCCTGATTATGCCGCCAATACGGCAATACCCATTAAAGGTAACTTACTATACGTGTGTCTCTTTGATTCTTGGGTATATACATTGCTGCAGGAATAATCTATATTCTATATTAAAGCTACAAGAACCCAGATATTTCACTTGGTATCATTTTGCATTGTCCTTTCACTCTGTTTAAACGTGGACGAGGGGAAGTGGGTGCAAAACAAGAGCTAGATGTTTAGACTTTAGGGTATGAAAACTAAAACGGGTGTGAATTTTAGCTGAACTTATAGTAGCACTCTGGCACAAATGTGCTGCCACAAAAGAAAAGGACATCACCATAATATGAGGGGAAAAGTCATTAGAGAATGTCCCTTCCATATAAAAGTAACAAAAAAATTAAAAAATAAATATATGAAGTATTGGTAAATCAGCGCTGCTTACCTGTTGATATGGCTGCTGTTTCACCAAGTTTATTCCTCAACTCACTGCAAGTCTCAATAAGTGCCGCTTTTTTACTAGTTACCTAGACCACAAACACGGTATTAGTTTAACTCTATTCAAGTTTAATGCCAGTAAAAAACCTATAAATTAAAAACCATACACAACTTCTATCTTCATTTTGCATTTAGATATGTATTTAGTTAAACTAGATACTAGATAGTATTATTAACCATTAGTTTCTTAACAAAACATGACCAATCCAACTCAGAACCCATAAAATCCTAGAAATAAAGGCTGCATTGGCAAATAAAACTTTTGTAAGGTAATCTGGTTTCTACCTCCTTAAAGTCAACTTCCACATATAAATGCGGTGCTTTCCCCTCATCCTGCCAAGAAGAGATTTTTAACATGTAAGTGATAACTGCAAATTGGCACACGGCCACAAAAAATTGTTCAGTGATGCTAAGCAAGAGGTTACTGGAAAAACCGGAAATAATGGTAATTGGTAAAGAAGTAAAAAAAATTACACTTTCACTCAAATTCAGAGTCACATCCCAATAAGAGGGTGGACTGGAGATTACAAAAAAACAGCTAAGGATCCAATCAAGCCGCTTACAAATATATTTTTGCATCTTTGATGTGCATGGGTAAGGTTTGGCTAAAGTTTGGGAAAAAATATATGTGGAGGGCCATAAATTAGGATAACCTTGGGTTGACGTCCCATTTTCCTTGGCCACCATGCTTGTCGACGCCCCAAGACTCTATAGTTGCACCTCGACTTCCGCCTTTGCCATTGTCGTTACTTTGGCTACATACTACCATTGTCGATGGCCCATCACCCTCTGCCGACAAACTTGCATCTGGTGGTGAGTGGTTTAGCTTGACTGAGACCCACCCTCCAAGGTGGTTGTTTTGGATGGCCTCTATTAGAGAATACTCATAAGTAGTTTAGTTAAGACTGCTTAGCGTGTTACTTAGCTTGTAATTAGCTCTAGAAGTATCTAGAAGCTTCTGTTTCTGTTAGCCTGTGAATCAGTTAGTTATAACTGATTTGTTCTAAGTCTGTCAAGTATAAATACACTTGCTGTAACAGTTTCTAAATAATGCAAAAACACAAATTTCAAAATCTCAAACTCTCTAGTTTAGAATCTATTATGGTATCATAAGCAATTTTTTCCACCTTCGTGGAAACCGATCCAAGCCAAGCTTCCGCAACCGTTTTTCATGGCGGCGATACCGGATCCACAGTCACCGGTGCAACAAACGCCACCGGCGCAACAAACGCCATCGCTGATTCCTCCGATTGCAGCGAATCTACCTCTTTCAACTTTCTCGTACAAGATTACAGAGAAATTAGATGATAAGAACTATCTCGTTTGGCTCCAACAAGTTGAGCCGGTCCTTCGTGCGCACAAACTTCACCGGTTTTGCGTCGCGCCGGAGATTCCTCCACTCTACTTAACTGAAACCGATCGTGCTTCTGGAATAGAGAATCCTGCGTATCACACCTGGGATCAACAAGATCAACTACTCATGGCGTGGCTTCAGCGCCGCGCCGCCGTGTTTCTTCCTCGTGGTCGGTTGCTGCCGTCATACGTGGCAACTCTGGGAGAAAATTCATCAAGATTTCCACTCGAAACTCAAAGCGAAAGCTAGACAACTGAGAACCGAGTTACGCAACTCGAAGAAAGGATCGAAATCCATCTCTGAGTTCCTGCAAGGTATCAAATCTGCTTTCGATTCATTGAACTCCATGGCGAACCGGTTATTACCGCAAGAACAACTCGATGTTATTCTTGAAGGTTTACCGCCTACATTTGAATCGATTGTGGACGCTTTATCAATAGCAAAGTCGATTGGTTTGAATTTGATGAGATTCAAGCTCTTCTTCTCGCCATGAACATCGCGTTGACAAGCAAAAACTTGTTGAAGAAAGCTGCCGCCAATCTCACACAAAGCGCGCGCCGCCTCACGCCTCGTTCGTCATCGCAAGTTCACATAATCGCTTCGTTCGGTTACGATGAAGCCTGCTCGCTACGACGCAACATACTTCTACTCCTCAATTCTCTAATGACAAGACACGTGGTGGCTATGGAGGATCACGTGGTGGTCGCGGTGGGACGCGGTGGGACGCCGTGGTGGGAGGAGCGGTGGTCGAGTAATGTACGATGTCGTCGTTTGTTTCAAAACCGGTCACGATGCATCGAGTTTTTTCGCATGTGTACAATTCTTCTTTTGTTCCTCAATTTCCTATGCCTGCTGCTAACTCTGGACTGCCTAGTGCTTATCCTAGACCTGCACCTCCACCACAGCCTCAACCACAAGCCTATTATACCTATGCTGCACCACCACCACAAATTTCAACCACAAGCTTATTATACCTATGCCGCACCACCACGCAGTTTTATCCACCTCAAACCTATCCTCAACCACAAGCCTATCTCACCAACATGCCTCAACCACAGCTGTATCTAACCAATGCCAGCCCTCAACCACAACCTAACTGGACTGGAGATTCTGCAGCTACTGTTCATGCTGGTCCTACTCCTCCACCAGCACCCTCAGCCACTGGTATTGAACAAGTTTTCCTCGGCAATGGCCAAGGTCTGCTGTCAAATCTATATACTCTGTTTTCTTTTAGGTCTCCTTTACAACCTAATGTAGTGTTGCATCTTAAAAATGTTCTATATGTACCTTCTCTCACTAAACAACTTCTTAGTGTTGGTCAATTTTCTGCTGATAACAATGTGTATTTCTTATTCTTTCCAACTTATTGTGTTGCTAAATCTCAGGTCACACATAAAGCTTTACTTCAAGGTTTTCGTGGTCGTGATGGTCTCTACACATTTGACAATCTGCTGTCAGTTTCAAAGTCTCAAGACAAGTCTACTTTACCATCCATTTTCTCGTTTCATGTATCCTCCGCCTCTATAAACATCAGAATCTCACACACATCCACCAATTTTATTCTTTGGCACAATAGACTAGGACATCCTAGCTATTCTACCTTACAAAATGTATTGCAACAATGTAATGTTCCAATTCCTTCAAGAAATAAAATTGACTTTTGTGTATCATGTTGTATGGGCAAGTCTCATAGACTCCCTTCTCAATTTCTCTCGATTACGTGTACTCTACACCATTAGAATTAGTCTTTTTTTGTGACTTGTGGGGTCCAGCCCCCATGGAGTCTTCTATGGGATACAAATATTACCTTTCCTTTATTGATGCTCACAGCAGATATACATGGATATATTTCTTGAAAAATAAATCTGAAACCTTAACCTTGTTCAAACAATTCAAAGCCATGGCTGAGTTGCAATTAAACACACCTATTAAAGCCATCCAATCTGATTGGGGTGGTGAATTTCGTCCTTTCAAACAATTCCTTGCTGATCTTGGTATTGTTCATCGTATTATTTGCCCCCACACTCATCATCAGAATGGAGTAGTTGAGAGAAAGCATAGGCACATTGTTGAAATGGGGCCTCTCTCTCTCTCTCAGCCTCTCTTCCCATTTCTTCTTTGGGATCATGCCTTTCATACATGCTGATTTACCTTATAAATCGCTTACTGCCGCCCATAACCCAACTATTCCATTACAAACTCTTTTCCACAAGCAACCCGATTTTTCATTTCTCAAAACATTTGGTTGTGCATGCTATCCACTCCTTAGACCCTATAATAACCACAAACCGCAATTCAGTCTTGAGTGTCTTTTCCTTGGTTATTCATCCTCACATAAAGGTTACAAATGTCTTGATGTGTCCTCTGGTCGGTTGTTTGTGTCCAAAGATGTTCTCTTTGATGAAAATAAATTTCCTTATCAATATATGTCAAAACCAGTGGCTACACAACCTCCTATTACTCAATCATCCTCTACTATACCTCTTGGTGTTATTTCCACACCTGTGTCATTTCTTTGTCTCACCATTTGCAACACCACATTCACCAATATTCCACCTGTTTCACCAGCAGATAGCCCTGCCCAATCATCTCACACAGCTTTACCTCACCCTTCCTCATCACCTACCCTATCCCTACCTTCTACAGCATCTAGTACTATTGATCCTAACTCACCCTCACCATCTCCTCCTCACAATACTCACCCAATGTTAACTAGATCCAAAACTGGCCACTCTCAACCTAGACAGTTCCCTACCCTTCTTCTCACCACCATTGAGCCTTCCAATGTCCATCAGGCACTAGCTAGTCCACCTTGGCATCAGGCTATGGAAACTGAGTTACAAGCCTTGAAGAATAATGAGACTTGGTCTCTTGTACCACTTCCGGGTAAAATTTGCGCAGCATTGGGTGCAAATGGGTTTTCGGACTCAAAGAAAATCTCGATGGTAGTATTAACAAGTATAAAGCTCGCTTGGTGGCTAGCGGTATCTCCAAAAGTTCGAGCGGATTATCTGAGCACACGTTCACCCAGGTTGTGAAGCTTTGATGTGGAGAACCGTGCTCACACTTGCCTTGACAAATCGGTGGCCTCAAGCAAATTGATGTGAATAATGCCTTCTTGAATGGCATTCTCAAAGAGGATGTGTATATGACTCACCTCCAGATTTGAAGTGGAAGACAAGTCTTTAGTGTGTAAGTTGCACAAGGCAATTTATGGCCTAAAACAGCCCCTCGGGCCGGTATGAACGATTAACTAAAACACTTCTCGGTTTTGGTTTTAAACAGAGCAAGTGTGATCCTCTCTCCTAGTGTTCACCGGTTCAGTCATTGTGTGTATATGTTGGTGTATGTTGATGACATTGTGCTCACGGGGTCATCTCTTACACTAATACAAAGAAGTCATCACTAAGCTAAATGTCGCTTTCCTCTTAAACAACTTGGTGATTTGGATTACTTCCTAGGAATTGAAGTCAAGAGGCTCTCTCCGCACAATTCAATTGACTCAAGGCAAATACATTCGTGAATTGTTGAGCAAGGCTGATATGAGTAATGCAAAAGGTATTTCTACCCTCTTCCAAAGAAACACTAAGTTGTCTAAGCATGGGGCGATTATTTTGATGATCCCGCCTTTATAGAAGTATTGTTGGTGCTCTCCAATATGTAACTATCACTCGGCCGTAACTAGGATATCGTCAGTAAACAAGGTCCGCGGTTCATGTCTCACCTTTAATACCTCATCGGATCATTGTGGAAACGGATACTTAGGTACCTTAAGGGCTCTGTTGACCTTGGTATCACCTTCAGAGCAGCTTCACCCACCTCTCTTGTGCATAAGAGCTTTCGTGATGCGGATCAAGGCGTCGATATTGATGATAGGGACGGCCTACTTGTGTGCATGCATCTATCTAGGGCCAAATTTGATTTCGTGGTGGTCAAAGAAGCGGACTTTGGTTGCTAAGTCTTCATTGAAGCGAGAATAATACTGGCGTTTAGCTGGCTTTGCGCAGAGGTTTTATGGGTTCAATCCCTTCTCCAAGAGCTACAAGTTGCAATTCCAGCTCTGTCATTTATTGTGATAATCAAAGCACAGTTGCTTTGAGTCACAATCCTATTCTTCACCATAGAACCAAGCATATGGAACTTGATATCTTTTTGTTCGAGAAAAAGTTTTAAACAAGTCTCTATTGGTTGAATATGTTCCTCTCAAGCACAAAGTTCACGACATTCTCACGAAGCCCTCGGCAAGCTTCGATCAAGACTCTCGAGACAAGCTCATGGTGCTACCCACCAATGAGCTTGTGGGGGGAATATTAGAGAATACTCATAAGTAGTTTAGTTAAGACTGCTTAGCGTGTTACTTAGCTTGTAATTAGCTCTAGAAGTATCTAGAAGCTTCTGTTTCTGTTAGCCTGTGAATCAGTTAGTTATAACTGATTTGTTCTAAGTCTGTCAAGTATAAATACACTTGCTGTAACAGTTTCTAAATAATGCAAAAACACAAATTTCAAAATCTCAAACTCTCTAGTTTAGAATCTATTAGCCTCATCCTTGTTCCAACATCGCTAATCAAACCATGCCCATCTTTGCTTTGCTCTCCTAGCTCGTTTCCACTGCCGTTACATTCACGGGTGCATCTTTGGCTTCTCTCTCCTTTTGCCATTTCTATTTTCTCCTTCCTTCACATTCTCTTCCTAAAAGTCATTGTTGAGTTCTTGTTGTATCCTTTCCTCCTTCAAAATCTCTCTTAGCTCCTTTACGAAATTTCTCCCCTCGTAAATTAAGGATTCTGTTTTTGCCTATGAAACTAAAGATTTCCTATCCTTAGTCACTTTTTCTTCCTTTGTTTCTTCTTTTGCTGCTGCTTTTGATTCTTCTCTTGCTCCATGCAAATTGTCTCTTCTTTGCCATCATGATTCTTGATTCTCAGAATTTCAACTTCATTTATGTTTCTTACTCCTTGGATCCTGAACCTTGAAGATAAACCTCATGTTCTGGTTGGAATTGCGTGCGCAAAGCTTTCTCAAAGGAGAAGAATCTAGTAATTTAGTTAATTTCTTTCTAGGAAAACCACTACTGGAAAGCATCTGTGTCTAATGCCATTCAGATCCATGAAAGCTTCTCACATAGTCAAATGGCCTCCAAATACAGATCTAAATGGATCAAACACCAAATCTTCGCATCAATGGTAAGTGGTTTTCACGCCAAATCCCCCCCCCCACACACACACACACAGAGAGATCAGAGCTCCAATACCAATTGATAGAAATATATGCTGTCAACCGTGGCACTACCGCGCAGAATCGCAGTGCGGCATGAAGCTCTACAGGGACTCATATACTTGGTGTTTGGGCTTTGTAATGGTGGATTTTGTGGAATAAAATCACGCTGGTTGCAGCTTGTTGTGGCCACCATAGGAGTTTTGATGTAAAAATCCCCTTAAACCCTCTATTATTTTGTTGGCTTCATTTACTTTTTTGGTTTTTTGTCATCTCCCCTTAATAGTGAAAAGGCAACAGTTCTCTTCAGACCACTCTCATGTTCAATGCCTCAGTTTCTTCTACCCCTTTGCATTTTACGAATACAGACTTGCTCCCCTACCCTCTTCATTTTCCAGTGATGGCAACACGGTTTCTGGGTATGGCGATGTTCTCTACCATTATCGCCTTAGTTTCTCCTTTGTTCTCCACTCAGCTTCTCTGTTGCTTCCATTTTTTTTCTCAACCATGGCATCAACGAAACCACCAACTTCATGGAGTTCTGCTTCCTCAACTTGTTTAGGTATGATGGTCAAGCCTACACGTGACAACCTAGATATGGCTTGGAAGCGGAATTCCTTAAAGGACATTTACAACTTGGATGTGACAATTGACAATTGACAAAGGCAAGGAATATATTAAGTGTGACTACCCCTTTAATTTTGTGTATTTTTATATGTTTGAGAATATATGCATACTGTTGGGATTTATGTATATTGTTGTCTAGTCTTCACAATGGCGACAATCTTGCTTTAGCGGTTTTTGGGTCGGCTGCTCTGCGCTATTGTACAGAATTGACAACATCGACAGAAACGGGATCAGATTATGGATGAAGTGGTGTTTAATGATTGAAAAGAACTATTACACTATAGGTGTCCAGGAGAGCTATTGTTCCCACACGGCCCCACTCCAATTTCCTTTCAAAAACTAAAGATACCCTCTCTAATCCCTCCTTTCTATTATTTATAGCCTCTCATCTCACACCCCTAACTAATTGACTTGCGAACTAACTTGCTAGTTAACTAATTAAGATTTATCTATCACTTACATATTAATACTTGCATTAGAATATTCCTTTAGTCTCTAATTCAAGTGATAACTATAAGAAAAACAATTATAAAAACCTATGAAATTTATTAATAGCTAACTAGTGACTTGGCATCATTGTATTCATCCACATTTATACATCTCACATCCATTTTCTATATTAATCTTTCCTAAACAAATTTGTGTACCTAACCCACAAATTTATTAGAGGAAGTTACATTCCATCTCAAAAAAGAGAGAAAGTAAAGAATTTTGAGCTAAAACATATCTATGGCCTGAGAACTTCAGTCTGAAAATACTCATGTTCCGAATGTCTGTGTCTTTCGTAGCATGGTATGACACCCTGCCTTAAAGCTGATAGGAATCAACTAGTTAATGCAGAAAAGTAGGGAAAATCCCTTTATTACACACAATTACACACAATTCCTAGAGTATTGAGACTCTAGACTCTCCAGTGCCAAAAGGCCCCGAGTCTATGCAAATGACAAGATAGATCACTCTCTATGTCTCTCTTCTTATTTATAGGCAACATGCCTTACTAACTCACTCCTAACATAACAAATCCCAGAGGCCCATAACTATCAATAATTCAATATTAAAGCAGCAGGCAGTTAGCACAAAAGCACCAACAAGAATGAGATGAAAAATGTACTAATGTCCTGTTATAACAAGACAGAAATTCACCAAAATGTGAATGCAAGAGCTTTGGATCAATAATAATTCAATCCAAACCTTTACTTAACCGGCAAGGCTTCAAAATGGTAGCAAACATATAGTATTAAAGGCTGAAGCAGATTAATGGTTAAGTACAACTTGCACGGTACAACTCAATCTCAGGCACCTGCAACTGAAAATATGTTGTGTCAAAGCCTGCTCCAAGCGATAAAATCTGCTTCTTTATTGGACCACCTTCTTCTGTCTTTTTCTCATCATCAAGAAACTGATAGAGAAGTTTCCGCATAGCGGCCCAACGAGCAAAGTAACCTTCATACTCAAACAAATAAAAAAATTAACAAACTACTAATTTGAAGGGTACGTACTAAAACAAGTCAATTTCTCGAAGAAGCTACATCCTACCACGATTAATTATTGGAGATCTCCTCACAGGCCTTCTCACAAATAAATGAATGTAATCATCTTTCATGTATCCCTTTTTCACACATGACCTACAGACAGTTTAGTAAATATTCATCATATAAGAATAACATTTATTAATCATTTAAAGACTGATAAAAACTGAATACAAGATGCAAATTTGATTTGGATTAGAAACCAAACAGCAAAGAAAGGGAATGACAGAGAAAAGAATCGTTTGGGGCTAATAGAGATGAATAGAGAGACTGTTAATTAACAACTATCTAGCTCTATCCTCCATCATATATGTTCCTAATTTGCCAAAGTATTTGAAATAAAAAGCCAACCACCGCCCAAGAATGCTACTCACTAATCCCAACAATGTTACAGAACAAACTAAATCTGAAAGCAGAATAAACAATAATCATGACCAAGCAAAACTTCAATTTCATACAGACCTAAAATGCTAAACAACAATGCATAGGACTCATCATCCTAAGCATTGAGAACAATTCAGATGAGCAATGATGTTCAAAACCCACTATACAAAGAGAAACAAGCTTTACATTGAACAAATTGCATTGCAAAATTCCAAATGCATAAAAAACAAAGGCAATTCTAGAAATAGCTTCGATGCAATAAAAAACAACAAGAAGAATGATGAATTGATAAGCAAGAAATGGATGTGTGCCTACAATTTGCTGGCGGAAGCATCGTCGTTGGTGGCTTGTACTGCTGCAGTGTTGCTATTGCTGTTGCAGGTGCGTGAATCGCCCACTTCATCCGCCATCGTTCGAAGTTTTTGTTAGGTTTTTGCCTGCAAAAGAACAAGAACGGAACCACGTTCTTTTTTTTTTTTTTTTGTTGACCAAAACGTTCTTCTTAAAGAGCAAGATACAAAAGGCCAGTGCTTATCCCACACCCCCTCCTACTTATTCACACCCCATAAAATTATTAAACCCCAAAATACCCCTAATTAAAAACAAATTTCTTCCCTCACAAACCCCTCACACCCCTACGTTTCACCTCCACCGAAACCCTATTCCTCTCCCTCATCCTCTTCAAATCTCCTCTCCCAAATCAGCTTCAATCTTCGATTTCAACATCCAAAATCGTTTTTGGAACATAAGGTACACGACACTAACCTCTTTTACTTGCATTTTGATTGTTTTGGTGTATTATAGCGTATTCTGAATCCCTGCAAATCGCGAAGCATTCGGTTGAGCACAACCGAATGCTCCTGGGAACGAAGGCCAACATTAGGCCATTCGGTTGAAAGCACAACCGAATGCAATCGATTATAGCTAACCGATGTGCATTCGGTTGTGGTCAACCGAATAGCTGTCATTTTTAAAATAGTTTTATTTCTATTTCTAAATTTGTTGATAATGTGTTGTGCTTGTTTTTTTTCAGTTATGGCAAAGACTAGAGGTGGTAGTTCTCAGACACAGCCTGAGGGTCGGGCAGCCAGGCCACCCATGACAGATTTTAAACCAGTAAGCGGAAGGAGGGACGCGCGTCTTTGCTGGCGATGGGCCTAGTAGAGGCAGGGTGGGGGGTAGGCGTGCTCAGATTTGCAGCCCCAGGGGCCCAGGTTGTGCGGGAGGATGACATTGGGCAAGACATTGAGAGAGATGCTTACCATCCTGCAGCTGACTTGGCTGGTCCTGCTGAGGACTTTAGTGCAGCTGATCGTGGCCCGTTGAGGCTTATTACACATGGAGTCCCACAGATAGGGGACCCTCATCCAAACATTCTACCATTCCTACGGACTTCTAAATTGCTACCATTGAAGGACATTGGATTCCCAACAATCATCATGATTGGTCAATGCATTTGTTGAGAGGTGGCATTCGAGACACATCATCATTTCACCTACCTATAGGTGAGATGACCATCACTCTAGATGATGTCTCCGCATTGCTCCACATCCCCGTGACGGGATCTTTTATGATTTTAGGACTACACCAAGTATCGGGAGAGGAGATGTTGGTTGAGTTATGGAGTGCGAGACACTCGGGACGCACATGACCGGACTTCACCCTGGGGTTATCTCGTGACCTCAAGTGGTCGAGGAGACGGTGTACCCTAGGGCTATACAGAGGAGCGCGGGAGGATTTCGCTAGGCATATCCGCTCTACTTGTTGGGTTGGGGTCCATTCTCGATAAGTCAGAAACAAGGTAAAGTTCAATTTTGGTTGGGAGCTCTGGTTGACTTGGAGGTTCTTTGGAGATTACACATGGGGAGGGATGGCGCTAGCCCATATATACGACCAACTTGGGAATCGGTGAAGCCAAAACAAACGGATGGGTGGCTATCCGCTCTAATTCGTATCTATTCAATTTAAATTTTTAAGTTAATTTTGTTGTTTCGCATTGCTCTACTAAATGATTTCATTTATTCGGTGGATCCCCTTTGAACACTTTCGAGGATCCCCTTTGGCTTTCAAGACGGTGGACCCAGTTTATGATGAAAGTCACCACGCGCGCGAAGAAGTGGGTCGCTAATACCACCACCCCTCTTACTAGGGATCTTTGTTCGAGTATCTCGGATAGCCGCACACTCGATGAGGTAACCCGGCGACCATACACCGCCCATAGAGACACTCGCCGTTTGAGCTCATCACCTATTTAGAGGCCACTTTGCGAGTCTGTTGGTGTATGGTACCGTGTACATGCCGATCGTGTCATGAGACGGTTTGGCAATGTCCGGGGATACCAGAGGACCCAAAACCCACAACTAGAGTCAGAGTTACAAGAGAATTGGTCGACGAGAGGTGGGCCAATTTTGACCGATGGTTGGTGGAGAGGGGGCCTATATTACCCAGTGGTGCACGGACACCATACCGTGAGTACGCTATTGGTTTGGGAGAGGTCTCACACCCTTTTATTGACAAGGCTAACTATGTGCGGTGGAGGGCGAGCGGACAGAGGCAGTGCGTGTCTTTTAAACATTCCTTTTAAATTTGTTACTTTCTTAAAATTTGTAACTTAATTCAAATTGGTTATTTCACGTGTCATGCCGGATGTGGTTCGGGATGGTAAATGATATGGAGCGAAATCGATGGAGGCACTGTTCAAAAAAACACACACACCATGGCGAGTACTCGAGGGCTTAAAACTCCTAGTGAGGCCATTCCGTAGGCTTAGGAAGTATGGTTGTGTGTATAGTAGGAGGAGGAACCGCAACACTCAGTAGTTACTATATGACATTTATGGACTTAATTATTTATTTGGTGAATGTATTGTACGAATTTTATTTTGTGGACTTATGTATGACATTTATGTTTACTTAGTTATTGATCGTACCTTGACCAATGAAGAGTTGAAGCGTTGATTGATTCGTCTATGGGTCGGTCGTTGAATGGGTGAAAGGACCGGTCCTGGCTTCACGCGTTGAACACCTCGGGTGGTACCTGCAAAGACACTCCGACGATCTAGTGAGAGGTCGCTCGGGCAGATAGCACAAGGTTAGAGAACGTACCTGAAGCCATATGCGAATGGCGTATATATACTGCGAGGTCCGACCGTTTTGCGAAGATTTCGGCCGGCGAGAATTGCGCTCCAAGCAGCGTGTATGGGCCGATCGAAATGGGCTGGGCCGCAGGTCCAATTGCTGTTGGCAGTCCTCGTATTTGCTAATACACCCGAGAACGATTGCCAAGCCTGGGTCGCTTAAGAAATGGCCGAGGCTTGAATCGATGCCCCCAAGAGTGAAGTTATCTTGACGAAACGGACGCGCCGCTCGCTTTCAGTAGAGGCGGTGTCGACCGCGCCGTCAACCATCGGCCCGGCCGCCGCGTGACGGTTGGTCTTTACCGACATTTAAGACGTGGACGTTTGGTGTCTCCGAGGTCGTCTCGCAGACAACCATTGGCGAGAAAGGCGAAGCGTTGTGACTCTTCGTATCCCGGTCCCTTCGCGCCGTAAATCGCGCACTATAAATAGCCCTTCTCACTGAGTTCATTCCTCACACTTCCAAGAATTGCTCGCCAAATGACCGACTTGCATTCATAGTCGTTTCTCGCTCACTCGCGACCGATCTACAACCCTCGCTTAAGGTATGAATCGATCTCTCCTTTACTTTTTAAGCTTGAGTCTTTTCTTGAAAGTACTTCGTGCTTTTCCACGCCTCGTGATAGGGGGTGTCAGGTCGAGGGATGGCCAAATCGCCCCCTCTCATGAGTGCTCTGCTCGACCGACCTGACTCGTTCCCTTTATCATAGGTGTTTTTGCATGCCACGGACGAAACTGACCGCCCGTATTCCCGGAAAACCACCGCAATCTTTCGCTACATACATGTCGAGGCCGGGCGAGCCCAATGCCCACGAAGCGGAGTCCAAGTCGTCTTGGGCGACAAAGATTCCAGCTTCTTCTTGGCAGCAGCTCCTCGGCAAAGACGGGCTCGAGTTCTCGTTCTTCCGGTCGAGGATCGGCCAGCTCCAAGAGTACTGGTTCCAGGTCCGTCCATTCTGCCGAGCGGCCGAGCAACTCTCCACCGCCCGAGGACGTTGTATCTCGAGTGGAGGGAGGAGAAGAAGACGCCGATGTGATTATCATTGATGATGACGAGGCGCAGAGTGCCGCCCCGATCGTGGGACGAGGAGATGGTGGAGGCCGGGCGCGCCGAGCCGAAGAAGTCCGAGGAGAAGAGGTGATTCGGCCGAAGTCGATATTTTCGTCCGAAAGCCAACGTCGGAGAGGTCGAACGGCGGTCGGCCGAAGTCCAAGCCGATGTAGCTCGAGATATATATCGACATGTCTTGGGTGTCGGAAACTCTTCGCTCTAACAGAGCATTATTACGATCGGACACGATGCTTTGCCCGATCTACTGAGCGCGCTTGAAGACTCACTCACCGGTTTGGAGGGTGAGAGGCATGAAGGAGGCGAAGATATCGCGACTTATTCTTCCAACTTCAAGTTCACGATGTATCGGCTCGTGTTCGAGAAGATGAAGATTACCCTCCTTTTACCGAATTCCAACGCGACGCCCCGCGCCATATTGGGGTCGCCCCTTCGCCTTCATCCAAACGCGTGGGCGTTTTAAAGACTTTTGAGGTCTTCACGACCAAGCTGGGGTCACGGTGTCGATGATGCTTTTCTTTGCTCTCTTTGAGCCGAGGTGGCTCGAGAGAAGGCTAACAAGGAGAAGAGGAGCAAGTCTCCTTTAAAATGCGAAGACCCACCACCGATTTTTCAAAGCATTCCAGAGTCGTTGGGAGCGGCTGGAAAAGCGATGATTTCGGATCGTTCCCACCAAGAAAGGTGGTAAGCCGCGTGTCGGAGGTCCACCGGACGGGATGCTCGCCCACCTTACTTTCCCATCATGTGGAACGAGGCTCATTTCTCGCAGCGGTCGGGCGATTATATCTACTCGGTGAAAGACTTGGGGCGAGGCCGACACGGAGACTTTGGAGATGATAAAGTCCTTGGCGAGTATGATGCGTCCAGATCCTAAGGCGACATACCTTTGTCGACCACTTTGTCTTGTACTGAAGGCCAAGACACGAGGCCGAGATTGGTTCGCTTTTGAACTTTTTGTCCTTATATTCTCGTCATTGATATTTTTTTAACTCATGACTCGGTGATTTTGCGTAAAGAATGGCCGCAAGCGGGGACCGCTCGCTCAGCCCCAAGCTGAAGGAGGGGCTAAGAGATTTGACGTTTCTCGCCGGGGATATCCTCAATCTTCCTCAAAAGTCCCCAAACTCCTAAGGGCCAAGGGAAGAAGCGGTCGGCGGGCCCTCGGCCGCCTCCCGCCGATCTTGCGTCGCTCACCCAAGCGGGCCAAGCGTGATGGTCGGGTCCCGCCCGCAACGGAGGAGATTCCTATCATCTCGCTCGAAAGCTTGGGTACGGCCGATCCGGAGCAAGATGAATGAAACCCATGGCGCTCTCGCGCTTCTCTCGCATGGGGTCGAGAAATTCATGGCGGAGTGGTGGCCGAATCGATGGTAATTTTATTTTCTTAGTCTTGTACCCTTCATCTTACCTTTGTTCGACCGACTAACAACCCGTCGACCCGAATTTTGCAGGAAAGGACAAGGCTTTAGCTGAGGCGCAGCAAAAATATGACAAGCTCGTCCGATCGAAGAAGGAGGCCTCAAACGGGGAGGACGCCGTGCTAAGCTTGCAAAGAGGGAAAGGAGCTTCTTTGCTCGTGTCGCTACTTTGAAGGCGATCTTGATGCTACGAACAAGAAAGAGGTGCTCGGGCGGCCGATATAAGCCGCGCCGAGAGGCAAAAATTCAAATGGTAGCAAGGCCGGTCGGGAGGCGCGATCGGCGATTCTATAATTCACTCGGGCAGGTGCGGGTATTGAATCAAGATCTGAAGATCAATTTCGATGACAAAATGATCAAGCCCACGCACTATGTTGACGACAACAAAATCATGTTGCCTGCAGAAGTCGACGAGCAAGGCAATGTCGTTCGCCCGGCCACCATTCTCTTTTAAAGCCCGCGCTGCGAGCGGTGTAATTTTTGTAATCGTTTAACTCGCCGCCGGGCACAACAATTTCTCCGCGCCCGTGCGTTTTTCAATTCGTGGCGCTCGGCCGCACAAGGCGTCCGTGTTTGTAATGACAATTTTCACTTGCCTTTAATTACGCTGTTCAAATTTATATTGCTATGTCTCTGCATTTCTTGCATTTATTCGCCTTAGTCATTTCGAACTTATGAGAGCGCTTCGTGGTTGTTTTGTGTTACCGATAGCGCTCGTTTATGGTTGCATTTCTTTACGCGCCTTGTATGTTTATTTTCTCTAAGTCTTCGAGTTTTAAGACCGTTTGGTCATCGTTTGCGCTTATTTCGAAAGCATTCATTCTTTGATAAGTTTTAATATCCCAACGGGGCCTCGGATCGCTCGGCGACCTCCAATCAGGCCCTTTCGATGGCATTTATTGGGATCATACTGATGGTCGCTCGAGATAGGTCGTTTCGACGGTCTAATAGGATGGGTTATTGCTTAACCCTTGGGCCATTTCGATGGCCCTCGGTTGAGACCATTTCGATGGTCGCTCGATTTAGATCGTTTCGACGATCCAAGGTTTGCGGGTTTTAACCCTTGGGCCATTTCGATGGCACTCGGTTGGGACCATTTCGATGGTCGCTCGATTTAGATCGTTTCGACGATCTAAGGTTTGCGGGTTTTAACCCTTGGGCCATTTCGATGGCACTCGGTTGGGACCATTTCGATGGTCGCTCGATTTAGATCGTTTCGACGATCTAAGGTTTCATGAGTTTTAACCCTCGGGCCATTTCGATGGCACTTTCGAGGTAGATCGTTCGACGATCTAATCAACTTTGATAAGTCTTCGATCGCTCCTTTGCCACGGGCAATCTCGAGCGACCGGTCATACATTCTTGCGAGAAAGTAAAGAACACATCATATTTCTAAAGGTCAGGCCTCTGTAAAAAACCCAGTGGGAAAAAGAGCGCCTGCCTGCTTTTCATTAATAGGTCGGTCGTCATTACATTCAAATCATTTGTCACATTCAAACGTAATATTTCCTAAGTTTTTCGCATTCCACGTTTCGGGATAGTCGCCCCATCCATGGTTTCTAGCTCGTAAGCCCCTTTTCCGATCTTGTTGATGACCCTGTATGGACCTTCCCAATTTGTGCGAGCTTCCTTGGCGTGCATTCTTATTTCCCACGTCGGCCCGTCTTAGAACGGTGGGCCGACCGAGAAATTCTCTCTTTTGAACTCGGCGTTGTACCGGGCCGCGACCTTACTGTTTGATCAATTGCTCTCTTAGTGACGGCAGGTGCGCAGATTCTTCAATTAGGTCCAATTCTTCTCGTATAGCTCGGTCGTTGTCAACCACCGTAGGGGATTGAAGTTCTCAATTCGGCTCGCCCATCTCTATGGGTATCACAAAGATCGCCCCATATACCGATCCGAATGGGGACTCCCGCCGCGTGAGTGAGGGGTCGCCCTGTAGGCCCATAGAACGGATCTGCGATTCTTCGACCAGTTCCCTTTCGCTTCATCGAGTCTTCGCTCAACCCACGCAGATTACTACTCGCTGGCGCCGCCTACCGCCGTTAGTCCGAGGGTGCTCGACCGAGGTGAAGCATTTGTTTTACCCCTAAGTCGCCAACATTTCTCCGAATCTCTTGTCGTGAACCGGGGTGCCGTTATGCGTTATCAATTGCCGAGGATCCCAAAGCGGGCCAACACACACCGTGAAGAATTTGCTTACTTTCGCCGAGGTGATGGTTGCAAGAGGCTCGGCCTCGACCCACTTAGTAAAATAATCTACCGCCACGATCAAGAACTTGAACCGCACTGGGGGCGAGTGGAAGCGGGCCTAGCAGATCCATGCCCCACCAAGCGAACGGCCAAGGTGAGACAAGACTTTGCAATTCGTGGAAGGTGCAATGTGGACATCGCATGTATTTGGCATTTCTTGCACTTCGAACGAGTTTCTTGGCATCCTCGCCCATGGTCGCCAATAGTAGCGGGCCCGAGAGCCTTCTTAGCTATGGAGCGCGCGCCGGTGACTCCCACAAACTCCTTCATGAATGTCCTCAAAGACATGGTCGGCTTCACCGACGTGAAGACACCTTAACAATGGAGAGGAGAATCCTCTTCTGCATAACTTTCCTTCTATAACCGAGTACTTGGTCGCTCGAGAGTCGACCAACTTAGCTTGCTTTGGATCGTTCGGCTCCTCCCTTCAACAATGTACCTTAGGATAGGGGCGATCCAATCGAATCCGTCGACACACGTAGCGCCAACGATCGACTTGGCTTGGTTGAAACGCTTCTACGATTTAATGTTTCTTGAATCACACTTCTATGATTCCCCGCAGTTTTGGTACTTGCCGGCTTTGATAGAATATCCGCTCGAACATTTTCGGTTCGAGGCACATGGGTCACTACGCGGTCGAATCGCTGAGGAGCTCTCTTACCCAGCTAGGTAATCTTTCAAAGACGCCGCCCTTAGCATCATATAATTCTTTGATCTGCGAGACTACGAGTAGGGAATCGATCCGAGTTCAACCCGGCCGACATTGAAATCTGGCGGTAGCTGCAGTCGGCTTATACACGCCTCATATTCGGCCCGATTATTCGGACGTATGGAAAGCGAAAGTCAAAGACACCTCCACACTGTGCCTTCGTAATTTTCTAGTATTAGCCGGCTCCACTTCCTTTACTATTAGGCGACCCATCGTGCAAGATCCGGTCGTCCAAATTTGATCTTCCGGGTAGAGTCATTTCGCTATAAAGTCGGCCAACACCGCGCTTTGCGCCGATCCGGATTCAAATTTGATGCCAAACTCATCGAGTTCTACCGCCCACTTTATCATTCGCCCCGCGGTGTGTCCGCCGATGAAGGACTTGTCTCGATTGGTCGATCGGTCCTTACCACGACTGGTGGGCCACAAAGTAGGGTCTCAACCTTCGAGCAAAGAATCGAGTGCAAGAGCAAACTTCTCTATTTTTCTCGTACCTCACTCGGGACCTTGTAGCACTTTACTAATGAAGTAGGCCGGATTCTCGCTTTAGATCGTTCTCTCTAACTAGCACAAAGATCGAGAACTTCTGTACGTTATGGCCAAGTCTGGATATAACGTCTCGCCGGCAATGGCTTGGTCATGATCGGCGGGCTAACCAAAGCTTGCTTTAATTCATCCAATGCTTCATTGGCATTGTTGGCCCACTCAAAGTCCACCTCTTTCTTCGCTAGCCTAAAGCATGGAAGGCGACTTGCAGCCGCTTTGGGATGAACTCGGATAGAGCGGCCACCATGCCATTTAGTCGTTGTATTTCTTTTTTTTCGATGTGGCGGCCTCATATCGCGATCGCCTCTACACTTTTCGGGGTTTGCTTCTATCCTCTTTCGATCGGTGGAAACCCAAGAAACCGCCTACCTACTCACCCCAAAGGTACACTTCCGGGGTTTAGTCTAAGTGAGTTCTTCCTAGCTTCTTCAAATATTTCCCGAGGTCGTTCACGTGATCCGGGTCGATTTACGCTTTTAATGATCATGTCGTCCAAATACACCTCTCGAGATGCGACCGATCCGCCTCTTGAAAATTTTGTTCATCATTCATTTGGTAGGTCGCTCCAGCGTTTCTTGGCCGTAAAGGCATCACCTTATCTTGAAAATTTCCCTTTCGGTCATGAAGGTCGTCTTGTGCCGATCGGGCGGATACATCGTGATCTCGATTGTATCCGAGTAAGCGTCCCGAAAAGGCGATGAGTTTGTAGGCGAGGCCCCATCGACCACTTATGTCGATGTTGGAGTGCGAGGAAGGCATCCTTCGGGCATGCCTTATTTAGATCGGTATAGTCTACGCACATCCTCCATTTTCCATTCTTCTTCTTAACGAAGACGACATTGGATAGCCAGTCGTGTATTTGATCTCTTCTATGAAATTGGCCTTTATGAGGTCCTCAGCGGCTTTGCGCGGCTTGAGATTTTTCCTCGCTCGAGCACGTCTTCTTTGAGCGGCCGAAGCGGCCCGCTTCATCGATCGAAAGTTGATGGCAGCTACCGATAGGAATGCCGGGCATGTCGATGCCCGCCATGCGAGCAGTCGGCGATAGTCTCTCAAACATTGCACAAGATCTTGCTTCACTTGCTCGGCGGTCGCTACCGAGCTTTACCGTTTTGGATGGGTCGTCACCCAATTGAACATCTACCAACTCTCCATGGGGCTCTGGTCTTTTCACTGTTTTTGACTCTCGAGCCAAATCATCATCATTGTCCTCCGGGTCGTTTATCGGATCATACCGAGCGCCCAAATCGGTGACATTGACTTGATGGCCTTCACTAGTGCTCACGAGCGTTCGGGCCACGATCTACCTCGTCACATATTTCTTGGTATAGAGCGTGGCTTCTTCTTCACGATTCGAGGTCGCCGCGTGGTAACCACTTGGTCGTCTTTCTTTGTAGAATTTCATTTTCGGATGCACCGTCGATGTAACGACCTCTAGCTTACCCAAAGTCGGCCTACCAATAATACATTGATAGCGAGGATTTGAGGGGGAGTCACGAGGAACGTCGTCCCGACCGGGTCGCATGCAGTACTATATCGTGTCGCCACCAAACGTGACTAGCGGCTCGATCGTTCCCAGCGGGCAGGTGGTCGCCCATTGAAACTCGTTAGAGGGTAGGCTCGGCACGGGAATTATCTCGCTCCGATCAACCTTTATTTTGTCGATCAAGTCTTCAAACATGATATCGGCCGAGCTACCTTGATCGACCAGATTCTCTCGCACCTCTGTGTTTGCCATGCGACTCGATTACCAACGGAACATAACTATTGGGCTTGCTGTCGTATAAAGTCGTGTCACCGAAGCGAGATGGGGGTCCGCTCGAGGACCGGTGGTGGTCTTTGAAGTGGATGCGACCATTAACAACTCGTCCCACTTTCTCTTGGTGGCTTTGTTAGATTCCATGCGATCCAGGGGGTTTCCACCATGAATGACCATCGCAACATTACGGCCTTTGGACTGCCGAGTGTCACGATCTTCAGATCGATCCTTGTTTTGGGTGCTCTCTATGGCGAGGCCCCTTTCTCTGTGCGGATCGCTTCTTAACTCGCTCTCGAGGTCGATCGCCTTCCTCCGACCTCACATACTTCCCCCAACTTGCCTTTCGAATAAGCTCTTCAATGTCATCTTTGAGGCCATACGATCGTTAGTATCGTGCCCCCCTTACTCTTGTGGTAGCGGCAGTATCTTTTAGTCGGTCGTGCCCCCTTCTTGAGCACGAGTGGTTCAGGCCGCTTAACTCCCACAAACTCATTATTCTGACACTCGCTATAGATCTGCGCAATAGAGGTGTTGAGTCGAGTGCGATGATCAAACTTTTTATCTCGAAAGTCAGACCGATTGTCGCGGCGACCTTCATGCCCCTTTGGCCGCTTACTATTTTCCTCTTTAGGTCGCATACGGACGGCCTTTCTTCTTCGCCAAGGTTTCTTCATACGCCATGTGGACGTTAGCCCTCGTTAAGAAGTAGCTGAGATCTTGGTAATGGTTGAGAGTGAATTCTTCTACGAACCGGTGGTCCGGTCGAATACCACGCTTCAGATATTTTAGCTTGTCCTTGTCTGACAAGTCACGAACGGACTCGGCCTCGGTGTTAAACCGGTCGATATCGCCTCGCTCGTCTCATTATCTCCTTGAACAACAGAGTCCAAGTATTCTTCATACCGATATTGGCAGCGGTTTGCAGTGTAGTGAGACAAGAATATTCTGATCAGGTCGTCCCATGAGGAGATGGAATTGAGTCGCAGAGACTCCCACCATTCCAATGCTCGGTCGTCCAGAGATCGGGAAAAAGCACGCATTTCATGGTCGGTCCCAACCCCTATAGCAGTAATTATTGAAGTAACGGAGATGCTTATGCGGATCTCTCGGCGTCAAACTTGTTGAGATTGGGCGGCTTGCGGAGGTCTCTCGGAATTTTGTAACGCCTGATCTCCCTGGAGAACGGGCCGTGCTCATTCTGAATGCCGTTCGACCCAAAGGGTTGCATTGCGAGGCACGCCTCGTTGCCCGGCATTCCATAGAATCCTCCGGATGGGCGGTTGGTGGAAGGCGAGGAGGCCTTACGGGTCGCTTCGCCGGCTCTCTCCTCGCCGATCGCGAAACGCCCCTAATTCTTCCATTTACGTAATCTTCCACTCTTCACGAGAATCCCAAGATCCGCTTCGACCGAGCGTGACCCGGACGACTCATTGGAGGAGTACGGTAGGTGGCGGCCGGTGTCGGGGCGGTAGCTAGAATCTTCATAATCATAGGACATCGAGCGGCGTCTCACGCTGCGTTCTCGCCTTGAGGGCGTCGGTGCGCCTCGCTTCTTCTTCTTTGGAGAGCGATGAGTAGTGCTTTCTCGGCGAGAAATGCTCCTTCGAGGAGGGAGCGGTGTCTTCGCGCCGGTCGGCGGCAGCGAATGTTCTCCGTCTTCCGCCGCGGTGGCGCCGGGAATCGAACTCTCTCGCATCGAGAGATGAGCGCATCTCGTCTGCGATCACTTGATTTTTGTTTTGCGGGATCTGCAAAGCGGCGAAGTGACATGATCGGGTAGAGGTTCTCGAATGCCCGCTTCAACCGGCTTCCGCGCAAGTCTCCGAGGAACGCGGTTGAACTCGTTGGAGGATAGGTCCGCGCCGTTGTGCACCAAGCGGTTCTTGTCGCGGAAGTCCTTGAGACTCGTGGATCGTGGATGTGGCGCCACGCCCCGGTTCGGCTGCTGGCGATTCTCGCCGGGAGGATTGAGTCGAGAAGTGGCCCGCGTGCGGGGCGGTCGCGTGGAGCCATGAAAGAAGGCAGGATAGCGCTCGGGCCTCCCAGCGTGGTCGCCAATTGATCGTACCTTGACCAATGAAGAGTTGAAGCGTTGATTGATTCGTCTATGGGCGGTCGTTGAATGGGTGAAAGGACCAGGTCCGGCTTCGCGCGTTGAACACCTCGGGTGGTACCGCAAAGACACTCCGACGATCTAGTGAGAGGTCGCTCGGCAGATAGCACAAGGTTAGAGAACGCACACGAAGCCATATGCGAATGGCGATATATACCGCGAGGTCCGACCGTTTTGCGAAGATTTCGTGCGCGAAGTGCGCTCCAAGCGGCGTGTATGGCCGTCGAAATGGGCCGGGCCGCAGTCCAATTGGCTGCTGGCGATCCTCGTATTTGCTAATACACCCAGAACGATTATCTATATATTTCGGTTTTCGGCTTTAATTTTTAAGTTAATAACGAGTTTAGTTTGTTTAGTATTTATCATTCAGCTCTAACAAAATTACACCTATTCGATTGCCCTGACCCGAATCCATTCGAATGGGGTCAACCGAATAGGTGTAAAATGGAAAATGGGGTGTGTTTCAAAAAATTGCCCTTCGGTTGTGCTTAACCGAATAGTTTCGGTTGCCCTTAACCGAATCGGTGAAAAATGGTGTTTCATTAATGGCCTTTTGGTCTTTTCCCACCCTCAGGGGGTGTGTTTGGAGTAGGAGGGGGTGTGGGAAAAGCAACAGCCATACAAAATACCTCACAAAGTCACAACAAGTGCTTTTTCATGATGTTAAATAGTGATTTTCATGTTAAATTTTTTTGGTTTAAATATCGATTTTTTTTACCCAAGTTTAAATATCATTTTGGTCCCTACAAATATGGTGAATATCTATTTTAGTCCCTGTAAATTTTTTTTTTAAAATAGTTCTTGTAAAATTTAAAACTATTCATTTTGGTCCTTGCAAAAAGTTTTCTATTAAATTAGCCCTTGCAAAATTAAATATTATTCATTTTGGTCCCTGCAAATACAGTGAATATTCATTTTGGTCCCTGCAAAATGAATAATTTTAATTTTTGGAATGGCTATTTTAAATAAAAGAACTTTTTGCAGGGACCAAAATGAATAATTTAAAATTTTACAAGGGTTATTTTAAAAGTAAACTTTTTGCATGGACCAAAATGAATAATTTTAATTTTTGCAAGGATTATATTAAAAAAAATTGCAGGGACCAAAATGGATATTCGGTGTATTTGCAGGGACCAAAATTATATTTAAGCCAATTTTTTTGGTACATATTTTCATGTTAAATAAACTAGCGGTTATGCACGTACTATTGTATTTTTCTATGAATGGTGTCAGACATAATTTAATTAGTCTAAACATTAGTTCGTGAGAATCAAACTAAAATTAAAAGTAGACAAATTTAATTTGTCCGAATCTTATCCCGTGAACACTATTGTTGTGTTATTTCTATAAGTCTGAAGGATCATAATTCAACTGTTTAATTAGTTTAAACCTTACCTGGTGAACATTGCCTCACAACTTGTTTTCGATACAAAAAATAAAAATAAACAGATGAGAACATTGCATCCCCTTCAAAACATGATAATATGACATTAATAGTTAGTAATAATGTTTAACCAATCAATTAACATTACAACATACTTAGCAGTTAGCACCAGTATTGTAAGTATTTGTCTAACCAATCAATTAGCATCTAGTTAACCAATCATAGATCTTGTTGGTTCATAAAGCACCGTAACTTATATAAGCATACTCTAGTTAACCAATCAAGATTTGCAAATTATTCAGCTAAAGAAATTAATCTCAAAAGACAAAATTATAACCAATTCTAACAGTGAATGATATCATATATTTGATTTTGGGAATTGATCCCTTGGGGTTACAACCACCGACAGCCAAATGCAAACCACCACCTTCCCTTTCTCTCTCTCTTGAAGACTATCCTTGATGCATCGATCCCTCTACAGGATCGCCACAAGGTCGAACAGGATCTACAACGACCAGTTCGCCGCAAGCGTTTGCTCTCAATCAAACTCACAAGGACACGAGTATTTCCACTGCCATGGAGAGTTCCGATTTTGGAACGACGTTCCCGACGATGAATAAGATGGTCAGAGGCGTAGAAAAAGGCTAAGGATTGAAGGGCACAACTTTAGAATATCAAAGACCTTTGTTGTGTTGTCACCATTGAAATCTTAGTACTATTTCTTTGTTTTCTTCTGTGTTTTGAATTCTTTGTGTTCATCCTGCATGTAAGACTATTATGATTACTTTTTTGGATAACTTTTTATCGAAATATTTTACATTTAATTAAATTAACTTTTTAAATATTTATTAAATTAGATATAAGTTTAAGTTTACACAATGAAATACTCAATTTTTAAAGAAAAATAGATTGAAATTAATAAGTATATAATATATATGGAATTACCTTTTATGATTACTTTCCCGTGTAACTTTTTATCAGAATATTTTACTCTTAATTAAATTAAATTTGTAAACATTTCTTAATTTATTAAATTAGATATAAGTTCAAGTTTACACAATGAAATACTCAATTTTTTTTTAAAAAAAAGAGTTTGAAATTAGTATTTCTAACCAAAATGTATTAAGACAACACACACAAATAAAACACAATAACAAATATGGAAAGATAAGAACGACAATGTCCATCTTTTCACTAGTCGTATGCTTTATAAGAAACTCTAAGAGGATAACTTAGTAGAGCATGCGATGAATTCTATCAGACTCGTTGCAGATCTAAGTCCCCCACCAATACTTAAGGATGGCAAAAGAGGTTGAGTTTGACATGTCGTCCCACATGCCCTTCAAAAAAGTGTGTGGTGGGTGAGTACTCCTTAGTCTGCCACTGAGTACAATCCAGCCCATCGAGTCTATATCTATATTTTATTTTGTTTGTTTTAAATCATTTTAATGAATTGTTGGGAGATAGTGGCAGACCGACTTGCCATTTTTGTATTGTGTTGGCCCACCATGTTTTAGGTCAAATATTCTTTTTAATTATTTTATGTTTATTTATCTCATGGGCACACTAGTCTATCAACCCTAATCGAGTGAGATAAATTATGGCGTTTACTTTTCCCACACCCCCTCCTACTCTTTCACACCCCTTAACATCAAATATTCCAAAAATACCCTTGAGTAGAGTGCGTGTTTTCACCCATTCGGGGATGGGCAACCGAATATATTCGGTTGAGGTCAACCGAACAGGTAAAAAAGGTGAATGTGGTGTGAGAGTCCATTTTTTGTAATAAAATAGGGTGTTCGAACACCCTCATGCGAACCTGTTCGTATGACCTCGTTCGAACAGGTGAAATTACGCACAAGAGGGTGTGAAGTCAAGGTTTAACACACACGAACGATGTCATTCGAACCTGTTCGAAGGCTTGTGTTCGAACAGGTGAAATTTCATGAAAAAAAAGAGGTTTTGACTGACCTTTTGGTCTTTTCACACCCTTGTGGGGTGTGTTTTGAGTAGGAGGGGTGTGAGAAAAGCAAACGCCTTAATTTAACACTACTCCTCAAGCACTTGGTGACTTTATCAATCTTAACACTTAGTCAAGTGTAATGGTTGTGCAGTAAATAGTGATTTTTCTTATGGATTGTATGTGTAGGTGGTTGGCTTTGGAAATGTGGGAATCATGACTATTCTCTCTTCGATGCAAGTGCATCATGCAAGATTGATGATGATGGGGCCATTTGTAATAGAAAGAACAAATTGTATGTGTAGGATGTTGTATTTTTTTCATTACTTTGGAGTACTCTTTTTCCTCCTCTAGTTTTTTTCCCACTGGGTTTTGACCCTCAAAGTTTTTAACGAGGCCCTCTACCTCATGTACTATTTTAGGTTGGAGTACCTCTTGTACTCCTTTAATATATTCATTGCTTAATTAAAAAACAGTTATCAATCCAAACTATCCTCAAAACCATACTCGATTTTTGAATATTCTAAAGATCAATCAAGAACTTATGATACGATTCAACTTCAATCTCATACTTGGGTTCCTACTCTAGACATAGAGACCAATAACAAATCCATTAGGACATGTTCATATCATCAGCTTAGGCTCTGTTTGGCAAGAAATAGCAGATAGCAGATAAACTAGCGAATGGCGGATGAGTTTATAACGGATAGCGGATAAGCTAGCTGATAGCGGATAAGCTAGCTAATGACGAATGAAGTGTTTGGTAAAATTAGCGGTTGAATTAACTGATAAACATAAAATGACACAAAAGGACATGTTTAATTAATTGTTAGATTTGCCTAAAATACATGATAGTCTAATTTATTTATTTATTTATTTATTTAGTTGATAAATAAACTAATTTATTTTTTTATTTATTCTCAACTAATTCGTTATTTTAATAGTGCCATTTGTTGCTTTAATTTTTATTTTTTTGACAACATTTATTGCTTTAATTTTAAATGTATATTTTATACGTGTGTGTGAAAGAATGTTAGCCAAATTAATAGAAAATAATAATGAGGTATAAAATATACATTAGTTGAGAGATCAGAGAAGTGTTAAAAGATGAAACAACGTCCCAGCAACAAGTGTTAAAAGAAAAAACGTCAAACAACAAACAACAGGTTGGGAGAAAAAAAGAATATTATACAAACAATAAGTGTAAAAATGTCTAAAAAGATGAAACGCTATAAGCTATAAGCTCAAACGCTATTTGAAGTAGCGTTTCAAAAACGCTATATTTTTACTCCGTAAACGCTTATCCGCCATCTGCTTTGCACAAACAACTCTAATTTTTTTCATCCGCTATAAGCAAGTCAAATCCGCTATAAGCTAGCGGATTTGGTTTGCCAAACAGAGTCTTAGAGGATTAGACATCATCCTTAAGGTAGGATGTTCTAGTTCATACATTATCTCACACTTATAATTTTAGGATAAAGGAAAGAAAGGCTAAGACAATAAGCATTCATTCTATCACTTTGAGTCTAGACGACACACACCCATGATGAATGTGTTATTTTATGAGTCTAGACAATTAGCATTCTATCTCAAACTTAATTTTATGATGGACATGCTATTCTTATCTCCAATGTTTGCTATGTGTGTATATGTACTACATGTGTACCTAGGCACAGTTGAGGAGGACCCAGTGAACGAGGATATTGTTGTTGGAGATGATACCTAGTTACATTCGGCCATAAGCAAATACAATAGAGAATGTCATCTTAATTGGTTGAGTTAACACCAACGATCTTAACTAATGGCAACCTATACATGTTAGTTAGTCTTGTATGTAGAATGAATGAACAACACAATATTGGAATAAAGTAAAATGTGGGTATATGGAATAAGAGTTGGGTACAAAACTTAAGAGCCTAACATTTGGCTATTGCTTTTCCCACACCCCCTCCTACTCTTTCACACCCCTTAACAAATTTTATTCCAAAAATAACCTCGCGTGAAACGCTGAGTTCACGTGTTTAAAGACTGTTGAACGACCTTGTTCGAACACGTCAATGACCTCGTTCGAACGGTGAAATTACGCGCGCAAGAGGTGTGAAGTCAATATTTAACACACTCGAACGATGTCGTTCGAACGGGTTCGAACAGGGTCATGCGAACACGTTCGAATGACCTCGTTCGAACAGGTGAAAAACACTCAAAGAGAGTGTGAAGTCAAGATTTAACACACACGAACGATGTCATTCGAACCTGTTCGAAGGCCCGTGTTCGAACAGGTGAAATTTCGTGAAAAAAAAGAGGTTTTGGCTGGCCTTTTGGTCTTTTCACACCCTTGTGGGGTGTGTTTAGAGTAGGAGGGGGTGTGGGAAAAGCAATAACCTAAATTATTACTTCTCAACCCAACACTTATTTACTAGTCGGGCCCATCCGTCATTCTTTTGGCAAGCTAACGGTAACAGTAAGGTGAGCAACACTCCCTCTGAATGGGGATAACTCCTCGAAAAAACAAGAGATCTTTTTACATAGTTTAAATTAAGACACCATATATTTCCGAGTAATGCTAATGCTCACGTGATTTGAAATTTATTCTAATTACATGAGAATATCTTCTATGTAAGATATGCAAGAAAGAAAAAAAGCCCCCACATGCCACTTGCTAAATTTTTTTGTTTATTCTTTATATTGACAATCTCTATCTCTATTATAATAAACCATGGATCATCCATGTAGGCATCCACCTAGGCGTCCATGTCAATATTTACGTCAGGACAATTTTAATCCACCTCAGCAATACACAGCGTGTGGCACTGCCAGCGTCATCTCAAGTTTAAGCATCTGATCTATTAGGTTCCGTTTTATACTGATCCAACGGCACATATAAGATCGCGTTATCAAGATTACCAATCAATGGTCACGGTTTGTTTAGATTGCGGCTCCTACAATACAGAAATCGGCCAAGCTGACCATGATTGCAAATCTGCAAATAAATGCATACAAATTTCTCATTTTAAAATGCATTCAACTCACAATTTAAAGCATCTACAATATACTAATAGGCTTGTCACTTTAGCGGGACATTGTTTTTTTTTTTCTGCAGCATTTCCTCTTTTTTTTCTCTTTTTTCTTTTACTTTTTTTTTTTGTTTTTTGCTTCAATTTTTTGGTTTTGTTTTTTATGTTTTTCTTTCTTTTATTTTTTTCCTATGTCATTTATACACAGTTTTCATCGACTTTGCCAATGACTAATGTACGCTGAGGAGTCTGGCTGGCCACGACTATTCGACTTTGTCAGTCTGTGTGGTTCTCCCCCATTAGTGTTTTTACTACATCTAAGATTCTTTTTTATATTTTATTGGGTACTTTACAGTCTCGAAATTTTTTAATTGTTTAAATATGCAAATTTTCGGTGAAAAACGGTTTAGTTTAATGACAAAATATGTAATGTGTGATGCTAAACAATGTGCTCTGGTGTAGTTGAGGGGGGAAAAGATTATTTTGTAACAAAATGCGTAAAGTGAAATGTTAAGCAGTGTGTTTAGGGTTACTTTATGTAACAGCCTGGGTCCTTTTCTATCTTAGTAGGCTGCCCAACACTGTACATCACGACCTTTTCTACCCCCCAAGTAGAGTTTTTGCTTTCCGTGGAAATCGAACTTTGTACCCTGGGGCTCAAGTACAAGTTCAATGCATTCCCACTATCAATTGGGCTACTTTCGGATGTGCCACGTGTCACCATGTAAGCTAAATTAGTTTTAGAAGAAAAAAAAGGTTTTTCGTTATATGTATTATTTTAGAACGATCCAGTGTCCCACACGTTTGGCCATGAGTTTTTAAACAGATTTTATTTCCGTTTGTTTATTATTTATTTTTTCTTCTTTTACTTTTTTTTTGTTCCTATGTCATTGGTACATAGTTTTCATCGACTTTGTCAACGATTAATTTACGTTAGGGAGTCTGGCTGACCACGAGTATTCGGTTTTGTTGGTCCGTGTAGTTCTCCCCCAATAGAGTTTTTACCACATCCAAGGTTTTTTTTTTTATATTTTAAGAGGTACTTTACGGTCTTGAAAATTTTTGACGTTTAAATATGCAAATTTTCGGTGAAAAACGATTTGATTTCATGACAAAATACGTAATGTGTGATGCTAAACAATGTACTTTGGTGTAGTTGATGGGAAAAAAATTATTTTGTAACAAAATACGTAAAGTGAAATGTTAAGTGGTGTGTTTAGGGGTACTTTAGGATTCAGGAAAAAAAATACAATTCTTCAAATACCATAAGTTTCATCGTAAATAATCAGTGTGGTAAAAAATGATAATAAGTTTGTGATAAAATACGTAAAGTGCGATGCTGACAGTGTAGTTTAGGGTGTTTTAGGGTCCAGAAATTTTTTTGAAGTTCAAATACGCGAAGTTTATTCATCAATAATGGTTAGATGAAAAATAAAAAACAAATTGTGACAAACAACGTAAAGTGTGATTCTACGTAGTGTGTTTTGGGGTACTTTAGGGTCCAAAAGAAATTTTACATGTCAAATTGGGTGTTCTCTTTTCTTTATTTTGATAATTTCACACCAACGAGTATTAAAATCATACTTAAATTGGTGTTTAGTTTTGAATCAAACTCTGGATGATACCTACGTACGCGTTTCACTTTTTAATTGTGTTGTCTTCTTTTCTCTTTAATTATAAGTTGAGTTTTTATATTTTCACTTGATGAATGTAAATAATCTTATAATAAAAAAAATTAGACTTTTTTCTTTTCTTATTATCTGTTAATGTTCAATTCCAATGTCTTTGTTAAATTTTATTTTTAATTTGATAATATTGTTATTTAATTTATAGTTATAATTTAACTTTTTTTGTGCGAACTCTGGCCTCATTTACAATAGAACTCCCCAACATTTCATTTGAACTTTGTGTAGATGCTTTTATTTTATTAGTGGTAACTTCAACCAAATTTACAATAAAACTCCCATAATCTTTTTTCAACTTTGTATAGTTTACTACTACTATTTTATTGGTGTACATGATATCTACATGTTTCACTTTCTATTTGTGTTGTATTCTTTTCTTTCTAATTATGGGTTAAGTTTTAATATTTACATTTGATAAATATGGAATATATTATTAAAATTATTTAGGTTTTTTCTTCCTATTATCTATGAATGTTTAATTTCAACGCCATTGTTAATATTCTTTCAATTTTCTATATTTGTATACCGCGTTGCAGCATTTACTCACGTAGGAACTTCAGTCACATTTACAGTACAACCTCATCATCTTTTTCAACTCGGTATAGCTGCTTCTATTTTATTTGTGATTTTCATCCAGTCCTACATGGTACACACATATTTCACTTTCTAATTGTGTTGTATTCTTTTCTTTCTAATATGGGTTAAGTTTTTATATTTACATTTGATAAATATGGATTATGTTATTAAAATTTTTAGACGTTTTCTTCCTATTATCTATGGATGTTTAATTTCAACGTCTTTGTTAATATTCTTTTTTAATTTTATAATATTCTTATTTAATTTATAGTTATAATTTAATTTTTATTCACAGTTATTTGATTATATATTTTACAAACCAACATTGTTGGTCCACTGGTACAAGCTACCATTGGATATACAGGGTCGACTCGATGCTTCAGAGTTCGATTCCCGCAATGGACAAGCTCTAAACAATTAAAAAAATAAACCGAGCATAAATGTTTATAAGGAGGTTGGCGAGTTCGATTCTTTGGTAGCACCTACCAATTGAATTTTGCAACGTCATTTTCCCCAAGGTAGATGAAGTTGGATTGAGCATCATTGACCACTATGGAAAGGCGTGGCAGAGATGTTTAATTCTTCGTTATGGATACATTTTTAAAAATGCCCTTCTTCGTGGGTGGTACCCTATATTACAAGAATATGCCTTTGTAGAGGGAATGCCCCTCAAGTTGGAAGTTGTTGCTGGCTGTCCAAACTTTGTTTTTAAATTATAATTAGTTATGATGTTTTTATTGTGTGTTACATGATGTATCAGTCCTTTGATTTCGTTCTTATGTGCTAACTATGTCTTTGTTGTAGTATATAACTAATGTAATATGTTACTTTGTTTAATAATAACTTTAATAGTAGTCAAATGTTTACATTATTTTTTGACTTGCTTTTTTGTCTTTGTTTTCCATCTCGTACACTGAGACTAACTTCCTCATGAAACAGACAACATGTTAGAACAACTTCAGTTCTGATGCCTTTCTAAATGCATTTGAATGTAGTTGCTTTGAGAAAATTTTGAATTCAGAGAAATCTCAATTCCTCATTTTCATAGTTCTCTTTCATGAAAAATAAAAGTTAATCTAAATCTATCAAAAATTGGTAAAAGTAAAGTAATAAAATCCATTTGACAACTAATTCAGTGAATTGATAATAACTTTGTATGTGGCTCTCTCCTTGAACACATTTTATTTAGTGATGTTTCCTCCTCTTTACCTTTTTCTCTCTCATTAAACCAAACTTAGGTAGGATCGATTTCCATTCTTTGTCTCCATTTTTCCTCTGTGAGTAATTTCATAATGATTATATATTAAATCCATGGAAATGTAATCGGAAGACATTAAAGGAAAGAAGAGAGAGTAAATTAAAGTCGATGTCTGATTCAAAGCCGCAATTAAAACCTGGGGAATGAGGCAATGAGACGCAATTAACAAACGTTAACAACTCCCTTATAAGTCCCAGAAGGGTAGCTCACATGGTTGAGTGAAAAGGGACATTGTTGGTGGAAAAACGTAGGCGTACGGGGTTCGAACCTCACTCCCTCTCCCCTCTAACAACTAACACACTAATTCCTAACCACTTTGTCTATCTAAAAAAAACAACTCCCTTATAAACATTCATAATACCAATTGACTATAGAGTCAAAATTTCCCCTCTCATAATATACAAGAGACAACACACCACAAATGTAGAAAAAAATTTGATGAATAGCGTAAAACAACTCCAGTTCTGTTGCCTTTAAAAACAAATTAACTTTAAATCAAATTAAATATAATTAACCCCGTGCATCGCACGGGCAATAAGACTAGTTTAAATACAAATGATTGACCCATGACCATTGTATAATGTAAAGTGTCTTATTTGAGTGAATTTCCACCATATAAATCAGATTTTACAGTAACACAAATGCCCAATCAGTCCTTACTAAAAACACGCCACTGTATAAAACAGATCACACTAAAGAAGCCTAAATGAAAAATATAATTAACTAGGTGGTCCCACAATCAATGACCTAGAGTCAATTGCTAACCTATGCAACAACAAGATCAACAAAAAATTGCAACTAAATGTCGTACCCATTCATTAATAGAAAATCTGCCTTGATTTGTACATCAAAATTATTCAGTACACACATTTTCATCAACCACATCTGCTCATCTACATCTATTTCCTGCGTCAATCAAAAAAATAGTGAAATATACAACAAAATCAGAATTATTTGATCAACTGGAAATAGTGAAATATACAACAAAATCAAAATAGTGAAATATACAACAAAATCAGAATCAACTTCTCACTTACACTTGGATATCCACTTAAGTTGGCTTGGTCAAACCCGCGTTGACTTGGTCAACCCAGGTGTTAATTCGGTTTTGGCTAAAGTGAATTCGCTGAAATATATCAAAAAGGTCAAAGCAGTGAATCAAACCCATCCCCTCCTGAATTCAGTCAATTCTTAACCAAGTCAGGTACCTAGCTCTGTTGTTTCATAAGCGTAACACATTATTGTTAAACCATTCTTCATTGTTATTTTAAATAAAAACCTTGGTACATTATTTTATATTTTTGAGAATGTTATGACTTGAAAATTGTTCAGATCTTACTTACTTTCTCACGTGTTTAATGGTTGTTAGGTACCTATTTTATATTTAGGGATTTGATTTAAATTTGATGAGTAATGAGTTTAGTTAAGTTATCATCAATAGACAAATTATGTATTACTATTTAGGTTTTTAGAAATTAATCTTTATATAATCTTTAAGATTTTTATATAAAGATTGCATCTACGCTGCACCTAGAAAACAAGTAGAGAGAATAAACAAAATGACAGAGAACATTGATCCTGCGGTTGTCAACGTCAACCACCTTAGTCAAAACAAGCTAAATGTTCTTATGCAAATGTATATTTGCTATATATTTGTAAGTTACTATTTACTATAACTATTTTGGACCGTAGAAATACACTAGAGTTTCGCACTGCTATTTCAAAGTAGTGTGATGAAGTATTTAATCTTTTGATTGTTTGTTTTTCATAAACCAAAATAAAGGAGGATACAAAATCCCTTAATGGGAAACTAACACCGTTAGATTCAACAACATAATCTACCATCAGAGAGAGAGGTCGTCCCGATCCTCTCAAGGGTCAGGGGAAATGATGTCAAACCTATCATATTAATTTTTCTTAAATTTATTATTAAAATGCATTTTTAAACAAAATAAATGTCGACACAAATATTTTATAAATTCTTAAAAAAATAGATTTGTCATTCTTAATATGTTATATGAAAATATATTTTTAAAAGTGATACCCAAATGTCTATTTAAGAATACAGAAAAAAAAATAAGATTAAAAATAATTTATTGGGCATTTTTAAGGTACGACAAAAAAAAGTGACTTGTGATTTTATACATACTATGCCTATTTTTATCAATCATTAGATCTTATCACGGGTCATGCGTAACTAACTAATGACACATCGGTCCGAATTATTAACCCAATGATCAGGTGATCGATCGGTCGATCACCGGGTCTATTTTAATAACATTGATAAAAAATATAGAATTGTATTATTTGTTTGTTCCAAATTAGCTTATGGATTTCAAATATTTTATTGTCATATCAAACATCAGTTACTTGGCCAATATTTTTGTAAGCACATGATCGTGTTGGATTTCAACATATTTGTATCATATGTTTGCATAGTGTATCCAAGCTATATGTATTAACATCGGAGTCATGAATAGATGATACTTATTAACAAATCTCTCCTTGAAGAGTCCGTATACAACATCTCTAAATTTGCAGTAGCTCTTAGTGCAAGAAGAATGCAGTGCGCGAGGCAGTGCAGTGAATTTGAATTTGCAAGATCATTAATTTTGTTTTCCATATGGGTTTTTTCTTCGAAAATCGATTAATACAATTCGAGAAAACAATATATATATATATATATGTTTTGACAAATAATTTAATATACAAATTTGTATTAAATCTTTATAAATATATGTTGATAATACATTTTGCTAAAATTATTATACAACATAATAGCTAAATTTTAGATAGTATTCAGAGTATTTAATATCTCACACATTGCACTTAAATATACAACTTCTGTTTTTTTAATTCTTAAAAAAATTATCAATTTTTTAAATTACACGTGAATGTCGACTCGTGTTAGTACGGGTGAATCATACTAATTTCAGCAATATAGGGATCGACCGTGTGATGTTTATTTACCATTTTGTCTAAGTAACGAAAAAAACCTTACTACGAGATAGCCTTCACTTCCGGTTAATGACGAGCTCTCTCTTTGTCCCACCACCACCCAAAAACTACACATACACTCTCAAAATTCCCAGAAAGTTATTCAAATTCGCAACCGAAAGTGGAACCCTAAACCTAAAACCCTTCGATTTTCCACCCCAATCGAATCGGTTTTCCCCTCCCGAAAACCCTAGTTCGTTCCTCGTTGTCGAAGATGGACATTGAGCAGAGGCAATCGGAGCTCATCGATCACTTTGTGAAGCAAGCCTCTGCTGCATCAAACGCTCCAGCACTCGCTTCGGTCATTACCGAAGCCACTTCTCATCCTTCCCTCTTTGCTTTCTCAGAAATTCTCGCCCTCCCTAATGTTCTTCAGGTTCCTCTTTCCCTACTCTCTCTATGGTTCATTATTCATTTTCCCTATTTTTTTTTTCGCTTTTCTTGATTTCTTCATGTTTTTGTTGCCGTAGTTAAATTATTATTTTCATTTTCATATTCATTGATTTTATTTTTCATATATATCTCACGGTGTCTGTGTTCATTGTGATAATGACGAGTCTCTGCGTGTAAAAACAATGGTGTTTTATGGTGGCCTTTATGATTTGTTTCAGTAACTGTGCCTTTTTTGTGATTATATTTTAGGCTTAAATATCATTTACCCCCATCAAATATCACCATAATCCATTTACCCCCTGTAAAAATAAAAGTTTTAAAATGCCCCTTACAAATATAAACTGTTTACTGTTACCCCTGCTGTTAGATTATGTTGACAGCGTTAAGTGTATAATGGGTATTAACCGTTTACGGTTACCCCCTGCAAAATATAAATCGTTGACGGTTACCTCCCTGTAGGGGGTAACTAGAAACACTTATTATTTGCAAGGGGCTTTTTAAATTTTTGTAAATGATATTTAAGCCTATATTTTATAGTGCATTACTTTGTTAGTGTGCTATCTGTTGTGAAATTAAAATTTTGATGTCATACTTAAGCTTGTAAGTAATATAAGAACTCTGTTTTGCTAATTTATTTTGCACACTAGTTCTGATATGGCTGCTGCAACCATTTTGACGTTATGATTTTTGCAGCTTGAAGCATCCGAGAATTCTGTTTACCTTGATATGCTTCGATTGTATGCGCATGGAACATGGAGTGATTACAAGAGTAAGCCTGTGGATTAAATTAACCTTTCTGTTCGTTTTTTCATTCTTGCATTTCTTACTGGCCGGTATCTTCCCGTCCATTGTTTTTCTCTTCCAGTAGTATGCTGTTATCTTAACAATTTTGAATTCATATGTCTGGATGATCATGGCTAGTAAGTTGTACCCTCTGTATAAGTTGTTATAGAAAATGATGTATATGTATCACAAACTATAGTTAGATCCACTTCCTAGATTTTCCAATCAACGTTTTAGAGGAATCAAATCGACACTCTTAAAGCTTGTCATGGTTAGTTATTATGAAAGCCTTACTGTACATGTGGACTTGTGATAAGGCATCCTAACTGCAAAGAAGCATAATTTTCATCTTGGAATTGCATAGAATCATGTCTAATGTCCTGTTGTTTTTGAACCCCACTGTGTATGTATTGGATGTAAGAATTCAGCTGGCTCTATTTTCTACTTTGTAGATAATATCAGTTGTAAAGTTTGTATAGTTTTCTTCATTTCATGATTTGTTATTTTTGCTTTGTGTGTCTGTTTTTATTTTTTTAATCTCGTCCTATTTATATGCATGTGGAAATAATATAATGTTTATTAAGAAGTTTAAGTGGCTTTAGGTAATGCGGAACGTCTTCCACAATTGGTACCTGATCAAACCCTAAAGCTTAAGCAACTTACAGTTCTTACACTGGCGGAGACATACAAGGTATAGCCTATTAATCCAAAGTATTGGCTTGGTTGTTTTGCTGTTTTGGCTTGACTAAGATTTGGGGGTATCGGCTACCTATTAATCTTAGACTCGTCAGCAGATGGCGTACTCCAGTCCAGATGACCTTTTTTTTTCTTTAATGGGTAAAAATTGGTTATAAGAATTTGATTTAGCTTCAGCTTAATTACTTGTTTTAGTTTGGTTAAAAATGATTTCTCTTTGTGGATAAGGAAGGATAGTGCAGGGTCCTGAATTGACAGGCTTAACCTACTTACTGCTAATCATAGCTGTTTAGATTATGCTTTCTTGATGTTGGATATTACTATTTTTTTTTTCAAAAGGTGAAATGTCCATGCTATTTGGGGTGAGGATTATGTTTTTGACTTCCATACATGGTTGTTTCCAAAAATCTTCCCCAATGTGTTGAGACATTGGGTTGCCTTCGAGCATTATTGATTTTCTATGTTCATCTGTTTTTTAGAGCTTGCCTTTCCCCATCTGTTTCAGTTCCTTCCTTTGTTTCTCTTCAATAAATTTTCTGTTTGGGAAAAGGGGGAATTTACCAATGAGGTTTGCATATCAAGATAAGGGCTCATGGGTTTGGGACAGATTTGTTTCTCGTGCTATCATACTCTTAATTATGTATTGTACTATTAGTTAACTAAAATATGCCTTTTTTTTTATTCTTATAGATAAACATCACGTGACTTGATAATTTTTCTTTTGTGACATCATACATTATTTTTTCTATTGTTTTCATTACCTACAATCCACTTTGTTGATCAGTCAGTTTGATCAATTGTTTCTGCTATAGTATTGTTGATCAACGTTCCCATCATTACTTGCGTGTACTTTTAAAACATATATAATGAGAAAATCACTTCTAAGAGGCTAAAATTTTGCGGCAGTGTGCCGTTTGCTGATGCATTTTTCGGTCCTTGCATTGCATCTTCATTGGTGCCCCTCATTGCCCCTAGTACTATATTTATGTTTGGATTTGTATACGGACTCTGGTGTTTTGCTCACGGTTGTTTTAGGGTTAGTTTCTCTTCTTTGGAAGATATCTTATGATCCTCCCTTATTCTTCTCTAATCAAGTGTGTGTTTCGATCAAAGGCAGACAAGGAAACTGGCTCTTCCCTAGCATCCATTTCCTGATTTTGCATTGGATTTCTGTGTCCAACACTCCAACTCATCATTTTAAATTGCATTTTCATCTTCTATGTGCTTTTGTGTATCTTAATTTGGCTGATTAATATTCTATGTTTGGTTTCACTTTTAGAGTTTTAATCCTTGTCTTTTGCAATATATATTTTTTTTTAACAATTTCAATGGTTTTTTAGGTACTACCCTATGACCAACTGATGCAGGAGTTAGATGTGACAAATGTTCGCGAGCTTGAAGACTTTCTGATTAATGAGTGCATGTACGCGGTAGGCACAATTTCCTTCTAAAGAGTATTTACTGCTCAAATACAGGGAAAATTAAGTTGATGCTTATTTACATTATTGTTATTGTTATTGAAATAAAAAACTCACTAGAAGGGAAAGCATAGTATGGAAGGGAAATACAAGACATCAGTTCTAAGATCTCATTTTCTTATGCTAGAAAGCAGCTAAACTAAAGTAAAACCATAAATGAGACATTCTGCTAAAGGAAATGTTCACATTGGAGATGTTTTGGGTTTCTGCCATATAAGGTCTTTGCATTTGAAGCATATAGTTTGTACCAATCCTATTTGGTATTACAATCCAATGAATAGCTCTGCTGCCTAATTAACCAGAAAATGAAAGAAACTGAGAGGTTTAGTCGTACCAATCTTATTTGGTATTACAATCCTATGAGTACCCACAGCCGGAGATGCTTAACTATGGAAAATGCATGTTTTTTTACTGCAGACAATCCTTGTCAGTCTAGGTTTAGGTTTGCTTGTGGGTAATACTTTAGTATTATCTGCTGTCGATGTAAGTTGTTATTTTTGGGTATCCCTTTTTAGAAATTTATTTTTAGTTAATATAATTTGTTTATAAATTTTTTATTCTTCAAGGAACATTTTTTAATATAGCAATTATCCCTCAATCTTGCTATAACATTTTTGATCAGAGGTTGGCAACTATGAACGGAATCTACACTATGCATTTGTAGAGTAGACATGTACCCAAATTTTTTCTTTCGTATTTGCATTCAGCCCTCAATTATATCATTAGTCTTCCTCCATAATGATAAAAAATAAATTTGTGGGTGTGTACATATATGCCAGATAGTCAGATTAGTAGTGTTAACTTGGAAACAATATTTTATGAAGGACAAATATCTTTTCTAACTTCTCTTGCTCCGACCAGGGAATAGTCAGAGGGAAACTTGATCAGTTGCGGCGATGCTTTGAGGTCATTAGCTCATCATCAACATCATATATTTTTTTATGATATAATCAAATTGTGCTTTTGATCCTTTATTTTCTTTTTCATACGAAGATTCTCCTTTAGGAATTTAACTGATATTTGAAGGTGATTTCAGGTCCAATTTGCCGCAGGTAGGGACTTGAGGCCTGGTCAACTGGGGAATATGATACAGACACTCTCTAACTGGTAATCTATCTTTCAAATAGGGTTTGAGTAGCTTGTATTCATATGATTATTACTATTAGCAAAACCAATTAGCTATATCTGGAAAAAAGTTTTGAAATTTCCTTGGTTTTATTTTGCATTTATATCTCGTTCCATCAGTTCAAAACTTATCAAATTGGCAGTTGTCTACACAACGCTAATTTTTGGGATGTGATGTATAGAGTTTCTCTTCAAATACTAAATTCATGCCTGGGAAACAGGTTATCTACCTCAGAAAATATGCTTTATTCGATTCAAGAGAAGATAAAATGGGCAGATACAATGAGTGAAGTCGACAAGAAGCACAGGAAGGATGTGGAAGATAAGGTAGAAGAAGTAAAGAAGTCCATGTTCAAGGTCGGTTGGATTTATTTTATACCCTTTTTATTCACAACTTTTTATTCTTAAATACCTATGAGAAAATGTACCATAGATATTCTAGTGTACCATTTCTCCTTTATGTTGCTCTTTATGCTGGAATTGATGTCTCTATTCTTTATGTTCGAATTTTCATTTATCCTTTTCTGTATCTGTATTCTGTATGTGTTCTGGGAGTGTTGTTTGATTATCTGGTGAATGTGTAGTGCAAGACGGATTTCTCGTGACATCACTATTTTGCCAATTTAAGGTGAAAATATTATGCAAATTTGCAACTTAAAATGATTAAAGTCTATGTGAAGACTTTGAATAGCAAGGTTTCCCATTCATTCTTCTGTCCCTTTGTCCCATCATTCCTGAGCTAAAGAATATTTGGTCTGAACTTTGTAGCTGAGCCAATTAATTTGACTGTTTTGTTGTGGTAGGAGTGGAACCCAAAAATCCACATTTCTTATCTTACTCGTCACAATTTCACAATAACAGAACCCTACGAACCCACCACATGGTTACCATCATAAGCCAAAGTTATCTCACATTATCTAGGAAAAACTGCTATTGACAGTTATCAAATAGTTTTCCTGCTTCAATCTTAACCATAATAGCAAACTTATTGTTGAATCATTGAACAGTGTCACACCTATATCTTTTAATATTGCTTTATGTCCCATTTTTTATTCTGATTATGTCTTCAGAAGTTGCAATGCAATCATACGGCATTCTTTTCTTGTTTTTATTTTTGCCGAATTTCACTTCATATTTGGGAAAGTTTGTAGATGGGGTTGGTTGGCTATATAAGCTTATTTTTGAATGGAACTATCTTAGGAGGAAAAAAACTCGATTCAATCCTTTTTCAGGTAATCAGAAATTGGTGGGTAAATTTTTTTTTTGTATATTGGATTTGATTGGTAGAATAAATTTGGAATTTTCTCACTGTAGACAGGATTCTATTCAAAGAATACGTCTGGGGCTGATATTTAACGCCCCAAATTTTGAGAAAAACTACATCATTTTAATGTATTTTTTGGGGTTAGTGAGTTCCTCAAAACTCTCCAACTTTTATACTAATTATGAGGATGAGGAAGTTTGCTACTGAAAGATGTTTATGATAAAGAAACCACGCACCCCTATGAAAGAAGGAAACAAATTATTGTAAAAGCAGTTTTAAATTAAAATGATGGCTGTATGTATAAATGTGTATGCATGAAGTTTATGAAAAAAAAGCCATGCACCCCTATGAAAGAAGGAAACAAATTATAGTAAAAACAGTTGTAAATGATGGCTGTATGTATAAATGTTGTATGCAGGAAGTCCCCATATCTCTATATTAACAACCTCGACTTTATAATTATGAGGGAAAGTCTGTTGCAGCATCAGTTCCCTTGGATTGGGAAAACCCTATTTCCACATTGACTAGAGATAAGGAAAGCAAGGGGCATCTCACGTTACAACCCGGTTTTGTAAGGATGAGTTAGGGCCAAAATCTTAATGTGGCACCTCACTTCACAAGAGTTTATAAGCAAGGAGCACCCTCACCTTACAAGCTGGTTATGTAAGGATGAGTTATACCCAAAATTCAAATACCCTGATTATTTAGTAAACAAAAATAACATTTTCAATTTAGTTTTTAGCCAGTAATAGGTGCTGCATGTAGCTTTCAACTTTAAGGCTATCTATCTATGTGAGGGTTTGGAGTTTTATCAGATAATAATATAGAACCTACTAGCCATAACTGTATGTTATTCTTTATTCTTTATTGGTGGGATATATTGGTCGACGAGTCTTACTTACTTCGTGGCAGAAGTTACACCCTGAACGCAGGCCGACATTGACTTCAGAGGCCATGAGGAGATCTGCTCTGAATCTGGTGGAGTGATGGATTATGAAGAAGATCGAAGCCGACCTAAGAGGTAATTTGAGAAAACTGTGTAAATTGAAGTCAAGTTGATCAATTGTCTTAATAAAATCGTTTTCTGCATTGAAAATGGCCATGAAGATACTTCAAATGTTTTTGGTTCCGTACTTGTCTATCATCATCGATGGGTGAATGTAGCTGGTATTACTTGAATAGTGCTGTCATAAATATTTGTGGCTAAATGTTCACATATTCAAGTAATACCAGGTACATTCACCCCCCTCCTCCTCGCCTGACCTTTTTATGCAAAACTTATGTGGGTATAATCATATTCAACAGTAGGACTGAGATCAGACATCGTATTAGATATGTTTTGTAGCATCATCTATTTCAAGCTAGAATATGATTGACTGTGTATTTAATTTAGATAATCAGTTTTTCCTCGTATTCTATCACAGACTCTTGGCTTTTAAATTTGCAGGAGGCGACATCCGATACATTGAAGTCTGTAGTAGATAAAGGAGCTCATTGGATAGGTGTTTTGTTTGCTTGCCTGACTTTTATTCATGGCATGCGTCAACTGAGAATATCAACTTTTGGAGACAAAGTATATCTGTTGCACTTGTCTGTCACGCCACAAAGCAAGATAGGAACAAGGAACAAAACGGGGGAAAATACCTTTTATTACTTCAAGGTTGTATTATGGAAATTGAATTTTATAGTATTGATTGAACCATTGTTAATCCTACATACTGAGTTGGCGAGAACAAGTTGAGGTGGTGGTGCGGCTTTTTTGTTGTTAAATGCTACATTGTTTTCCTTTGTATTGCGCTTCTTTTATGCTACCTCAATTGCATTGCTATACTTTGCTGGTAAACTTGCGTTTTAAAACTAACTTCAAAATGAATCCATAATTTTCTTTTTGATGGTGCATGCTTCTTCGAAAAGGAAAAATGCTTCTCTAAGGCGACTTTGGCTTGCTCTTTTCCATTATTTGATATGGCAAGATTATATGCTTGCTAGCTAAGATTAATAAACATGATGTGGCGCTCCTCATGTGAGTCAGTGCAGCTGGATTTTAGTGTTTCAAGAAAAACAGATCAATTTAGCATCTAATGGATCTGATACGCTGATTTGATGCATTGTTTTACCATGTGTAGTGATAATGAGTGTGTCGCCAGCACACAAGATACTATAAATTATGTCATTTTTATGTAAAAAATGGCAAACAAATATTTTTATGTCGGTTCTATGTTATAAGCATTTTCAAGCATTGTTATTAAAACGATACCCTATCGCTCAGTCGGACCGGCCGGACCAGATTTCAGTGGGGTTATCGGCACAACTTGCACGTTAAAACGGAACTGCACGCAAACCAGTTGAGCCGCTCGGCTCAATTAGAAATCTGGTGAACTAGCCGGTCCGACCAGTAGGGTAGGGTTTTGGAAATTGAAGACTTGTGTTAATTTTGTGGGGAGATTATTTATTTATTATTTTTTTTTTCTTCAGATTTTTAAGTTATAAATTTATACATATCATATCTATTTTTAGTACTTTTTAAAAGTGTCCATCATCACTGATTCGACTAAAGACCGACCGATCCGAATGCCAGAACAAATGAATGAATCGGTGTCTTGACCAAGACGACGATGATTGGTCCGACTTTAATAACATTGTTTTCAAGAGCCTTCGGAATTCAACTTACTTAGGTAGCCAAAAAGCATTTACAAACTTTATTTTTTGGACGATAAGCCTCCTCAACCTAGAGTAATCTTCACAGTTTCTCCCAGATCACAATATTACTAGTACTATTTCCTAGAAGCTTTAGCATACGTGCTTAAAACATAGTAATATTGTTTGTGACTCAGAGCCTCTCGATCAATAACAATACAAGTATTTTGGTCAACAGTTTCTTCAAACTCAAGCAGAATCAACTACCATTAATTAAATCTATCTAATTAGCATGTGCGAAGTAGACCAATTTTAAATACAGAGAGATTTTGGCTACCATGCCTTGTCAATACTCCATGAGTGGATATATTATTTTTAACTAACTAACCCATTGGCAAATGAAAAAGAGTTGATAGCGATTGGTGGATATATATAAAATAATGTAAAGCAGTTTATATTATAAATCTATAGAAATTCCGTCAAAAATAAACAAATGATCCATAGAAAATTGTTAATTATTAATCACGATGATGATTGAATTATTTGAAGCGATAATTCAGCTAGAAAGCATCTACATCTTATACGCGGCTCGCCAAATGTTTGTTTGTGTTGTTTTCTAGTTGAGTTCCATTTGATGAATATAAATAAGTTACTAAAATTTTTTAGGCTTTTTTTTTTCAGTCTTATTATCTGTGGATGTTCAATTCCAATATCTTTATTAACGTTTATTTTTAATTTGATGATATTGTTATTTAATTTAAAGTTATAATTTAACTTTTTTCGTGAGAACTCCAACCTCATTACAATAGAACTCCTCAATATTTTCTTTCAACTTTGTGTAGATGCTATTATTTTATTATTGGTTTTTATTCAACCTTGCATGATGTATTGATGTACTCACTCCAGACTAAATTAATAGCAAAAATAACTACATTTACACAATTTTTTTAGATTACCTTTACACATATTAAGAATAGTAGTTTTATGCATTTAATTTTCTAGGATTCGTGCTTCAAAAAAATATATTCTTGGATTCATGTTAAAAATAAATAGATTTGTTTTAGCCGAACCCGTGCATCACACAGGGATTGAGGCTAGTTTTTTTTAAACCAATGCCCTACGATATCTGTAGAGAATAATTCTTTGAGGTACTGAGATTCATTTAAGGAGTTGACATCATCTACTAGATTTTTTTTCATACCCACCTGTCAGGGATCGAATCCATAAGGAGGTCAAAACAATCTTACATTGGACAAACTTTGGGTAGTCGTACGATGATGGCGGTTGCCATGGCTTGGGGTGCGCCAAGCTCTTATTGGGCACATGCTAGAAGGTTAGTCCCATACTCCCATTGTCAAGATTTTGCTACATCTTCATTAAAATAATGGCTATCATCGCGTTTTCCACGATACAATTATAATATGCATTTTCTTTACAAAAATGTTATTTAGACATAGAATTTTAGATAAAAATCGACATAAATCAACTTACAACATCAATTAATCAAGTTTTTTAGATTATTACCAACTCGCTTTTTTTACGTTTTGAGGCGTTGTTAAAAAAGCTTGGTTAATTGATCACTTGGCTAATAGTCTAAAAAACTTGGTTAATTGGTATTGTAAGTTGGTTTTTGTCGATTTTTGTCTAAATATATATGTCTATATAACATTGTTGTTTTCTTTAATATATTATGTATGTAGTAATGTTATATGGACAAAAAGTTTTAGACAAATATAGACAAAAATCAATTTACAACAACAATTAACCAAGTTTTTTAGGCTATTAACCAACCTACCTTTTCAGAGTTTTTTAAGCCATTAACTAAAAACTTGGTTAATTACTGTTGTAAATTGATTTTTGTCTATATTTATCTGAATTTTTTTGTCCAAATATCATTACTATTATGTATATATTGCCATATGTAGCTGTTTGTCAGAAAAAAAATATTGCCATAAATAGCCATTCATGTGGGTGACATGTAACTCCTGAATTATTGCCAGATATGCCGTTCATGTGGATGATCGTAATTAAAATCTGTGCAGTAATTATATGATCACAAATTTGATTCATGATCACAAATTTTATTCTTAATTAATCATCATGATTTGATTTTTGATCACAAATTATATCTCCGACTCTTTTATTATATACATTCCATATCTAACTACAAGTTTGGGTGCAATAGTTAATGTACTCAATTTATAAAGGTGAACTCGGGTAGTACTCGAGCTCGATCAACAGATGAAATAAATTGGAGTTGGACTTTACTTACCTCCTGACCGAACTTTGAATTGTTCAGGGCTCCTTTTCTCTAGACAAACGGAGCAGGGTCAAAAAACCCACACACACACATGATGTTTGGGTTCAAGTTACTCCGAAAGTAACTTTTGTAGAGTTATTTTGTATCTTAATAGTTGATTTGGATCTAAAACCATTAGCAACAATACATCACTAAGCAATGATATATCTATTATTTATTATTTATTATATATACAAATGAAAATGAAACAAGAGGTACAAAATATGATGTGTCAATCAACTAGGCTATCCACTTAGGATTTGAGCATAATAAAGCAACATAATCAAAATTTTAATTAGTTGTCACTTACACATTTGTCATGTCATGCGCATTTATTAGATGTTAATTTAGGAAGAAAAAAAACACAATTATGGCTATTTATATAAATAAAAGGCAGCAATAATGGTGCATATGTAATACACAAAATTAAAGTTATTAATAGTACTGGAAACAAAATTAAAGCTATTCACGTTTTTTTTTTTATTATAACACACCTAACAAAAAAAGCCTCCAATAAGCATAATAACAACAACTTTTACATTGAGTATTAAATTTTGTCAAAAAAAACATTGAGTATTAAATAATTTTTTATGTGAAATAAACAAACCACCAAATAAAAAATAAGAAACAATGAATTATAATTTTTTTATATACTAAAATTTCTGTAAATTAATTTGCTGTCACACGGTATGCATAACCTAGCTAGATAAAAATTACGAGTGCACCAGAAAAAAATAACAAAACGTAACATACAATCATTTTAATTTAAAATTTCAATATAATTATACACTTTTGAAATATTAACCTACTACTGAAATTTCCTCTTATTTCAATCCTATTGATTTCCCCCTTTTAATTAGTTTGGATAAAAAATTGTCATCTTTCTAATTTTCAGCCACTTATAAAGCATATGAAATGAATGCTACGTAAATTTATTTAACATTAGATATTTGATAAATAATTTTATTATTTTCATTATATATGAAACCTGCAGAATCTATATAATTACTTGACTACGTGTATTTCAAACAAATATTCTTATCTTTTTCCCAATGAAAAAATATTTTTATTTAAATACCATTATGTTACTATGTTATTAGGCTATAAGAATAAAAATAGCAATTGCATTGCATTATTTCACATTTACGTGTGATAGATTTTAAAAAATTAGAAGGATCATATTTCAATTTTTTTTCATTATTTTGTATTCCTAATATATTAATACCATTAATAACATTAACACACCTTATGGCCATTATAATTCTTTGTTCATATTCAAAAAAAAAAATAAATCAAATAAAATCAATATTAGTATCAGTTCCGGATTAATATCATTAATGCACATTCTATTTTTTTTTCGCTACCATTTATTCTGATTCAAAATTCGAATTACAATTCAAATTTTCGGTAATCGAATTAACCTAATTAGTATCCTACCATTAATGGGTCGGTTTTAATTTCCCAATATGTAAACTTTAATTTTCAATCCCAGAAATTGATTTAAAATTATGTCTAATTACATGATAAAATAATTTTTTCATGTCCAACAAAATATTATATTTTTTAAACTTTCTTTTGAATACAACAAATCAAATTTTACGTATATCAATATTATTTTTGTTATTTGGCAATGAAAGGATAAAGTTTTTTGTCAAATTGAAAATACATTATTGGATATTGTATTCAAATATGATCGTCCCTTGATCACCAAGTGTAGATGTTGTTCGCTACTCCTTCGTCCGGTCGTTGATGAGGAACGAGGACCGATCTTGAGAGCACCTCGGGTGGTACCTGCAAAGACACTCCGACGCTCTAGTCAGAGGTGTGCTAGCGAGCGAGGTATCACTGGGTAGGAAAACGTACCTGAAGCCACATGCGAGTGGCGTATTTATACTGCAGGGTGCCCTAGCCGAATGATGCGCAACGGCCAGGAACGAGACTTGCGCTGCAAGGCTGTTCGCCTGGGCCTTATTGGGGCGGCCATGGTGAAATGGGCCGCTGGCCCATGTAGTGCTCCGAAGGTCTGCTTGCTCCAGACTGCTCTTTTTGGGCCTTTTGGCCCACTCCGGAACAAAATCCCCAAGTTAAACTATATAAATATGTAAAAATAAAATTAGAATTAAATTATCTAAAAATAAAAATTAGAATTAATATTACGGTGAACATATTTTATTTTTCTTACAAATGAATAATCATAGAAAAACAAATATTTTGATTCAAACATCAAAATAATTACTCGTCATTTATAGACAGAGTGGCAATAGAATCTATCTATTAATTATACATTTTTATCTGCTCCTCAAAGCAGGTTTTCCTTACTGTCCTCATGATTGTATTTCACAAACATGGCTTTCACGGACATAGCATTAAGAGGTTTCCGTGTGAAAATATCATTTATGATAATATTTGCCACCATTTATTTCTAGGATTTCTGTTTTGTTGAACAAAAATCACATATGCATGACATTACTTTATGAAGTTATTTTTGATATTCAAATTTCAAATTATATATTCAATGGCATTGAAAGATTTCTTAAATTATATTATTGTGAGTATTGTAATAACTCTAGACATATTTGTTCAAGAGTCTTTTTTTTTTTAATTTTTTTATTTTTACCAAATCCAACATTCTTATTGAAGGTGTGCACATAAATATAGATTAATATATGATAACCTAAGAGCAAAAGAAATGATAGACAAATCACAGTGAGGGTTACATAATATACATATTTTACATGAAAAATAATAATATTTGAATTAGAGTGAAAGTATACCAAACGAAATTAATTTTTTTACAAGAAAGTATATTAATGTCTAACTCATTAAAAATAAATATACACCTTTAGTTGATTGTTTTTTAATGTATACTTCTACTTAGAATAAACATTCGGTTTTTTGTGGTTATATTTTTTTAAAGAAAAAGTTAACAAAACTGATGAAAATTTTAAAATGAATTATAATATTGAATATTATTAATAAATATGTTTACAATTTATGTTTAGTTGGACAGGTTCGGGCGATTATCGACATCCCCATGTTGTGGCCCAACCCGGTCAAAGCAAATTTTCCCCATCAAAATTGGGCCATAGTTGAATGAGTATCCTGCAAGTTCGAGTTCTGTTGTCATGTTTACTTATAATAAATAACTAGTATAATTCACCCGTGCCAGCACGGATCGACATTCACTTGTAACATAAAAATTGACAATTTTGTTACGAATTAAAAAAACAAAAGCTGTATATTTAAGCCCATTGTATGAGATATTAAATACCTTGGGCACTATCTAAAATTAAGCTATTATGTTCTATACATATATTTCTAAAGGAGGGCGAGAAAAAGATTATAAAGTGAACGCAAACAAACTTTGGACCTAAGTGACCCTATTTTTTTGCTCAACTCATATGAAGCAAACTATTTTTTTGGTCATAGAAATGGTAGTCGTTATTTTGATAGGAAAAAAAATTTGAGTTCAATTTGTAATTGTAGGATGGTACCTATCAAAAACTATACTGTGCAAATATTTTTGTTGTATGCTTCAAATAATATAAGTTAGTTGTGGTCATTCAACCAAAAAAAATATACTATAAGGTGAAATGGTTACAAAACGCACATAGAACAATGAAAATAAACAGACATAAATTTGTGGAAGTGATTAGGGATGACCGTGAAGTGAATAATTTAAGAATTACAAATTAAAAATCTAATAACTTGGATAAAATATAATAGTTTGACTAAAAGAATCATTTTTGAGAGTACGTACAATGTAGGTGTAGGAGCCTCCGTAACGAAATCATTGAAAGAGGAATAAAAAATGTAAAAATACTTACGTTAATATTCTGTAATGTATGGTAATTGTAATTTCTAATAGGGATAACTTCCAAAAGGGATAGTATGTATATATATATGGGCACACAAAAAAAAGGATAGTTTTAATATAGTTGTAAGGATAGCTTGATGCACACAATAGAAGATCAAGTAAGTGTAATTCCAAAAAGGTAGAATTGGTTTTTTGTAAAATATTAGTGCTACTTTCGTAAATGAAGCTTTAAGTTAATCTCCACTTACAATCTTCTATACCCTCATAGACAAAACTCTTTACTTTCCTTTACTGTTATGCGGTTTAATGGAAACCTGGAAGGCTCTTGTGCCATAACTGTCTCTGTTCATGAATCAGATCTGTTTTTCTTGCTTCCGATCAACAATGGCTACACAGGACGCACCTTCTTTCTCGCGACGTGGACGACGACAGATGGGAGTATCTACTCAACGAAATCATTCGATTTTACAAACTCGAGATACGATTTATTACAGGGTTTATCTTCACGGTTTTTCCATTGGAATCACGATTAAGCCATGTTAAATTCATAGGTGGGACTCAAACAGGTACTTATGTTAACCCCTAATGTTAATTAATTTCATATTTGTTAATTTCACATACCAATCGGATCCTCCACAATAATTTTCAATTTGTAATAAACCCTTGTCATTCAATTGAAGGTCATGTTGTTTTACACTATTGTTTAACACACCTTTAAAAAGTAATTCCAGTAAACTTGTATGAAATTATTTTTGATGAATTAGAAAAAGATGTTAAAGTTAGAAATATATGTTTATGTAAAATTTGATTAGTAATGGAATACGGGTTATAATATTGTTATTGAGATATCTTTCGATGAGTTATACTATGTTACAATTGTGACAACCATACGGAGTAATATGTGTGGATTGCTAAAAGCATGTAGGTGATTTGAATTTGGAGACAGCAATAGGTCATTTTAGTACTAATTTGTGGTGATTGTTAAAAGCATGTAGGTGATTTTCAAAAGCTTAACTATCTTTAACAATCACCGACCTAGTAATATGAATTTCGTGATTGTTAAAAGCTTAACTATCTTTAACAATCACCGATCTAATAGCTGCCTCCAAAATAAAAAATTGTGAAGATTTAATCATTCTTCTCATTGATATGATAGAGATTTCAAGGACGCACCTACGGCATCCTTAATACCTTTGAGGTGGATCTTTAGGTTGAACCAGATTATGAGTCCCAACATCAAGAGGAATTCAATTTCACTGAGGTCTTTTTTCACCAAACGACTCAGTGTTGTAAGTCTTGTAATATTTATTTTTTAGGTTTTTACAACTGCGTTTTTTTAATTTTAAAATGTATTTTTTTTCATAGGTTTGCAGTTGATTTTCGGTGCCAATAAATAGATTTTACAAGCTGCGTTTGGTCAACTGATTCTGAGTAACAATAAATAGGGAGAATTATTGGTCTGCGATTTTGGTGGATTTTGTTGTTGTTAGAACCAGTGTTTTAAGAACCGGACCGGTGATCGACTCGGTGAAGGTACTGGGTCACTGGGTCAAGGGTCGGACCGAAGGGTTAACAGTTGAACCGCATGACTATTAACCCGGTCTCGATTAAAATATTTCCAAACTTTCAAGACTTATGAATTTCATATGTATAAAATTTAATTTACAAAAACAAAACTTATAAAAAACTAATACATTCAATTTTTTTTACAACAATACATTCAATTTATCTTTGTAAGAAAAATAGTTCTACAATAAAAAAGTGTAATAATCCAAGAGAGTAATAAGAATTGGTAGAATGATTTCCTTACATTAAAAATATTTCTACAACAAAACTTTAAAATATATATTATGAAAAAATAATTCCATGAACTGTTCACTCTTTTTGTGCTGACTTGTTTGTGAGAAAGAGTATAACTAAATAAATAAATAAAATAATGATAGTAGTAATTATCAAGACCATTTATGCTGCAGCGCTTCTTTATTGAAATGGAAAGAAATATACTAAAAATATGTGCTTAGCAACATCAAATGCGATCATGGTACGGTGGTAGTGTTGTTTTTGCATAACCAAATGGATAGGGGTTCGAATCCCATCTCTTATAATTTTGCGCTCAGTGGATTTTATTGTAACTGATATCATTAGTGACGTAGATGATGAAGTGGATGAATAAGTGTAAGTTTCATGGTTTAATATCATAGAAATAAATTCAAAAGATAACATAATTGATTAGTTACATGGTGTTGATAATATTAATATTAGCAAATGTTACAAACATACTTACCATCCATCATATATTTTCAAGTTTTTTTTTAAGATTCATTCCCAATTATTAAATAACTTATATTTAACTGATATATTTTTATAACAAATACTATATGACAGCATACATTATATTTTATATTTATACGTATTATGGGTTATTTTATTATTAAATATTTATGTCACATGTATCCGTTTTTATAATACTAGAAACACATATTTTCTCCCCTGTAATAATATCATATTTCATATCATGTGTTTTACCAATTTGCATAAAATCAATATTTTTTTTTCCAAAAAATTAATATAGTTTCATATACTAAACTGAATTTGCTCCCCGTGCATCGCACGGATTACATACTAGTTGTTAACATTAGATTAAATCAAAATCAACGCTTAGAATGTAAAATAACTATATAAAAATTACTTTTAGAGTAACTTGACCCCTATATATATATATATATATATATATATATATATATATATATATATATAGGTAAATTCTTGGTTGCCCTTGGATAGAATGTGGGTAATTTACCTTATCCACTTAAAAGCTGACACATGGATTCCACTAACATTATCACATAAATGTATTCTTATTATTTAGTTTACAGATTTATACTATATATTTATATTATTTGCACATTAACCCCAAAGTTAATAAATGCTTTTGTCCATTCATTTATATTTCCTAAGTCCTTTTTTTATAAAAAAAAAAAACTTCCACTACATCAATTCGCAACTCCACTCCAACGTAAATAAAAGAACCGCCTTCCTAACTCTTAATAAAAGAAGCGTATTATTCTTGTACTATTCTATTGTTTTTAATTAATATATTTCTAACAAAATAATTAAAAGATACATTAATCTCTATTTTTAATTACTAATATGTCTATCAATAATCTTTAAATTTAAAGGAAATTGAATGTACAGTGACTTTAGTGTCAATTTTGACTTTTTTGAAGGAATTTTTGACTTTTTTTGGTATTAAGCGGGGTAAAAGCCCCAAGAATTTTTTGACTTTTTTTATTAAGCGACTTTTAGTAAAAAAATGTAATCATTATTACCATACTTTATACGGTATTTTGTAACATTATCACTCTCTAAAAATTTATTTCATTACAAAATACATAAAATACGATACTAAGTAGTGTGTTTTTAGATACTTTATGGTTCAAAAAAATTTAATGATTAAAATAAGCCAAGCTCATTCCTCAACAATCGATATGGTTAAAAAAATTAATTATGTGACAAAATACATAAAGTGTGATGCTAAATAGTGTGTTTTGGAGTATTTTAGGGTTCGGAAAATTTTTGGAGTATTTTAGGGTTTGAAATTTTTCCTCAATCGTAAGTAGTTTAGACTAGTTTACCATCCTCCCACGCCTAATCCTAACGCTTTTTAAAAATCAAAATTTACTTTTGTCTTTGCTTCTTCATGTTTTTAGAACCATATATATCTATTGAATCGTTTAGTTCGGTCACCACCAAATCACCAATATCTATTGAATCCATTTTGTTTAGTCACTACAAAATCACAAATATTTATTCAATCTATTTAGCTCCACTGGCTTTGCTGAAGACTGATTTACGTTCGGAAGCCTGGCTGGCCACGACAGTGGTGGACCTACATATAGGTCAGGGTGCGCAGCTGCCCACCCTTAAAGTGGTGGTTGAAGGTGGTCGGAGTGGTGGTTGGCGGTGGGAGGTGGTGGTTGGCGTGGTCGGAGTGGTAAGTGAACGATAAGTGATGTTGAGTTCACAATGGTACATGAAATCTTCCACAGTGAATGAATCATTGGAGTGGGGTAATGGTTAATGAGAGAATTCAAACGAACGACCAAGGAAATCAGGGGTTCTAGGTGATCATCCGATCGAATTCGAGTCACGAAACGATTGAACAAAACACATAGTGGAATCATCTTTGATCAGTCGAATCTGATGGTAAGTGAACCCTAGTTCACACGATGATACATTGAGTAATCCATGGTTGATGAAGCTGACACTTTGAATGATGTCTAGTTCATAGTGGTACATGAAATCCTCCACAACAAGTGAATCCTTGTTACCAATGTGATACATGAATCATCTTTTATCAATTGAATTTGGGTGTAAGTGAACCTTAGTTCACACGATATTACATTGATTCATCCATGGTTAGTGTTACAGAATATATATTTAAATAAAATTAAAAATAAATTAAATTTGTAACATAAAACAATTAATTAGTTTTCTATCTAATAAAAGAATTGTTTTTAATTATATTGTTAACGATTCTTATAAAAATAAGGTAGAATACTTATAGAAAGAAATTTTTGGTTAAATATAGATTATTATGTCATGTTTCAAAATTTAAAATCGATATTGCCGCATTTTATTATTATTATTATTTTTTTTTGAAGCAAAATTATTGATAGAAATTAAAATCGATATTACAAGTACTCTATTTTATTTTATTAAATATATATGCAAACCATGATTCTTTAGGTATCTGATCCGGTTGCATATTTCCAACATATCGATTAATAACAAGAGAGAGGAAGACAACACTAAAATCATGGCTAAGAATAACTCACTAAATGTGCATTTATTAAAATTAGGGTTCCATTAAAAGCTGACACATGGATTCCATTAACATTTATCACATAAATATATTCATATTATTTGTTTTCTGATTTCAATGTGCATATTTATATTATTTGCACATTCACCCCAAATTTAATAAATACTTTTGTCCTTTCATATTAACCCATTGTCATTAATATCATCACAGTGTAAAAAGAATTAAATTCGATTTGCAAGTTTCCAAGTATATTCATTGCAAGATGTTTATGACTATGATCTCATTCATTCTTCATATTGTGATGCTAGTATTTTTTTTTTTTTTTGTGGTCACGGCCTAAATGTAATATGTTGGTTGGGGAATATGAGAGTACATTTTCCATTTTCAAGTAAATTAGGATATAATGATAATTTAAAAATATTTTCTTTAGTGCAATTAAATAACAATTAAGCAATAAATATTTGTTTTTAATAGACTAGTATTTTTAAGTGGAACTATACAAATTTGCTACAAACAACGAGTTTGACTAAATTGAAAGGTAATGAACAGTTTATTTTCAAAATTTTAAAAAAATTCAAAGTTTGCCTAAAATATAATTTAGGTTAAATATGTTATTATAACTTTTAAAAGCTGAAAATTTTGTTTTTAGTCATAAAAATTTGAGTCACTTTTAATTCTCACATTTTCCTCTTTCAATATTTTTAGTTTTCGTGACTTTTAATACCACTTAAAAGCATTATTAAAAAAGCCAAAAAGGCGCTATTAAAAGTCATGTGGGACAAAAAGCATTGGCGTGGGAAATTGTAGGGACCAAAGTGAGTGAATGTTTTTATAGGGACTAAAAATAAAATTTTATAGGGACTAAAAAGCAGATTTAACTCAAATAATTTAAAGTATACCACACAATAAAAGAAATTAATAGACATGTTTTCTATAAAATTCTTAGTTTAGTTATCCCTAAACACCTTAGACTGTTTTAGTGGATGACCAATGAACGTGTTTGTTGTCGTTAAACACTTTAATCCCGATCGGGGATCGGCTAGAGGTGTTGAAACAATTATGATCTCTGTTCTTCAAGCAATTGCATCGAGAAAAAACTTTGTTCCTCAACAATGGGTTCTCTAACTCCTCTAAAGAGTGTTAGGATAGGTGTGAGAGGTCGTGTGGACTAGACTATCTAAGGTGTAAGAAACATAAAGGAAAGTTGTAGTGTTAGTAGATTTTTCTCCGACGTAAGAAAAATCTACTATATATATGTTGATCTCCTATCTTATCTTTCTCGATTTTCTTCTATCACGCTCCCCTTTATTTTCTTTTATCCGGTCCATTGTAACGCTCAACTCGGTCATAATTGTATTTATTAGCATTAATCGTATTAATTATCCTTGTAATATAAACACAGCCCCAAGAGGACAATAAACAGAACCACAATCATTTTCTCTTATTCAAATACTTGTTCTTTACAGTCCACGCAGAGAATAATACAACTCGTGTTCGGTCTCTTTCTCACCCAGAGAAACCGGTCGTAACATTGGCGCCCACCGTGGGGCTGGTAAAACCTCTCCCACACCTCACCTATCCAAAGATCATCCCTAACCAACAATCGTGACCACCAGAAATGGAGCTGGCGAGCCTAACAACCCCAATGGTCCACAACACGCTGAGGACTCTTGCCTGGAGGAGTTGATGAATGCAGTACAGTTCCTCCAGACCCAGAATGCATATCGCCAGCCAGAGAAATGAGGCGCAATGGCTACACTCCCAAGCCCCCGGAGACACGAGAGGCGTAGTTGCAATAACAACTGGATGATATGAGAAGATTTACCAGTCTTTGGAGGCTACGAGAACTCTTCTGCGCGCGCGTAGACCCCCAAAGTCATGTGGGGCGCTTTCTAGACGCAAATGTTCAACGGCGGTGGCAATGGCGCCATCAAGCGTAAGATGTTTGCGGGTACCCTAGCAAAGGTAGCTCGAAATGGTTCAAAGGACTCGGGCGGATCAATCACAAGATTCGAGGATCTCGCGAGCAGGTTTGTTCAATAGTTATCGGCTAACAAAAAAAATAGGTTGGCCTAGGGGATCGGTTCGATGTACGTCAAGGACAAATTGAGCCACTGAAAAGCTACCTGGATCGGTTCAACAAAACCATTGTCCTCGTTGAAGAACCGAACGAGAAGTTCTTTGTAAATTTTAGCGAGGCACTAATTGTCTTGAAGCCTCGAACAATGGACGAGAGTCCGTAAAGAGCAGAAAAACACATAAAAGTCGAGGAGTCCAATGTCAAGCGGTGGAGATCCCCCATTGCGATATCGGTCACCACCGGCGGCTACACGGTGGCAAGAGTCCTAATAAATGGAGGCAAGTCAGCCAATGGCATCTATGGAAAGTGCTTCGACAAACTCAAACTCGCACCGAGTGTGCTGAAAGAGTATCCTGTCACCCTGGTGGGATTCTCGGGGGAACAAGTGGCAGTTCGGGGATATCTGAATCTCTTCACAACATTCGGGCGAGAATGGGGACCTTAAAAACCATATATTGTTACGAAGATATGGTTGTCCAAGCTCAATCTTCCTACAACATGATCATAGGAGACCGGCCCTCAACGACCTTCTAGCAGTAGTCTCCTACACATAAATTACCAAAACAAACCACATTTAAATGACCCAAATAAGTCTCCCTATTTACTTGACAACTCATCTAACTAAGAACAATATTGTAATTTACTATCACAATTTTGTCAAATTTTTTCTCCTAATGCACTTTCTTCTCACTCCCACTTTTTTGCTACTTTCTCCTATTTTTTTCTTTCAAATTTCAAAATTTAAACCAAACCCACCCACTTTCTTTTTCCACCATCTACTATCTACTAATAAATTAAAATAATCAATTGAAACTACAAAATAACTGCACTGTTATATAAAATCACGAGATTAATATCTAAAAAACAAGAAGACTTAATCACTATTTATATCTCTATATCCATACAAGCCATACAAGCATTAACATATTAATCAACTAATTAAATAGTTGATTGTTTAGTTTATTGAATTAAAACTTGCTTTTTTATTTAAAAAATTAAGACTTTCGTTTTTCTTCTATATATCTAGATTATATTTAAATAAAAGGAATAGCTAACTATTATTGTAAAAAGAAGGTAGAATAATTATGTCATGTTTCAATTTTTTTTTTTACAAGGTGTCATGTTTCAAAATTAAAAAACGACACTACAGTACTTTATCGTCGTTCATAGAAATCTTCGAAAGTCTTAAATTGTGTGTGTTTATACTATTATGTCATTGTAATTCTATTTATTAATTGTAGGCAGCTTTTTGGTAAAAAAAAAAAAATTAATTGTATGCAGCCATAGTTCTTAGGGTAGAAAAAAGTAAACACAAAAGCATTTATTAAAGTTGGGGTAAATGTACAAATAATATAAATGTATAGTAATAACTGTAAAACAGAAAATATAAATGTGAGTGGAATCCATATGTCAACTTTTAAGTGGTTAAGGCAAATTACCCACATTTTATGTGAGGGCAACCTAGGCCTCACCATCCATCCGCCGCATATAGCCATTCATGTGGGTGACGTGTAGCGCCGGATAAGGGCGATGCTTCTTGTTAGCATCTTCTGCCTTTTTAAATATTTAATTTTGAATAATTCTAAACATAGCTTAAACTTTTGAATAATGCTTAACTTTTCTATACGAATATTTTATTTTTGACAGATTTATATGAATATTTTAACTTTTTTTTGATCCGGAATATTTTAACTTCTTTATAAACCGCCGAATCTATAATATTTATAACTTAATCAGGCAGGCTTGACAGTTGGCATCGGGAAGCTTTTATATTTTTAATATTTTTTGACGAATTTTAATTATTTATTTTTTATCATGTCATTAGTGCATAGTTTTCACCAATTTTGCCAATAATTAATCTATATCAAGAAATTTGGCTAGTCATGAGTACTCAATTTTGCGGCCCGTGTGATTATCTTCTCCCAACCGATTTTTTTATTTAAAAGGCTATTGTTTTTGACATTTATTTTTAATTAATATATAAAACTTGAGATCAGTTATTAAATTTATACAAAGATCTGTACATAAGTTTGTTTTAACGTAAAAATTCATGATCTTAAACCAACATGATGTGATACAAGTAAGGGATAATTGGGTCATTGGTTCAATCTCTGATCGGTGTGTATAGAAAAATATTTGTTGAGAGAAGTCAACCTCTTAAATGAATCTCTGATACATTGAAAGATTAGTCTTTACCGTTGTCATAGAGGGTACATTGATTTACCAAAAAATAAAGATTCATAAACTTAGAAATATCACTCTTAGAAATATTATTAGCAATTATTTTTAAATTCAATTTACTTTTTATTTTATTTAACAAATCTTCGGGGTGAGGGGATAGAGCAATTATTAGAGATTTGGATTTTTAAGTCATTTTCTCTATTTTTTTAAGCAAATTGGTTGACTACTCGAATTTATTAAATACAAGAATAAAGGCAGAGAAAAACAAAGGCGGATTAGACCGAAACCATTGCCATCAGAAAAGCTCAAACCAAAACAATAATAGAGAGTCCCTAACAGAGTCCCTAAAACACAACGGCCTAAAAGCTAAACAAAAAACTTAAATAACCAATCTGACAAATAGAAGTTAGATAAACAATCTTGAGAACGGAAAAACTAACCAAGCGCTGGCTAGAAAATGTTAATCAGAATATCCTATAACCCTCAAGTCAGATAAAAAAGAAACAGAGGCAAAACTAGTCTTTGAGCGAGTGTTATAAACTGATGTTTTCGCCCGCCCGATTTCTTTTTGTGTTTCTTCTCTACATTAAATTAACCTATATTCACATGTATTTAGGCTAAGTTAAAGGGTATTTAAGTATTTCTTTAACTCACAAACTTTTAAATATTTCTCTCACTACCCGTTTGTCTAGATGAAGGTGAAGGTAGGAAAAAATGACTTTAAGAAATCCAAATCTATTTAGGAGAACTTATAAAAATTGAAGGTGATGTATTTTTAACTATTGTGACCGTAGTCACAATTGATTTCAGTGAATCAGAATATTTACTTTTACCACACCTCAATAAAACTATTGAAAACTTGAACCCGCAATTTTTCTTCTTCTTCTTCTAATTAGTGAATATTGCATTAAAAATCATTTAGTTAAGCATCATTAGTACACATATTCTATGAAGAATTTGTGAAGTGCTCAATCATATATGTTAAAGCTAAATCTAAAAAATAATATATACACCAAGTTCAAGTGATAAGGATCAACTAACATGACACCTTTACAAAACCAAAACAAAGGAAAAAATAAAAAATAAACCCCCGCAATAGTAGTTATCATTAAAACAACTTGGCACCTTTTCTTAGTATAGAACAAGACACAAAACTAAGTGGCCCACCTGGGTCAGTTGTGAGTTGTAACTTGTAACTATCCTATCTCTTTTTATTTCCTGCAGTCACTCACACGTACAAATCCTCTTACATTAATATGGTGTGTTTGGCTTTGCAGAACAATATATTATCATTAAGGGGAATGTCCCTAGTTGTAATACATTGATTGATATCTAGAATCAAATTGATAGCTTGGGGATGGTTTCATTATAGCAAAAAAGGGAAGAATTTGAATGTATCCGTTGAGGAATGGGATTGGTGTCCTATTGGATGTCTACATACAAATGATTGGAGTTGATGTAATGGGTTAGAGTACCCATGAACTCTTATAGTATAATTTTTGCTTATAAAAAAATAACCTTTCAATCACCCTTTATTTATTTTTAGAAACATTTTATTAGTTTCTATAATTTAGAAGTTAAAAATATGATTTCAATTATGTTATCTATTTCTTTAATTTACTTTCAAGGGCAGACTAGCCCAGTGGTCCGCTATTAATCCGCTAAAGGGAGAGGTGGGTTCTATTTCTCAACCACTATTATTTGGTTGACTGACCCCATTATCAAATTCTGGCGAACTCACGTCAGGTAGGGGCTATCCGATCCGCTTTGCCATGCCAAACAAAAAGTCAAAAACCAGCATGCCTCAACTGTTTTTTTTTTTGGGTAAACAAATGTACATTTACGTACAATTGTAGAGACTAAATAATCCCTCGAGGTACTTAGATTAATTTAAACAGATGACCTCTCCTAATAAATATTTTTCTACACACACTAGCTAGGGATGAAACCCTTGACCAGATGGTTAATGAGTTCAAGTATCTACCACTTGCGTTATACCATGTTGGTATAATACTGCTCTATTGTTCTAATAATAAAGGGTTATAATGTTAATTTACAGAATTATTTTCCTTGATGTTCCGAACAGAACTAGAGAGAGACTACAAGAATAAGCTTGCATTGCCACCAAAGTTTGCCACGGAGGATTGGCCGTCGCAAATTTGCTTGCTGATTCATGACGAAAAAGTCTTATGGACTAGGCGCTAAAAATCCCGCTCAAATTTGCCACGGAAAATGATTTCGGTCGCTAATTTGCCACGGAAAATGATTTCGGTCGCTAATTTGCGACGGACAAGTCGTCGCAAACCCGTGGCAAACGACAAATCCCAAATTAAAACCCACACTCCTTCCACGACCTCAGTTTTAATCTAACAACTGAGTATAGTTTTCCTCCTTCCCCTCGTACAGTTTTCCTCCTTCCCCTCGTACAGTTTTCCTTGCTCTCCTCCCACGACCTCCGTCCTCCACGGTCCTCCTCCGTCCTCCACGGTCCTCCTCCGTCCTTCACCGCCCTCTCCCATCGCGCCCTCTCTTTCTCCCTCGAGCCCTCTCTTTCTCCCTCGCGACCTCAGTTTTAATCTGCGACGTTGATTTTGTTCCGTTGGCCGCCGTTCTCCGATTCGCCACCGTTCTCCTCCACCGACGTCTTCTGTACTACAGGTAAGACTTGCCATTATCATTAATTTGTTGCTAATTTCAGTTATTGTTAAACCCTAAATCCCAATTTTTTTGAATCTGAGTAAATCCCAATTTTTTTGTAAAACCCTAAACCCAGAACTCTCTCTTAAACCCAGTACTCTCTCTTCAGCCCAGAAACTTTGAATCCCCCCTCTCTCTCAAAACCCTAACCCCAATTTTTGCTTTTCTTATGATTTATATAAGGTTAGGGTTTAGATTTAGATTTTGATATTGATTTTGATTCTGATTCTGATTTTGTTTTGGTCTTCTTAGGTTTTGTGGTTTCACTTTTTTTTGCTTATTTATGATATTCTGTTTTGTTCGACAGATGAGAATCAAAATTGCTTTTTGAGTTTAGGTTCAAATATTACTATAATGATTTCAGTGCTCTAGTTTGATGCCATGTTGTGTTGATTCACAAGTTAAGGCATCTATTCTTCAAGTACCAAATGGAGGAGGTAGGTTGAATGTGATATATTGAGACTGTAGTACATTCTGATTTTCTGAATAAACGATCGTTGATACTTGATTTATGTTTATAGCGATGTTTGTTTCAGGAAACGAGTATAGGAATGTGGCCAATAATGGAACTGGATTTCGTGAATTTACTTTGGAGCAACTTAATAACGCAACGTCTGGTTTTACTGTTGAGAATATAGTATCTGAACATGGAGAAACGGCTCCAAATGTTGTTTATAAAGGGAAGATGGAGAATCAAATGAGGATTGATGTTAAGCGGTTTAATAGAAACGCTTGGCCTGATGCTCGGCAATTTTTGGTAAATATTCTCTTTTCTTTTTTATGCCGTCTCTAAATACACTCTTTAACTTTCAAGTTCATGAACTTGCACTACATATATTTCTGAATGGGACTGATAAGAGTCAATAAATGGTTAGATTTGATGATTTTTCTGAACTTAATGGTGAACAAAATTGTGCCGGTTTATTTTCGTTTCACTTATTTTTTACTTTCAGTTGATCAGAACTTAATGGGACTGATTTGGGATTTGGGGTTTGTGTAATTTTCTGTCATTTTTACAGGGCTTGTTGGATCTGAAAGTAGACAGCATTACAAGAATTGTAGACATCGGCCAAGAGCTTCAGGTGACTCTCATATAAAGTGTGAACTGTGAACTTTTCATTTTGGGTCATTTTTGTAATAGCTAGAGTTGGCTGTCACTTAAAATTTTCTTTTCCGAACCTAAAATTTGTTAAAATGAGGAATTCTCACTTCCCTCCAGTCCTTTTTGTTACCTTTGCAGTAATTTTTCTAACCTGTCTCTTGGGTGCCAATCTATTGACTTTGTTATTGTTTGCCATTTTTAATTGTTGTTTGTTTTACAGATTCTATCACCAGTGGTGGACACTATTCCCTCTTATTATAGTATAAGGTTGGCAGCTGCTGCTTCAAGAAAAGAATTTATTGACCTTGAGAAGTGGTTGACTAACAACTTAACTACGTACAAGGATGTCTTTTTTGAGGTGATGTTTCCTCCCCTCATGCCCTGATTTCTGATTTACCAAGACTCTAACCATACAAATTTATGCAGTCTTCTAGTCTTGTGCCTTTTAAGTTGTCTTTGAATTTATCGTCGCAGAATAGTGGTTGATATATGTATGCTTGCTTTGCTGGAGTGCCTTAAGTTCCTAAAGGAAGTCCACACAGGCGGATCGCAAAATGGTGGGACTGCTGATTCATCTACTTCTGATGGATTTGCGGATGACATTGAAGCAGAAGCAAACTCGTACTTCCATCAAATGTTCTCTGATCAGTTAACTATCAGTGCAATGGTGCAAATACTTGCCCGATTCAAGGAATCACCTGTGAAGAGGTAATTGCTTTTAAAGTTTTTCATCTGGCCAATTTGGTTCAATAACTAATATCTTAGTGCTGTTTTTTTGGAAGCTCGGACTAAACGAAAACAATTTTTTTCAACCTTTTGGGGTTCTATAATTAATATCTTAGAAGCCTTTTATGGTTTTCTTAGCTCGCTCTACCTGTAACTATTAAATCTTTCAATTCCCATAGGGAAAGAAGTCCAAGTTTTCAACTTCTAAGTTCAGATTCAGATGTGTATTATCTTGTCCCTTGTTTGAAAATCCTCTCATGGCAGCTTGTATCCTCTCATCTCTACAACTTTAGATACTATGTAGTATGTATCTACTCTTGGAAATTTTCCGAAATCATTCATGAAGAAACAGTTTGTATTGTTTGATCCCTTAACCTATTAGAGATCACAAACCAATAATCAAATACTGCAAGTTTTCAACTTACTATTATATGAGTGGACCCCAATTAAAGTTTTATCCTAAGGGTTGAATTTGTATCGTTGTATACTGTTGACCAATTTTTTACCTCCTTGCTTGAGCTGAGAACCTGCCCATATTCTCTATAACACAGAAGTTCTCTCTCTAACTGTATGAGTTCTTTCTGTTATTCATATCTAGTTATTTTGTTTTAAGGGAACTTTGATTGGAAAATTCGGAAGAATCTAATACTAGTTAATGAAATGTATGAGGAATGATTATCTGACCTCTTAGTTATTATTTGTTTCTGATTTAAATAACTATTATTTGATCTGTGGGTTAATACTAATATCCTGTTGTTCATGGTCCGTGTCAACAGGGAGAAATTGATTTTTGAATGCATGACTTCAAACTTGTTTGAGAGTATAGGTTTTTTCATAAGTATCCTGAAAGGCAACTCAAAATTGCGGCAGTTCTCTTTGGTAAGTTTTGCTTCCGGGACTGTAAATAATGAAATTTAAGCTAGTTTTGTTGATTGACTGGTGTTCTGAATTCCTATGATCACCGTAATGACTATATTGGGCTTCGTGTTAGTGTTTCTAAGATGAAAAGATATTTTGAGTAGCTTCTGTGAAATGATCTGATTTTAATGAGTGTGCTAGATGAGTGAAAAGACAGAAAATGTTTTTCATTATGGTAAACAAACACAAATCATCTCTTGCTTTGCATAAAAATCTCCAAAAAAATTGTTTTCCTTTTTTTTAATCATATCTATATTAATTTATCTGAAAATCACTTTTTTTCAATCTTAAACAAATGGGCCCTAAGTGAGCATGTGGTAATGCTCATCAAATACGTTCTAAGAAAGTTTTTGTTGTTGATAAAAGATTTATTTTGCTATCTATTGTTGTGATTTTAACTAGCTGTAATGCTTATTTTAAAGATTATTTGGTATTCAGATCATATAAATTAAGAGGATTTCTTCATCATACTTGAACTTGAACATGATGTTTTTGAGTATGCACGCTGGTTGCTGTTGCTAACAATTTGGTTTTGTATCATTTCATAGCAGTGTTTTTTCAACATATGGCAGGTTCTTTGTATCCTTACTGTTAGAATTGCTGGTATTTTAATCAGTATTTCATTTCCAGTTTCTTCTTTTACTTTTTGAACTTCAATTCTGTTTTTTTGTTGTTGCAACAGGAGGTTGAAATTGTTCTTACAGCACATTCCACACAAATTAATCGCCGTACATTACAGTACAAGCACATTAGAATTGCTGTGAGTTTTGACCTTTTTTCCCCATAATTTCTTTCTTCCAATGGCTTCAAGTTTTCAATTTCAAATATCATTTGTTGCTAACTGCTTTTCCCCATCACCATGTAGCATCTTTTGGATTATAATGATCGACCTGATCTTAGCCCTCAAGAGCGGGAAATGCTGATCGAAGATCTGGTAATTCTGTTGCACTGTCTTTTCACTCTATTTTAGGATGGATTATAACAAACCGGTAGATGTATATCTTATAGGATGGGAAAGTTTATAAGTCTATTTTAGAAAAGGAAAAAAGTTGATGAGAGTGGATCTTTCTATATGATTTGCTGAATCTTGATTAGCTATATATTTGCAATTGTGGTCTTTTTAGTTGAGGCTTGATTTTACTCCCACCTCAACATTGCTGGCTATTTCTGATTGTATCTTGATTTCTTGGCAGGGGTCTTTCTGTTATTAAGTATGATATGCTGTAGTCCTCTATTTTTGTTCTTAGTCAAACTAAAATTGTTTATCTCGCCATAATTCTTTAGTTTATTATTGATTTCATTTATTTGCACCTTTGCCATGATGTTTGCATCCTGTATTAGAGTTTGACTTATCCAATATCCCACAATTCTTCCCCACCTTCATTTATCCTTTGAAGTCAATTCCATCAGTCTAACTTACTTATGGATGATCACTTTATTGTTTTCAAACTATCCAGCTGCAACCATTCATGTATTTAAGACAATTTTGCTTCATGTAGTTTAATGTATTCTTTTCTATTTTATTTAATTTGAGGCCGCCATCTTCTAATCAATTTTGAACTGAACTCTCTACTAAGCTGTTAATTGTGCTTAAACAATTAATGGACATGGAACTCAATTAAAAGAGAGCATTGTGCAAATCTATTATCCCATGAATTTATTGTACTCGTGAGTATAGTACTTAATTACTCTATTCTAATGCCTGGGAAGAAGTCTGCAGCATGCATTTTTTTTTTGTTCTGACCTACCCATTGCATAATCTCAATGTTAGTGTTTATCTTTTCAAATCAAATTTGATTCATTTACATCAATTTATCTGATTCATTAGGTAGAAATATTATATGTTTGACAAATTAGTTCATATAAGACTTCATAAAAGATTAAGTATGATTATCCTCAAGATTAAAACTCTCTAGAGGTTCAATGCAAATTTTTTCTGTCAACGTGTTTCTGGCCTATTTCTCATGTTGCTACACCTTTTTGTACTCTATGTGACATTCTTTGTTTTTCTCCCTTTATATATGGGTTGCTTCATTATTTGTCACCTTCTTCTGGTTGATATTGTTGGTTTTTTAAGAATGCCAATTTACCATATTTGCTTTTATTTGTGTTTGTGCTTGCTGTTGTGGCTCCTTAATTCTAAGATAGCAATTTCATAGCTTCCCATGGATTAAATAGTGTCATATACTATGTGCGCATGAGTTTTTTTGTATTCATACTATGTTCTTAATCACAATCCGAGTTTATTTAATATAAAACACTAAGTAGAATTACAAAAGCTATTTTGTTGTCCTTTTGTTGCAGTTGACTGAACAAAATGAAGAACACTACACAGAGGAAGAGAATGTAGAGGAAGGAAGCCGGGAGTATGACATGAAGAGGAAGGAAGCCGAGGAGGGAGGTTTGTTGTTGTGGATACCGAATCAACAGATGGTGCAAGACTAGATTAACTGTGAACGAGGTCGACGAAGAGTTGGTTGGATTGCTCCTTTTGAGCCTAAACATTTAATTCTCACACCCCTTTTTAATGCTTTCCAGTTAGTTTGAGTTCTTCTCTTCTAGGACGAATGAGTTTGTTGTAGAGTCCAGGCCTGGTCTTGTGGCCTTTTCTCCTATGTTGTATTGGTTTTGATTAGGGAGTATGATGTTTTTACGATTTGGTTTAGATTAGGGAGTATGATGATCTCTCTGTATTTGTCTGTGGATTCATGTTCCTTTTATATTATGATAATGATGTTGGATCATAACAAATTCTTTGGATTTATTTATTTTTTTATTTTTTTAAAAAATTTTATGACTTGAGATTCTGCAACGGAAAAATTTGCGACGGGTTTGCATGACGGAAAAATTTGCCGCGATTTGCGACGGAAAAATTTGCCACAGGATTTATGACGGAAAAATTTGCCACGGAAAAGAAAAGTCGCAGAAGCGATTGCGACAGCGTTTTTGCCACCATTTTGGTGGTCCAGTGGCAAATCCGCGTAGCAAATGTTGTTTTGCCACGGAAATTTGTACATTTGCCACGGAAATGTCCGTGGCAAATCAACGATTTTCTTGGAGAGAGAGAGCGAGAGTGAAGTCTCACGGCGGAGGATCGGAGGTGACTTCAAGCCAATCTGAGATGACTTCAAGCGTGTCCGACTTGACTTTGAGCTCGAGCGAGAGAAAATGGGTGGACGCCACCTGCAAGCACTCTGACGCCCAAGTCAACCCATAATCAAGATGTAGCTTATTTGAGGAGTGGAGAAAGCATACCTTATTTTGGAGAGCAAAGTGGTATATATAGTGGTGCGACCCGACTGACTTACAATTGGGCTCCTAGGCTCGTTCTCTAGTCAAAGTTGGATCTGGAAGAGTTGATAAAATAATTTGCACAAATTTTTTAACACGGCTTAATGTTAAATGGTATAAATTTCTAAATGAAGTTATATATATATATATATATATATATATATATATATATATATATATATATATATATATATATATATATAATGTTATTTTAACAAGCTTCATGGGTGATTAAAAAGATATTAGTCGTACCCAATGTCATGATGCATAAGGATATTATTAAAATAATATATTAACAATGGTGCGTAAGGATTATTATTGTACGTGTTATCTTTATCCATGATTATCCAAGCCTCGGCTACTGCGGATGTTGGTATGGTCCAGCAGATGCTTGAGTTTTCTGTCCTAGAAGTCGACTAGCTCCTTATCTTAAGGTAGTCGAACGGGTAGTGACTCCACTCAATAACCTCCTACCACCAGGCTTGATTCACTTTTTTGCTTCAGAGTCCGATCCAGTGGTTGATTCAGACATGAGCATTTCAGGGAAGCATTTGGGGTGATGTATCAGACGATGCGGATGACCAATTTCAAAGGTGTAATGAAACCAACCTCCTTCAATCATTGTAGGGACTCACATGTGTCGAATTGGTTTGCATTCAGTATATAGTTTGTTTAGAAAGTTTTAAAAGTTGAGTTAGTTTCTCGTGATTTTTACACTAAGTTTGATAAAACATAAACAAAACATAAATGAGAGAGAAAAAGAGGGAGAGAGAGAGAGAGAGAGAGAATCATTCTTTTTTCCCTTCTGAACTGCCTGCTAGACCAAGATTTGAGGCTCAGACTCAATCAGGTGGTGATTCAAGGGGCAGGAATTCTGAGAATCTGAGAGTCTTGGAAGGTTTAGATGGTGGGATTGGGAAAATGAACAAGCCTTCTAGTTATAGAGCAGAGAGAATTGTTATGGAAATTGTTTGTGAGTCTATTCCTATCATGTCATTAACAATTCAGGAGCTTAGTGATGAAGCCATTTCATCAACTAAAGAATACTTGAAGAATCTGATTGAGAATTCTGACAAGAAATATTTGGGGAGGAACAAACACTTGAATAAAGAGGAACTCAAAATTGTAAATGATAATGAATGGGCAAGTGGATCTACTATTAGAGCATATATCAGGTGCGCGTATCTATATTATTATTTCTCCTACTAATGTTATTATTATTATTAATTTAATTTAATTTAATTTGTATACATTTTAATTAAAGGTATTTGTACCATGAGATATTGGTCCCAATGGAACAAACACAAAGATTTGTGTTCATATGCCCCGAAGCTACTTTTCTAAATAATATCCTCCTAGATAAAACAATGTCAAAAGAACATATAAAAATATGCAAGCAACAAATGGAAAGAAACAAGCAAGATGTTAAAGCACATATTGATCGGCGCTTGGTGCTAGCACATTAATCAAGCTGTGATAAATTGTTTTTGACACCCATCAACGTAGGGTGAGTAATTTAATCTATATATATATATATATATATATATATATATATATATATATATATATATATATATATATATATATATATATATATATATATATATATATATATATATATATATATATATATATATATATATACATAGTATATAACATGTATTTGTGAAATAATTGTCATTAATTTGATTATTCAAAAATTTCTTAGGGAACATTGGATATTGTTGGTGATTGATCCTAAAAGAGATACGATTTTCTTTTTGGATTCACTCAATGTTCATTACAACAACTACCCCAAGTTGGTGCGACTTGTTAATAGGTGTGTATTTAGATCCCTCGCATATTTCATAATTTAAATTGTGTATGTATTTTGATTAATATAGTTATATATATGATGTTGTTTCAGTGATTTGACAACTTATCGGGGATTGAGTGATGTCAGGACTGTGCACAGAAAATCATCATCTTCTACAAAATGGATAGGAATAAGGGTAAGTTAATAATCAATATTATTATGCATGTGTAATTAAGTAAATGTAATAACTAACTAATCTATTGTTTTATAGACTCTCAAACAACCAAACTTAGATGATTGCGAGTACTATGTAATGAAGTTTATGAAGGACATCATCACTCACAATCAAATGGAAATCCCAATCGATGTATGTAATTTCATAGATTGTTATTTGACAAGTAATATGTAGTAATTTTGATGTATTCCTAACTTCATTTTATTTTATTTTTCAGTATTTCACTGGATATCCATTTGGCAATTAATATTAATATTGATTTTGATGTATTCCTAACTTCATTTTATTTTATTTGACAATTAACTAATTTTGATGTATTCCTAACTTCATTTTGATGTTATTTGACAACTAACATATTTTGATGTATTCCTAACTTCATTTTATTTTATTTGACAATTAATATTAAAATAAAATATTAATTATATTTTTGTTGCAGGTTGTCTTCAGATATATTTTGGAACTTTCGAGTTCGGGTTCGTTTTGCCGGATCTTCGCGTTCTTTCAGGTTCGAGTTCATTCTAGCTCGAGTTGATCATATCTGGTTAGAGTTCGTTGTGGTTTGACTTCACATCTAGTTCGCGTTCATTCGAGTTTGTTGTTGTTTCCCCCTATTCAGGTACTTTTATTATTCTCTTGTTCTTTTGTTTTTGTACACTTATTTTAAAACTCTTCATAGTTGGTGTATTTGAAAAACTTTTAAAAGAGGAAAATAGGAACAAAATAGGAAATAGAGTTTGGGAAACCCGGGAGGGAATTGAAAAATTTTAAAAGAGGAAATTTTGTTTGTTTGTTTTGGATTTGAATTGATATGCTTGGTGGGTCAAGGTTGATAATAAGTATTTGAAATTGATACATCTCTTTCCATATTAGGAAGTTCTCTTAGATGATAATATAACAAAGTTCAAAGTCTTATAAGCTTCAAAAACTGTAACTTTGTGCGTTTTTCACCTATAAATGTTAAAGTTCTCTTATCAGGATTTTATTATCAATTTTTGGAAAGTATGGATAGAAAATGGATGTTTGTCAATCGTCTGTCGAAGGAGTATGCCGATGGAGTAGAAGATTTTGTTAACTTTGCTGTTCGACGTTTAGGAACTTCTAGTAATAAGTCCAGTCATGTGGCATCCACATCCCGAAAGAAGAAACACAAAAAGAAATCGGCCCAGAAAACAACAGTGTATAACACTCGCTCAAAGACTAATTGTGTCTCTGTTTCTTTTTGATCTGATTTGAGGGTTATTATATTGGATCTCCTGTTTTTCTTTTTCTAGCCGGCGCTTGGTTGGTTCTTCCGTTTATCTAACTCCTGTTTCTTTTTCTAGCCGGCGGCGCTTGGTTGGTTATTTAGGTTCTTTTGTCTGACCTTTAGACTGCAATGTTTTAGGGGCTCTCTATTATTGTTTTAGTTTGAACTTTTCTGATGACAAGGGTTTTGGTCTAATCCCCCGTTTGTTTTTCTCAGGCTTTTTCATTTTTTTAATAAATTCGGGCAATCTATATGTTTGTTTTAAAAAAAAAAATTTTATGTAATCACATGTCTACCACAACTAACAAATAATCGGAGTAATTTTTAACAAACAAAAATAAAAATTGCTATATTAATTTGTTGAACAAATACGACCATTATTTATCTCGCCTCCATTCACTCCAATGAATTTGAAGGTTCACGGAAATAACCTCTAGAAGTACATATAGAGAATAACAACACGCATGGCTTTGAACAACTTTATAATAAAAAATTCTCTTTATTACTAAAAAAAAGGAAATTTCACACGTTTGTTCCAATGTCAATTTTTGAACGAAACTGTTTTTTAAACATTAAACAAGAATTATTGCTATAAATACTGTGCTTCTCAGTGCTTTCAACAGACACTTAACAAACCTAGCTCCAAAAGAAAATTCAACACTGTCCCCTCATCACTCTTTCAAAACCAACATGGCTTCTTCCACCACCAAATTTGATTCAGAGTTTTCATTTTTAGATGATATCCAACAATACCTCTTTGAAGATGATTCCACTACTCAAACTATTCCAAGCTCTAACAGTGATAATAATGATCCAAATCACACACCTTCAGCAGCGCGTGTAACTCACGCGCCTCCTTCATGGAAGCGTTACCGTGGCGTAAGACGTAGGCCGTGGGGAAAATTTGCAGCGGAGATCAGAGATCCAAAGAAAAATGGAGCTAGGGTTTGGCTTGGAACTTATACAACTGAGGAAGATGCAGCTTTGGCTTATGACAAAGCTGCTTTCAAGATGCGTGGTTGCAAAGCCAAGCTGAATTTTCCTCACCTTATTGGCTCCGAAATGCCAGCCGCGGAGCCGGTAAGGGAGGCGACAACGTTGAAACGGTGCTCGCCGGAGCCTTCTTCGTCATCTGAGGATAGTTGTGAGTCACAACAAGGATCAAAGAGGAGGATTGTGGATCTACTTAATAAGTTGGCTAAGAATAGAAGTCAAACTAAAGTTGTTGAAGTGGCTTCTTCTTCTTCTTCTTCAATGGAAAATGATGTTGAGCAATGGGTGAATGAGTTGAATGATTGTACTTTAATCTGGTGCTCTTAGTTTTAGGCTAGTTTTGATTATTTTTTGTGCAGTTTCAAAGTTTTTTCTTAGTTTTTGCTGTGAGTCCAACCTCTAATAAGTTTGTTATTCATGATTTTTGCATAACCCCTTCAAAGGGTGATGTTTAAGCAAAGCTACTTTGATGTTGTAAATTTGGATATGAGTTTTACATAAATTAGAACTTTATCTGGATCAATCTGATGTTAAGTTTATTTGGATCTATTTTTTTGATCCATTTTGCTCATATTAACACTGGGGCTTGTTTTTGGAAAAGCTTCCTACCCGGGATGCGCTTATTTCTAAGGATATCATTAGAGACCCTCATGGATCGTGTTGTCCTTTTTGTTTTGAGCAGGATGAGACTATTTTTCACTTATTTTTCTTATGCAGTTCTCTATCCAAAATTGGCTGGGAAGTGAGCCAATGGATTCTCTTGTTGGAGTGGCGCATTTTAGGGCCCATGGTATACTAGGTTGGATTCCAAGAAGGCTGAGAGATTGGAGTATCTTTTGTGGAATGCAGTCACGTGGTGCCTTTGGATTCCTCGCAATCACATTATCTTTCGGGATCAAATCTTTAATTCTCAGGTGATAGTCAATCATGTTAAATATATCTTGGAGATGGTACATAAGCATCGAAGGTCGAAATTCTTCGTTGAAAATCTCCGACTGGTGGGGGAATCCTATAATTTGTATGAATTCAGTGTAATTTGGGATTTTGTTTCATTCTTTCCGGGGTACTCTTTCCTCCTTAGATCTTTTTTCATGGGATTTTGGTCCAGAGATGTTTTAATGAGACCTATTGTATTTGTACCGATTGGGGTGCCCGTTTGCATCCCCTTTAATAAAAAATTGCTTATAAAAAAAAATTAATTACTCTTAGTTAATATATTAGGTGCATTAGTTTTGGTTTTTGAGGTATATCCTTCAATGGATCTGGAACATGTATTAATTTTAAACTTGGACTTTGGATTATCCATTTGTCCGGCTTTTTATGACATGATTGTTTGAGCCTTTTACATTCCTTCTGGGGTACGTGTATATATAATGATGTTAGAGCTAGATCTCATCGATGAAATTTAATACTTATTGGAAAAAAAGTTGGTGTTATTAGTGTCCCATATCGAGTAAATATAGAAACTCAATGTGGTACTTAAAACATCATCGGGCTCTCCTACTTGGTGGAATAGTCTTTTAGGTTAGACTAACATTAGAATAAATGATAATTATTTATGTTCAACGTTTTAAGTGGTTTATGATGATCAAATGTTTGAAAATTGACACCAACGCCGTAAATAGAGCCTAAGGCAAATCCAAGATCAAAAATCTTGGGAGGAAGAGAGATGTTGGGTTCGACAATTAGACAATGGTGATTCAATGACGAAAGCTGATAATAGAAAAAGGCAAATGCAAATAAAGTGCTCTAATTAAGTACATGTTTAAAGAATCAAATAATTCAATTTGTGAAAATGTTCCTTCCAAAAGAAATTTTCTATTTATCATTCATTATAGTTGGTGCTCAGTATAGGGGTGGCAATAAGTTGGGCTGAGTAGGACTTTGCAAGGCTTTGGGTTTGCCCTGTGTTAAAGATGTTAGCCCTGAATCTGTCATGTGGCTTGTTGTAGGCCAATTTTGAGGCTTGACATTACCTTTTTGAAAGCCTGTTTAAAAGTCTATTTCAAGATATTTTACGAAAGCCTACAACCTTTCGATGTTGTAAGTCAACTAGCTATAAGAAAAAAAAAGGTTGGTAAAATTACCAAATTCCGCATTTAACTTTTTACTTTTTTGAGGGTAAATTTGAAAATTTATAATTATTCTATCTCATTTTTTTGAGCCCCACTTTCTCCAATCATCACTTAAATTTTTTTATCTCACATTTAAAACTCACTTTTTTACTTTTCCCCCACTCTTGTCTTTCTCAAATTTCTTTCTACCTCTCCCACCTCTATTCTCTCTCTCTCTCTCTCTCTCTCTCTCTCTCTCCACATTTTATCTTTTTTAATCTATCTATTTTAATCAAAATACTAATCATCAACTATCTATTTTTTCAACCAACAAGTATCTATTTAATCAGCTCAACCACTACCGAAAATATCAAACAAGCCATGTCTAAAATATCTATCTAGGAGAATAAATAACTAATCAAATTACCAATTGTCCACTTAATTTTTTGTTTTTTGAGGGAAATTTAGAAATCCATAGTTATTATATCTCATTTTATTTTTGTTTTTGTAGGTCTCACTTTCTCTCATCATCTCTTAATTTTTTTATCTCACATTTACAAGCCACTTCTTTACCTCTCTCTCTTATCTTTTTCAATTTTCACTCTATCTCTCCCACCTCTCTCTCTCTCCACATTTCATTTTTTTTAATCTATCTACTATCTATTTAATCAAAACACTAATCCTACACTATCTATTTATCAACTATCTATTTAATTTTTTTTTTTAGTTTTAACGGGTAAACATTATAATTGTTGATACAATTTCATTACTTTTGATTTCTTTCAGGAAATTGTAACACGTTGTCGGTATAATCATTTTTATATTTGTTTTTATGAATGTCCTTATTTCTTATAAATTAGCAAGTATACCCGTGCATAAGCACGGGTAGCATCGTATTATTTGTTTAACTCTTTTAGAATATATCTTTTAAGTTTGTAAGAAATAAAGTTTCATAACTTAGAATATTTTTTCACTTGACATTTTTTATTGTTAGGTAATTACCAATCATCTAATAATAATGTAGCTCCCATGACGAGTAAATACGAAATACATTTTATCAGTAATAAAATTATACCAACAATATGTAACATTTTTCCGTCTAATATTTTATCAAGATTAAATAGAAGAAAGAAAATAGAAATTTTAGTAGTGTGTGTTTAGAATAAAAATATTTAAATAGTTTTAAAAAATAGAAATGTGAAGAGAGAGAGAGAGAGAGAATAGAGGGAGAGAGATACAACAAACTTGAGAAAGATAAGTGTGAGAGAGGAAAAATATAGCGAGTTTTAAATGTTAGATTAAAACAATTTAGAGATGATGTGAGAAAGTGAAACTCACAAAAAATAAAAATGTGAGATAGAATAATTAGAAATGACAATTTTGGCCTCAACAAGTGTGTTTCAAAAAAGGGTGGGTTGGTAATTTGGTTGTGATTGTTTTGATTAAAGTTATAGTTGATTGATTAAAGTTATAGTTGAAGTTGATAATTGATGGTATTTTTCTTGAGTTGTGAAAGTACTAGATATTGTCAAAAAAATTATTTTTTATTTTTTAGTTTCAACGGGTAAATATTCCATGTTGTTGCTATAATTTCATTACTATTAATTTTTTATGGTGGAACATTACACATTGTCAAAATAATTATTTTATATTCTGTATTAATTTGAGATACAACGGAAAAATACTACCTGTTGTTAATATAATTTTATTACTGATAAAATGTATTTGGTGACAATTGAAATGGAGAGCACTTCTTCTTCACCAAAATTTCTGGTTTGGACGATTTTATCTCTAATTTTGTTATGATACGTTTCATGTATGAGTAGTTTTCTTGCTCTATGATTGTGGGTAATGTCCTTTAATGTCATTTGGGATTATGATTTGAGAATCCTCTCTTGAATTGTTTATCATGAATTTGATTCAATTTGTAACTTAGATTCTGAATTACCGGTGAAAAGAGAATTTGGAAGTTCATCACTAGAAACTGTTCTTGAGGTTTGAATCACGAAAGTAGATCAATTCTCTTGATCTAAAAAAATGAGTTACCAAAGTTCTTAATGAAAATTTGTTTGAATTGATTGTCACAAGATAGGAGTCAATTTTAAATGCAACACACTACTGACACTAGTGCAACTCGAAAGAGCCATTTGGTATTTTAGGATAATTCTCCTTCAATTCATATTTAAACTCAAATAAGAAAGAATTCAATGTGAATTCCCAAAGCATCAATGTGGTAATCTCCAATCCTAGAAGCCTTTTACCGTATTGGAAACTTTTTGACTTGATTTTTAATTTTAATTACTGCTTTATCCATTTGTTACTCGATAATCGTTTTAACAACAAATCTCTCCTAATTTAGTTGTTTATATTTTTCCTAGTTTAGTTTTAAAAAATCATATAGCAGTGAATAAGTAATTAGCGTAAAATAGTCCCTGTAGATTCGATATTTTTATTACTTGACGACAAAATCGTACACTTGCAGATTTTTCCCACCAAAATCCCAACAAAATATGACAATTTTATACAGTCGGTTCGGCTCCGGCCGGTGCGTGGTTCTTCGGGATTGGCCGTCTCATGGCAGCCACCTCCCCAAGGTTGGATCGCTCTCAGTGTCGATGGTAGTGCGCAGCTTGTCCCTCCGGCTGCGTCCTTTGGTGGTTTACTTCGGGATCAGGATGGCCGATTCCTTGCGGGTTTTTATGGCTCGCTGGGTGCCTCTACAATTATGCATGCAGAGTTGAGTGCACTATTGCGTGGACTAGATATTTGTTGGAACATGGGATACAAGAACATTGTCTGCTACACCGACTCCATTAATACTCTGCGCCTTGTGGAGAGTGCTTAGATTCAGTTTCATGTCCATGGGAATGAAATAACCTTGGTTCGCAGTCTCCTTGCTCGCCCCTGGCTAGTTCGTCTTCGTCATGTTTATCAGGAAGCAAATTTCTGTGCCGACTATCTTGCCAAGTTGGGACTGTCTTCACAACAGCCACAAGTTCAACTCGCTTCTCCTCCAGCAGGCTTAATGCAGCTTCTTCAGGCTGATGCTCGAGGTCTGCCGTTCATTCGGCCTTAGTCGTTTTGGTTTTGCTTTTTATTTCTCATTTGTAACCAAAAAAATAAAACTTCATACAAAATGAGGCGCATGGAGAAATTAGGATTGGTTATTTTTTGACTTGGGACTTGGGCTCCATATTTTCTCTCCATTGTGAGAATAACGTGTTTTTACATTTTCAAATAATAGACTTGACCAAAAATAATAATAATAATAATAATAATAATAATAATAATAGACTTGACCAAAAGAAAAATACATAACAGATCAATAGTTAAAAGATCAAAATATGAACCTTAGTACAATTTGACTGACACTTTGACTCTAAAAAAATCAGAATATCCTAATACAATGTTTTTTCTCCAGCCACACATGTCTTGCATTTCACATGGCGAGTGCTTCACGTGTTTTTTTTTTTTTTTTAAATTACGGGGTAATGCATGTTTATTTAGTTGTGATGAACAATAAGAGAAATTATCCGTAAAAGTACGTGATATCGATAAAATTATTGTGTAAAGTTTAATAAATAGTTCCTTACAGAGATTAATAAGATAAATTTATTAAAAATTGGGTGCAATTTAAGTGCAAATTTAAGGATATAAGTCCGCCACCGGATATCTCCCACGCCACCATCAAGGGAGTCAAAGGGCGAGTCAACTTATGTGAGTTTGAGGGGAAAATTCCCCATTATGATCTATTCAATAATACGTCATCTTTGTGATCTATTCCCTCAAAAAAAAAAAAATACATCATCTTTTTGCGTCAAAAAATAATAATACGTCATCTTTTTTTTACAATAATAATAATAATAATAATAATAATAGTAATAGTAATAATAATAAGTCATCTATATATCTATCTTTGTGTTGCTGGAATAATTCAGTGTGAAAAATCTGTTTAAACAAGATCAATTAATGGTAAGGGCTTAAGGGGTCGTGTCTCATTGTCTTGTGTTTTTCCATTCTCAAGACTTTTTGTGTGATAAAAGAGAATAAATAATAGGGTAAAATAGTCATAGTATTTCTTTTCTTTCCTTACACTTTGGAGAAATGAGAATTATTTACCATCTCATTCTTTTTTTAGGTACTTACTTAATCATAAACCAAGTACCCATGCATATTTTGTTGTCTACATGTAAGAATGTAATGCATACGTAGATGTATTTAATAACATTGTTGTTGAGCTCATTATTCAACAATTTCAAAATATGAAATCGTATAGAGAATAATTATGAGTTGTAAAATCTATTTATTTATATTTTGTTTTAAGCGGCGCCTCTTTAAAAAATTTTGCACCCCTAACATGGAGTCTAGATCCGCTACTGTATGCAGTGGTGGATCTTTGTTAGGGTCTAGGTGGGCCACAATCCACCCCAAAAGTGTGAAACTATTATAATACTTCTATTTTTTTAAAAAACATTTACTAAATATATAAACTGTTTGCACTTATCTAAGTGTTCTATTTTGTGGTCTAGTGGTTAAGGCTTCCTTTATTTAGTAAAGGGTTTTGTGATCAATTCTGGATGCAACAACTTTATTTGTTATTTTGCGCTGATGAATACAAAGAGAGACAAATAAAATGTAATCGAACCTCCTTCCAAAAATAAGAAAGTTTATATATACTAGCCTTATTATCCGTGCGATGCACGGAGTTGACTATATTTAATTTTATTTAAAGTTAATTTGTTTTTAAAATGAACAACCTGGAGTTGTTTCTATTCATTCAAAAAAATTTCTACATTTGTGGTGTGTTGTCTCTTGTATATTATGAGAGGGGAAATTTTGACTCTATAGTCAATTGGTATTATGAATGTTTATAAGGGAGTTGTTTTTTTAGATAGACAAAGTGGTTAGGAATTAGTGTGTTAGTTGTTAGAGGGGGAGAGGAAGCGAGGTTCAACCCCAAGATGCGCCACGCTTTTTTCCACCAATAATGTCCCTTCCACTCAACCATGTGAGCTACCCTTCTGGGACTTATAAGGGAGTTGTTAACGTTTGTTAATTGCGTCTCATTGACTCATTCCCCAGGCTTTAATTGCGGCTTTGAATCAGACATCGGCTTTAATTTACTCTCTCTTATTTCCTTTAATGTATTCCGATTACATTTCCATGGATTTAATATATAATCATTATGAAATTACTCACAGAGGAAAAATGGAGACAAATAATGGAAATCGATCCTACCTAAGTTTGGTTTAATGAGAGAGAAAAAGGTAAAGAGGAGGAAACATCACTAAATAAAATGTGTTCAAGGAGAGAGCCACATACAAAGTTATTATCAATTCACTGAATTAGTTGTCAAATGGATTTTATTACTTTACTTTTACCAATTTTTGATAGATTTAGATTAGTTATATACTACAACAAAGACATAGTTAGCACATAAGAACGAAATCAAAGGACTGATACATCATGTAACAGACAATAAAAACATCATAACTAATTATAATTTAAAAACAAAGTATTTGTTTCAAAACTAATACCCAATTTAAGTATGTTTTTAATACTCGTTGGTGTGAAATTATCAAAATAAAGAAGAGAACACCAAATTTGACATGTAAAATTTCTTTGGACCCTAAAGTACCCCAAAACACATTGCGTAGAATCACACTTTACGTTCATCTAACTATTATTTCGCGTATTTGAACTTCAAAAAAAATTCTGGACCCTAAAACACCCTAAACTACACTGTCAGCATCGCACTTTACGTATTTTATCACAAACTTATTATCATTTTTTACCACACTGATTATTTACGATGAAACTTCTGGTATTTGAAGAATTGTATTTTTTTTCTGAATCCTAAAGTACCCCTAAACACATCACTTAACACTTCACTTTACGTATTTTGTTACAAAATAATTTTTTTCCCATCAACTACACCAAAGTACATTGTTTAGCATCACACATTACGTATGTTGTCATGAAATTAAATAGTTTTTCACCGAAAATTTGCATATTTAAACGTCAAAAAATTTCAAGACCGTAAAGTACCTCTTAAAATATAAAAAAAAAACCTTGGATGTGGTAAAAACTCTATTGGGGGAGAACTACACGGACAAACAAAACCGGATACTCGTGGTCAGCCAGACTCCCTAACGTAAATTAATCGTTGACAAAGTCGATGAAAACTACGTACCAATGACATAGGAAAAAAAAAGTAAAAGAAGAAAAAATAAATAATAAACAAACGGAAATAAAATCTGTTTAAAAACTCATGGCCAAAACGTGGGGCCTTTGGATCGATTCTAAAATAATACATATAAGGAAAAACCTATTTTTTCTTGTAAAACTAATTTAGCTTACATGGTGACACGTGACACATCCTAAAGTAGCCCAATTGGTAGTGGGAATGCATTGAACTTGTACTTGAGTCCCAGGGTACAAGGTTCGATTCCCACGAAAAGCAAAAACTCTACTTGGGGTAGAGAAGGTCGTGATGTACAGTGCTAGGCAGCCTACTAAGATAGAAAAGGACACAGGCTGTTACATAAAGTAACCCTAAACACACCGCTTAACATTTCACTTTACGCATTTTGTTACAAAATAATCTTTTCCCCCCTCAATTACACCAGAGCACATTGTTTAGCCTCACACATTACATATTTTGTCATTAAACTAAACCGTTTTTCACCGAAAATTTGCATATTTAAACAATTAAAAATTTTCGAGACTGTAAAGTACCCAATAAAATATAAAAAGAAAAAAAGAATCTTAGATGTAGTAAAAACACTAATGGGGGAGAACCACACAGATCGACAAAGTCGAATACTCACACCCAGCTCCTCAAGATACATTAGTCATTGGCAAAGTCGATGAAAACTGTGTACAAATGACATAGGAAAAAATAAATAAAAGAAAGAAAAACATAAAAAACAAAACCAAAAAATTGAAGCAAAAAACAAAAAAAAAAACATTTCACTTTACGCATTTTGTTACAAAATAATCTTTTCCCCCCTCAACTACACCAGAGCACATTGTTTAGCATCACACATTACATATTTTGTCATTAAACTAAACCGTTTTTCACCGAAAATTTGCATATTTAAACAATTAAAAATTTTCGAGACTGTAAAGTACCCAATAAAATATAAAAAAGAAAAAAAAGAATCTTAGATGTAGTAAAAACACTAATGGGGGAGAACCACACAGACTGACAAAGTCGAATATTTGTGGCCAGCCAGACTCCTCAGCGTACATTAGTCATTGGCAAAGTCGATGAAAACTGTGTACAAATGACATAGGAAAAAAAATAAAAGAAAGAAAAACAAAAAAAACAAAACCAAAAAGTTGAAGCAAAAAACAAAAAAAAAAAGTAAAAGAAAAAAGAGAAAAAAAAGACAGATATATCTACATGAGCGGAACATGTTTTTAGATCAAACCATCGTATCTTGTCACTTTGGCGGGACATTGTTTTTTTTTCTGCAGCATTTCCTCTTTTTTTTCTCTTTTTTCTTTTACTTTTTTTTTTTGTTTTTTGTAAAGGCATCAGAACTGAAGTTGTTCTACCATGTGCGATGCACGGGGTTGGCTAAATTTAATTGTATAATCGAGTAATTAAATTTTTTTAAAGACTAATTAATATCCCGTCGTGCTTGAAAGCAATTTCGCACAGGCCAACACTGAGTTTGTCAACTGTGAGAATTAAACTTAGGAGCACGGGATCGACACCTGTGCCCCATAGTAGTCTATGTCATTGGGCAAATGGTGTTAGTTTGCAAAATATAAAATCTAATAACTGTGAATAAAAATTGAATTATAAATATAAATTAAATAAAAAGATTATCGATTTTAAAAGGAACATTAACAAAGACACACATGCTCCTAAGATAAAATAAGAAGAGAAAATCTAGAGAATTTGAATAACATAATTTACATTCATCAAATGCAAATATTAAAAATTAATTCATAATTACAATGAAAAGAAAACAACACAATTAAAAAGTGAAACGCGTAGGGGGTATCATGCATGGTTGAAGGAAAACCCATGATAAAATAAGAGTAGTTATACAAAGATTGTAAATGTACATTTGAAATTCTCACTTTGAGTCAATGTAACAACAATGTACTCAAATATTAAAGAAAGATAAAAATATAAACACAAATTAAAGAGTGGTTTTAATACCCGTTGGTCCGAAATGATCAAAATAAAAAAAAAAACACAAATAAAAAGTAAAACATGTGGTATTGTGCAGGGATGGATGAAAATTACCAATAAAATAACAACATCTATAAAAAGTTCCACCGAATTTATTATTGAAGGACAAAATTTGCATATTTAAACATCTAAAACTTTTCGAGACTGTAAAAGTGCTTCTAGGGTGAGAGAGCAAATCAAATATCTCACCGGTGAAACACTAAAATTGACCGTTGGATATTGTTTAAAATGTTGTGAATGGTTAAGATTGAATCAACCAATATTAAATATCAATCATTAATGAATTTTTATATTACATCCAACTGTCAATTTTAGTGTTTTACCGGTGGAAGATTTAATTTGCTTTCTTCACCCTAATTTCTTAAAATATAAAAGAAGTAAAAAGAATCTGAAGGAAAAAATTGAAATAGAAAAGAAAGAAAGAAAAAACCTTAAATGTTAAAAAAAAAAATGCAACAAAAAAGAAAGGAAAAAGGACAAAAAAAAAAATGTCACTTTGCGCAAGTGACAAGCCGATTAGTATATAGTGATATATATATATATATATATATATATATATATATATATATATATATATATATATATATATATATTGGAAATAAGAAAGCTTTCCATATAATAATTCTTATATTTTTTTAATATTACATAATTTTTTTCACATCTCTTATATTGGAATTAATTATTATTTTATATTTATCTATTTTAATTGTACTGGTGAGTCTCTGTAGTCAACTTACCTAAATTTTTGTAACAAAAAAATTATTTGATTGTATTTTCCTCGAATTTCGTCACAACTCTTTTCGCGACCTTCCAAACCTCACGGCTCACATGAGCTTACATTACTTTAAAAGATTCTTGTCTCCCTGACATAAAATTCTTGAACCCAAGACTTTTGCAGACTCTTTTAGCCAAGGCTCTTTTAATCGCATTTCTTTCGATATATCTTGGTTAGCCACAATTGAAATTTACCTACTTGGGATAACAGTAAGTAACCCGATTAATATCAATTCAAAAAAAGATTTTGTTCACTAGGTATAATGTAAATCCGCGATCTCATATGTTGGAACTTGGAACCGTACGTACATACATATTTTTATATGGAGTAGTATTATGTAATTCAATGTTTTCCTTTATTCACATGGTATTTTTTTCGTTCCCTCAAAATTAATCTTATTTAATCTCTAGTTTCTAAATTTATATTTATTTATTGTTTATTAAATAGTATTAATATGCTGTGCATATGTAGAGACGGCGACTTGTGCCAACACCTTGTTATTACGAATATGCAATACACGTGTAACCATTTTACAAAACAAAAGTACAAAAATTGAAAGCACATGGGCAATTTGTATTGTACTCCCTCCGTCCCATATTACATGACGTTTTAGGAAAAAAATTTATCTCACAATATATGACTTTTTAGAATACCAATACAACATCAATTTTTTTTTTCAATCATACTCTTCATTATTTAATATATTTCTTCCTACAATTCTACTTTTTATGTTTCCAATGTCATTAATGAATGACAATTTGGTAAATTAACTCACAACCTCTCTTTCCCATACAAAATTAACTACTTTTCTTAATTTCTGTGTCACAACCTTAAATGACATATACTAATATGGAACGGAGGGAGTATATAATAAGCATCATGTGTTATGTTGTGTGGATCAATTGAAATGATTGGAAATAACAAGTTACTTGTACGTTTTTAGTGGAAACTCTTGACTTTGATGTGATATTTTTTTATCAATAAATCGATTAACTACTAGTTTTGCCCAGTTTTCTTCGTTTAATATCTTTTAAGAAAACGAAATTGTAAAGGGGAGTACAAAGATTCTCTGATCTTAAAAGTGAGTTTTAGGATATCATCAGAAAATCAACTTTTGATCCGAACTTAGAACTGTCTCCTAGGAGATTCGAACTCAACACCTTAAAGATATAAGGCTAACTCTTAACATTGAGCTAGCACCTCAAGTGTCCCCTAATTATCATATATTATTTACTTACACCAAATAAAAATTACAAAAAAGTTCACCTTAGACCTCAAAATGTATTAATAATATCCTTACAAAAAAAGTATGGGTTTTCGCCAATTTTATGGTTTTAGTATAGCCATAAGGTTGGCGATTGCTAACAAATCCTGATGCTATAGTTTCAAGAGTCTTCAAAGCGAAACCTTACTTTGCGTTAAAGATATCCTCACATTTTGAAGATATCCTGGCGCCAATATCCTTAGATTTTGCTATCCCATTTATTGATGAGGCTCAAAGTGATAGATATATTTAGCACTTCACTCCAAATGGCCTATCCCTTCTTTATTAATAGAGTATCCACTTTAATTTGCACAAAGAGCGCCAAATTCTTATTAACCCATGACATTAGACATGGATCATTCATGTCCTAGCTAGCATGCATGTATTTAAGAAGGTAGAAGATGATAATGAAGTGAATAAGCATGCATGGATATGCATATCGATGTGTACATGCATATATGTCAAGGGTATGTTGTGTTGTTTGACATAGGACTTGGTCGGCAATTGTTAATGGATTCATACAGTTTTATGGTGAGTCACAAGATGAGGGGTAAATTTAGATCTTTGTAGGTTGACAGTAGTCTGTGTCCATAGCGTGTGACATTAGAAATGTAGTCAGAATGACTTGTGTCAGATCAGTCAAGTCGCCGTGGTAATCCTGTAAACCTAGTTGTATGGGGGAGTCTAGGTTTTAGGTGGTAATTAATTAATTTTAATTTTAACATCAAATTAAGAACATGTAGTTGAACGGAACCTTTTAACCCCTTTCTGTGTCTTTCTCCATCACTCTCTATCTCCGACCGTAAACATCTTCCACGTTTAAGGTTCTGTTTAAATCCAAGCTTAACCGGCAGAAATGTCAATTCTTGGTGGTGATGTATGTAACCCCTTTGGTGATGTATTGATGGTTGAGTTCTGTACAACAGAGGTAGGGATGTCTATGTTCATAACCTAACTGTTGTATTTCGTTATTCCGTTTGATTTATGCATGTCACGTTTTGTTATTTCATTGTTCAACAACATTTTGGTCGCCTTCCTTTGTATTTTCGAAAGCTATATCCCACCCACGCTCCGATGAATGCTTTACTGATTGATCCTTTGGGGAACTTAAACACCGTTTTGGTTGAGATAATTGGCAACCATTTTTTCTTCACTGACGGTTGGGCGTCTTTTGGGAAATTCTATGGAATTGATTTTGGTGCAAACGTCCGTCTGGTGTACGTTCGTGCAGCTACGTTTGAGCTGACTATTAGGGATTTCAAAGGGGTGGAGTGGATATTTACCCCCCAATTCCTGAACCACTAGAAGGAGGTGTTGGAGTTGATGGAGTAAACATGGGTATTGGAGATGAGGAGAGGTTGATTGCTGATAACATGAGATTCCCTTATTCCCTAGTGAAGTTTGTGTCATTTTCTGAGTTCACAGACGACGTCTTTGTAAGCATTTTATCCTTTATATTCACATAGATGTAGAAATTACGTTTTAGTTATGTACATTCTAATCCTACTATATAATACAATAACGACATTTTGGTGGCCTACTATATAATACAATAACGACATTTTGGTGGGAAAAAAATTTTTCCCCACCATTTACCAATATACCCCTCATTTTGTACCCTACTGTTTATCAATATACCCCCACTCTATATTTTTGGACCGACATACCCCCACTCTATATTTTGTGCCCCACCATTTACCAATATACCCCTCATTTTGTACCCCACTTTTTACCAATATACCCCCACTATATATTTTTGGACCGACATACCCCTGACAAATTTTTTATTTGTCCAACACTATTTTTTTTATCCACTTTTGGTGGGAAAATTTTATTCCCACCATTTACCAATATACCCCTCATTTTGTACCCCACTCCAATATACCCCCACTCTATATTTTTGGACCGACATACCCCTGAAAAATTTTGTTTTGTCCAACATTTTTTTTATCCACTTTTGGTGGGAAAATTTTATTCCCACCATTTACCAATATACCCCTCATTTGTACCCCACTGTTTACCAATATACCCCCACTCTATATTTTTGGACCGACATACCCCCACTCTATATTTTGTACCCCACCATTTACCAAGATACCCCTTATTTTGTACCTCACTATTTACCAATATACCCCCACTCTATATTTTTGGACCGACATACCCCTAACAATTTTTTTTTTGTCCAACACTTTTTTTTTATTATCAAAATGTACCCCTCATTTTGTACCCCACTATTTACCAATATACCCCCACTCTATATTTTTGGACCGACAGTGTTGCCTCATCCCACCAAAGGCTATTGTTGCCTCTTCGTCTTATATATATGTGTTGCGTATTTTTATACCCCCTTATAAAATGTTGATGTTTTTTCGAAACTACATCTGTAGGCCTATTAATCACCTCCCCGTGCATTGCACGGGTGATCCCTATATATTAATACACTAACGTGATTTCTCACGTTTTGAGCGACAAATTTTTTTTCTTTCTTTTTTTTAGTCCCTTTATGTACTTTTTTTAAGTCCCTTTATGTGTGTTATTTAGTCATATATGTGTTATAGTATGGTACACTTTACACTGACTACTTTATTAATCAATTTGGGGAGGCATTTTTTGATAACATTAGTTGTAAATAATGCAAACTTTTTTTTATAAGTCCTTTTATGTGTGTTACTTAGTCATGTATGTGTTATAGTATTGTACACTTTACACTGGCTACTTTAATTTTTATTTTTTTTATAACTCTCTTTATGTGTGTTACTTAGTCATGTATGTGTTATAGTATGATACACTTTACACTGACTACTTTATTAATCAATTTGGGGAGACATTTTTTGATAACATTAGTTGTAAATAATGCAAACTTTATGTCCATTATTAATCTAGCAAAAATTAAGGTCCCACTCTTTTTTTTTGTCTAGCACTTATTGTTTTTTATTATCAAAATGTATCCCTCATTGTTAAATACATATTATTTTGTTTTTTTTTATACTCCCACTATTTACCAATATACCCCCACTCTATATTTTTAGACGGACATACCCCTGACAGAAATTAAAGTCAATTATTAATCTAGCAAAAATTAATGTCCCACTCTTTGATTTTTTTTGTCCAGCACTGATTGTTTTTTATTATCAAAATGTATCCCTCATTGTTAAATACATATTATCTTGTTTTTTTTTGTGCTCCCACTGTTTACCAATATACCCCCACTCTATATTTTTGGACGGACATACCCCTGACAGAAATTGAACCATTTAGATTTATGTTTGTAATAGGTAAACACGATTTATGTTTTTTCAAGTCGTATTTACCTATATATGATTTCCCTGACAAAAAAAAAAATAAAAAAAAGGAATCTTATTTATCTCAGAATAAGGTAAATACGATGCAATTTTTTAAGGAAAATTTGATTTATATTTGATGAAGGTAAATACGACCTACTATTTTTGAAGCTTCAGGAGGAATCGTATCTAGATAAATACGATCACGAAATTTCTTTGGAATTCGTATCTATCTCCTAGAAGGTAAATACGACAAGCTCTAAATTATATATAACATAACCGTTTGTTAGTTAATATCTACAACGAAATTTCAATGCCATTTTTTTAACCAATATAGTTGACATCCATTTTTTTTGAACTATTTTGCCCTCATTATTGTTAAAGAGTGTTTTTATTACATTTCTCACATTCTAAATCACCATAATGCATTGGTTCATATCTTCGCAAATATATCATATATAAAGACAACCCTGTTAACCTAAAAATTCTATTCTATGGTTAGTTGTAAATTATCAATTCGTATCAACCACTAAGTTTGTAATACATAATTTTTTTTTCACAACTTATAACCACGTCCTGTGCATCGCACAGGTGTAGAATGAGTCCTCTATATAATGAGCTTTTGGAAACGCCTAGACTTCATCCCACCAAGGGCTATTGTTGCCTCTTCGTCTTATATATATGTGTTGCGTATTTTTATGCCCCCTAATAAATGTTGATGTTTTTTCGAAACTACATCTGTAGGCCTGTTAATCACCTCCCCGTGCATAGCACGGGCGTGTGTCCTAGTATACTGTGAAGAACGAACGCCTACTACATCCTCATGGAAGAAATAATTGACAACTCCCATTTAAGAAGAGATAGTGATTGAAAGTCTATTTGGGGTATCCAAGTCCCTCGCCGTGCGAAACAGCTCGTATGGCGAGCGTCCCGGAATTGCCTTCCAACGAGGACCAATCTTCTTCACAAGGGTGTTTACTGCACACTCATCTTCCCCATGTGCGAACAACATGATGAAACAAAGTCAGGTATTTTTTGAGTGCTTGATGGTTATTCCTTGTTGGGCCGACAAGTTTTATTAGGAGACAAGCCAACAAAGTTACTCATAGGCTCTGTTTGGCAAAGCCAATTTGCTAGTTTATAGCGGATCCGCTAGTTGTAGGTGTTTGGCAATAAAAGTTTTTAACGTTTTTCCAGTAGCTTATAGCGTTTTTTAAAATGCTACTTGAAGTAGCATTTGAGCTTATAGCTTATAGCGTTTAATTTTTTTTCTCAATTTTACCCTTACTACTTTAATTAAATTGCTCATTTATCCACCATTAAATGAACTTCTTCTCTCCTTTTTAAGCATTAATTACCTATGTCTATTTACGTAATTTTATATTTATAAACTTCTTCAACCGCTAGTTTTACCAAACACTTTTAATTCAATCCGCTACCTCATCCGCTATCAGCTACCTCATCCGCTATAAGCTAGTTTATCTGCTATCCGCTAGTTTATCCGCTATCTGCTAATTTTTGCCAAGTTTTTTATTATATATCAAGTTGTATTATGACTCATTTTTCTCATTTTTAATATGAAAGGAATTAAGTTGGTTATTATAAAAAAGAAAAAATTATTTTTTTCAAAAAAAATTATAAAAATCGCTATATTCATTTGTTGAACAAATACGACCACCATTATTTATCTCAACTCCACTCCATATCCGTTGAATTTGTATTTTTTCATTTTGATCAAAGTACCCATTGAATTTGAAGGTTCGAGGAAATAACCTCTAGAAGTAATATAAAATTTGGGGAAGAACAGCACGCATGGCTTTGAACAACTTTATAATAAAAAATTCACTTTTTTATTATTACTACTAAAAAAAGGAAACATCATCACACGTTTGTTCCAATGTCAATTTTTGAACGAAACTGTTTTTTAAACACTAGACAACTTGTTGCTATAAATACAATGCTTCTCAGTGCTTTCAACAGACACTAAACAAACTTAGCTCCAAAAGAAAATTCAACACTGTCCCCTCATCACTCTTTCAAAACCAACATGGCTTCTTCCACCACCAAATTTGATTCAGAGTTTTCATTTTTAGATGATATTCAACAATACCTCTTTGAAGATGATTCCACTACTCAAACTATTATTCCAAGGCCTAACAATGATAATTCTAATGATTCAGATCACACACCTTCAGCAGCGCGTGTAACTCACGCGCCTCCAACATGGAAGCGTTACCGTGGCGTAAGACGTAGGCCGTGGGGGAAATTTGCGGCAGAGATCAGAGATCCAAAGAAAAATGGAGGTAGGGTTTGGCTTGGAACTTATACAACTGAAGAGGATGCAGCTTTGGCTTATGACAAAGCTGCTTTCAAGATGCGTGGTTGCAAAGCCAAGCTGAATTTTCCTCACCTTATTGGCTCCGAAATGCCGGTCGTGGAGCCCGTGAGGGATATCGGATTGAAACGGTGCTCGCCGGAGCCTTCTTCTTCGTCGTCGGAGGATAGTTGTGAGACACCACAAGGATCAAAGAGGAGGACAGTGGATCTACTTAATAAGTTGGCTAAGAATAGATGCCAAGCTAAAGTTGTTGAAGTGGCTTCTTCTTCTTCTTCTTCAATGGAAAATGATGTTGAGCAATGGTTGAATGAGTTGAATGATTGTACTTTAATCTGGTGCTCTTAGTTTTAGAGTAGTTGTGAATGAGTTGAATGGGTTTTCTTAGTTTTTGCTGTGAGTCCAAGTGTCCAACACTGCTAATAAGTTTGAGATTCATGATTTTTGCATTACCCCTTCAAAGGGTGATGTTTAAGCAAAGCTACTTTAATGTTGTAATTTTTCCAAAGTATATCTTTGGATATGAGTTTAACAATATTAGAACTTATTTGGAGATCTGATGTTAAGACTACTTTGATCCAGTGTAGTTAGTATCGCAAGAATCGCACGATTCTAATCGCGATACGAGTCAAAATCTGATGCAAACGATGCATATCGCATGGCGAATCGTTTTTGTAACCGAATCGCTCCATGAATCGCTTGTATCGCTTCGAAATCGTTGGAATCGCGATTCAAGAAGGAATCACACGATTCTGCAACAAATTACAGTTGGGTCGGGTTACACGACCCGTTTTCGTAAAACACCGAAAATTAGGGTTGCGGCGTGAGGAAGAAGACGATTGTAGTTGAAACGCACCGTTTTGTTGTCTCTTAGTGAACGCTGCGTTTTGGGTTAAATGAAACGGTGCGTTTTGTTAAATGAATGTGCGCTGCGTTTTCAATTCTGAGCTTAAAAACAGGGGCATTTTCGACATTTCCAATTTTACAACACTAAAATCCCTATTTCCTCTCCACGTTTCGCATTATCAGTTGTTCAGTACCGTCTTCTCTGTTGTTGGAGCGGCTTCTATGCTTCTTTCTTTCACTACTTCCCTATTTCTTTCTTTTAAGTTTCAACGTCTTCCCTGTTTCTTTCTTTCACTGGTAATTTTGTTTCCTCTTCTTCTTTACTTGATTCTGGTTTTTGGTTTCCTGTTCTACTACTAAAGCCCTAACTTTTCCTTTATTCTTCCACTACTCTGTTTTTCCCCTTCATAGTTCATGTTTTTTTATGACTTGAATTATTTTGAAGTTCATGTTTTTTTGCTAACTCTACTTGGATTTACTCAAAAATGTTATATATTTTTGTGTTCATGTATCTTACGATACGATACACGATACGATACGCGATTCAGAAAATGGGCCTAACGATACACACTATGTATCCCGATTTGATAACACTGCTTTGATCCATTTTCTTTGATCCTTTGATCATAGAAGTGGTGTGCTCCCTTCGATTGCTTTAGATTAAGGTTAATTAATTACTTACTCTGTTAATCATAATAGATGCATCACCATTCACTGGTGTAGTTTTGGTTTTTGAGGTGTATCCTTCAGTTGTTGACCGGGAACATGTATTACTTAATTAAACTTTTGAATTTGGATTTCCATTTGCCTGACTTTCTAAAACATGATTGTTTGAGGCTTTGAGCCTTTTACATTCCTTTTTAGAAGGTTGGTAAAGTATATGTTCTATACCTTGTGAATGATTGAGACTGCAGTTGGTAGTGCTCTTGTCAGGTCGGATCTATGTGTATTGAGCTCGATGTGGGAGTACTTGCAAAACCACTAAGATGCTCAAGTCAGTATTGAGAATTGGAGAATGGACAGGAAATGAGTAATGTGTATATTTTGTGGCTATGCGAGCCAGTATTTATAGGAATCTATGATAACTCTGAGTCGTTGGACCAATTGGATGCATCCAAGCCGTTGATGCGTGATAAAGAAGGCTTTGGATATGGATCCTAGCTACTGGACTGATCCAGGGTCCAGTTCGCTTATAAGTGAGCCTCGTGGCCCAGTCCAAAACAGTTGCCCCTCAAGCCGAGGTTATTCTGGAGGATAGTTTTGGCTTGAGATTGCTGCTTAGGTCGTTCTCGTCGGCTGGCTCGTTGCCATTGCCGTTGGACATCCCGGGTTGTGCAGGTTATGTAGTCCCTGCCCCCAGGGTGCTTGATGATTTTCCTATAGCAAATTGTCTTTTTAGGTAAGTAGGCGAAGTGGCCACTACCACTAGAAACTCACACACACAACTGTGAGGTCCCAGGTTCGAACCCAAGACATGGTACCCACCTATTTTTTAGGGATATGGCGAGATGCTCACCCATATTGTATGAGAGAGAACAAGATCCTTGTCCAAAAAGTAATATAGCTTTCCTGAGATGTTTACTACCCGTATAAATAGAGATGCACTGTTGCCCTAACGCCTCTTCATAGATTTACCCCACCAAAATTTCACCAGAGAGAGAAAATGTGATGGAAACAATTCCATAGAGAGAGAGAGAGAGGAAAGGCGAAGGAGAGCAGGAGACCAAGTTGCGCTCCAAGTAAGTAGCGAGAGTGAGGGAAACTTCCACGTGCTACCAAGGGAAGGCGACTTCAACGCCCGATCAGGAGAGGGCGACTTCCTTTGCCTGGTCAAGGGAGGGTGATTTCAACGCCTGGTCAGGAGAGGGTGACTTCCCTGCCTAGTTAAGGGAGGGCGACTTCAAGGTCTGGTTAAGAGAGGGCGACTTCCCTGGTTGCAGGTCAAGGGAGGGCGGCTTCAAGGCCTGGTCAAAAAAGGGCGACTTCAACGCCCGGTCAGGAGAGGGCTACATCCCTGCCTGGTCATGGGAGGGAGACTTCCACGCAGAATTGGGCTTCGAGCTCAACATAAGAATTGTAGCTCTGCTCCTTAGCTTTCGAAGGCATGCATGCTCGCACACCTCAATCGGCTAACCACAGCCAAAATTATGGTCTACGACGGTGACCCGTCAAGCACGAGAAGCTATTAAGGTTTTATAGGAGCTTGCGGCCAATTGGGTTTACGTCGTCTGAGTTTGAGGGGTCTGATGATCGCCAATGAGCCCTATTAGAACTTTTTGTATAAGTTTGACATCTAGTGGTATGTTATAACATTTCAGACTAGTTTATGTTGATTCAGATTTTATTCAAATAGTCTCGGAATATTTATTTTAAATTTTAGTATTTATTAATATAATAATAAATATAAAAAACATGTTTTTTTTAAAAATAAATCAGTACCTAATTAGCGACAGAGTTGGCCGTCGCTAAGTAGGACACGTGTCATTCAAAGTTAGCGATGAGTCTATTCTCTCGCTAATTAGCGACGGCTTTGGTCGTTGCTAATTAGCAGACGGATTCAAAATTCTGTCACTATGTGTTAGCGACAAAATCTAATTTCGTCGCAAACTACTAATAGCGACGAAAAAATGCTGTTAGCAAGGAAAAATTATGTCGCTATTTAGCGTCTTTTTTGTAGTAGCTACTTTTTTTCAATGACTAATATGATATTTAAACAACAAGTAAATGTGTGTTATTAGATAAATTATTTACATACATGAGTATCCAAATTATTTACGTATATATATATATATATAATCAACTTTATCTGATTATTGTCCCGCAACATAAATTTTTTGAATCCCACAGTAAATAAAATTGGTGTTGACCAGTGCGAAATTTGCTACTCCGTTCCTTATTATTTGTCGTTTTTGTAGAAGTTTTTTGTTTCTATTTACTTGTCATTTTCAATGTTCAATGCAACAATTTTTTTTTGATAAGCAAAATATTATATTAAAGAAGATGCAAACAGGCACCCCAACCGATGTCCAATGCAACATATATTATTATTTTTTTAATAATGTCCTTAAGTATTTATTGTAGAGAAAAATAGATGAAATGAAATAATAAATTACTAAAGCTATTGTAGGTAAATGAAAATTAATTGTATCAAAAGAAATAAATTTTATTAATCTCATTTGTATACGTAAAAAGCTAAAAAACCACGAGTAAATAGGAACGGAGTAATAAGCTTGAGCAGAATAAAGAAAATCTTAAATCCGTCTCTGATATATATGCACGTTTTCAATAGTGACCTGATTAATATTAATTCAATAAAAACAACAAAAAAACTCGATTAGATCAAAGTTTGAACAATTATATTATTTATTGTTATTTTTGGTCGAATCGTACACATCATCAAGTCACTCGTTTTCTGAAGGTTGAAACAAGAAATCTTCCACTGTAGGTAATCTAAATCCGTATAAACTTTTTAAATAAAATTTGTTGAATCCCTTCGATGCTTTCAAGAGAAAAGGAGAATTCGTTCAGATGCGAATCTGCGATCTCATGTTGGAACTTGAAATCATACATATTTTATATTTATACATTATGTAATTTGGTGTTTTCCTTTTTAAGTTTTGCTTTGAAATTCGTTCCCTCAGAATTCATTTATTTATTAATCTCTAGTTTCTAAATTTACTTTTATTTATTTATTAAATAGTATTAAAATGCAATGCACGTGTAACCATTATACCAATAAGCCTGAAATGGTCGATGCTGATATACGTTGGTGTGTAATATTTTACCTATATTTGAGAATACGCGTAAAAGTCGGCAAATATTATAGAGCCTAAATTAATCTAAAAGTCCTTTAAGTTATTTAATTGTAATAAGTTGGTCTTTTAAGTTTTTTTTCGTACTACTTAGGTCTTTTAAATTATTTAGTTGTAACAAATGAGTCTTTTAAGTTTTTTTCTTACAACTTAGGTCCTTTAAGTTACAAAATATTTACACCCCAAACTCAAGTTTGATATTAAAAAAAAGCTAAAGGTGTAAACATTTTGTAACTTAAAGGACATAAGTGGTACAAAAAAAACTTAAAGGATCAACTTGTTACAACTAAATAACTTAAAGGACCTATGTGGTACGAAAAAAACTTAAAGGACCAACTTATTACAATTAAATAACTTAAAGGACCTCTGGTGTAATTTTGCCTATTATATATATAGGTGTGTATGATTTCAATTTATATTCGCTTTTAAAATGAAAGCACATGGGCAATTTCTATTGTATATGAGCATGTTAACACTTAAAATTAAGTAAGTTGTTGACCGGGAAAAATGAGTAAAAATAGGTATCGAGGCGACTGTGAGAGTAATAGGGCACAAAAAGTACTTCCTATGGCTTCTTTGGGTTGAACAGGTAAAGATAGAGTGTTTGAGAGCCCAAAGAAATGGAGACACAAGGCACCGAGGAACTACAGAGCTCAAATGGAGGGTGCGTCGACCATATAATCACTCGGCTGCGGTACCAACGACCGAAGACCGTGAGTGAAGCATGGCAGAGGAAGGTTGCAACCGAGACAAGGAATACTTGATTGGATCGAGCACAAGTATTCAATGCACGTGGACATATAACTTTGGAGCGGTTCAGGTCAAGGAACACAAGACCACATGGAAAGCGGAAGGACGAGAATTTTACCCCACTAACCGTGCTAGTGAGGTTGCAGACTCCGAGTTTCTAGGGGCTGTTTACCGTGATTTTTGGTAAACAACCGTTGGTTTAGATTAATGACTTGCAAGACCAACCAGTAGATCTTAGGAGCATTTTGTGTTAATTGTTGTTTAGAACAGTTTTGAATATTCTTGGTGTTCTTATTATTGATTTCCAGAAACAGAAATTGAAACTGACAATTTGCCTTGAATATCAAGGAATTGCTAACGGTGCGTAAAAAATAAATAGAAATGCAGAAATGTTTAAGAAAACATAAGTAAATTGCATTGAAATGTAAAAGACGGGTACACAAGATCATGCATTATTCTGTTACTCGTTTCTCTGTGACTTGGAAGTTGAGCGTGAGAATTTTGTATGTGAATTTGTGACCCGTTTTCCTTCTCAGAAAATACTATATATACTAGGAAGAAGGAAAATAACTGCCTAGCTACAACGACTAACACATTTAAATTTAAACTAAAGCCTTCGACAGCATAGTAACTGTAGTCTTCGGTAACATCATTACTGTGCTCTTCGACAATCTCTTCCTAGCCTGGATCTGCTACCAAACTTTGCTCTTCTTCTGGTCGAAATGCTGCTTCCAAGTCTTCAATTCCACTAAGTTCTTGTAGTGGTCGAAGGTCACCTCTGACACACCCTCTTAATGTCGAAGATCAACATTTCACCCTTTGAAGTGATGAATCAAACCTCGTTGACTGCATTTAATTAGCCTGTCGAAAATACAGGCTAACAGGGGCTAGGCGTAATTAGAATATTTGATCATAATTAATCCAATGGTGGGCTGATGTAGGCTCGAGTAGTGTGGCCAACAAAGGCTCATGTATATATATAGTAGTACTTGTACAGTTTAAAGACACACATCAATCAATACACAAGTCTTTACTTATTCTATTTTCTTTATCGCATTTCTTTAATTATGTACATTTCCTTAGTTTTCGTAGATAATCCAAGCCGCAACCCCTCTCACATCTAACCTAACAACACTTTGGAGGAGTTAGGGAATTCATAGTCGAGGAACTAAGTTCCTTCGTCGACGCAATCACTTGAAGAAAGAGGAATCACAGACTGTCCAAACCACTAGTCAATCCCACAGTTAGTATACAAGCGTTTGACGACAACAGAGCATCATTTGTTATGTTTGTGCATCAATTGAAATGACCGGAAATAACAAGTTACTTGTACGTTTTTAGTGGAAACTCTTGAGTCTTGACTTTGATGTGTTTTTTTTTGGATCTAGATAAATCGGTTAACTACCAGTTTTGCCAGTTTTCTCGGTTTAATATTGATTTCACGTTGGAGACTTCTATTAAGGAAAAGGGGTACAAGTACGGTTATTTTATATAACCAACATGTGACTCGTGACTCGTGACTCGTGAGTGATGTTTTTTTACCAGTTCTACGACTATTTATAAGAATTTAATTTATATACACAATGTGTGTATAAGTGTTTTACAATATCTATCAATTATAGGTTGACACATCATTAAAAAGAAATAAAAAATTACTCTTATTAACCAACACTTTATCAACGAAAATTACTCTTATTATATATCATGTTGTTTTTACTATTATTTTGTAATAAAAAATTAAAACTACTTTAAAAGTTGTAAGACTAAAATTTTCGTATAAGTTGAATAGTATAAACTTTCAACTTTTAATTTTTTTCTTCATATTATTAACATTTTTGAAATACTTATAATTTATTATATGTTTGTTAAAAAAATTGCATAAAAAACAACTAATTTTTTAATATATATTATATCCATTATATTTTAATATATTAAGTCACAACCATTTTTAAAATAATATTACGTACAACATTTTACTAAATATAACTCATTTAATAAATAGTTTAAAGGACAACTATACCTGGACCGCATTTTTCCTCAACGTATCACAGAAATTTCCTTTCATGTTTTGTCGATTTTCCAATTGAGTGGTTTTATTATTGTATAGACTGGTTGCTGGTCAGGTTTTTGGTCTAATTGATTAAATCAACTAGTCCAGTTTTGATTACCTCGATTTTTAGAATTTAATAGTGTTTTGACCCGTGCAATGCACAGGACAAAAGCTTATTTAATACATAAATATTGTAGCAATGAATGAGTGAAGATAAAATTAATTATATCTTTGTAGAAATATTTGACAGTGTAAAATATAGCTAAAAATATCATTTTTAATTAACAAATATATTGAAATTGAACATTTAAAAACAAAAATCCTAAAAACTTTGAGTATTTGAATAGTTAAAATTTTCCTAAACGCTTAAGTACCCCCAAAACACACTGCTTAACATTATATTTTACGTAACCCAGTTATTGAGGAACAAAATTTGCATATCTAAATAGTTGAATTTTTTTTAACGCTAAAGTAACCCATAACACACGCATCCTAGCGTTGTACTTTAAGTATTTTGGCACGAAATTAATTTTTTGTTTGACCAAATCAATTATATATTGAGAAACGAACTCCATCTATTTGCACTTCTAAATTTTTTTTCTGAATCCTAAGACACCTCAAAATACACAGCTTAGCGTCACACTTTACATATTTTGTTACAAAATTAATTTATTTTTAACGAAATTGGTTATCGAGGAACAAACTCCGCATATTTGAACAATCAATTTTTTTCTTGACCCTAAACTACCCCATACACTAACTAGCATCACACTTTACGTAATTTGTTACGGAGTTAATTTTCATTTTCACTAATTTGATTGTGGAGGAATAAACTTCACGTATTTGAACAATTAAAAATTTTATCAGACTGTGAAGTACCCTAAAAACATAAAAATATGAAGGTAAGAGAACATGGGGGGGGGGGGGGAGAAAAAGGAGGGGGGTGGGGGATTTGGCGCCAAGGAGGGTTAGATGGCGCAAAGGAGATTACCCAAGATTTAAGGTTTGTTTGTTACTGATTAAAAAATAAGTTATTTTATTATTAGATAATTTTGAGATTAGTTTTTAGAGATTTTTAAGAAAAAGAGAAGTTCTTTAATTGTGTTTGTATAACATGATGAAAATCATTTTTTTATAAAATATTCTTTAAAAAATGATTTTTTTTTGAGAAGCTATTTAAAAGAGATTCTCATTTGAAGCGGTTTTTAGATTTTTTTTAGGTTTTCATGTTTTAAAAAAGCTGTAACAAATAGGTTCTTAATAGATTATTTTCATAAAAAAGTGATTATTTTCCCAAAATATCTTTAACAAATAGGCTCTTAATTATAAAGATTGTCTAGTTTTAGTGTTTTAGTTAATTCCCACATTTGTTATATATTGAGTTCTTGCAAAGGTACTCCCCAGGCGGGATACTTAACACGTTAGCTACAATATTGCATGGGTCGATACGCACTGCCGCCTAGTATCAATCGTTTACAGCTAGGACTATTGGGGTCTTAATCTCATTCGCTTCCCTAGCTTTTGTCTCTTAGTGTCCGTGTATTAGATTGAGATTTCAAAAGACTATTAAAAATCTTGAGAATTTTAAAAGATCATGTAAAAATGTAATGATTTTATAAAGATTTCTTAAAATAACTTTATAATAGTTTAGATTTTAATGGATTTATATCGACTATTTTTTTCACAAAGAAACACAATAAATAAACTAATGTATATAACGATTTTAGGAAATTATACATCCTTATTAACAATTGACTATTAACTATTATCATAAATAAATAATAAATAATGGAGTACAATAACTTGGGAGCGATGCAAAAAATATTAACTTGAGTATAAAAATTCAAATAAAATAGCAAATGTCATATTGAAAAAAAGGACACTTAACTTGATTTTTCCTAAAGCGACACTAATGAAAGAAACCCAACTATGGGTCGAAACAGATTCAGAAACATTTTTCTCACTTAACAAAGTCTATAATATATTCTTATTTTCCTCCAATATCTCACATTCTTCTTTTTGGCAATCCAATTACTATGCGATGTCTAAAAGTATCAATAGTGCAAGCTATCCGTAGACGTAGTCTACAGAAAATAACCAAAATTCGTTTATTATTATTATTATTATTATTATTATTATTATTATTATTATTATTATTATTATTATTATTATTATTATTATTATTTCAACAGTTACAGTGGTTCAATTGTCATGTATCGAACCCTGGGTTCGTTTTTTAAGTTTCGAACCTAACCGAAAGTAAAGTATCGAACCACATGCACGCCACCTCTGTTTCTGCTTGGTTCAATGGTTTAGCTGCAATCTGGATCGATCATTAAGGGCACACGTGTATTTTCACGCGTTTGAGTAGTGTGTGCTGAGTAGAGAGAAGTGTGTAAGAAGTATGGGCCACCACAAATGACTTGTACTTTCTTGGGCCTTATTTAACTAGTTTAGTCCAGAACATTGAACCATCGAGCCAACCATTTGAGCTAAGCTAAAATTCACACCTCTAATTTTAGAATTCATTTCTTTTTCTTCTATGTTATTTTTTTTAAAAAAATGTTTTTTCTGCCAATGTTTACCTTATAAACTAGTATTTTACCCGTGCATACGCACAGGTGATATACTGTATCTGTTATAATTTCTTATGAAATTAAAAATACATTGAAAGTTGCAAAATATAAAAATGAAAAGGGAAAAACTTGATAACATGATATATTTTCAATTTTTCTTGAGAAATTTTTTTAAATTTATTAAAATAGTTGTGTTTGAAAAAGTTTAAAAAAGTCGGTATTTCTTATAATGTTAATAATAGAGTAAAAATGAAGAAAAATCAAAATGAGATTTTAGGTAAAATATGCATCCCCTTTGGCACTCCCGTTGCATCTCTGTTGGTGGTACTCGTTTAAGTTCTAGTACGATCCCATTCATCGGTCTCTCGTTGCGTTTCATTTGGCACATGTTAACTCAAATTTTTCTATATGATTTAATATTAAATAAAACAGATTCATTTAAATAAATTCATTGTCGCCCACATTGCCACGTATTATGACTTATTTTTTCTATGTAATTTAATTATTATTTTTTAATTATAAAAAATTATTTTGTTATTTTTGGTAGGGGTTAAAGTCTTTTTACAATTCTCAGTGATTCAATGATTTTAATAAAGACATTATAGTAAATAGTAAATTTTAGATTATTTAATTATAGAGTATAATAATAATTGAATAATCTAACTTTTTGAAAAAAAAAATTTAAACTTTTGTTAAATGTACGTTTTTTTACAATAAGATATTAATTAAAATGATTAATTTTAGTAGTTTGAGTAGATTATTAATTAAATAATTTGAGTAGATTACAAAATTAGTGAGTAATGAGTTTTTAGTACAAAATAAATGATTTTTTAAATTTTGTCAAAAAAAGAATTATTTTTTAAAATATTTTTCACAAAAAAATAGTTATGAAAAAAGACTATTTTTTAAATAAGTGTTTAAATAAAAAGAAAAGTTTTTCAGAAAAAACTGTTAAATAAAGAAAATATTTAAAAAAAAACAGTTTTTTTTAAACTTAAAAAACAGTTAAAAAAACTGTTAATAAAAAAAACAGAAAAAGCTGACACGCGCGCCAGTCGTCAGCGCATCAGATGACAGTGTTTTTTTTTACAAAAACTGACATAAAGTTGCATTATTTTGTCTTTTAGTGAGGAATTGTCAATTTTACCCCTATTGTTTGACAAATGTCAAAATTGTAAAAGGATAATTGCCGTATAAGGACAATTGCATCATATGTATAAGGATAATTGCCGTATAAGGACAATTGCATCATATGCACAAAATAACTCCAAAATTCTAATTCGATATAATTCCTGTATTTTTCTTTTTGACAAGAAATTCATGTATGATTGATTGTGCAAGTAAGTGAGACAGACAGAGACAGCAATATAGAGACAGACAGAGACAGAGTGGGCTTATAAAAATAAAATAAAGACAGAGTGACAATTTATCCAAGGGTTTTTTTTTTGTACCCCCACCAATCCCCATAAACCTCCACCCACACTGAAAACCCCAAAACGCTTTTCTGAAAACGTATTTTTTTTTACAAATTTTTGACCAATCGTATATACACCTGGGGGGGTATATATACGACCCTATGCATTTAGGCATCGTATATACACCCCGCGGCGTATATACGATTGAAAACCCTCACTTTAATCGTATATACGCTGAGAGGTGTATATACGATGCTTAAAAATAGGGTCGTATATATACCCCCTCGGTGTATATACGAATTTCATTGTATTTTTTTAAAATTTTTAAGTCAAATAAAAATTATATAAGTCGCGAAAATAGGTTTTGTGTGTAGTTCGTTAAAAAGCGTGGCGATGTTATACGTCGAACGAATAATTTAGGCTAAAAATCGGTTTTCGGGCAACATACTCCGATCGTAATGAAACCACAACTATTAAATCCGAAAAAATCAAGAATCATGACTCCCGTAGAAGAGAGACTTTACGGGACTACTACCTCAAAATCCCAAATTCCATCGTTTACTATTTTTTACGATTTTTTTAATTTTTCATAGTCTCCAAAAATCTAAAAAAATTTGTATAGCCTTATTTTGGTTTTGTTAGATTTTTAGTGGTGTTTTTATAATTTTTTGGAGTAGTTTTGACTATTTAACGAATTTTTAGTAGCCTTTTAGCAATAAAAATTAAAACAAATTATTAAAAAAAATAAAAAGTGCATCGTATAAATCCCTTTGAGTACGTATATACGATTGGACAAAAAATAGCCATCGTATATACGTACCCAAAGGGGTATATACGATTTATTTATTTTTTTAAAAAAAAATTAAGTTTCAAAGGGCATTTTGGGGTTTTTGGTATTGGGTGGGGGTGGAAGGGGATGGGGTGGGGGTCCAAAAAAAAAAACCCTTTATCCAAACTAGTGAAGATTAAAACATCTGGGCCGTTGCTTTTCATTAAACTGGATCTAACGGTCAAAACATCCTCATGTATTCTGTAGGACCCATAAACATCATGCATGATAGAAGCCGACATACATGTACTGTTTTTTTTACGGCAACGAGCGGTATACCCGTGCATATGCACAAGTTCGGTCGTGTTCTTTATATTTTTTGATTAAATTAGAAATTAATTAGGCTGAATATATAAAAATAAATAAATATAAAATACCAAAAATATAAAACTATCATTTTTTGTAACAACATATAAGATATCCTCTCAGAACTCAAAAAATATATATATATATATATATATATATATATATATATATATATATATATATATATATATATATATATATCGATCTTGATTATCTCTTATTTTTATATATCGGTCATAGTTTATCTCGTGTTTATCTCTTGTGTTTTATTTTAAATTATAATTAACAGTCATTAAATCTTTTTTTAGATAGTAGATAGTATATTTATAGTAATCTTCAAAAATTATAATTATCAATAACAAATATTTATCCGAATTTCTTTCTATAACCGTCACAGTTATTTGCATATTTTTAGGTATTAGTGACAAACATTTGTCACGTGTTTGTTTTATAATTATCGGTAATTTCAATAGTTAATGGGAAGCGATATTTCGAATTACATAGAAAGCTCCCCATCGTATCTCAATCTCGGCAAAAATAATAAACATACATTCCATTTGAATAGTTAATGGGTAAATATTTAATTTTGTTACGGGGTGTTTTGATTAGAGTTATAGTTGATGATTGATAACATTCATACAAGTGCTGTTTTCTTTTTTTTTGACAAACATACAATTAAGTGCTGTGTGGTTAATGACTCTATTTTTTTATTGATTGAAAACTGCACTATTGAATAGAAAATAGAGTCTATTCCAATCAACAAGTGCTATACTCCAATTTGAGTAATTTCTAATTGTTAATAAATATGTAAGAACAAAATAGATGAGCTTTTTTGCACAGTTGGATCTACATGATAAGATTTGATTCCTTTTTTCTTTTGTATTGTAGGAAACTAGTTAGTGCAGCCGACAATAATTAAAGTTAACAGCGCCAATAAAGAAAGTTTCAGTTTGATTAAATAATTCTTAGATTTTTTAACAAACCTTCAATAATGGAGGTGAAGTTAATATTTTTAAATTTTAGGTCTATCTCAAATTCACAAAACTATTGTATAAAGTGAAACGTGTCATTTGTTACAAACATTTTTTAGACTTTATCTCTTCTTTCGAGGGATTAGGTATTGTCTTTTGTGAGTAAAAAAATAAAATAAAAATCTTATCTTTTCATTTATATAAAATAAAACTTGAATTATTTTCTATTACATCACACACAATATTTTCTTTTTTGATATTTTTTTAATCTAGTAGGATCTATTTCCTGAATTTATTAAAAAGATAAAAAGAAAGAAAATACAAGAGTCTAAAGGGGATTAGACCAATAAAATTGATAAAAGAGAAGATGAAGTTATAGGGAGCTCTGAGCTCCCTAAAACACTTCATTTTAGAGACTAAAATAAAAGTGCAAACTTCTAATAGATAACAATTCTCTAGCCAAAATTTGTTTTTCTGGAAGTTCTAAGACTACCTTAAAATAATTGTTTCATTCCTATTTCTCAAAAAAATACTTAAACATTTATCAAGACTTTTTCTTTAATTTTCTAAAAAAAAGGGTAAAATCAATGTATTTTTGTGTTAAAAATTCTTACGCATAAGATGGTAACTTTCGTTAAGAAGTATGTCGCGGGTGTTAATACATTCCCTACACATAACTGACCCCCAAACTCGTATTTGGTTCGCAAAGACCTTTATACGGGATTTATCAACGTTTGCCCCTTAAATCTAAACTTTGATGGCGACTTCATATTAAACCTCAAAAAATTCTTTTCTCGGATTGTTCAATTGCTACATTTAGTCCAGAATACTGGGCCATCGAGCCAACCTTTTGAGCATGAGCCAAAATTGACACTTGTAATTTTAGAATTCATCTATTTTTCAAAAATAAGCAATTTATTTTTACTTTGAGAAAATATTCATTTTTGTAAGGCAAACTAAATATTTTACAAAACAATTAACGGCAATAAATAAGTATTGTAGGAATGTTAACACCTTACTTATATGCGTAACCAACTATCAAACCTGAATTTGGCTAGTGAGGACATTTTTCTTCTATATATTTTTTTTTTTTAAATTTTTTTCTCCCAATGTTTACCTTATAAATACAAACATGTGTATAAGGACAAAGGACAATTTCATCATGCACAAAATAATTCCTAAATTCTAATTCGATAAAATAAATCCCAAATTATTCCTCTATTTTTTTTATAAGAAATTCCTGTATTATTGATTGTGCAATCAACTGAGACAGAGACAACAATATAAAGACAGAGTGGCAATTTTGCCAAACTAATGAAGAATAAAACATCTGGGCCGTTGCTTTTCATTAAACTGGATCTAACAGTCAAAACATCCTTGTGTAAGTTGTGTATTCTGCAGGACCCATAAACATCATGCATGATAGAAGCCGACATACATGTGCTGTTTTTTGGTAACAACATACATGTGCTGTTTGTTAATGATTTTAAAATTTATAATTTTTTATCCATAAAAAAAATTATAATTATTGTTATAAAAGCATGTGATTTGATAAAATAAAATAAAAACATGTGATCAGTGAAAGTGCTCTTCTATTTTTCTATTGATTGAAGTTAAGTAGACTGGCACAACAAACTGCTTTTATCCAATTTGAGCAATTTCTAATTGTTAATAGATAAAAAAACAAAATTAATGAGCTTTAATTTTCATGATAAGAATTAAAGCTCATGAAAATTGATGAGCTTTAATCTTATCATGTATGGTTTCGTGTGTATTAATTAGAAAGTGAAACACGAAACGACCTCGCCTTATATGTTGATAGCTTCACAGAGATTTAACGTAATCCTACATGATACTCACGTGTTTCACTTTCTAACTGTGTTGTATTTTTTTGTTTTTAATTATGGGTTAAGTTTTTTGATAAATATGAAATATGTTATTAAAATTATTTAGACATTTTCATCCTATTATCTATGGATGTTTAATTTTTTGTATAGTTGCTTCTACTTTATTGATGATTTTCATCCAACTCTACATGATACCCACATGTTTCACTTTCTAATTGTGCTGTATTCTTTTCTTTCTAATTATGGGTTATGTTTTTATATAATTTCAACGTCTTTATTAATATTCTTTTTTAGTTTTATAATATTCTTATTTAATTTATAGTTATAATTTAATTTTTATTCACAGTTATTTAACTACTAGTTTGCAACACTCGTGCCAGCACGGGTAAACATTTTTTCATGACAAAAACATTATAATGTTGTCGTAATAGTTTCTAAAACATTATGAGATTTAGTATCAGCAGCCACGCTTTACCGATCGGTTCTTTCAGTTTTATTTAAATAGTAGTATACGATAACACTAATTATGCATCCAACAGAATAAAATTAATATTAGGTAATAAGTTGAGAAAAAATCAGCTCCATTGAAATTTCGGTATTGTACAGTGTAATTTCACTGAAAGAAGAACTCGATATTTATATAGAGATGTGTAGACATTTTTAAAAAATAAGATTTACTGATCGACCTTTTTTATTTATTTTTAAAACGACGTTCTATAGTCGAAGCCTAAAGTCAATATTCAGCTGTATCTAATACCTTGTTTACTCGCCAAATTAACATTCTTTTATGTTTAATGTTATTGACAAATGTTTTGCTCTTAGTTTTTAGTTACTTGTTGGTTGCTCCGTTTCTCCGGATTGTGGCGCAGGTGACGCTCCATTAGCGATAACAATTTTAGGTATCTCCTTTCAGGTACCTTGTTTACCCACCAAATTAACATTCTTTAATGTTTAATGTTATTGACAAATGTTTTGCTCTTAGTTTTTAGTTACCGGATGGTTGCTCAGTTTCTCCGGATCGTGGCGCAGGTGACGCTCCATTAGCGATAACAATTTCAGGTATATAATTATTTTAGTCAATTATATACATTGATTTTTGATTAAAATATGTATATTCCATAATCTCGAAAATATTCTTGTGGGTATTTAGTATGTTCCGATAAATTCTATAAACGAGAGAATTTGAAGTAACGATTTAGGAGAAACTACTATTAAAAATGAGTACATTGAGTTATTATCTAAAAGCATAAAATAGTCGTTGACTATCCAATGGGAGGAGTGTCTCTTGACTATCTAAAAGCCTAAAATGGTTTCCTACCACGACTTGAGTTTCATGGGGAAAACTCGTATTGACCTGGGGGGATTTGGGGATGTCGATACCCTCTCTGCCTCCGCCTCGAACCCATTCAACTAAATTTAATTATTAGTTTTTATTTTATTTTATGCATATTTAATATTTCATTTTGATACATATTTTTTAACTTTTATTGATCTCTTTTCAATTTTAAAATCTATTTAAATGCTTTTAATTTTATTTTATTATTGTATAATAATTTTTAGTCATTCATTTGAACACATCTCCATAATTCTACACATAAAATTGCAAATATTTGTTCTATGAATTTGGTAGTCATATATATAACCCATCTTTAGCACTATAGCCACTACACGTGACAAACAAATTTTTGAGAAACAACTCATGCCTTTCATAATTAAATCTTGTTTGATTAGGAATTCAATAGACACCTTGGTTTTAAATATTGTTGTGATCTACATGAAGAAGAGCCAACTGTATTTATGAATTGTTAATAAAATGTTACTTGCATCCTATCATTATTGTACATATTAAGTATCGTCGTTCTCATCTATAATCTATTGTATCTTTTTTTATAGTGTCATTTTTTTATCCTTTATTGCATATCAAATTTAAGAAGCACATTATTGAATATCATTAATTAACTTAATCCAGATTAAAAAAATTCAATGTAATTGTTCTATCAAGAAGTACATTATTTTTAAAGGCTTTGAGAGCTCTGTAACATGTGATTGTTCATTCAATTACAATTATTCTTGTCATGCTGTAAACATGTACTTGGCTTTCTCTTCTACATCTTTGTATACTTCCTACAATGTATTTTTGGATAAAATCTCTTGATTGTGTATAATATGTTTGACAAATTGCGTTTTATAAATGGTACAATTAGATTGTCCTCAAGCTATGTAGTAGTATCTCATTATCTGTGACAAACTAAGAGGGTTGACAAATTAAATTGTACAATTAGATTATCCTCATTCTCTTAAAACAGGTCAATAGAAATGTACAAATTTCACTCCTATACCCATATGTAACTACTCATTAGTGTTACAAATAGTTTCTATGTAAGGGCCCATTTGTTACAGATTAAAAAATACGTGATTTTGTTGTTACATAATTTAGATATTAGTTTTTAGAGAATTTTGAGAAAATGAGAAGTTATTTTATGTTTGAGTAACATACTAAAAAACACTTATTTTAAAAATATCATTCTTAAAAAACTGATTTTCTTGAGAAGCAGTTTTTAGATTATTTTCAGTTTTTCATTTTTTTAAGAATTTATAACAAACAGACAACGTGTCGTCATAAGTGATTATTTTTAAAAAAAAACTGATTTTTAAATAAAATGAGTCATAACAAATGGGCTCAAACATTATAGTTTTTAGACTTAGGCATTTTAAAAACAAACTTAAATATTTAAACCCAGCAGAGCTACAATTTTTTTTTCTAATTTGAGATCAAAATACTTATTTTGAAACTAACACACCATCAATGACTGGTCTAAAAATTGTAGCTGCTATTTCTGTCCATTTAGTATGCTATGTTGATAGAAAATTCTATTGGTACTAATAGTTTATAAAAATTTCCATTGCTAAAATATACCTTTGTATAAATTAAAAGCTACTCATTTCTATCATAACCGGTGCTTAACCATGCATGTAGGAAAATTCAATGAAAATTAGTTTAAGACTGAAAAGTGAAACAATAAATTAACAATAAACTTGATCACACTATTGTGTACTTTCAAAAGCAAAGTTAGTTTAAGGATAGGACGAAAGCTTTGAACATCTAATATTATAAAAAACCAAGCCCACCCCTATAACTTGAGTCATCATCACATTGTAGTTACCTAACTATGAATTAAAGGTTTACTTCAAGCACACCCCTGTAAATGATAAACAAAAATATAGCATTAGAAGTGTTGTCATCAAATATAAATCACGAACGATAGTAATTTCAAAGTAATTTCAGTTTAAGGATAGGATGCAAGCTTCGATGTGATGCATCACTTGTATGTAGGCTTCATATGCCAAACAAAATATGGAAGCAACAAAGGTCACGCGTAAAATTTGTGTAGAATATGAAATACCCTCCATTTACAAATATAACCCTTTTGTCAAAAATCACGCGTAAAATACGTGTAGAAAACTTACCAAATGGAGTTTGGTATAGTCTTTCTTTTCAACTACATGAAATAACAAATCACAAAAATTTAAGAAGTAAAGAAATCATATTTTTTATTTTTAGAAAATCAACGCATAAACAGAATGACTTTAGAAACCATCTTTCAAAAACTCTAAATGCAAATAAACCTTTGCATGATCTGAATTTGAAGGAGAAGCAACAGTGTGGAGCACTCTGGATGTAGCCTCATAACACAAACCATGATATTAGTGTAAACTTACGGAACTTAAATGATGGCTAATAAATGTTAAACTCTAACAGTGATTAAAGACAGCGACCATAAAATAAAAAAACGTAAACTTAAAAATATATTATATTTTCCTAATTAAGTGTAAACTTACGGAACTTAATTGATGGCAAAGAGATCCTCAACCTTGACTAAGGTATTATCAAAAATCAAAACTAATTTGCTTGAGCATCAGATCAAGACAGCAACCAACACATCACCATTCAAAAAAACATCAAACTATTGAACTCATTGTAAAATATCCCTAACACTTGTTTTAGGTTTATGCTTATTTGTTACAGAAGTAATGCTGACATTTTGATGCGAACTTAATTATCTTCTTGTTCTAATGGACTGATGGAATGGTCAAGGGAATTATTAATATAAATCATGACATATGCACATGGTAAGGTGGATTAAGAAAATTAAGAAAACTACATGATGACTTAATTCATTATAAATTAAGAACAATACGGGATGACGACGATCATGGGAAGGTAGATGTAGATCGTAGAAGTGCATAGCAGACACTCCTCTAAGCGTGGACACCGATGTTCCAGTGTGATCCCGGACCTTCACATCTATTCCAGTCCTATAGTTAAATAGCCCAGGATTGTTTATGATAACAACAATTTTTATTTTTGATTTCTTAGTGATATAACATTAACGAAAGCATAAAATGATGAATCTTACGCGTTGTGGGAAAATATTTGTGTGATATGTGCCATGACAACAGAGGCTGGTTCCTGAAATTATGAAACCATTGATGTACTTACTTGATACACATCATACAAATAATTGGAAAAAAAACTATTTGATATAGGTTCTCTTTGATAACCACCATGTGAATCTTTAAGGTTTTAAATACTATCTGAGTGAGAGGAGCTGCCTGCAATGAATCAAGGTGGACATAGTGATAGCGAAGGAGGAAATCTTAAAAAAATTGTTCTGGCTGATTCATGCTGATTTAAGCTTGTTTATTATGTAACCAATAGATTGTTGTATGGTCGACTACTGGAATAAATTATTTTTTCCTCCGAGAAAATGTAAGCTTACCTATGTATATCAGGTAAAAGAATATTTCCATACGATTGATTTTTTCGGTTTTAATTGGGAATTCAAATGAATCAATAGGAAGTTTTGATTAGGAAGTTTTAATTGAGAATTCAAATGAATTAATAGGAATTCAATTAAAGATCCTTATTTTATGTGAATGATTTGATTAGGAAGTTTTGAAAATACATTAACCATAACTGTTGGATGATAATTGAATGTGGTATGGAACATCCTGACCATCCACACCAATGTTTTAAAACTCGGGCCGGTGACCGACTCGGTGAAGGTACCTTGTCACTGGGTCAAGGATCGAACCGAAGGGCCGACATTAAACCGCATGACCATTAACTCGGTCTTGATTAGAAATTTTATAAAAACTAAATTTACTATTAAGCTCACGAAAAATTATACTTTATTTTATAAATTTCATAGATGCAAAACTTAATGTATTAATAAAAATTGTACTTCAAAATATCTTATAAATCATACTTTAAACTACCATATATATATGATTAATCTATACATTGACTGAAAATAGCAAATTACCAATGCATCTAAAAGCATCCACGACTTTTCATAATCTACATGTTATATACTCTTTTTTGTAACAATTATCATAAACTTCAGATGGCCGAGTGGTAAGGTATGTGCAGTGTCAATGCATTGTCATGGGTTCGATATCCTGTGTTTACAATTTTGGTTTTTAATAAAATTATTAAATCTTGTGGTCTACGTGGCATTCTACATATTTATCCCAAGATGTATGTGGAATTATTTGATTGATTTGAGGTGTAATCCTAGGTGGCAACATTTGTGAATTATACTACTTATGATATATTTTACAAACCAACACCGTTGGCCCACTAACATAAGCTACCATTGGATACGGGGTCGACTCGATACTCTCGAGTTCGATTCCGCAATGGACAAGCTATGAACGTCTAAAAAAGAAACCGAACATAAATATTTATTAAGAGATTTACTAATAAATGCTTAAAAAATTTATTACTCATTTACAGGAAGAAAGTTAGCCAGGGGATATAGGCTAGTTATTAAAAAAAAGAAACTTGACACGTGGTTCCAATGTCAATTTTTGAATGAAACAGTATTATAATCAAATAATTGCTCCTATAAATACAATGCCTTAGAGTGCCTCAATAGACACTAAAGAAACTTTCCCTACCAAAAAAAGTAAATCACTAAAAAAACTTTGTTCCAAAAAAGAAAATCAACACTGTCTCCTCAGTCTTCGAAAATCAACATATGGCTTCTTCCACAACCAAATTTAATTCAGAGTTTTCATCAGAAGATATTCAACAATACCTCTGTGAAGATGATTCCACCCTTCAAACTATTCCAAGCCCTAACAGTGAGAATAATGATTCAGATCACACACCTTCAGAAACGCGTGGACTCCACGAGCCACCAGTATGGAAACATTACCGTGGCGTAAGACGTAGGCCGTGGGGGAAGTTTGCAGCGGAGATCAGAGATCCAAAGAAAAATGGAGCTAGGGTTTGGCTTGGAACTTATACAACTGAAGAGGATGCAGCTTTGGCTTATGACAAAGCTGCTTTCAAGATGCGTGGTTGCAAAGCCAAACTGAATTTCCCTCACCTTATTGGCTCCGAAATGCCAGCCTCAGAGCCGGTGAGGGAGGTGGGGTTGAAACGGTGCTCGCCGGAACCTTCTTCGTCGTCGGAGGATAGTTGTGAGACACCACAAGGATCAAAGAGGAAGACAGTGGATCTACTTAATAAGTTGGCTAAGAATAGAAGCCAAGCTAAAGTTGTTGAAGTGGCTTCTTTTTCTTCTTCAATGGAAAATGATGTTGAGCAATGGGTGAATGAGTTGAATGACAGTACTCTAATTTGGTGCTCTTAATTTTAGGCTAGTTGTGATTATTTTATGTGCAGTTTCCAAAATATTCTTAGTTTTAGCTTGTGATTCATGATTTTTGCATAACCCCTTTTAAGGGGCGCGATGTTTAAGCAAAGCTACTTTAATGTTGTAACTTTTCGCAAAGTACTACTATCTTTCGATATCATGAGTTTGACAATTTTAGGACTTTTCTGGAGATCTGACGTTAAGTTTATTTGGATTCTTTTTTTATTCTTTGCTCATATTAACAGTGGTGTGCTCCCTTGGATGGCTTTAGATAAAGTTAATTAATTACTCTTAGTTAATCATAATAGGTGCATCACCCGACCCTGATTAGCCTCCGAAGTCCAATTCACTTAAATTTTTCTTACAAAAAAAAAAAAATAGGTGCATCATAGGTGAAGTTTTGATTTTTGAAGTATATCCTTCAATGGATCTGGAAGATATGTATCAATAAACTTGTTCTTTGGACTATTCATTTGTCAGGCTTTTTAAGACATGATTGTTTGAGACTTTTACAATATTCCTTCTGGTGTAAGTGTATATATAATGATGTTATTTCATTACTGAAATTTCATACTTAATGAAAAAAAAAAGATGATGCTAATTAGGAGTCGCATAATCGGTAAATAAGGAAATTCAATATGGTACTTAAAACATCATCAGACTCTCCTAATTAGTGGAAATAGTCTTTTGGGTTTGAATAACATTAGAATAGATTATTATGTTCGATGCTTCAAGTGGTTTATGATGGTCAAATATTTGAAAATTACCACCCCCACCTTAAATAGAGCCCGCCTCAAATTAATCCAAGATCATGAATCTATGGAGGTGAGAAAGGTGTTGGGTTGAACAATTTAGACAATGGTGGTTCGATGACGATAGCTAATATTAGAAAAAAGCAAATGCTAATAAGTGCTCTAAATTAAGGATATGGCGCCTAAAGAATCGAAATATTACAATTTGTGAAATTGTTCCTTAACTCCAAAAGAAAATTTCTATTTATGATTCTTTAGTTGGTGGTAATTAGTAGGGTGAAAATAGGTTGGGTCGAGATGGACTTTGTAAGGCCTGGGGTCTGGCTTACGTTGAAATTTTAGTCCATGAGTCTAGCAAGTAGCTTGTTGTAGGGCCAATTTTGAGGCATGACTTAGTCTTTTTGAAAGTCTAACAAAGTTTGAAAGTTTGTTTAAAAGCCTAATTCAATATTATTTTACGAAAGCTTACAACCTTTGAATGTTGTAAGCTTTTGTAAATAGATCGACAAACTGTCAATGAAATTAAGTTCTAATTTGAGATCTAACAAAAACTTTTAGGAAAATATATTTATATGACATCATATTTAAATTTTGTTTTATGTTGACAACTTTAAATATGTCAAAAATTGATGTAGGTTAATGTGTTTAAATTAACAAAAAATGTTAGTAAAATAATGATTTAACATAAAGTAAAAAAATTAATATTATATAGTAGTTGTAATTAAAAATATTATTTACATTTTTGTAAATACATTGGCCCGGTAGACCTTTTTTCGATGACCCGTAGTCTGACTTTTTAAGTTAAATAGGCTTTTAAAAAAAACTTTGGTCTTATCTATTTAAAAAAAGCATAGCTTGGCCTGGGTCTGTCGTAGGCTGAATCGTCGCAGGCCCTTATCGGTCGGCCCAACTTATTCCAACCTCTAGCGCTCAAAGTAAAACTCGTTGGAAAAAGTATTTAATAGTTCAATAATGATATTTTGACAAAAGTTTTCAGCCAAATACAGCCAAATAACCAACCTACAATATTAATTAACCAAATTGTTTTGGCTATTAACCAAGTAATCAATTAACCAAGTTTTTAGTCAATAGCCTAAAAAACTGTGAAAATGCAGGTTGGTTAATAAACTAAAAAATTTGATTAATTGATATTGTAAATTGATTTTTGACTATTTTTGGCTTGAAGTATTTGGCTGAATAACATTACTCTTAATAGTTTATATAATGCCAACAAAATAAGACAATTTTATTTCACTAAAACTTAAAATATATAAAATGAGATCATGGAGTAATTAGATTGGTTATTTTTTGACTTGGGACTTGGGTTTTGTTGTGTACGTACCTTGCTATTTTTACGGGTCGGCCTGGGCTAGATTGCAAATAGTAGTGCTTCTGGTCGAGTCGGATCTCCGTGAGTTGAACGAGAGGGGGTACCTGCAAAGACACTCTGATGCTCAAGTCAGTAGAGAATCGTGAAGGTTGAAGGGTTGAAGGAAACGTACCTTATGTGGTTATGAGAACAACTATTTATAGAGTTCGGAAGATGGCGCTGAGTCGTTGGATCGTTCAGGTTGATCTGAGCCGTCGAGGTTTAATGGACTTGGGCCTTTGAATGTAGATCAAAGGGAGATGGGTCAATCCTAGTCCAAGTTGCGCATGCCTTAGTCCAAGTTGCACATAAACCTCATGGTCAGTTGTGGAGCACTGGGTCGTAAACCTGCGTCTACGGTAACTAGGTCGACCCGAGTCCAGATAGCTAAGTGGGCCTCGTGGCCCAGTCCAGAACAATCCATATTTTCTCTCCGTCCATTGTGATAATAACAACGTGTTTTTACATTTTCAAATGCATAATACTATAATAGGCAATTGTGAAAATATTAAAATGTGAATCTTAATTACAATTTGTTTGATACTTTGACACTAAACAGATCAAAATATGAGTCCTTACAATGTTTTTTTCTCAAGGCTATGTCTTTCATTTCACATGGCAGGGAAATGCATCATTGTCATTTGTTTTTGCGAATCACGGTTCATTGCATGTTTTTTACTTTTTAGTGGGACACATTGAAAACTCATTATGCATGCATGAACAATAAAAAAATGTTAATTTCATTCTCTATTCAAGATCAATTAATAATGGTAAGGGAGAGACTTCGTGTCTCATTTCTCTTGTGTTTTACCATTCTCAAGACTTTTCAATAATGGAGTAAATGAGTCATAGTATCTCTATATATTAAGGCAAAGTCGTTGACTTTAGCTATTTTGGTGGGAAATTTTTTTTCCACCATTTACCAATATACTTCTCATTTTGTACCCCACTATTTACTAATATACCACACTCTTTGGGTCAACATATCCCCACTCTATATTTTGTGCCCCACCATTTACCAATATACCCCTCATTTTGTACTCCACTGTTTACCAATATACCCCCACTATATATTTTTGGACCGACATACCCTTGACAATTTTTTTTTCTCCAACACTTTTTTTTTTATTATTATCAAAATGTACCCCTCATTTTGTACCCCACTGTTTACCAATATACCCCACTCTATATTTTTGGACCGACATACCCCTGACAATTTTTTTTTTGTCCAACACTTTTTTTTTTATTATTATCAAAATGTACCCCTCATTTTGTACCCCACTGTTTACCAATATACCCCCACTCTATATTTTTGGACCGACACACCCCTGACAAAAATTGAACCAATCTGATTTATCTCTAATATTAATACAAGATCGTTGACAATAGCCACTTTTGGTGGGAAATTTTTTTTCCAACATTTACCAATATACCCCCACTCTATATTTTTGGACCGATATATCCTTGGCAAAATTTTTTTTGTCCAACACTATTTTTTTATTATCAAAATGTACCCCTCATTTTGTACCCCACGGTTTACCAATATACCCCCACTCTATATTCCCTAACTATTAATACAAAGTCGCATCTTTTCCCCATTTGGGGGGGGGACTTCTTTTTTTATAAGTGCCTTTATGTACCTTTTTTTTATAAGTCCCTTTGTGTGTGTTACTTAGTCATGTATGTGTTATAGTATGGTACACTTTACACTGGCTACTTTATTAATCAATTTGGGGAGACATTTTTTGATAACATTAGTTGTAAATAATGCAAACTTTATGTCCATTTATTAATCTAGCAAAAATTAAAATACCACTCTCATAAAGGGACTTAGACTTCATCCCACCAAGGGCTATTGTTGCCTCTTCGTCTTATAAATAGGTGTTGCGTATTTTTATACCCCCTTATAAATATGTGTTGCAGGTTTTGGAAAAAGAACCCACCTTCTGAAACGTGTCGTTTCTTCTCAGGTCTGAAACAGAAGCTTGAAGGAAACCATTTCGCCGCCGCTGGGGGGGCTCCTTCCTCCGCCGCCGGAGCTCTCCCTTTCCTCTTTCTTCTAATTTCAGTTTCTAGTTGATTTCCAGCATCAATAAGTTGCATATCTGCACTATGGTTCCTAGCTATGCTGGGATTGGGTCGTTCTCTAGGAGCGCCGCCGGTCATCTCCTCCACTTCGTTCATCTCCTCCTCTCCTCAGCCTCCCACCGGATCGACCTCAGTGGCGGATCCAGGACCCCAGGGTTAGGGGTGTCAAATTTTTTAAATACATAATTTACTAAAAATATAATTAAAAACGACTATAATATATTTAAATAAATAAATTATACATTTCATAATTCTCCTCTACGTGATTTCATATTCTGAAGTCGTTGAATAATAAGCTCAGAGTCAATTTATTGAATACATCACTCTCAATGTACGTCACCAAACAATCGTTCATCCATGTATCCCACATCCGATCACGCAACCTTTCTTCACAATATTCATAGCAGAGAAGTTATTTCTACAGTTACGGTTGCAATAGGCAAAACTAGTGTCAGCTTCAAAAGAAGACTTTATCAGGTTCAACTTGTGTTGCACTAGACAAATACAAATTAAATAGCATAAATTAGTTCCTAAATACAAATTAAATAGCACTAAAAAATCAAGGCTTAAATATCATTTACCCCCCTACAAATATCACCATAATCCATTTACCCCCCTGTAAAATAAAAAGTTTTAAAATGTCCCTTGCAAATATAAACTGTTTACGGTTACCCCCTCCTGTTAGATTATATTGACAATGTTAAGGGTATAATGGGTATAAAGCATTTCTTATTTACCCCTGCAAAATATAAATTGTTTACTGTTACCCTGAGGGGAAATGGCAGTAAACAATTTATATTTACAAGGGGTATTTTAAAACTTTTTATTTTACAGGGGGGTAAATAGATTATGGTGATATTTGCAAGGGGGTAAATGATATTTAAGCCAAAAATCAATATTGGCGATCCCCTTCCAACTGAGTTTTTGTCACACCCAAAATCCGAACCTGAGACATTGCGATGGGATCCAAGTTACCACTCAAATCAACTGTTGTTGGTAAAAAATTCAAATTAAATAGCACTAACACAAAATACAAACTAAATAATACTAACAGATTCAAAATTAGGATAATAAGAACAAGAATGGATCCAAGGAGATCGAGAGACAAAAACTTTTTAAAAATAAAATATAGTAAGAGTGTGCGTGATTGTGTGAGTGTGGTGCATTAGAGTGGTGCAAAATTAGGAACTTTGGTGCAAAACTAAGAACTTGGGTGCAAAATATATTTTTCAGGGGATGCAAAAACATTTTTCCCTAAAATATCAGTGCTAATTTTATTATTTGAGGGGGTTCAGTTGAACCCCCTCAAATATATGTAGGTCCGCCACTGATCGACCTCCCTTTTTCCCTCCGCACCTCTCTTTCTCTCCCAGAAACATCCCTCTTCCATCTTCCACCACCATACCTCCTCCATTCACCCCCTTCATCTGCAGGTGGCCTTGTTTATGGCTCAGATTACCACCATCAGATGTGGATCGATTTCACCAAGTTCCTGGATTTCGAGATCCCGTGGCCGGTCGGTCACTATTTTCGGAGAAAGTCCTGGACTTTCCGGTTTTCTCCCATTGGTTTCCTTGTGGTTCTGTTGTATTTCAGGTGCTAGGTGGTTGCTTTTAGTGGTGTTATTGTGGTGAATCTGTGGCTCTGTTTTTAGTTTTTCAGCCTTGGAGTTGTTCTTCTATGGCTGTTAGTGTGCCTCTGTGGATTGGGTGGGAGCTGGGCACCGATTAAGAGGGGCAGTTTGGTCTTTTGCTGCATAGCTTGGAGTACTGCTAGTTTTGTATTTAGGTGTTAATTTCAATTTTTAGGTAGTAGTTGGACTTTAGCAAAGGGCATATTGAATTGTAAGTCCCTTATTGTGCTAAGTCGTTGGGCTTAAATGTTTAAATCTTATTCTTGTTGGGCTGCTGTGTCGTAAGTCCCTTGGATCGCTCAAGTTATTGAGCGTTTGTTAACAATGTTTGATGTTGTATTTGGTTGGGGCCTTGCCCATATCTATGGTAATCAATACAACTTGACCAAAAAAAATAAATATGTGTTGCTATTGTAGGCCTGTTAATCACCTCCCCGTGCATCGCACGGGTAATCGTCCTAGTTATATATTATTACTCAGAGTCGGCCCAATTTTTTTGTGAATCATGGGAGCATTGCATCATATGATATTCAATACGACTTATCAAAAAATAAATATGATATTCAATACGTCAAATATCTTTGTTTTGCTGGAATAATTCAGTGAGAAAAAAATGTTTAAACAAGATCGATCAATGGTAAGGGAGGCATCGTGTCACAATATTGTCTTGAGTTAATCCTTTCCCTAGACTTTTTGTGTTATAAAATGAGAAATTATGGGGTAAAAGAGTCATAGTATTATTAATATCTTATCTTAAAACTATATGCGGCTTGGCATGCCCATATAAATTGATTTGGATTTTGGTGGGAATAATTTTTTGGTATGTGGCATGATTTTTTGTTGGTTCATTTTTTTGGTTGTTTTTTTTCTCTTCTTCCTTCTTTGTTTCACTTTCTTTTTTGTTTCTTGCTTCTATTTTTTTTTTTGTTATTTCCTTATTTTTTTTACCATGTCATTGGTATGTAATTTTCATTGTCTTTGTCGATGACTAATCTACGCTGGGGAGTTTGGCTAACCACGAGTCTCCCATCCCAACAGAGTTTTTACCACATCCAAAGTTCTTTTTTTTATATTTGAAGGTTTTCTTTTTTTATTTTTATTTGTTATATTTTAAGGGGTACTTTTATAGTCTCGAAATTTTTTAGATGTTTAAATATGCAAATTTTTGGTGAAAAACTATTTAAGTTCATGACAAAACACATAAAGTGCGATGCTAAACAATGTGATTTGGTGTAGTTGATGGGGAAAAAATCTTTTTGTAACTAAATTTGTAAAGTGAAATGTTAAGCGGTGTGCTTAGGGGTTCTTTAGGGTTTAGAAAAAATTTAATTTTACCGATGACTAATCTACACCGGGGAAACTAGCTGATCACGAGAACTCGGCTTTGTCGGCTTGTGTGGTTATTTTCTCCCAACAGAGTTTTTGTCACACCCAAGGTTCTTCTTTTATATTTTATGGTTTTGCATTTTTTTTTATATTTTAAGAGGTACTTTACAATCTAGAAAAATCTTACATGATGAAATATGAAAAATTTTGGGTGAAAAAATGTTTAATTTCGTAAGAAAAAAAGTAATGTGAAATGCTAAACAATGTGCTTTGGTGTAGTTGATGGGGACAAAATTATTTTATCGCAAAATGCGTAACGCTAAATTTTACGCAGTGTGTTTTGGGGTACTTTAGGATTCCGAATTTGTTTTAAGTCTTAAAATACTAGAAGTTTTTTCGTAAATAACTGGTTTGGTAAAAAATAATAAGTTTGTGACAAAATACGTAAAGTGCAATGTTGACAGTGTATTTTGGGGAACTTGAAGTGCATGAAAAAATTACGATGTTTTAATAAGCGAAGTTCGTTCCACAATAATGTATTTGATGAAAAAAATTCATACAAAATACATAAAGTGTGATTCTAGGCAGTGTGTTTTTGTGTACTTTAGAATCAAAAAAAATTACATGTCCAAATTGGTATTTTCTTCTTTATTTAGATAATTTCGCATCAACAAGTATTAGAAGCATTCTTAAATTTATGTTTAGTTTTAAATCAAACCGTGCATGATCGACAGAATCCTACAACCGGCTCAGGACGGATCTATCAACCTCAAGAGCAAACTAAGCCAGAATAGTCATTCTTGATGGATTGTTGTTTATGTTACAACTTTTAAGCTGTTTGTGATATAACTTGATCTAATATGTGTGATTAGACTGTTGTTTTTGCTCCAACTTTAAGTTGTTTGTGTTATGACTTGATCTAATATGTTTGACTTTTTGTCCTTAATTGTGATGTCTTTCTAATACTTAGAATTTGTTTGATATATTTACTGTTGTTTTTGTTTAAAAGTAATTTATTTAATCAATAGTTAGACAACTCGTCCATCGAAGTCAATTGGTTTTTTTTCCTTTCACTTTGGTTTTTTTTTTGTTTCCTTTCTTTTACTTTTTTTGTTACCATCTCATTAGTGTGCAGTTTTCATCGGCTTTAACGATGACTAATGTACACTGGAGAAGTTGGCTGACCATGAGTACTCGGTTTTGTCGGCGTGTGTGGTTATATCCTCCCAACAGAGTTTTACAGATGACTAATCTACATTTTTTTATATATTTTTATATTTTAAAGTGGGATGCTAAATAGTGTGCTTTAGTGTACTTGATGGGGGACAACATTATTTTGTAGCAAAACGTGTAACGCGAAATGGTAGATATTGTATTTTGGGTTACTTTAGTATTCAGAAATTTTTTAACTATTGAAACACTTTGTTTGCCAATAATCTATTTGATGGAAAAATAATTTGGTGGCAAAATACATAAAGTGTGATTCTAGGCAGTGTGTTTTGGGGTACTTTAGAATATTGAAAAAAAATTAGATGTCCTAATTGGTATTTTCTTCTTTATTTAGATAATTTCGCATTAAAAAGTATTAGAAGCATAGTTAAATTGATATTTACTTTTAAATCAATCTCTGCATGAGCCCTACGTACGTGTTTCACTTTTTAATTATGTTGTCTTCTTTTCTCTTTAATTATGAGTTAAGTTTTCATGTGTACATTTTTTTGGTATAAACTGGGTATCCTCTACCCGCAACTCTAGAGACTAATCCCTCGAACCGGTAAGACTGTATTATGAGTTAAGTTTTTATGGTTACATTTGATGAATATGGATAATGTTATTATAGGTTGTTGTTTATTTTACAACTTTAAACTGATTTTGTTATGACTTCATCTAATCTGTGTGATTAGGCTGTTGTTTATGCTCCAATTTTAAATTGTTTGTGTTATGACTTGATCTAATATGTGTGACTTTTGTCTTTAAATGTGATGTCCTTCTAATATTTAGAATTGTTTAGTCAAAAAAATACTTAGATTTTGTTTGATGTGTGCACATTACGTTCCGCCAAACATTCAAAAGATGAAAAATACATAACAGGAGCCACATGGTGTCCTTTGTTAAGGGAAAAAGCTCATGAGTAGGAGATTTGCTGAAATTGGAAATTGGTTACTCCCCTTTGACTGTTTTTGTTGATATCATTAGGAAATCTAGTAGAAATAATTAACTGTAGTACTTACCTTTCTACTGAAACAATAGCCTTTGGCCTTTAAATATCCAAACTGCCGGATATTCATTAACAAATGTCTATGTTTTTGAACTATTTTAAACACACTTCTTATTATTATTCCTTCTTACTATTTGTTTCATATCTAAGTTTAGGCCGAATTTTTTTTTACTTGGCCTAAGCTATTCTTTGATTCTGTTGTGTATCACATATGCATGTCTTCAACAAACATTAACCTTTAATCTTCACAAACTGTTATTTCTATCTGATTTTATTCCAATGTGTTTTAATTAATCAACCGCTAGCCAACCCGTCCATCGGACGGGTCGTAGGGCTAGTTTCTTTCCTTACAATTTGGAGAAATGAGAAATTATTTACCATGTCATTCTTTTTCTAGTCACTTATTTAATTTATTTACACATACAGTCAGTGGCAGATGCATGTTGTAGGAGGCAAGGGCAATTGCCCACATTAACTAATTTCTTTTATATTGAATATAGCAAATAAATTTGTTGTTGCGCCCATATAAATATAAGTGTCTCCCCCATAAAATAATTTCTTTAGCAAATTAAAGACAAAAAAAGTTACAAGAGATTAAAGAGAAATTAAATTAACACTAATTTTACATCTTTATTCTTCTAATTTTACACTAAACGTACACATTATTACAAAACATATCATATTCGGAGTTCTTTTATCACGATATTATTTATTTTGTAAAATTTTATAATATTTTTTTGTGATTGTGTATATTTTGAAGTTTGGATCTCAAAGCATTCTCAATAAGTGTATATATAATGGTAGATGATCCACACTTCCCGCCATTTTATAATATTTTTTGGTATTTTCTGCGGTGGGGCCTTCTTTACCGAGTTGATCCACAAGTTTTGACCAGATCAACGGACAAGGTTTGTGGTATCGCTCTTAGTCAACTTCATCGCTTGTGTATTAAGGGGAGAAATAGCAATCTCTATTTAGGAGGAGATGTATCTTGCAAGTTTGGAGATATGGCAGACTCTTACTATTAAAAGGGGGATACTAAAATATACAAATACGCAATGTTGGATTAGACTTACGTACATGTATTGCTTAAGAATATTGGCATCCCAAAATTGTTTTTGCCTTTGCTAGCAGTCAAAACAAGTAAAAGCTCATTTGATATCATCTGGCTATTTTGCATGCATCCAGGTTGATATAGATTTTAAATTAGAGGTTAGGAATAACGTAGTTGAGATGTTAGGTTATGCTTTCTTTGTGGGTATCGAGTATGAAAATTGTCTTCATTTTGTATGAGTTGTAAGACTATTGATCATACCACTAGTGATTGTAATTGAATGGTGCACTCTGGCTGGAAAAGAATAAGAAGCAAAAGATCTCATAATATTTTGCTCGGGAAATATTGTCCCCGCGAATTTTAAACACTCCACTAGCGCGCCATATGACCATTCTAGCAAATTGATATTTTTAAACACTCCACTAGCGCTCCATATGACCATTCTATTGGGCATTTTTGACATTTTGCTACTAAAAGACAATAAAACTCAACTTCTTACAACTTTTTACTTTTTATCTTACACACTTTTCTCTCCTATTTTTTATTTTATTTTATTTTATTGTCTCTCTCTCTCTCTCTCTCTCTCTCTCATAATATCCCCTCTCTCTCCTTTCTTTCTCTATTTCTTCATCCATCTCTATTTATTCTCATTTACTTCTATTTTGTTCCACTTCAAACATATCTATCTAATACTAATCTATTGGTAAAAAAATACTAATCTAATCTCTAACACTAATCTAATACTATCTAAAAAATACTTCATATGCTAGCAAAATGTCAAAAATAGTCCACTTATACAATTGCTAAGTGTCCAAAACCAATGTAATCTATCTAATTCAATTTAATATCTAATATAATTTAATATCTAATCTAATCTAATATCCAATACTAATACTAATATAATAAAATAATATGCTAGCAAATTGACATTTTTAGACATTCCACTTACGCACCACGTGCCATTTTTTTGGGCATTTTAGACATTTTGCCACTAGAAAACAAAAAACAACAACTTTTGGCAGAAAAAATTATTTCGTTTAATTTATTTTTTCTAAAAAAATCAATAATAAAATCTTATTTGTTTTTTTTCGTGAGCCGCACAGACCGGCAACGGGAGCAGCAACGAGAGCGTTAACGGGGTTGCATATTTTATATTAAATTTCATTTTTTTTTCCTCATTTTAACTACATTATTAATATTATAAGATACCAACTTTTTTTAAACTGCAACAAAACTATTTTAATAAATTTGAAATATCGTCTTTTATCGAATTTTCCCTTTTTCTTTTATTATATTTTGCTTCAACGTAATTATTATTTCATAGCAAATTATAACAAATACAGTATCACCCGTGCGTATGCACGGATAACATATTTTTGTGTGTCTATATATATATATATATATATATATATATATATATATATATATATATATATATATATATATATATATATATATATATAGGGCCGATCCTGAGATTTTGGGTGTCCTGGGCGAACTAATAAAATGTTGCCCTTATAACTATTTGAATATCACCCTCCTTGTAATTGTTGGAGTTAATAGCCAGTTTGGTATATTAAATTTCATAAAAAGTTCAGTTTATTTCTCGACATCAACAATATTTCTAATTAGCTCATGAAATATTCAAACCTTATTCAGTTTAGTTTCTCAAATTTTGAATATTATTTGATCCAAGACTTTTAGAACTAAATATCAATTAAGTCTCTAACTTTTACAATTTAGTATCAATTTGGTCCCTATTATTTGTTCTTTTTGTGTATTCATGGGGACCAAATTGATACTAAGTTGTAAACTCAGTGACCAAATTGATATTGAATTGTAAACGTAAGGGACCAAACGTGACATCAAATATTTGAGGGATTAAACTGAATAACATTTGGAAATGTCAAGAACTCATTAAAAAATTTGTTATTTTCAGGGATTAAACTAAAATTTTCTAAAACTTGAGGGTCCAAATTGGCTATTGACTAATTTTTGTTGAAAATCATTAATGATTCATTCATAATCAAAGTTCTTTAAAAAAACTATTTGCAAATAAAATCAAAGTGAGGCTATATTTAGGAAAACTTCTTTTTAGTAACAAAGAATAATCTATATTATTTTATATGTCTGAATGCAATAAGAAAACAACTACTCCTTCTGTCCCATAATATAATGCCCCTTTTTCACTTTTATCTTGTCCCCAAATATAAGACCCTTTACAACTTTCTAGATACATTTATTCTTTTTTTTAAATACTACCCTTATTAATTGTACTAAATTATGTAGGTATATGACAAGTTAACATTAAATGTTTAGGATAATTTAGTAATAATCATAGAAAATTTTAACATATTAATTACTCTAATAATTTTTCTTAATAAGTGTGAAAATTGGAATGAGGCATTATATTATGGGACGGAGGGAATAATTGTTTTCAAAAGAAAACATAATTTTTCTTAATATGTTATGTAGATCCGCGATCTCATTTTGGAACTTGGAATCATACATATCTATTTATTACGTAATCCAACGTTTTTCTTATTGAAATGGCAAAGTATTTTTTATCCTTTTTAAGTTTGCCTTGAATTTCGTTCGCTCAGAATTCATTTTATTTAATCTCTAGTTTCTAAATTTATATTTATTAAATGAGTTTGATTAGTATTCACATTTTTTTTACACTATCACTATCTAGTCTGACACGTGATTAAAAAGAAGTTACTCAATAAGTTTTAAAAAATGGCATAGTATTCTTATCATGATAGGGATGACATTAGGGATGACACATCAGATTGAGTACACTATCCACCAATCACACTACATGATAGTAGGGATGGCAATGTGGCGGGGGCGGGGAGTACTCTCCCGCTCCCCGTCCCCGCTTCCCAAATTGTCCCCCGTCTCCATCCCGTTCCCCGTCTCGGGGACATTTCCTCCCTGTAGCGACCGAAAAATCCGGGAAAGGATTTTTCAAAGTTCGAAAGATGAAGCCGCCACCAAATTTTAGTTTAAGGGCAAATTTGGAAAATCCCTTTGGATTTGGATAAAGGATAGGTTTAGGTTCGGGAGTCGTTTATGTGCGGGGAATGTATTAGCACCCCGCAACATCTCTCAAAGAAGGCCACCTATTAATTAATTGTGGAAGAAAGTTAATTTAAAATATTGATTTTTACCCTTTTTACAAATTAAGACTAAATAAAAGACTATGATAAATAGTTATTACCCTTTTTACCCTTTTTTGAGAAAGTAAGAAATGACTTATTAAAGAAACTTAAAAAAAGGTTTTATTAGTGCAATTGACAGAGGTTGGCCGCCCTCTGCTCCTACATACCCCTTGGTGGGGGATCAAATCACATGTAGTTCTTTATATAAAAAAATTGTGTGTTTGGTATTTTTTAATTTAAGATTTTTGGTAAAAAAGTGATTTTTGAGGAGTAATAAAATAATAGAGGTGGGTTGAAAAAAAAAGAAGTAATGATAGGGTGTTGTTAGTTGCAGGAGGTTGTATAATTAAATGAGGGGTGTAAAAAGAAAGTCCAGTTCGCATAGGAGAGCCCAATATGCAAAACTGGGCTTAAGTGAGGGAGGGTTTACACATGAATCACGGGTGTGCGCTTAACAGTCTGATAATAAAAATAAATTAAAAATAAACAATTATTGGAGACACTATATAAGGCCCAATACAAAAAAACCGTAAACATAATTTTCATTTCTCTTCCCTCAAAAACAGCAGCAGCGCCGCTGCAAATATGTGAGAGTGAGTTTGGGCAAAAATTTCGCCTAGTTTCATGGAGAGTGAGAGAGTTGCGGTCTTGATGGAGAAACCGAAAGAGGAAGGAGAGTGAGAGGGGGGACGGCGAAGGCGGTGGCTCCGGCGAAGTAAACGATGGCGAGGAGAGGGTTCAAGGGCGAGTTCGAGTTGCTTCGGTTCCGTCATTCAATTCTGGTAGTTGTGGGACGATTTTGGGGGGAGTTGGTTTCGGTTTTGGGGAACTCGCCGGAGAAGATGACCGGAGCTCCAGCGAGCGATTAACAGGTTATTAATTCTCCTCTCTTTTCTCATTGTTTTTTCGATCTATTTCAGCCTAATCTATTTTTCTTCTTCCCTTTTTCGTTTATTCTGTTCCTATCCTCTGATCTTCCTAATCTTTGTCTTTGGCTCTTTTTCTTCTTTCTGTGACTGAATTGTTGTTTGGTGGCTGGATATCTTAAAGACTGTGACTTGAAACTGTTTTATGAGCCTCTTGCTATAATCTTTTTCAAACAAAAAACTAACTTAAGCCTATTTTATTTCTGAAACTCTAAACCCCATTTTTATCCATCACTTTGCCTAATTTCTACTTTTTTAAGAAGTTCCCAGAACCCTGATTGTGCCTACAACTAGATGCTAAGTTAATTTAAATTTGTCTTGTTTATAACAAACAGAAAGTCTATAATCACCCTTGTTCTTAACTTTTGTTCTGAACTAATTTTAACATGAAACACTGTTTCATGGCATGTTTCGTTAATTTAGAGAATTGTTCACATGGTTATAATACAAAACACATCTTGTTAATGCCTATTTTTAGTTCTAACAGTGAACTAGTTCTAGATTTAACACTTTATATGAGCATAAAAAAAATATTTGAATTTTGGATACCAATCCACAACTCCAGCTTCTGTTTGTGTCTCCTAATATTGCTCAATTGTTGTTAACTGACTTTGATCTACTGCCTGGGCTGCGTCTATGACTGCCGTTGTATCTGCTTCTTTTGATCTGCTGCTGTTACTTTACTCAAACCCTTTTTCAGATCTCAGATCTAAAAAACGTGTTTTAGATGATTAGGGTTTCAATGTGAAGCCCTAATCTTTATTTCTCAGTGATTTTCGCAGCTGTCTTGTGTGTCCTTTTGACTCTCACTGACTGTCTTTTTATAGTTAAAATTAGGTCTTAGCATTGATTACGGTTTGATCGGGCTTTGATTGGACTTTTAGGTTTCGAGCGGAGCGGTCCTGGCCCAGCAGCTTGGGGAGCAGCTGCTGGAAACCCTAAATCTACTGCTGCTGCCTTTTACTATTACTTTTTTGTATTTTCGGATTTGTATTTTTTGGTATTTTTAGTATTATCATTTTTTGTATTTTGGGACATTTGGACATCGTAAGTTGTAAATAAAATTAAATATATTTTTTTTGACATTTTTGGACCAAATATATTTCTCAAAATAAAATAAACGACTAAAACAAGAAAAATAAGACGGACAAAATTGGGGTATAACACTCCCCCATCCCCACGGTCCCCGCGGTGACCCCAAAAGTTTATTAAAAGTTAGCAAAAATATAAAATAAAATATAATAAAATTAGAAGAATATATAATATGTAAGATTAAAATTCAAAAGTTTAACATTTTAATATAAAAAATATAAATGTTAGTCTTATTTTTATGTTTTAATATTTAGAGAGTATAAAAGTTAGAACAATTTAATATTATGTTAATATTTTAAATTAAAAACACGCATAAAAAGACTAAAAATTAATTACTTATAATATATATATATATATATATATATATATATATATATATATATATATATATATATATATATATATATATATATATATATATAAGAATAATTATGTAATATATTCAAAAATGCAGGTATAATCCCCAAGCCCATCCCCACTTTGACTGTGGGGGGATTTTCTCCCCCGTCCCCATCCCTACGGAAAAAAATTCACGCCCACACGGCATTCAGGCGATCAGCTCTGAGGATCCCCGTTAATGAGTAGAAATTGTCACCCCTACATGATAGAGATGACACATCAGGTGATTACTAATTGAATAACTTCTTTTTAATTACGTGTCACACTAGATAGCGTAAAAACACATGTTGTCTATATAAATTAAACACTTATTAAATACTATTAATAATATGTGATGGACGTGTAACCATTATGCTACACGATTTTTCGTTTACCAATAAGCTTGAAATGGTTGATGTTTTAGATCGGGATCGATGGTGTAATTTTCTTAATGTTGATTGAAGGGGTTATGATTGTGCATTGCTGCAAGAGAAGGAGCGGAGGAAGAAAAGGTTGAACTGACTCGTGCAAAAACGATTGAATGAGACACTCCGGTGATGTAAGGTCACAACTTCTCTCCTCAATTATTGAGAACTTTGCCGAATTAGGATTTGATTCCCAGAGGAGAGAAGACGAAGCTGGACCATTTGTTTGCCTCTTTGGTGTAAGTTGTCGGGTCATGGGTTGTGGTTGATTCGCATTACTATGAGGTGGAGTTGGGCTTAACTGGATACGGGTTGGCACCGGCCCAAGTCTTTTTGCGATTGAATTAGGCACATGCTTCGTACAACCCTCCTCCTACTCACTAGACACCCCCAAAACCGTTTTAATCCCAAAATGCCCTCACGTGAAAAGCACGGATCGATTTAATCGGCAAGACGCACGATCGTAAGCAGTTCGATCGACTCAAGATCGAACAATGAAAACAAATACGGTTCGATCGTACCTCCATCGAATCCTACGTTTTGTACTGTTCAGTTGTATGAAATGCGAACTTGTTCGACTCTGTGAGGGCCGAACCGTCCTGATACTTGAGCGTAAAAGCAGTAAGTTTTCGGACAAAGAACTCTTCGTCGTGCAGCTTTTTCTCGAAAAAACTTGCAATTTCACGTCTAAAATAACTACTAAAATCAATACTAAATCACTAAATTAGATCAACAAATCATGATATTGTCTTAATACAATTGTCTTATACATAAGGAAATCAGTAAATTGGCAATGAAATTCAAAAAATACATCAAAATCAATCTTTGCTCAAATCAACAGTTTGAGGAGCGTGTGAATATGGGTTTAAAGCTTTGTATTGTTGCAAAGGTCCTGTATATTTCCTGGGCCAGTCCTTTGCTATCTGTTTCCGATTATTTGTCCATGGCGTAATTGTTCCTGGCATTGGGGAGCCTCTCCTCATAACCAGCATAACAAAGTGGTTACCCGTGAACAATATGTGGAAGACCGTTGCAGTCTTGATTGGTGCAATCAGAAATGGATAAACAGAAAAGGGAAGAGCACGATACTAGGAAACAATCGTGGCCTTGTATTTATTTGCAACCAGATAAGCACATTCTGGAAAAGTCATCCAATTCTCATTTCCTTCTACTTCCCTATGTTGTTTCTTCAAAGCCTTCATAATATGGTGGACTCTGGATATCCCTCCTTCAAACAACGTGCTGTACAAATCGATGTTTTTCTGTAACTCTTCAAACAATTCATTCCTCACGCTCCAGAAATCGTCCTCACCCCTTCCAAGTAGTCTAGCAAAGCACCGAAACCCGCAGTTACCGTCACCTTGCACATTCACTATATCCTCCACAAAGCGATGCATCTCCTTCGGCATATAATCTATGAATGAATCATATGCTTTTGACCGAATGATGGGAGGGGTTGGGTTTAGTGTTAGTCCCTGAATTTGAGTGAGTGCGAGGTAGGAACTTGTTGTTTGGCTTGGTTGCTCGATTTGTGAGGGAGTAGGATCAAACTTCTTTGGTAATGGCGGTGTAGGAACTCCACTTTTAGCCATTTTTGTAGGTTTAGGAGCTCCACCTTTAGGTACCGGAAAGGTACTTGGGGTGGAACTTGTACTCTGTCGTGGAGTTGATGAATTTGACACCGGTGGAGTAGGCCGCCAGGTGGATCGAGCAGCGTGAAGGTCTTTGTCTTGTTGTGAATCAAAATGATTATCAACATGTTCCCAAAATGATGGGTCTCGCTTTGTTGAAAATTCATCGCTCTTGTTAGGTGCACCCTTTTTCTTTCCCTTATCCTTCTTAGGTGCACCCTTTGTAGTTACTCATTCCGGAGGTGGACACATGGAAGTAGTGTCCAGGAATGCCAACTCACGTGCTTTTTGCTTTATCATTACTTTACCAACACGATCAGCGGCATCAAACCTCCGTTGTATAGCCTCAAATTCAATCTTCAAATTAAGCTCATCATTTGGGGATCCCGTAGTCTTCATCATGGGAAACAACAAAACTAAGTCTCTTCCAATGATTATGTATTATATCCAACGGGACGCGAGATAGGTTCCCCATGTATCTACAAAATATATTAATTTTAGTTTACAAACATAATCATTATATGTTATATAAAACTAAAAGAGTAAGTTCAATAAATTACCTAGAAAGCTCACATGCGCACGGTAGACCGTGCGTCGTTCTTAACTCGCATCCGCAATCGGAAGAGGTCATCCCCAAGAAGCTACGCTTAGACTCTTTGTTAAGATGTTCCATTACACATGAAGAAACTAGGCCCTTAAGGTTGCCATAAATATTGCTCCAATGATGATATTTGACTCTGCTTAGACTCAACTCAAAATGTCGCTCAACTCACCATGTTGTGTCTTAAGCATCTCATTCACTGAATCCCAACACTTACACATATCACCCCTACTGTCATGAAGAACATTCTTTAAAGCCGAGTGTGCCGACTCCACACGGTTGGTGGTAGTGTTGCCTAGGTGCATATGACGGTTTCTCCACGCTTCTACAAATCTCTCTTTATGGGGGTCGGTCCAAGTCTTCTTCACATACGAAACAAAGTTGTCAAAAGGTTGACACACCGCCTCAAATTCACCCCAAGCCAACTCATAAGCTTCCTCTGTCTTCGCGTGGACAACTTTCTGAAAATATTCCATGACTTCATCAACCCGGTCCATCGGACGATCTTCTTGCCCCTCAGCAACAACCACTAGATGGATCAACAACCTTGCCTTTGCCCTGACATTCTTCTTTATGTGAAATTGGCACAACAAGTTTGCGGAAGTCGGGAAAACAATTGCCAAAGCATTCATAATAGCCGTGTCACAGTCGGTAAGTATCACCTTTGGCATATCTTCCGGTCTTCTAAACAATCCCTTCAGTTTTTCAAGTACCCAAATAAAATTACCCTTCTTCTCCCAGTTGACATAAGCGAATGCAACCGAGAAAGTATGCTCCGTTGATGTCACACCGACAATCTCAACCAACGGATACCTATACTGGTTGGTCTTGTATGTGGAATCGATCATTAAAGCAATTGGAAATGTATTCAATAGCTCCACTGAGTCTGGGTGTGCCCAAAAAATGTCCTTCACAATGTTAGTCCCTTCATCAACTCTGTGCCAATAAACATACCTATCACGCTCCAGCAAATTCATTAAATGTTGTAATTCAGTCCTACCCTGACGATTAGTTGTTCTTAACCTTGCACGTACGTTGTGAATTTGCTTCACATTGAAGTGGTCGTCTTAAAGGTAAGTAGACCTCAGCTCGGCCAATATTTGATTCGGAGCAATCAAGTTCTTCGTCATTCTTGCAACTACTTCCTTCTGCTAAGTTGTTAATCTATTATCATTTGGATGACCTTGAGGGTAAGTCTGTAATGTGTGGTTATGTATGCCACACATATGACATAACAGACAATATCCATCCTCCAAGTTTTTTAATAAACTTTCCCTTCAGACGAAACTTGCAACAACATTTTCTACTCCCCGTAGGAACCATGTCAGCATGCTTGTACTTCCCTGCCTTTTCACAAACCAGCTCACAGAATATTTTCCCCCGACCTCGCCCCGTTGTCAGATCGATTGATAACTGTAACCATCCCAAGTGTACGGGAAATAGACCGAACATAATTCAACAAATCATCACGAGTAGCAAAGACTTGATCAGTTTGGAATGAGCTCGAATGATCTACAACAATTGAATTAGCTAGTGATAGGGATAGGGGGCCAGTTTCATCCATCATCAAACCTACAAAGTTGGGAAAAAAATCACACAAACTAGTTAAAAACCAAAAATTCTGCAGATTTTGTGTATCAGGTAGGTTCGGATAACAGAAATCCGCACCTGTTCGGCGCACGCTTGGCCGAACAAACTCAATATAGAGCCCCTTTATTTTAGCCGGTTCGGCGCACGGCCGATCGAACTAAATTGTTCGGCGCACGATTGGTCGCGCGTGTTCGACCTCTGCAAGTCCGAACCGTACGCGATTTAAAAAAAAAACGTAATTCAACTAGAATGCGTGAAATAAAGCTAAAAATCGATAGATTGAGCTACATACCTTAATGTTGATACTAAATGGAGGTAGATTTCAGCTTAAGATGTTAGATTAGATTGAGGTAAGGGTGTGGAGTGTGAGTGAGTGATGAGAGAGTAATGAGTGTTTAGAAGTTTAAGGGGTGTATGGGATGAGAGTGAGAGTTGAGTTTGGAATTTTCTATTTTTAGTGAGGGTATTTTGGACTTTTCATAGGGAAAAGGGGGTTCTAGTGAGTAGCTAAGGGGTTCTAAGAAGCATGGGCCTTGAATTATGCTGCATGGGCTATCAACGGCCCATTTTTGTTTATGGCACCTACTTTTGCTTGATCTATATGTATTGTAACTGATTTGGAACCCAATATTTGGACAAGGGTCTATCTGTCACACTACAAGTGTGTGTTGCACAGCATCACTCTTTTGCACAACACTTTTGATTTTTTCAGCAGGAGGTTTGGTAGACTTTGGAGAATCCACCATTTTTGCGTCTACCATATTGATACTCATCTCGATTGGTTCTGCATACATCGCCTCCACTTGATGGAGTGGGTCGGCATCAATTTGCATCGGTGCTTTATTCTTTTTATCTCCAAATTTGAGCCTTCCTTCTTCGATCGCTTTCTGAACCATGTCCCTGAAAAGTACACAACGGTCAGTTGTATGTCCCAAAAAATTATGAAACTTACAATAACCCTTTTTCTTCCTCTGCTCGAGAGGAGGAACTTTCAGGCCATTTGGCACTATTATTTGGCCATCAGTCACTAGCAAATCAAAGATCTCGTCACATTTAGTAACATCAAAGGTGTACGTTTTAGGCACAAATCTATCATTCTTAGGCTCTACAGGATTATTCCCATTTGCAGGCCTTAATAATTTACAAGCATAGGGAGGACTGGGCTTAAGCTCACCACGCCTATTTTCTCCGATTCGACATCGCTAAATGCAAAGTCGAATTGTTCATCTACATAGGCTATCTTTTCTTTTTTGTGAAAACCCACTGAGTTTTCTTTTTTATTGTATTTATTCACTCTAGCCTTTTCCTCTTTAAGCCTTTCGACTTGTCGAACTCTATCGGCTAGTTGGGCCATGTCTCTCAGATGAGACGTATCCAATTTCTTTCGAATTGAATAGTCAAGGCCACTGCGACCATTTCGACAAGCTCATGTTCAGCACTTGTGTAAAACACCTTGCCTTGAGAACTCTGAATCTATTCAAATAATCATCAATAGCCTCGTGTACTTTACGTCGAACACCGCCAATTCTTTAAGGCTAATCTTCGATCGCCCATGTAGAATTGCTCATGAAAAGCCTTTCTAATTGCCCCCATGTATATATGGAACCAGGGGGTAGAGTGGTAAACCACGTAAAGACATTTTTAGTTAGAGAATTTGGAAAATACTTCATTTTCAAACTCTCATTTTGAGCTATGTCTCTGCCTCGGTCATGTACGGGCAATATGTTCGATGATGGACTCATTGGTGTCACCCCCAAACTTAGTGAATTTAGGGATTTTCCAGCCTCTTGGCAATTCTGTCTGTAACACGTATTCACACAGTGGTGATATGAAATTAGGCCTATGTAAACCTATGTTAAGGCCATTTTGCGCCATTATGGTTTCGACCAAAGTGGCTATGTTGTCTTGAGCACAAACGTTATTTCGTTGCACTTGTCGAACAACTTCATCAGCGTTTTGGTTTCGATTTACCATAACTACCTCAGGGATGTGATTTCCCATTTGTTGTTCGCCCATAACCGCTTTGGGCTTCGGCGGTGATCGATCGATCTCGTGGGGTGTTAGACATGTTATTCCCGCAATTTGGTAATCGCCTATTATTTCCGTAGAGCCCTAAAGAAAAATCGCAATCCTACCCATTTGGTTCGCTAACATCCGATAATCGGTATTTGTGTTCGAATCAAAGGATTGAACACGGTACCATTTTTGTTGAGTCAAGATATTAACCATATCATGATTGCTTTGGCGTCCACTTGTTGTCTTAACGCCAACAAGGACGCATTGGTTAATGCAAAGAGGATTTCGACCAAGTATACCCTCGTAAGAAACGTGTGAAGGAGAAAAGGTCGACACATGTGGCATTCCAAAGAGGCATGCCATATACCCCAAAAGTGGTATGGTGGTAGACTCATATTTTGGAAAGCGTGTTTCCAAACTATTCCCCTGTTGCCACATAAGGACTAGAAGGAAGTCCTACGCTTTGTGGCAAAGCCATAGACGATGTCGAACCAACATTGGTCATTGACATCGTGGGAACGGTTACTGATGTCATTGGGGCCGTAGTCCCTGCAACATTCCCACCGCTGACATTGGCAGAATCTATCGTTGTTCCTTGCACTTGTGATATCACAGGGCTGGAACTAGAGGCGTTGTTAGAATTGGTGCGTACCATCCTACCACTCCTCAAGTGCATACAAGTTTATACACTTAACGTAAAACGACACAAAATAAGCGGCAAAGGTCCCACCGGCGTGCCAATTTGTTATTTGGTGTTTTTAGCAAACAATCACTAGTTTTCAATATTAAGATCGTGAGATCAAACTAGAAAATCTCTTTGACAATTGCCTTTAAGTTTTGTGTCTTTTAGCGTGCGTAAGAACAGAAAATAGTAGGAAGAGATAGTTTGAAAGCAGAATAAAAGCAAGAGAAGCAACAAACGTAAAAACAAATAAAAATTGCATTAAAATGATAGAAAGAAGGAGGTGGTCCACCGACACGCGTATAATATGATCCGATTCACTCTTGTTTCGCTTTGACTTGGAAGTTGAGTTTCACGAGTTTTTGTAAAGATGTGGTGACCCCGTTTTCCTATTACAAAGGAGTATTTATACTCGGATACAATCGTGGGCAAGCACGATAACTACTTCCTAAAAACTGTGGAAATAACCGCCCACTAACTGCTGCTCCTTGCGCTTCGACCAGCTTGTTGTCGAAGGATTTGGCGAAGTATTGGACCCAGCTTTGTCGAACAATTGGGCCCTCTCCTGTCGAAGGTTTCTGACATTGTTTCGTAGCTTGAAGAACCAAGTCTGTCGAAGTTTGCTTGCGTTGTCAGCACTTGTACAACTTTATCGTCGAATTTATGGTACATTGACTTGAACATTGACTGCGCACTCACGTAATACTATTAAATGTGCAGTCAATACCATTTAAAGCTTAATTTAATGCCCTTGTCGGAATTTTGAGGTAACAGATTGCCCCCCAAAAAATGTTTTTTCGACGGAATAAGGAATGGAGGGAAGAAAAGGCATTTTTTGAATACTGTGCAATGGTCATTTCTACCGCCTCTTGCATTTCAACAGTGGTCGAAAAGACAACCCTCATTACTTGCACAGGTAAAACGAACCGTCTTATTGGCACACGTTGCATAGTTGGTGGGTGGACTGCTCGTGGACAAACTTGAAGTTCAATCTATGGTTGAGGCTGCTGATCTAGAGTTGTCAGCCCCCGTGCTCCCTTTTCCTTCATCTCTCGTGGTGTAATTGAAGAAATTTTCCAAGCGTTGGATAACCCTGAAATCCCTGTTTTCGAGGAGTTTGCTCCAAGTGCTGCAAATGTCGAACAAGAGACTGAAGAGAATATGATCGATCAAGAACAAGAGGCACCTAGAGTGGGGGACCCTGCAGATCAAAGTGCTTCTGCCAAAGAGTCATCCAACATGTATTACAAGTAGCGATCAAGAATTGGCTGAGCTAAAGAAGACAAATCCTTTGGCGACCTTTGAAGATCATGTTGAGTCTTAAGAGCTCGCCGAGCCGCTTGATTTGCAGTTCCTCGAACAACTCTCTAAGTTCTATCAATCAGGAGACGGTCGAAAGCCTGCTTTGCCAGTTGAAGACGAAGGTGTTAGAAGGGGACTTGGTGGCGACCATTGAAAATGACTCATCCGTGTATCTTGAGGTAAAAACCCTCATTCACAAGATCACCAAATTGGACCCTCCTCAAAACGTCCTTTCGTTCTTCATGGAATTTGGCCCTATTTTTGAGCAACTTTCCCTTCTAATCAACCAACGGCCGACCACCTCCAAGCGCAAGGTTCAAGAGACTCAACTCGTGAGGTAGAACTCGCCTCTCTTAAGGCCGATCAAGACGATATCGAGGCTCTCAAACCCAAGCGACTAATGATGAGAAAGCAATCGCTGAATGGGATGCGAGATTGCGCCAGATTGACGAGGAGATAAAGACACTCCAACTTAAATCGCCAAACGCAGAGCATCGAAGGGCTCGATCGTCGAACGCATGAGTTCGCTTCGCCGCCCACAAAACCACCAAAGCATTGGCGCTATTGAGCACTTGGAGAAGATTGACAAGCATCAAGCTATTCTCGCCGCCTCGACAAAGAGTCTGTACCTTCTCGACACCTCTATTTCTTTGAGTGTTAGCATTATGGAGAGGCATAAGGCTACCTTGTCGAATTTCTCGAGATCGTAATAGTTTAGCATTCTAAAAATGGGTGTGTAACTTTAACCATTTCTTTATACATTGCCATTTATGAACAATTTTCGTTTACTTATAATTGCTCAATTTTTATCTCGATTAACGTTGGCTTGTATCGTTTTAAATACTTGCCATTTATTCTAAAGATTCTATTTTCGTCACCTAGCTCTTCGACTTCATAAAGCGCCATTCGAAAAGCATCGCAACACGCGAAATGGGCCTTCCCACCCCTCGTGACCATTTGCCTAACACTCTATCTTTTTATCCATAGGTAATAGGACTTTCCACACTAACTCCCCTTCCTCAAAGGTTTTTAACTTAACCTTTTTATTGTAGGCTTTAATTACTCTTTCTTTCTGTCGAATAAGCATCTCTAAAGCTAACAACCTCTCTTCGTCTAAATCAACTAATTCATCAATCATCATATTCCAATAATGATCAAAAGGGATTTCACATTGTTTCGAATCCTTGTTGATTGTAAACAAATCTCGACGGGTAACAACCGCATCATGCCCAAATGTTAACCTCGTAGGGAGTGGTGTTTATAGACTCTTTAGGTGAAGTTCGACAAGCCCATAACACTTGGTCAAGAGAATCGTGCCAACTTCTAGGCTTACGCCCAACGTGCTTTTTAATCAAGTTGATAATGATTTTATTGGCAGCCTCTACTTGACCATTGGCTTGTGCGTAGTATGGTGTCGAAGTCAATAACTTGAAACCAATTTCAGAAGCGAAATCTACCATTTTTCGACCAGTGAAAGCAGATGACTCAGGTCGTAGTAATGGTTTCGGAATTCCATATCTATAAATGATATGATTTTGAATAAACCTTATCATCGCCTCTTGATCTACATTGGCTAAAGGTATTGCCTCTACCCATTTAGTAAAGTAATCAATCCCTACTAGAATGTATCTCGTGGCCTTTCGACGAAGTTGGTTTTATTTCTCCAATCACATCTAAAGCCCAACCCCTGAATGGCCAAGGTTTCACTATAGAATGCAACTCATTTTGCAGGCACGTGTTGTATATCAAACATGTTTTTGGCATTCTTGGCAACCTTTGGCAAATTCTATACAATCTTTTAGCATAGTTGGCCAATACATTCCTTGTCGAAATAACAACCATTTCATTTTGTGGCCTACTTGATGTGAGCCACATGCTCCACTATGTGTATCGAATCGCCAAATATGCCTCGTTTTCACTAAGACATTTTAGTAGTACCCGCTTCGGAGTTTGTTTGTACAATTCGTTTCCAATTAACACATAGCTTAGAGCTCTGTACTTTACTTTTTTATTAGTGTTCCCTGTAGGATTTTGCAAATACTCTACAATGGGTTTTCGCCAATCATCATCAACCATATTGTCAATAGCAAAAATTCCTGCCAAGTCAATATCGTCAAAATGTGACGCTTTTTCGACGCCAAGACTTCATTTGTATTTATTGCCCCCAATTTTTGGTGTTGACAATAACGTCGAAGGAGTATTATAGAGAGAGTCTTCTGAGATTAATTTATCTTTTATCTCAATTAACTCTTCTAGGCTTTGCTTCGATACTTTGTAACCGGAGGCAATTTGTGCCAGCTCATTTGCCACGTGATTTTCAATTCGTGGTAAATGTTCTAGGTGAACGAATGTAAACCTTTTTAGCAAAGTATTGGCAATAACGAAATATTTAATAAGGTGTTCATTAATACATTTGTATTCTTTTGTCAATTGTTTGACCACTAGTTGAGAATCACCTTTTATTTCGACATAACTTGCCCCCAATTCGAGTAAAATTTTAAGGCCTACTATTAAAGCCTCATATTCAAACTTCATTATTTGAGCAAGAATCTCGAATTTTAAATTTATACTTCGTTGGAGTATTTTCTGGAGAGATAATCAAAATTCCAATGCCTGCTCCATTCTTATGGCTTGAGCCATCGAAGTATAGCCTCCAAGGACGTATGTCTAATGAATGTATTTCACATTCGACAAATGTAATGGTCTACTATAAAATCAAGCAACCACTTGTCCTTTAATTGATTTGAGGGGTTGGTAAGTTAAGTTGTGCTCTAGCAAAGCTAAAGCCCATTTGCCAATTCGACTATGCAACATTGGTTTTGACAACATATGTTTAATAACATCAAAATGCGAATAAACATAAACATCTGCTGATTTTATATATTGCTTCAATTTTGTACAAGAAAAATACAAGCAAAGGCACGCTTCTCTATTGGACTATACCTAGTTTCAGATCAATCAAAACCCTACTAAGGTAATAAATGGGTCTTTCGACACCACTATCATCCTCTTGCGCTAGCATGCTACCTATTGTGTTATCGGAAAGTCGCTATATACAATTTTAGCAACTTGTTTCCAATAATGAGCAATAAAATTGGTGGCTTGACCAAATAAGACTTGATTGCGTCGAAAGCATCTTGGTGAACCGCTCCCACTTGAATTCATCTTCTTTCTTCAATCTCAAGAATGGCGAAAAAACTTGTGTTTTGCCACTTAGATTTGAGATGAATCTTCGAAGGAAATTAATTTTCCCTAGCAGTGACTGAAGTTCTTTCTTGGTCGAAGGAGCCTTCGTTTCCATGATTGCTTTAGTCTTATTTTCGTTGATCTCTATGCCTTTCTTGTGTACTACAAAACCCAAGAATTCACCTGCACGTACACAGAAAGCACATTTGGTTGGATTCATTTTCAATCCATATTTCCTCATTCGTTCAAAAGAACGTCGAAGATGGTCTAAATGACCACTTTCTGAGGATGACTTAACCACCACATCATCTATGTATACTTGCATAAAATCATCAATAAAATCGTGAAACATAGAATTCATTGCCCTTTGATAAGTGGCACCAGCATTTTTTAAACCAAAAGGCATGACCACCCATTCATAAACACCTAATGCCCTGGACATCGAAAAAGTTGTTTTGACACATCCTCTTCGGCAATAAAGATTTGATTATACCCCGAGTAGCCCGCCTAGCAACCGAGGTAATCAAATCCTCTCTGCCGAATCTATTAGCATTTCGCTACGGGCATAGCGTATTCATCTTTAGGTGTTGCATTATTTAGATCCCTAAAGTCTCACGCAAACTCTAAGTTTTCCATTTTTCTTCATTCATCGAACTATATTAGCTAACCAATCAACGTACTGGCGATTTTCGATGAATTTGCTTTTGAACGACCTTTCTATTTCTTCCTTGATCTTAGCCAATATCCGAGGAGCAAATCTTCTTGGCGTTTTGCTTCATTGGTTTCTTCCCCGGTCGAATGGGTATTTGTAATTCCACCACTTCGACTCAAACCGGGCATTTCATTTGTACTCCCAAGCAAAGCAATCTTTGAACTCCCGCGAGAAGTGAAATAACTTTGGTTTCAAGGCAAAGATCAAGATGTGCACTAATATATGTTGGCCTTTTGATCAAGCCATCTCCCAAATCCACCTCTTCGACTGGATCTTGAGCTTGCATGCGCTTTGTAGAATCTCTAGGGTCTTTTTCAAAACCCAATGGTTCGTCATCATAAATGCAATCCAGCTTGTCATTTATGACTTCACCATTTTCTTCAGATGAAGTTGTGGCCCGGCGACCATTGTTTGTTGATTTAACTCGGCCCAAAGCCGTTTTATTTTTTTTTCGCCATGTAAGCCGTAATTCTATCCCAAACACCGGTAATGCGACATCTAAACCTTCTAAGAGTCAGTGTCCCATCCTGTTGGAGGTTGCACACCATCAGGATAGACATTTGCACCTTCTATTTCCTCTCTTTCCCACACAAAACCATGTGTTGGGTATAAGTGAATGGAGGAAAGCACATTATCTCAAGAGATATATGCTTGGCTAGAAGATGAACATGGCGCAATATTCGCCATTTGCTTCTCAAAATTCTCCCCGGTGACATTATTTACGTCAAGAAGGAAATAACTTTGGTCCGCTTCGACGTACTCCACGGCACCATCATCCTCCACATTACCAATTTCGGTGTAGGCTGAGGAACACAGCTCTACGCCATGTATCCACTCTCTCCCAAGGAGTAGATTGTAGCTTGCTTTTGATGCTATGACAAAGAAGCGTGGTGGTTCTTCCGACGGTTCCTACCACCACTTCCACTTCGACAAAATTTCAACAACCGGCGATTTCCCTCATAATTGGTTAACATAATGTTATGAGGTCTAAGGGTGTATCAAGCGACCCTATTGTCTTCAAAGATGGCACGAGGCATTAAGTTAACAATGAATTCTCCATCGACCAAGATCTTATTAATGCCTACGCCATTAACTTTGGCTTGGACGCATCTGAGGGCTTCGGATGGTGTTGCATGCCCTCGCGTCGCCTCTCGAAAGTGGCCATCTGTTCTTCCACGCAGCCATTGTTCATGACATAGTAGCATACTGGCTTGTGGTTAGCCATATCCCCAATGAAGTCTTCTTCGACGTCGTTTGGGGGATCAGAATAAAGATCGCACTCACTCTGAGAATGGACACCACGTTGCGGATGACGCGAAGCTAGCCTCGTAGTCGCCGAAATTTGAAGTAACATCTTCATCCATGTCGAATGAAGCACTTTTCTTCTTTAAAGACGTTAATGGAGGAAAAATCCTCTCCATAGCAGGCCTTCTTGGTTCCTCTATCACAATAGATTTCCCTTTAGCCTTATTTCCAACCCTCACTTGATTGGCAGCACCTATACTTATCTTTGTATTTCCCACGGTTTTAGGAGTCACACCTTAACCGTTTTGGCGCGTTGCTCGTTAGCAACTTGTGTTGCCTTCTTTTCGAATACCGTAACGACGCCATTGGGTCTTCGTCATGGGATTCTTCCCTTTATAATTGTTTTTATAATTATATTTTGAGGCCTCACCGTGATTGGCTTGGCCGTTCCAACTGTTGAGCAAAGATTCTTGTAGTGTCTACATCCAGCATGTATCCACTTCTCATTGGATGGATCTGCTCTTGGAAAAAATGGTTTGGCAGAGGCAGATAGCACAAACTCCTTCTTGGCTACACCCTTACCAGCAAACTGCGGCTTGCTTGTCGAAGCCTTGCTCGAATTCTTTACCTTGTAAGGAAGGTCCCCTCTCTTGAAGCTGAAATTTGGCCTCTTATCTGGCCATTTCCTCTTTAAGGGTTGTCGAACTTCACAAAGATTCGACACTTTTAGCCGCTTCTTTATCAAACACAAAGATCGCACCTTGGACATAACATGACCTCAGAGCTCAATTTACACCGGTTCAGGAAGTCTATCAAATCTTCCTCAGCCTTGGGGTACACAGATTGTACCTTCTCCTCATATTCCTCCTGAGTAACGTGTTGCACAGCATCACTCTTTTGCACAACACTTTTGATTTTTTCAGCAGGAGGTTTGGTAGACTTTGGAGAATCCACCATTTTTGCGTCTACCATATTGATACTCATCTCGATTGGTTCTGCATACATCGCCTCCACTTGATGGAGTGGGTCGGCATCAATTTGCATCGGTGCTTTATTCTTTTTATCTCCAAATTTGAGCCTTCCTTCTTCGATCGCTTTCTGAACCATGTCCCTGAAAAGTACACAACGGTCAGTTGTATGTCCCAAAAAATTATGAAACTTACAATAACCCTTTTTCTTCCTCCGCTCGAGAGGAGGAACTTTCGTGCCATTTGGCACTATTATTTGGCCATCATCACTAGCAAATCAAAGATCTCGCCACATTTAGTAACATCAAAGGTGTACGTTTTTAGCACAAATCTATCATTCTTAGGCTCTACAGATTATTCCCATTTATGAGCCTTAATAATTTACAAGCATAGGGAGGACCAAAGCTTAAGCTCACCACGCCTATTTTCTCCGATTCGACATCGCTAAATGCAAAGTCGAATTGTTCATCTACATAGGCTATCTTTTCTTTTTTTTGTGAAAACCCACCGAGTTTTCTTTTTATTGTATTTATTCACTCTAGCCTTTTCCTCTTTAAGCCTTTCGACTTGTCGAACTCTATTATCGCTAGTTGGGCCATGTCTCTCGGATGAGAGGCGTGTCCAATTTCTTTCGAATTGAATAGTCAAGGCCACCGCACCATTTCGACAAGCTCATGTTCGTGCACTTGTGTAAAACACCTTGCCTTCATGAACTGAATCTATTCAAATAATCATCAATAGCCTCGTGTACTTTACGTTTAACACCGCCAATTCTTTAAGGCTAATCTTCGATCGCCCATGTAGAATTGCTCATGAAAAGCCTTTTCTAATTGCCCCCATGTATATATGGAACTGGGGGTAGAGTGGTAAACCACGTAAAGGCATTTTTAGTTAGAGAATTTGGAAAATACTTCATTTTCAAACTCTCATTTTTGAGCTATGTCTCTGCCTCGATCATGTATAGGGCAATATGTTCGACAGTGGACTCATTGGTGTCACCCCAAACTTAGTGAATTTAGGGATTTTCCAGCCTCTTGGCATTGCATCTCAGAACACGTATTCACACGGTGGTGATATGAAATTAGGCCTATGTAAACCTATGTTAAGGCCATTTTGCGCCATTATGGTTTCGACCAAAGTGGCTATGTTGTCTTGAGCACAAAGCGTTATTTCGTTGCACTTGTCGAACAACTTCATCGCGTTTTGGTTTCGATTTACCATAACTACCTCGGGGATGTGATTTCCCATTTGTTGTTCGCCCATAACCGCTGGGCTTCGATAAAGGATCGATCTCTCGTGGGGTGTTAGGCATGTTATTCCCGCAATTTGGTAATCGCCTATTATTTCCGTAGAGCCCCAAAGAAATCGCAATCCTACCCATTTGGTGCGCTAACATCCGATAATCGGTATTTGTGTTCAATCAAAGGATTGAACACGGTATCAATTTGTTGAGCCAAAGATATTAACCATATCATGATTGCTTTGGCCCACTTGTTGTCTTAACGCCAACAAGGACGCATTGGTTAATGCGCAGAGGATTTCACCAAGTATACCCTCGTAAGAAACGTGTGAAGGAGAAAAGGTCGACACATGTGGCATTCCAAAGAGGCATGCCATATACCCCAAAAGGTATGGTGGTAGACTCATATTTTGGAAACGTGTTTCCAAACTATTCCCTGTTGCCACATAAGGACTAGAAGGAAGTCCTACGCTTTGTGGCAAAGCCATAGACGATGTCGAACCAACATTGGTCATTGACATCGTGGGGGAAGTAGCATCGATGTCATTGGGGCCGTAGTCCCCGCAACATTCCCACCGCCGACATTGGCGAGAATCCACCGTTGTTCCTTGCACTTGTGATATCACAGTGGTCGGAACCAGAGGCGTTGTTAGAATTGGTGCGCACCATCCTACCACTCCTCAAGTGCATACAAGTTTATACACTTAACGTAAACGACACAAAATAAGCGCAAAGGTCCCACCGGGCGCAAGCAATTTGTTCATTGGTGTTTTTAGCAAACAATCACTAGTTTTCAATATTAAGATCGTGAGATCAAACTAGAAAATCTCTTTGACAATTGCCTTTAAGTTTTGTGTCTTTTAGCGTGCGTAAGAACAGAGAAAATAGTAGGAAGAGATAGTTTGAAAGCGAGAATAAAAGCAAGAGAAGCAACAAACGTAAAAACAAATAAAAATTGCATTAAAATGATAGAAAGAAGGAGGTGGTCCACCGACACGCATAATATGATCGATTCACTCTTGTTTCGCTTTGACTTGGAAGTTGAGTTTCACGAGTTTTTGTAAAGATGTGGTGACCGTTTTCCTATTACAAGGAGTATTTATACTCTCGGATACAATCGTGGGCAAGCACGATAACTACTTCCTAAAAACCAGGAAATAACCGCCCACTAAGCGATGCTCCTTCGCGCTCGACCCGACTTGTTGTCGAAGGATTTGGCGAAGTATTGGACCCAACTTTGTCGAACAATTGGGCTCTCTCCGTCGAAGGTTTCGACATTGTTTCGTAGCTTGAAGAACCAAGTCCGTCGAAGTTTGCTTGCGTTGTCAAGAGACTTGTACAACTTTACTGTCGAATTTATGGTACATTGACTTGAACATTGACCTGCAGCTCACAGAATACTATTAAATGTGCAGTCAATACCATTTAAAGCTTAATTTAATGCCCTATCCAAAAATTTTTGTAGTGTTACTGGTAGACTTAACGTCTAAAAGTATCAAAAGCTCAAGCCGTGACGACTTTGTTGTTTTAGGTAGAGTTGTTAAATTGGGTCGTTCGGACCGGCCATGGCTAGCCCAATGGGCCAAAATGTAGAAACATAGTATGCTAGGCTAGGCTAATTGTCTGTTGAGTTGTGATTTAGTAGCCCAACTAAGCTCAAAACACCAGGTCAATGGGCTGACCTTGTTCCGTCCAACTTTTAACAAAGAAACCAACAAAAATGTTCAAACAACATTAAAAAGCTAGCCCAACTTGGCCCTTGGGCCAATTTGGCTGACCAAAATTGACTCGGTATATTCCCAGACCTCTATTTAACTAGCTTAGTCCAAAACACTGGGTCATCGAGCCAAACTTTTCAGCATGAGCAAAAATTGACACCTCTAATTTTAGGGGGGGTCGGGTAAGGACTTAAGTCCGTTACTTTGGTTTGGAAACCTCTAGAGGTGTCGAAGGATCATACGCTGCGTGAAGGAGAGGAAACTTTAAAAGTTTTTTTTAGCTGAAAAAAGTCCTACGGATTTTAAAAGACTTTGCGGGAATTTTATGACTTTTAAGACTCTGCAGGACTTTTAAGTTAGGATTTTAATGGATTTGTCTGCAGGACTTTGTGGACTCTGCAGGACTTCATGGATTTGTAAGATTTGATAAGACTTTAAGGTTTTTTTTCATAGATTCAAATTTTAAAAGAGAGTCAAAGACAAAAATAACAAAAAACAATATAGTATTACAAAACCAAAATAAGTTGTATCAAGTACAATAAAAATACAATAAAGTTATTTAGCCAAAAATTTCCGCCAAAAATAGACAAAAACCAACTTACAACACCAATTAACCAAGTTTTTTTAGACCATTAACCAACCTGTTTTTTCACAGTTTTCGAGGCATTGATTAAAAACTTGGTTAATTGATCACTTGGTTAATGACCTAAAAAACTTGGTTAATTAATATTGTAAGTTGGTTTTTGGCTATTTTTGGCTAATTTTTTTTTTGTCCAAATAACATTGTTGATAAAAATAAGACCAAAACAATATAGTTCAACAAAACCAAAATAAAAAGAAAATATTTAAATTATCAGCAAACAGGGTTGAGGTGCTGAGGACTTGGTTTTTCATTGGAACCTCTAAGCCTAAAGAGGGTTAAGGTGGTAAATTACTTGGGTATGTATTAAAAAGATAATTTGCTATGTTGTGTTAAATTGTTAATTCGCCTGCAGGGTGTTAAATGTATAAATTGTAGGTGTTATATTATTGAATTAATATAATACAAGTCAAAAAAGTTAATAAAATAAAGTAATAATAAAAAGGTGGTAGCTGGATTTTTCTCTTTTGACAAAGTCACACTTGTAGTAGCTAAAAGCATTTTGTCGAATATTCATTCACTTGGAGTGAAAAAGATAGGATAGCGAATGCAGTTGAAAAGGGAAAATCACATGTTGTCACTTGCAATAAGTAAGGAACGTGAATGATGGAGACGTGCCATAAAAAAAAACAAAATGTTATTTGGACATAGATTTTTAGACAAAAATCGATATAAATCAACTTTCAACACAAATTAATCAAGTTTTTAGGCTATTAGTCAACCTGCTTTTTCATAGTTTTCGAGGTGTTGTTTAAAAACTTGGTTAATTGATCACTTGGCTAATAGTCTAAAAATTTGGTTAATTAGTGTTGTAAGTTGGTTTTTGTCGGTTTTTGTCGATTTTTGTCTAAATATATATATCTATATAACATTGTTGTAAAAAATAATAATAAACAAGTTCGTAACAAACAAAAGAGTAATTTGAAAAGACTATTGTATTTGGATGGAATTGTTAGATCGTGTGGTGTTTGTAGATTGTACTAAAATATCCCACAAAATTCATCTATTAAAATAATCCATTAAAATTTTATGTTCTTCGATACTAATAGATTATTTTTAAGTGATAAAAAGTCTCAAATGAATACCAATAGATTTTGATTAACTCTTTAAAAAATCATGAAAATCTTATTTGAATATTAGTGAATTGTTTATACTAAATGATAATTTGATAGACTCATTAAATACCAGACTTTTCTACCAAAAAAAAAGACTTTTAAAGTAGACGAGCTTTTGCACAATTAGATATGCAAAGATTTGATTGGTTTTTCCTTTTGTATTGGAGGAAACTAGTTTGTGTAACACGACAATAATATAGTTTACAAGTCAATAAGAAAGTTTCAGTTTCATTTAACAATTCTTCCTTTTTTGTCACAAACCTTCAACAATGGTGGCGAATTTAATATTGTTAAATTTTAGGTCTATCTCAATTTCATAAAACTAGTGTGTAAAAATAAAGGCGCCATTGGTGAAAAAAAAAATGAAAAGCGACGTTTGTTGTAAACAATTTTTAGACTTTGTCTCTTTTTTCGGGGATTGTGTCTTTCGTGAGTAAAAAAAAAGTCTTATCTTTTTGTCTATATAAAGTATGAATTATTTAATTTCCATTACATCACACACAATATTTTTTTTCTTTCGATAATTCAAAATTTATTGATAAATCATTTAGCTCAATATCATTGGTACACAATCACACACATTATTATTTGTTGGCTTCAATTTATTGGTCAGCGGTACCTTTAAGATTCGAGAGGCTTAACATTAAAACGTGGTATCTATATTATGAGTGGCATGTTCAACCACTTTTATGTATCGATCGTAAGTAGTTGTGTGTTATGGGTGTTTCTATCTTTACTGTTTTCTCCTCTTGAGGTGCTCTTTTTCCTCCTAGGATCTTTTCCCCTTTTAGTAGGTTTTAATGAGACCCCATTGTCGCGTCATGTAGGGAACCACTGACCCTTTAGCCCCCTTGACCAAAAAGTATCGCATTGCTTGAGAATCAAGGTTGATGATAGTTTATAAACACCCACATCCTTAACCCATTGAGGTGCCTTTTAACAAAGTTTGAGCCGAAGCGGATAACCTCGAAAAACGATGTCTATGGAGCCAACAGAGTGAATAGAGATGTTACCAACAAGTCTATGGAGCCAAAAGTAAAGTTTGAGCTTTTAATGATTTCCCGGTATGCAGATGCACCGAAATGGGTCACAAGGACCTAAAACTCCGCTATAGAATAATCAATGACAACTAGCACCTTCACTCGTGTGTTGCACATGGTAAAAACTCTGGTTAATACAAAATTGTTGTTGGGTAAAATTTGTTTCTTAAATTGCAGCATGAGAAAATATTGTTTAAATTGAAGGTAAGTATCAATTAAAAAAATATGCAATAAAAAAATGCTGTTGGAAACTTAAAAACTAAAATAGAGTGTGTACATAGTTGTCATAAAATTATTATTTTTTTCACGAAATTGCTTCTCAGCAAAAATTGACACCTCTAATTTTAGGGGGGGTCGGGTAGGGACTGTTAAGTCCGTTACTTTGGTTTGGAAACCTCTAGAGGTGTCGAAGGATCATACGCTGCGCGAAGGAAATGAACCTTTAAAAGACTTTTTTTAGCTGAAAAAAGTCCTACGGATTTTAAAAGACTTTGCGGGAATTTCATAACTTTTAAGTTAGGATTTTAATGGATTTATCTGCAGGACTTCGTGTGGATTTGTAAGATTTGATAAGACTTCTAAGATTTTTTTTCATATATTAAAAATTTAAAAGAGAGTCAAAGACAAAAATAACAAAAAACAATATAGTTCTAAATCAAATAAGTTCTATCAAGTACGATAAAAATAACACCAAAACAAATAGTTCAACAAAACCAAAATATAAAGAAAATACTTCAATTATCTGCAAACAAGGTTGAGGTGGTGACGACTTGGTTTTTCATTGGGAACCTCTGAGCCTAAAGATGGTTGAGGTGGTGAATTACTTGAGTGTGTATTAAAAAGATAATTTACTATGTTGTGTTAATTCGCCTACAGGATGTTAAATGTATAAAATAAAGTATTGATTTAATATAATACAAGTCAAAAAAGTTAATCGTAAATATTAATAATTATTGATTTAATATAATACAAGTCAAAAAAGTTAATAAAATAAAGTATAATAATAATAAGGTGGTAGCTGGATTTTTCTCTTTTGACAAAGTCATTTGCATGTAGTAGCTAAAGCATTTTGTCTAATATTCATTCACTTGGAGTGCAGTTGTAAAGGGAAAATCACTTGTTGTTGTTGTCACTTGCAATAAGGCGGCGATAGCAAGGGAAGTAAAAGAACATGAGTGATGGAAACGTAACATAAAAAAAAAAAAATAAACAAGTTCGTAAAAAAACAAAAGAGTCTATCTCAATTTCATAAAAGAACATTTTTAATAATAAAGTTTACGATCAATAAGAAAGTTCATTTTCATTTAATAATAAAGTTTACAGTCAATAATGGAGGTGAAGGTAACATTTTTAAATTTTAAGTCTATCTCAATTTCATAAAACTAGTGTGTAAAAATAAAGGCGCCATTGGTGAAAAAAAAATGAAAAGCGCCATTTGTTATAAACATTTTTTAGACTTTAACTCTTTTGTCTCTTTTTTTAGGGATTATTATGTCTTTCGTGAGTAAAATAAAAAATAAAAGTCTTATCTTTTTGTCTATATAAAATTTAAGTTATTTTCCATTACATCACAGACAATATTTTCTTTTGATAACTCAAAATTTACTGATAAATCATTTCACTACAACAGATTTAACCAATGGGCAGCGTTTTTTTCATCTATGAAGCGTGCTTTTGAGTCTTCTTGAATGTGCGCATTTGACAGACCAACAACAATGGGCGATCTTCCTAAAAAGCGCTACTCATTGCCAAACACGTCCTCAGATAGGCAACACTCTCTAAAAAGCGCTACCCATTGTCAAACGCGTCATCAGATAGGCAACACTCCCTAAAAAGCGCTACCCATTGCTCAAACGCATCTCAGATAGGCAGCACTCCATTGAAAGCGCTGGTTATTGCCCAAACTTGTGCTCCTATAGGCAGCACTTCCATAAAAGCCATGTCCATTGTCTATTTATTTTTTTAATTTTTTTTCTATTTTGTGTATTTTCCTTTTTATATTTACAATTTACCTGGTCACACACACACACACACACACACACACACACACATATAACAACAAATTACAATTTATGCACCTAGATGAAGTGAAACAAACTCTCAATATCCAAATGTACCAATATGTCAACATAAGATGAACCAAAACAAAATAGCTGACAAGTTATATTATCTAATTCATATGTGTCCAAAACTAGCTATCAACTTACAATATGAACCAAAACTAGCTAGCTAACTTATATGTATCCAAATCAAACTTTAAAAAACCGGGAGACATAACCGCACCACTCTCCCCTAAGCTCAGCAAGCTGCTCAACAGAGTATGTCTGGCACTGACAATTGGGAAAATAAAATTTGGAATAAGTAATTGACTAGTATTTAAAAAATGCATGTTATATCTAAAGCAACAAAACAACAAAAGTACTTGAACAATGAGACCCAACAAAGAAGAAGATGAACCAGAGAGAGCGCACGAGAGAGATGAGCGAGAGCCTATGCAAAAATTTAACATCAGTAACCATTCTAACCAACACCTATGATGTAGAATTTTCCGACTATAGTTTATAATCATTGCTTGAGAATCAAGGTCAATGAAAGTTTATAAACACCCACATCCTTAACCCATCGAGGTGCCTTTTAACAAAGTTTAGGCCAAAGCGAATAATACCTCGAAAAACGATGTGATCTATGGAGCCAACAGAGTGAATAGAGAGGTGTTACCAACAAGTCTCTATGGAGCCAAAAGTAAAGTTTAAGCATCTAATGATTTCCCGGTATGCAGATGCACCGAAATGGGTCACATGGACCTAGCTAAAACTCCGCTAAAGAATAATCAATGACAACTAGCAGCTTCACCCGTGCGTTGCACAGTGTAAAAACTCTAGTTAATAAAGAATTGTTGTTGGGTAAAATTTGTTTCTTAAATTGCAGCATGAGAAAACATTGTTTAAATTGAAGGTAAGTATGAATTAAAAATAATATGTAATAAAAAAATGCGGTTGGAAACTTAAAAACTAAAATAGAGTGTGTACATATTTTTCATAAATTTATTATTTTTTTCACGAAATTGGTTATTGAGGAATGAACTCAGTATTTGAACGGTTAATATTTTTTAGCACTAAAGTACCTCAAAACACGTTGTTTAACATCACACTTTACGTATTTTGTCATGAAATCATATATTTTTTTTCACTAAATCGGTTATTGAGACACAAACTTTGCATATTTGAATAATTGGATTTTTTACGAACACTAAAGCATCAAAAAACACACTACTTAGCATCACACTTTACATATTTTGTTTTGAAACTATTATTTTTCACCAAACCGATCTCTGAGGAACAAACTTTGCGTATTCGAACATTTAAAATATTTTCGATAGTGAGAAATGAACTTTGAGTATTTGAACGGTTAATTTTTTTTCGAACACTAAAGTATCTAAAAACAAGTTGTTTAGCATCGTACTTTACATAAATATGTTATGAATATTTTTTTCTGACCAAACAGGTTACTGAGGAATAAACTCTACGTATTTAAACAGTTAATTTTTTTGACGGCTTAAGTACCTCAAAACACACTGATTTGCATTGCACTTTACGTATTTTATTACAAAATTATTATTTCCTTTCAGCAAACTAGTTATTGAGAAACAAACTTTGCGTATTTGAACAACTAATTTTTTTTCAGACTCTAAAGTACCTCAAAACACACTGACTAGCATAATACTTTACCTATATTTATCACAAAATTAATTTTAGTTTTTCACTAATCCAACTATCGAAGAAAAAAATACGTGTATTTATAGATCTAATCTTTTTTCTAAATTTTAATATACTCTTCAAAATGAAAATATGAAGAAAAAAAAGAAGTAGGTAGAGGGGTAGGGGTGGGAGTATGTGGGGATGGGGGTAGAGGAGAGCGGGTAGGAGGTTTGGAGGGAAAGTTTATAGATAAGATAAGGAGAATGGTGACAAACACATACTTCAAATATCTCATGTCATATTTCAAAGTTTGAAATTCATGGGGAACAAGATTATTAAAGTTATTCATGGCGGCTTTAAAGTGGTCAAATTGACACAAGAAGACAATGACACGCATGGATTTGAACAATACTTTAATAGATGAAAAAAGCAAATCTAACTTATACATTAAATTATGTGATGAAACAAATTAATTTTTAGAGGTTGAATTTTAAAATGGAAAAAATACTCACTTGAGTAATTTGACTAATTTCAGTTAGAAATGAAAATAAAGATAAAAAAAATTAAGGAAAAAATTAATATTATTATTTAGAATCTCCCAACTATTTTAAATTCAACTCTATAATTACTTCCTATTGTTTTAACAACTTTCTTGTTGATAATTTGTGATGGTCTTCTGAAACACCTAGAGGTTTGCTGAAAAAGGGTTTGTGATGCGTACCTAAATTTTTTTCCAAACCCTAAAATACCCAAAACACATTAATAAGTGTCGCGCTTTACATATTTTGTCACGAAATTAATTCTTATTTGTGCAAGTCAGTTACTGAGGGTCAAACTTGGCGTATTTGAACAGTTAAAATTTTATCGATCCAAACCATAAACTACCCCACATTGTTTAGCGTCGCACTTTACATATTTTGCCACAGAATTATATTTTGTCCCAGGAATGTAGCTCAGTTGGCGAGCTAAGAGACATGAAGGATTTTCAAAATTGCAAGAAGGAGGTACCAGGTTCAAATCCCGGAAACTAATTAACATTCCCCCACCCCCACTAACATTTGCCTATCAAAAAAATATTTATACCAAACTAGTTATCAAGGAACAAACTTTGCGTATTTAAATAGTTAGAAGTTTTTTCCGAACCGTAAACCCCAAAACACATTGCTTATGGTCGCACTTTAGTATTTTGTCGACAAATTAATTTTTTCACCAAACTGTTTATTGAGAAACAAACTTCGTGTATTTAAACATATAAATTTTTTTGGACCGTAAAGTACCTCATAAAACCCTGCTTAGCGTTCCCGGCCTATACTTGTTCTCTAACGTAATTATTTTTTTCACCAACTCGATTAGTGAGAAACGAACTTCGCATTTTTGAATATTTTCAGACCCTAAACCCCAAAACACATTGTTTAGCGCTGCACTTTACATATTTTATTACGAAATTAATTTTATTTTTCACAAAACTGATTATCGAGGAACGAACTTTGTTTATTAGAACAGTTACAACTTTTTTGAACCGTAAAGTACTCGAAAAACACTGTTTAGCACCGCACTTTACGTATTTTGTCACAAAACTAATTTTATTTTTCACCAATTTTGTTTAAAATCAATTTTCCATTAAGATTAAAAGATGATAGCATTAAACAATATATTTTACAATAGTGGGACCCACCCAAGACACATGCATTTTTCTTACAAATTGAAAATCCTTATTTTTCTTACTCACGCATTGCTTGTAGGAGCCCACTAAAATGATTGTGGAGCCCACCTAAAAATTGGCTACAAAACCCCACTCCTAAGTTTTAAAATCAAACTGTTTTTGTTGACATTAAACAAGAATTCTTGCTATAAATACAATTAATGCTTCTCAGTGCTTTCAACAGACACTAAACAAACTTAGCTCCAAAAGAAAATTCAACACTGTCGCCTCATCACTCTTCCAAAACCAACATGGCTTCTTCCACCACCAAATTTGATTCAGACTTTTCATTTTTAGATGATATCCAACAATACCTCTTTGAAGATGATTCCACTACTCAAACTATTATTCCAAGTCCTAACAGTGAGAATAATGATTCAGACACAACTACAGCAGCACGTGTAACTCACGCACCTCCATCATGGAAGCATTACCGTGGCGTAAGACGTAGGCCATGGGGGAAATTTGCGGCGGAGATCAGAGATCCAAAGAAAAATGGTGCTAGGGTTTGGCTAGGAACTTATACAACTGAGGAAGATGCAGCTTTGGCTTATGACAAAGCTGCTTTCAAGATGCGTGGTTGCAAAGCCAAGCTAAATTTTCCTCACCTTATTAGCTCCAAATTGCCGGCGGCGAATGAGCCGGCGAGAGAGGTGGGATTGAAACGGTGCTCGCCGGAGCCTTCTTCGTCATCTGAGGATAGTTGTGAGTCACCACCACAAGGGTCAAAGAGGAGGACAGTGGATTTACTTAACAAGTTGGCTAAAAGTAGAAGCCAAGCTATTGTTAAAATGGCTTTTTCTTCTTCAATGGAAAATGATGTTGAGCAATGGGTGAATGAGTTGAATGATTGTGCTCTAACTTGGGTCTCTTAGTTTTTGTATTTTTTTTTTATAAGCAGTATTTCATTCACAGAGCACTAGGAGTGCTTCATCCCAACAAAAAAATTACAAATTGTTTAAGATCTCTAGTAGATTAGACCACTAATTGGCAATCCAAAAATTAGAAATAGAATTACTACCCCCTCTGTATACCAACCAACTCTAAGAGAAACTTTTGATGTGGATAATGACAGCTTCAATATTTGCACCCTCATTGCGAAACACGACGCCGTTCCTAACTGTCCAAATACTCATACAAACTGTTAACCAAATTAAGTATTTAGTCCTTTTCGCCGTCCTACCAAATTAAGTATTTAGTTTTTGGGTAATTGTAATTATTTTATGTGCAGTTCCCAAGTTTTTCTTAGTTTTTGCTGTGAGATTCATGATTTTTGCATATATAACCCCTTTAATGTTGTAACTTTTCCAAAGTATATCTTTGGATATATGAGTTTTACATATGTTAGAACTTATATGGAGATCTGATGTTAAGTTTATTTGGAGCTATTTTTTGATCCTTAATTTGCTCATAACAATGGTGTGCTCCTTCTGATGACTTTAGATAGAGTTAATTAATCACTTACTCTTTGTTAATCATATAAGAGCTAGACTGGTGTAGTTTTTGGTAATCGTATAGCTAGGTAGTTTTGGCTTTTGAGGTGTATCCTTCAATGGATTTGAAACATATTAATTAAACACTTGGACTTTAGATTATCCATTTCTTTGGCTTTTTAAGACATGATTGTTTGAGCCTTTTACATTCCTTCTTAAAAAGAGGTTAAAGTGTGTATATATATATATATATATATATATATATATATATATATATATATATATATATATATATATATATATATATATATATATATATAGAGATTTTTATTATGATGACTTTTATGATGAAGGGTGAGAAGAAAGCCGTCACACCATAGATCAAATCAAGAAATGGTTGAGATTAAAACAAAAAGTCAACGTGATAACTACCCACTTTCTAATCACAACCACCCATGTTGTGTTATAGGGTCCAGATTTACTCCTCTCATCTCTCATAATAAACACTCCTCTCACCTTATACACATCCTATATATATATATATATATATATATATATATATATATATATATATATATATATATATATATATAATAATGTTAGAACTAGAGATCATTAATGAAATTTCAAACTTTATTGGAAAAAAGTTGATTAGGATAGGTGATAATTATCTTCAATGCTTCAAGTTTATGATGGTAAAATGTTTGAAAATTGCTACCACACCCTCGTAAATAAAGCTAGCGCGGTGCAAGATCAAAAATCTATGGGGGTGAGAAACATGTTGGGGTTGGACAGTTAGGTAATTGTGGTTCGATGACGAATGCTGATATTAGAAAAAGGAAAATGCTAACTAGTGCTCTAAGGACATGGTTAAAGATCAATAAATATATTACAATTTTGTGAAACTTTTCTATCCAAAAAATTACTATTTATGATTCCTTAAGCTGGTTTAAAAGTCTAATTCATTATTTTTTTACGAAAGCCTACAACTTTTCAATATTGTAAATTTTGTAAATAGATTGACAAATGGTGAATGAGATTAAGTTCTATTTTGAGATCTAACAAAACCTTTTATGAAAATATACATCCTATTTTTTTTTGAGGCAATACACCCTATTTAAATACTATTTTATAATATTAATGTTAAATATGCCAAAAAATAATGTAGGTCAATGTCTTTAAATTAACAAAAAAATGTTAGCAAAATAATGACTTAACACAATGTACAAAAATTGATATAGTAATAATAGTAATTAAAAATATTCATATTTATTTAAATAGGTCAGCCTTGTTGGTTTAAAAGGATTTTATGATGACCTGCTTTTTTTAGCTAAATAAGCTTTTTTAAAAGTTTTGGGTCTTATCTATTTAAAAAAAACCTGATATTTTTAAGCAAAAGGAATTTATAGATAGAGAGACGTACAAGTCAACATAATGACAAACTAGTCAAAAAAAACTCTGCACAGAATCAACATGCATTACATCGAGCAATTCTCAGGTGGTCACAAATATTTGATCACACACACAAAACAGCAATAAATGCACTAATAAAATAATAATTTTGTGTTTCTCCCAAGTGCATTTATTGTTATTTTGTGTGTGTGACCAAATATTGTGACCAAAAATTTTGTGACCACTAAAGAATTCCCAACTTACATCATCCTAGCTAGGCAATTATTTACCACACTCCACACAATACATTCAAAGAATAAACGGTTCACAGATTCATTAAACTCAAACAAATATATAAAATGAGACACAAGGAGTAATTACGATTGTTTATTTTTTGACTTGATAATAACATGTTTTTAAATTTTCAAATACAAATGTGAAAGATCAAAATATGAAGGTAAATTATTGGTTGCCTTTGGAAAATTGTGGGTAATTTACATTAACCACTTAAAAGCTGACACATGGATTCATCTAATATTTATCACATAAATAAAGTGATATTAGTTTTTTGAAGTCATTACTATATTAATATTATTTACACATTCACCCCAATTTTAATAAATGCATTTGTCTTTTGATTTATCTTCCCTAAGTTTTGAGTAGAGATCCTATCAATTTCCTAAAATAAATTGAGGGACAATTACTAAAGTTTTTGGTATATTATTGCACATAAATGTAAAATACATGTCACATATTTAAGGGATGTGTAACAAATTATGGAGAGGCACCTTACAATGGCTTGGAATGCAACAAGTAGAGCACCATGGAGCATGGGATCACTTATATATTGAAGCACAAACTAACAATTGGTGGGAAGAAGAATAGCAAAATCTGTTTTATGGTTTGGGTAGCAGTTGTTTGGGTTATTTGGGTGAACCGTAACCGTGTTGTATTTAAAGGGGGCTACCAAATGTAAATCTAATGTTACATCAAGTCAAAGGGCTTATTTGGGGGTGGATAGCTAATAGAGTAGTAGACCAAGGGTGGGTAGATTTTGAGAAATGGATTAATAACCCTTTAGCGTCTTTGAAAATGTTCTCGCAAAAATGTGAACAACAAGATTTGCTTGCCCCTCAAAAATTTAGTAATTGACTCTCAATTTCTTTTGAGAAATTGAGACAATCGATCTTCACCCCTAAGTTTCACATTGGAGAAAAGGAAAGGGAAAATCACATAAATGCATCTCCTCTTTTTTTCTTTACCAAATAAATGCATCTACTCTTTATCACATAAATACATCTCATTTTCATTCGGATATAAAATGAGCCAAAAAAAAAAAAAACTTTCAGATTGTAATTGGAATTGGATATGGGTATGTTGTTATTCTACAATATTCCATTTGAGAATTTTTTTTAGCTATCAACGTTTAACGTTCAACATTTATCTTTTATCTTTTAACTATTAATATTCTATTTGAGTAACTTAATTTTTTTTACAGATAAAGTACAGAAATTATTTCTAAAAATAAAATATGGGAAACACTTTTTACACCATTTAACTTTATTATTAATTATACTATAAAAAACCTTTATTATTAATTAAAAAAATATATATGGGAATTTTTTACAGCATTTAACTTTATTAACTTGTAACAAAAAAGACTTTATTAACTTACTTTCCTTACTGTAGGAAATAACAAATGTTAAAATGGCAAGAAATGACTTCTCCAGGTTTCGAAGACACACCCTCGAAGTCAAATCTAGCGCGTTTTACACACTGGGTCGTAAAGAGAACATTTTTTGTTAATTACCATAAGGAAATAAGGTTCAATATCCTGCCATTCGAACTAAGCGAAGCCTTTTGTGAATAAATTGAATCAATTAGCAAAATTGTCTCTTATAAATTGGAAAAAAGTACATGTTGAATGCTAATGTTCTCTTGTTTCTTATAAACATTAACTATATAAGATAAGATAAACTTGTTTGATTTTTTTTTTGACGTTTGACTTGAGAAGACAAATACATGGACGATATTCAAGGCTGGCTTGCATGCATAACATTCAACACTCCGTTAATTATTATTATTATTATTATTATTATTATTATTATTATTATTATTATTATCCAACGTGAAGACTCTTTGGGAAGATAAATCAAAGAATAAATTTATTTATTAAAATTATAGTGAAAATTAGGGCAAATTGCCCACATTTATCTCAAGGCAACCTAGGGGTCACCTAAATATGAGTCTTATTACAACTAGTCTTACAACTAGTCTCATTTTTGTTTGTTAAATTTAGAGAATATCATGATAATTAAAAATTATAACCGAATCAACAAAAAAGGCATTTATACTAAATATGAGTTAAACATTATTAAAGCTCCTCATCAATTCCAGGAGCCTTCTGAACATCAATGCTTCTTCCATTAGATCACTGAAGCATATCAATTTAAACACCTTAAACAAAATAAAGATGAAATTGTTCAAATACATAGTACAAAACATAAGGCGTACACAGCAGCTTTAAAATGACCTCAATGACCAAAACGAATAATTCTAAATTTTGTAAGGATTATTTTTTAAAAAAATGATTTTGCAGAGACCAAAATGAAAAAATTTAAATTTTGCAAAAACCATTTTAATTTTTTTTTATAAGGACCAAAATGAATATCTGCTATATTTACCGAACCAAAATAATATTTAAACTTTTAATTTTTTATAATTTGCACACAATCCAAATGTTAACAAAGTAACCATAGACGACGTCAAAAGGTGATATTGACTTTTTTTTTGCGTAACAACTTAGAATAATCTATCACACTAATAGTATATAAAAAGTACATTATTCCCCCGTAAAAAAATACCATTGTTCAAGTTGAAAACCCAAAAAAAAATGATTAGTAAAGATGAAAAGCCAAAATCAAATTAGACTTACAAAATAGTGCAACTTGGAGAGTGGGTCCCGCTTCACTATTTACCCCCACACAATTCAATTGGCAACAATACAATTAATTTAGGGCTTTTATTTTTCCCACCCCCTCGTTATCAATCTCACCCCCATAATTACCCAAACGGACAAAAATACCCTTAAAAATTTACAAAAATTACATGGTTAGTTAAAAAAAAAATTAAAAATTTCGGAATTACCTCTAAAAAAAGGTAATTCCGGTTCAAAAAATAATGGAATTTCGGATTTATCCTGTAATTAGAAAAGATTTTGAATTTACTCGAAATGAGGTAATTCGGTTCACATTTGTGAACCGGAATTACCTATTTCTGAGGTAATTCCGAAAATTACAATTTTTTTTATTTTCAATTATTAAATTTTTTCGGAATTATTAATATTTTTTATTTCGAACGAATAATTTAGGCTAAAAAATCGGTTTTCGGGCAACATACTCCGATCGTAATGAAACTACAGCTATTAAATCCGAAAAAAATCAAGAATCAAGAATCAAGACTCCCCTAGAAGGGACTTCTTAAGGGATTACGGCCTCAAAATCCCAAATTTCATCGTTTACTATTTTTTACGATTTTTTTAAATTTTTCATAGTCTCCAAAAAATCTAACAAAATTTGTATAGCCTTATTTTGGTTTTGTTAGATTTTTAGTGGTGTTTTTATATTTTTTTAGAGTAGTTTTGACTATTTTTAGTAGCATTTTAGTAATAAAAATTAAAACAAATCGTATATATACGCACTGCGCGTCCTGGATTGGCCCGGGATGCCCTAGATGTCGCCCGTTCACCTACTTCACTTTGTTAGTTTTAGTCATTTTTAGATATTTTGGATCCATAGTTGTATTTGTACTCCTATTTTATGTTGGACATTTTATATATTTTGACGTATTGTTATTTAAATCGTAAATCGTTCGTATCGTATTTCCAAAATAAAACGCGTTTAAATCTTAATTTAATATACAAACTTTTTAAAAAAAAAAATTAAAAAAATTAAAAATTTCGGAATTACCTTTTTTAGAGGTAATTCCGAAATTTTTAATTTTTTTTGAACCGGAATTACCTCTTTTAATTCCGATTTTTTTTTTTAAAAGACAGGGGTAGTATTGGGTTTTTTTGAAATATGGGGGTGGGATTGATAACGAGGGGGTGAGAAAAATAAAAGCCTTAATTTAGTCAAGTCAATGCATTGCAAGTTGATTATGTGTAGTCAATTGCAGAGCAAACCGCATGGAGGCACTAATAGGATTTATTTGTTTGACACTTTGACTCTAAAAAGATCAAAATATGAGTCATATGTACTACAATAATGTTATGTGGCAAAAAAATTCAGTCAAAAATAGACAAAAATCAATTTACAACACCAATTAATTAAGTTTTTTAGATCATTAGCCAACCTGTTTTTTCACAGTTTTCGAAGCGTTGATTAAAAATTTGGTTAATTGATCACTTGGTTAATGAACCCATGTCTTTCATTTCACATGGCAGGGAAATTAATGCATCATTAAATAATTGTCATTTGTTTTTTTGTGTATCACGGTCCAATGCATGTTTTTGGGATACATCGAAAACTCATTATGCATGAACAACAAAAAAAATTAATTTCATTCACTATTCAATACGTCGTCTATCTTTATTATGCTGGAATAATTCCGTAAGAAAAAACTGTTTATACAAGACCAATTAATGGTAAGGGAGACTTCGTGTCTCATTGTCTTGTGTTTTTTCCAATAATGGTAAGGCAAATTTTTGCTTTTTTTGTCAATTGGGAAGACTTTTCAATAATGGAGTAAAAGAGTCATAGTATTATTATTCCTCAGAGTCGGCCCAATTTATTATTATTTTTATATAATTAAAGATATATTGACCCGAAGTACCTCAATCATGTACAATATAAAGGGTTCATTAAAACCTCCACCGCCTAAAACTCAAAGAGAAAAAGACTCGAGAAAAAAAAAAGAATACCCTAAAAATTCACACTGCATAGTCAATTTCATTACAAATCATGATACACAAGTTCGTTTTCTGCTAACTAGTAAATTCCCCTTCTGCTAACATTAGTTTGGCTTCATTGCCGAAATTGTTAGGCTGAATACCATATCTTGGATTTGAACTCGAAACCTCACAGTTGCGTGTGTGATTTTTCAGTGGTAACCACTTTCGTCTACGTATAAAATAAAATAAATAGTAGATACCATCATCATCTGCTTGTTGTAATTAAATTAGGCTGCTACATTCAAGGCTTAAGGTGCCACCAATTGCAAGCTACCTCCTCTTTGCCACCAAATCAAAACCAAGATCATCTCACCCCTTGAAAATCATAACATTGTCCTTGAAAATCATAACATTGTGTGTTGTACACTTCTGCCAAATTTAGTAATCACCTTCATAACAGAGCTCTTGCTTCCATGTTTTAATTTTGTGCCTTAGTTAATGTAACTTAAGCCCTAGGTTTAGGCCTCAAAATAAAAAACTATTTTCTATTAATAAAAAGGGTATTATTTTTCGTACCCCCCAAATTCCCTACCACACCCCCATAATTTCCCAATTGGACAAAAATACCCCTGAAAATTTACAAAAATCACATTTCACATTTCACATTTCACAATTTCGGAAATAGTAAGTAAATTCGAATGAGATTTTCGGAATTACTAGGTAATTCCGAAAAGAATTTCGGAAATACCTCAGAAGTGAGGTAATTCCTGGTCGAAATATGAACCTAATTACCTCACTCGAGGTATTTCGAAAATCTTTTCTAATTACCTAGTAATTCCGAAAATCTCATTTTTTTTTTCAATTTTTAATATTTTCTATTTCTAATTACATTTATTTTTTTAACAGTGGCGAGTAGACGATCAGACAACGTAGAGCGAGCAGAGTCTTGGGAGCAAAAGACCGCGGCCGACGGCGAGCACAAGATTCCGGGGAGGCGTGAGTAGCGAGACTCCTTCCGGACACTTTACAGAGGCTCAGAGCTGCTGGGCATGCTTCTGAGCGTCAGAGGCGCGAGAGAGCCCGTGCCAGAGTGGTAGAGATGGTTGAGCTCGAGCCTCGGCCCTCACCCCAGTATGAGCGGCGGATACAAGACCACCACCCCGACATGAGTACCATATGTGGCACCAACAGAGCACCCGAGAGATGTATCATGACGGTTGGGAGGCTTTGGAGGAGGTTCGGGAGGAGGAGGTTGAGGAGGAGGATGTTCGGGAGGAGGTTGAGAGAGGGGGAGGTTCGGGGAGGAGGAGGTTCACACTGCCCCGGTGTGGAGCACACACCCTTATATTTACACCGGGATACGCCCGCTGCGCGTCTTGGATAGATAGAGGCGAGGTAATATTTTAATTTTTATTTTAATTTTACTTAACAACAATTAATTACTTATTTTTAATAACGTTTGGTTTAATTTGAATTTTTTCAAATTTCGGAAACTAAAGGTTGTATCTCACGTAAGTTTTCTAAAATTAGACCTCATCGACCACCACCCACGGTGCAGAGCAATCGTTGCGTCGGCTAAGCTTTACGAGTTGGACATCACACTTCTCGAGGGAATCAACCATGAGTTGATATCGCTTTTGTGGAGAGGTGGCATCCCGAGACTGTTCATTCCACATGCCCTTCGGGGGAGATGACGATCACCTTGGATGATGTGGCCCGTCGCTCCACCACTTGCATTGGATGGCACCCCATTGGACCACAGGCCAGATTTTGATTCTGTTGAGGCTCTTCACATGGCTGTGGATCGGGCAGCTACAGAGGATCCCTAGAGCACCCATTTCGGGTAATGCTCCCTCTGCGGACAGGATCATACAGGGGTTGCTGATGTATCAGATTCGGGCGCGGACATTTTGGCGGGCTAGTAGATTGGCGGGCTACCACGGAGAGTGCGATCCTGATTACCTTCCTTGGTACAGTCAGGTAACCAGGGTGCGTCTTACTCCGGTGCTGCACTCCACGTGCAGAGCGAGCCACGGCCCCACTCGGGATCCACCATATCATCGAGAGCCCTCTTTGTCCCAGAGACATATGAGGAGAGAGTGCAGAGAGCATTTGCAGATTGACCGGGATGCCTTAGATGTCGCCCGTTCACCCACTTCACGTGCTTATTTTCAGTCATTGTTAAACATTTTGGACCCATAGTAGTTGTATTTGTACATTATATTTTTTTTATGTTGCTCATTTTATATATTTTGACATATTGCTATTTAAATCATAAACCGTTCGTATCATATTTCCAAAATAAAACGCGTTTAAATATTAATTTAATATACAAACAAAAAAAAATACAAATTTCGGAATTACCATTTTTAGAGGTAATTCCGAAATTTTTTAATTTTTATGAACCGGAATTACCTCTAAAAAAGGTAATTCCGAAAATTTCATTGTTTTTTGAACCGGAATTACCTTATTTTGAGGTAATTCCGAAAATTTTAATTTTTTTTTTTTTTTAAAAAACACAGGGGTATTATTGGAATTTATGGAAAAATGGGGGTGTGGGAGGGAATGAGGGGGGTACGAAAAATAACAGCCTAATAAAAAGGCCACAAATTTAGTAATCACTGTTTCGTCTACAGCTCAACCAGTTGAGTACCCTTGTTGCAGCCTCGAGGTCGTGTGTTCAAAACCAATTAAAGGCATATCTAGGCCATTTAGATTTTGTTATTCCCACCTCATATAAAAAAAAATTGAAAAAAAATAATTCCCGACTGGATTTGAATCAAGAATAGATGCAGGTTCCAAAGCTTCTTTTTTGTTGGTTCAATGATCACTTCAATGCTTTCAAAAAAATGAATGTGTTCACTAGTTAGGTAATCTAAATCCGTGATCTCATTTTGGAACTTGAAATCTTACATAGTAGAGACTAATCCCTCCTTCAAGAGATTTAACACTACTGCATGCCTAAGGCTTGATTCGAATCCATGACCTCGGTTTAACCGGAAGAGACCTCTGTCATCTCATTAAAAACCAAAACTGTAAACACAAGGGATCGAACCCGTGACAATGCATTGGCACTGCAAATGCCTTACCACTCGGCCATCTTAAGTTTGTGATAATTGATACAAAAACAAGTATATATATAACATGTAGATTATGAAAGACCGTGGATGTTTTTAGATGCATTGATAATTTGCTATTTTCGGTCGATGTATAGATTAATCATATATTTGTATATATCTTCCTTATATATATATATATGGTAGTTTAAAGTATGATTTATAAGATATTTTGAAGTACAATTTTTATTAATACATTAAGTTTTACATCTATGAAATTTATAAATCAAAGTATAGTTTTTCGCGAGCTTAATAGTAAATTAAGTTTTTATAAAATTTCTAATCAAGACCGAGTTAATGGCCATGCGGTTTAACTGTCGACCCTTTCGGTCTGACCCTTAACCCAGTGACCCGGTACCTTCATCGAGTCGGTCACCGGTCTGAGTTTTAAAACATTGGTGTGGATGATCAGGATGTTCCATACCACATTCAATTATCATCTCACAGTTATGGTTAATGTATTTTCAAAACTTTCTAATCAAATCTTTCGCATAAAATAAGGATCTACAATTGAATTCCTATTAATTCATTTGAATTCCCAATTAAAACTTCCTAATTAAAACTTCCTATTAATTCAATTGAATTCCCAATTAAAACCGAAAAAACCAATTGAATAGAAATATTCTTTTACCTGAGATACATAGGTAAGCATATATTTTCTCGGAGGAAAAAATAATTTATTCCAGTAGCGACCAGACAACAATCTATTGGTTACATAATAAACAAGCTTAAATCAGCATGAATCTGCCAAAATAGTTTTTTTACGATTTCTTCCTTCGCTATCACCGTGTCCACCTTGATTCATTGCAGCCAGCTCCTCCCACTCAGATAGTATTTAAAACCTTAAAGATTCATATGGTGGTTATCAAAGAGAACCTATATCAAATAGTTTTCTTTCAATTATTTTTATGATGTGTATCAAGTAACGTACATCAATAGTTTCATAATTTCAAGAACCAGCCTATGTTTCCATGGCACATATCACACAGATACTTTCACACAACGCGTAAGATTCATCATTTTATGTTTTCGTTAATGTTATATCACTAAGAAATAAAAAATAAAAATTGTTGTTATCATAGACAATTTTCAACTACATGAAATATAGGAAACCTTACGCTGTATATATTTGATCCCTCTCTTATCATAGACAATTCTAATGTTATATTTTTGTTTATCATTTACAGGGGTGTGCTTGAAGTAAACCTTAATTCATAGTTAGGTAACTACAATGTGATGATGACCCAAGTTATAGGGGTACGGTGGGCTTGGTTTTTTATATTATTAGATTTTCAAAGCTTCTGTCCTATCCTTAAACTGACTTTGCTTTTGCAAGTATACATTGTCAAAGTGTGATCAAGTTTATTGTTAATTTATTGTTTCACTTTTTAGTCTTAAACTAATTTTCATTGAATTTTCCTACATGCATGGTTAAGCACTGGTTATGATAGAAATGAGTAGGTTTTAATGTATACAAAGGATATTTTAGCAATCTAAATTTTTATAAACTATTAGTACCAATAGAATTTTCTATCAACATAGCATACTAAATGGGAAGAAATAGCAGCTACAATTTTTAGACCAGTCATTGATGTTGTGTTAGTTTCAAAATAAGTATTTTGATCTCAAATTACAAAAAAAAATGTAGCTCTGCTGAGTTTAAAAATTTGAATTTGTTTTTAAAATGCCTAAGTCTAAAAACTATAATATTAGAGTCCGTTTGTTATGACTTATTTTTTTAAAAAATCAGTTTTTTTTTTAAAAAAAAATAATCACTTATGACGACATGTTGTCTGTTTGTTACAAATTCTTAAAAAAATAAAAAGCTGAAAATAATCTAAAAACTGCTTCATATGAGAAGCTGTTTTGAGTAGCTTATCAAGAAAATCAGTTTTTTAAGAATGATTTTTTTTAAAATAAGTGATTTTCAGTATGTTACTCAAACATAAAACAACTTCTCATTTTCTCAAAAATATCTAAAAACTATAATATCTAAATTATGTAACAACAAAATCACTTATTTTTTAATCTGTAACAAATGGGCCCTTATGATAAACTCTAATTAAGTGCATTTTTAGATATGTTTTTGAATTACTTTTAGAACAATTATTAGCAGTTATATGAATCATTGACTTACATTTGCTATTTATTTTTGCAGAGAAGAAGATAATGTGAAAAGAACAAAAATTCAATCTAATGGCACTCAAATCATCAATTATATATATGGGCTAGCAAATATAGAATTGGGGTGTGGATATATTAAAAAGAAAGGCTCAAATCCAAAGAAAGAATTGTGGCTGAAGAAAAGAAGGAATTGGCACGCAACCCTAGGAGGAATTTAAAAAGGTTTGCACTTTGCAGTAGGCCTGGACAACGGGCGGGTGTGGGCGGGTTCGGGCCCAAATTAGGCATCCGGACGCAACCGCGGTTGAAAAAGCTAGGCCCAAATCCGCCCAAATTAAGGTTTCGGTTTTTGCGGGTGCGGGTTTCGGTTTGGGCGGATCAATCGGTTGGGTTGGCACGGGTTGGGCGATGAAGGTGGGAGCGACGTTGTGTAGGAGGAGGTGAGGAGTTAGCGTTCGCCTTCAGAGTTGTTTTTTGCTTCGAGAGTTGTAGCGGTGTGAGTGTCAAAGATGAAATTGTGAGGTGAGTTGTTTTCACGTTTCGGGTTTCTTCACCGAGGTGAGTTGTTTTCTATTTTCTCCTCTTTGTTTGTTGTGTTGTGTGTGTATTAAAAATTAAAAAAAAATAATGATAAGAGTTGAGTTGTGAGTGAATCTGTTATTTGTGAATGAAATTGAATTTCAATTTCAAGGTTCTCACGTGTGTACGACCGTAAGCGTGCGTGAGAGAGAGATGGGACAAGAGAAGGCTCAAGCAAGCCCGCGCACCGCCGCTATGCTCTCGGATGATGTGACTATGTGTCTTGCCATAAACGTGTTTTTGTCACGGTGAGAGTAATATAAATTAATTTTTATCATATTTTATAATTTACATAAACTAAACCGATATAGTAGTATAACATCGGGCGAGTTTGGGTTTCGTCTTCGTGATTTTTGGTCCAACCGAGCCCGCCCAATTTAACCCAAATGTAACCAATCAGACCCAATTTAACCCAATTAAAACCATTTGGACCCATTTTTGGACTCGGTTTTTTTCGGGTCTGCGGGTATTTTTGCGGGCCGGGTTTTTTGTCCAGGCCTACTTTGCAGCATGAAAGGAGAGGAGACGTGAATTGAAGAAAACGGCCGCACAGTAACGGAGGGAACCACGCACCTGACACACAGATGCATAGACGGTGAGAGAGGAAGATTTTGGGTACCGTTTTTGACACCGTGAGAGAAACTTTGGGCGAGAAAAAAAAGAGATCAAGACTCGAATAATAATTCCTCTAATTTCCGGGTTATTTTTATCTCTGTAATTCATGACTCTAATTTCTATTTTGTTGTTCTTGATTATTATGGATACCTAAATCCTCTTCTAGGGTCTTAGGTGAATCTTGTATGATTAGATACCTTTTTTTTATGTTCTACTTTCTAGTTCGAATTCATGTTTTTATTTTAATTGATATTGTCCTATTGTTTTTATCACAGGATTAGGATTAACTACCCTTTGCATGTTTATAATCAATTAGTTGATCAAATGATCCGCATCTTGCAATTAGTTGGTGGACCTATAGGATAATTGGGGCTATAATTAGGGCATGACCAAACTTTAATTTAGTCTTCCAGTCATTCAACCTTTTTGCTCTTTATGCTTTTCCTGAATTTAAATTCTTGCATGACCAAACAAGGGTTAATTTAGGAAAAAGAATATTAATCGCGAATGACCAAACGGGTTAATAGTTTTAGTAAAGGGATTGGTAATTAAATAGAATAAGGGAATTCAGGTAGAATTTGACATCAGGGAATCAAAGCTTGCAAGTGAAACTGTGACCCTAGGCCTCTCTTCATTTAGTAAATCTAGCATTTTAATTATCGTTATTTATTTCTTTTTATTTTAGTTTATATAATCTTTAAATTATTGTTTCGTCTAAACAATATATAATCTTGACTAGTTTAGTACTTGTTAATTAATCCTTGTGGACACGATAATCTTTTATACTACTTCTGCGAAAGAGTACACTTGCTCTAAGTGTGTCTTTGACGCAACACCTTACATAGAAACTATTTGTGACACTAATGAGCAGTTACATATGGGTATAGGAGTGAATTTGTATATTTCTATTGACCTGTTTTAAGAGAATGAGGACAATCTAATTGTAGAATTTAATTTGTCAACCCTCTTAGTTTGTCACAGATAATGAGATACTACCACATAGCCTGAGGAAAATCTAATTGTACCATTTATAAAACGCAATTTGTCAGACATATTATACACAATCAAGAGATTTGACGCAAAAATACATTGTAGGAAACACGTAGACAAAGATGTAGAAGAGAAAGCCAAGTACATGTTTACAGCATGAGAAGAATAATTGTAATTGAATGAACAATCGCATGTTACAGAGCTCTCAAAGCCTTTAAAAATAATGTACTTATTGATGGATCAATTACATATGTTTTAATCTGGATTAAGTTAATAATATTCAATAATGTGCTTCTTAAATTTGATATGCAATAGGGGATAAAAAAAGGACACTATAAAAAAAAGATACTATAGATTATAGATGAGAACAACGATACTTAATATGTACAATAATGATAGGATGCAAGTAATATTTCATTAACAATTCATAAATACAGTTGGCTCTTCTTTCTGTAGATAAGGTGTCTATAGAATTCCTAATCAAACAAGATTTAATTATGAAAGACATGGGTTGTTTCTCAAAATTTTGTTTGCCACGTGTAGTGTCTACATTGCTCAAGATGGTATGACTACCAAATGCATAGAACAAATATTTGCAATTCTATGTGTAGAATTTTGGAGATGTGTTCAAATGAATGACTAAAAATTATTATACAATAGTAAAATAAAATTAAAAGAATTTAAATATATTTTAAAATTGAAAAGAGATCAATAAAAATTAAAAAATATGTATCAAAATGAAATATTAAATATGCATAAAATAAAATAAAAACTAATAATTAATGTTTTGTTGAATGAGTTCGAGACTGAGGCATGAAGGGTATCGACATCCCCAAATCCTTCCCCAGGCCAATACTAGTTTTCCCCATGAAACTCAAGTCGTGGTACTAGGAAACCATTTTAGGCTTTTAGATAGTCAAGAGACACCCCCTCCCATTGGATAGTCAACAACTATTTTTTGCTTTTAGATAATAACCCAATGTTCTCATTTTTAATAGTTGTTTCTCCTAAATCGTTACTTCAATTTCTTCCGTTTATAGAATTTATCGGAACATACTAAATACCCACAACGGTATTTTCGAGATTATGGAATATACATATTTTAATCAAAAATTAATGTATATAATTGACTAAAATAATTATATTTAAATCTATAAATGCAAAATATACGGGAGAATTATATTATATAACATAATGATTTTATAAAGGACAATGTACAAAGAAATACAAATGCATCATATCACATAATCCACGAAAGCATACAACTGCATTTTTTTTAAGTCCGAAACAACGAATTCAAATGTTATGTTAAAAGAAAATGTATACTACGTCTACATTACACGGGTGATATATTAGTATATATATATATATATATATATATATATATATATATATATATATATATATATATATATATATATATATATATATATATATATATATATATATCTAAATGGTATTTTTTTTCCTTTTGAAGTTTGCTTTGAATTTCGATCACTCAGAATTAATTTTATTTAATAGCTATTTTCTAAAATTTTTATATTTATTTATTATTTATTAATATTTAATAGTATTAATAATAGGCAATGCACGTGTAACCGTTTTGCTACCCAATTTTTCTTTTACCAATACTAACATAATACTCGTGCATACGGACGGGTGTTGTCATGTTATTATTATTAATAGAACTAGATATAATTTAATTAATCTGAACATTACCCCGTGAATATTAGAAAACAAAATTGTATTAAAGATTCAAATTTTCCAAATTGTAATATTTACCGTAGAGACTAAATAAAACTTATTGATAGAGAAAAATGGAATATTAAAAATGAAGGAGACATGTAGATGAAATTAAAGTAGATATATTGTGAACAATATAAAATGAGATAGAGTTAGAGGAAGAAAGAGGACGATAGAGTGAAAAAGTTTGAAAAAAGTGCGAGAGAGTGGAAAAGTTTGAAAAAATATGTGTGAGAGATTGAAAAAGTGAAAAGGTTTGAAAAAGTAAAAAAACTAAAATTACATAAATATCCTAAAATTATTTAGTTGGGAAAATGGTAAGATTGATATTTTGGTAGTAGGTTCATGATATAAATAGATAGTAGAAGCCTGAAATGTTTGATGTTGACATATGTTCGCGTGTAATATTTTACGTATATTTGAGAATACGCATAACGGTCAGCAGGTTGTTTTTGTTGAGGGCCAAACTTTTTTTTAACCAAACAGGCCTCAAGCCTTGAATTTAATATTAAAAAAGAAAAAGAAAATAACAATAGTGCAAGGGGGGACTAGACCAATATCTTTGGCAAAAGATATATATTTTACATTGCTTGGGAATCAAAGTTAATGGTAGTTTATAAACATCCACATATCTTTAATCAGTGACGTATCTAGGGTCCGGGTCTAGAGTGGTCAGACTATTTAACCAAATAACATTTTATATTATTATAAATAAAAGTAAAGACATAATTGTTCAAAGGCTTAAAGGTATATTTAGTCTCTGCAAAAATCACAATAACCCAGTTTCGTCCCTGCAATTTAATTTTTTTTAAAAAAAGTCTTTGCAAATACCAAACGCTTCTAGTTTGGTCCCTGCTGTTAACTTCCCATCTAAAAATGCTGACGTCACTAACGGAGATGACGTCAGCAGTGACATCACTGCTACATGTAACCATTTAATTGGTCCTTTGTGCCACGTGTCACTAAAGGTCACGTTATCACTCCATGTCACTAATGCCAAGTGGCACTGACCTATGCCGCATTAGTAGCCAATGAGTGGCTGCCACGTGGCACTCACACATGGCAAAGTGGGGCAATTGTTGTTACTAAAAAAATTAGGAATTTTGGAGAATATGATTGTTGAACTCATGACCCCAAAGTGACACACTCACCCCTTAACCACTAAACAACCAAACGAGTTGTGTCTATTTACCCAACTGTATATATTTATATTGTATAAATGCTAATAAAAAAAGAAAAAAAAATCTGCAACAATCAGGAATGCATCTTCAACCTGTAGATGCGTTTCATACCAAAAAACTTCCAACCTTCGAATCTGAAAAATTGAACCCAACATTTTGAAACCCAAAAACTTAATAATTTGAACTAATTCGATTTTGATTTCGTTTTATACATCAAATTCAATTTATTCAATTTTGATTTCGTTTAATTTCCAGTTCTATGGCGATAATTGAAGATTTTGGGCTTCAATTATGATATTCTTTCGTTTCTGAAGATACAGATCTAAGTTTTTTGCAATTGAAGATCTTCGTTTTCTATCTTCATAAATTCAGATCTGCTCATTGTTTCTTTTCCATCTCTCTTTTTTCGTTTTCCAATCCAATCTCCATTGTTCTGTTGTTTTTCGTTTGGTTTGTGAATCTTTGAAATGATCCATATCTGATGAGTTTCGTTTACTTTCTGTAGATTTTGTGGGTTTTGTTGTTGTTTTGAAGATGAAGATCGTTGTGTTGTGTGTGGTTTCCATCGATTTTGTGATTTTGCTTTATTGCAGATGATAGTGAACAGTGAAAGTTTGAGTTAATTTCTGCAGATGATGATGAAGATGAACGAATGGTTGTTGCAGTTTTTTTATTATTCGCATATATATATATATACCGTTGGGTTATCAAACACAAATAGCTCATTGGTTTAGTGGTTAAGGCGCAAGTTTGTTAGTTGTAGGTTCAATACTCATATGCCTCAAAATGTTTAATTTTTTTAGTAACAGTAGTTGCCCCATTTTTCCATTGAGTGCCACGTGACAGTCACTCATTGGCTACTGATGTGACATGTGTCAATGCCACTTGGCATTAGTGACATGGGGTGATGACGTGACCTTTAATGACACGTGGCACATAGGACCAATTAAAGCAGAATACATCAATATCAACTTTATCAAAGTGGCATAATGTGAACTCCAATGAGTATCAACTGCTTGTTTAAGAGACTAGTTTCTTGATTCAAACCTTGTCCGCTAGGAATTTCTCCTTTTCCCAATGCCTCCATGACATTCATAAATTGTCTCTCATGAAGCATGTCAAGTTCCATTGTGTGTTGTTTTGTAACGTTGCAGCTAGAGCATGTTTTTTTCCTTGTTGCTCGTGGAGTGTTGTGTTTGTGAGGGAGAGTGTTTGGAGTTTTCGGTTGGCCTAAATGAGTTTTGGGCTTAGCTCGTGGTGCAGATAGTAGAGACTAGGTTGGGGAAGATGTGCAAAATAAAAAACATATAGGGTCAAAAAAATTACAATATACCCATCAGTGAGATTTTTACAAGTGGAGGGTTGCACGCCCTTGTCTTTAATCCATCAATGTGCCTTTTAACTAAAAACGAAACTGTGAAGGCTCACATACTAAAGCGAACAATACCTCAAACACATGTTGGAACTTGAGGTCGGCACATTGGTGCACCAAAGTAAGGAACCACTGACCGTTTAGCCCTCTTGACCAAAAAGTATCACATTGCTTGAGAATCAAGGTCAATGATAGTTTATAAACACCCACATTTTTAACCCACAAAAGACAAAATTGTAAAGGCTCGCATCACATGTGAGCCAAAGCGGATAATTAATACCTCGAAAAACGATGTCTATGGAGCCAACAGAGTGAATAGAGAGGTGTTATACCAACAAGTCTATGGAGCCAAAAGTAAAGTTTGAGCTTCTAATGATTTCCCGATATGCACATGCACCGAAATGGGTCACATGGACCAAAAACTCCGCTATAGAATAATCAATTGCAACTAGCACCTTCACCCGTGCGTTCACTACAAGAAAAATGGGATTTTTTGGTGGATTTTTCCGCCAAAAAACACCCAATTCCGCCGCAAATGCAGGTGTTTTCGGCGGATTCTTCCGCTGGTAAAAGGCTGGTGGCAACGTATTTTCGGCGGATTTCCCCCGGTACTTTCCGGCGGAATTTTGGATTTTTTGGGGGATTTTTCCGCCAAAAAATTGTTTTCCGCCAAAAAAAATTTTTATTTTTATTTTTTATAAATCCGGCGCAAATACCCTAATTTCCGCCAAAAAATTTTTTATTTTTTTTAAAACAAATCCGCCGCAAATACCCTAATTTCTGCCGAAAAAAACTTTTTTTTTTAAAAAAAAAATTAAAAACATTTTAAAAAATTATATAAACGTTTTTTAAAATTAAATAAATTTTTAAAAAAAATATATAAATAACATATTTAAATTAAAAAACTCAAATAGTAATAACAAAATAAAATGTTTTTTAAAATTAAATAAATTTAAATTAAAAATATAAATAGCATATTTAAATTAAAAAACTCAAATACCAAATAATAAACATCCATAATCAACCAAATAATAAACATTCATAATCAACTAAATAATAAACATCCATAAATTAAAATCTAACAAATCACTCTGATATCCATAATAATAAATATCCATAATCAAATATAAAACTACTAAGGTGCGTCCTCATCCGAGTCATCTCTGTGATAAAAGTTAGCACCTCGTGCTGGTTCATCACCTAACAAAGCAGCCTCTAACGCACTATAATTTAGATCAAAATTATTGAAGAGATGGGGTGATTCTTCTTTGGGGATCTTCTTTGTTGGGGTTGACATTTACCGCTGCTTGAGGTGGTGGATCAGTCTTTGGGAAGATCTTGGGGTGGAGGAGGATACTGCTGTCGCTGGGGTGGTGACGTGTGTTGGCAACGAACTAAAAGCGATGGGAAGCAAGCACTGCATGAATACATGACAATCATGACTCTTTATCCCATGCAACTTCCCATTATCCACATCCGCACATCTAGATAAATTGGAAGAATAACCGTCTGGCATTTTCAACTCTTTTATCCACTGATAAACTGATTTCGCTTCTTCCTTAGATAAAGTATAGTTGGCTTTGGGTTTCAATGTCCTAGTACCTTGCTCAACCAACAACAAATCCTTTCGTCTACAAAAATGAGCTATGTCCTTCCTAGCTTTCTCATTGTCTTTCGTTTTACCTTTCACGTCCATGACAGTGTTAAATATGTTATCAAAAAAATTCTTCTCTGTATGCATTACATCCAGTTGTGTCTCGATGAGATTATCTTTCCAATAGGAAGTTCCCAAAAGATACTTCTCTTTGTCGGTTGTGCCATTGCCCATAGCCTTACGGACGAGAAACAACACCCGCTACGACTTCCATTGGAGGGATGTCTTTAACACTGTCCCAAACTTCCTCTGGTGTCAAACTATGAGGAGGTCCACTTGTTTCAACATGTCCCTTGATGAATGCATATTTTCGCTTTCTAAATGGGTGATCCATAGGTAAGAACCTACGATGCGAGTCAAACCACGAAGTTTTCCTCCGTATTTAAGAGTGAAAGCCCTTGTGTCAACCATGCAAATCGGACACGCCATCTTACCATGTGTTCCCCATCCGCACATGACATTCCATAGGCGGGAAAGTCATTAATTGTCCACATCAAAGCCGCCTCATTCGAAATTTTGTTTGCGTGTTTGCATCATAAGTTAAAACACCATGCCACAACCTTTTTAGGTCATCAATCAAAGGTTGCAAATATATGTCAATACCATTTGTTGGATTGCTTGGCCGGAATAATAGCATTTAAAAACATGTATGGTTTAGACATACACATTTTCGTGGAAGGTTGTATGGAGTAACAATAATCGCCAACAAGAATACTGGTGATGCCGATGCTTGAATATAGGGTGTGAAACCATCGGAGCATAAACCAAGCCGAACATTGCGTGGATCATCGGCAAAATGCGGATGAACACGATCAAAATGCTTCCAAGCTTCACCATCGGATGGGTGACGTAATTCACCGTAATTGTTTCTATTTTCATGGTGCCACGTCATTTTACCACGGTCTCCATTGATGTAAACATCCTCTCGTAGCCTTGGTATAAGCGGCAGATAGAACATTGCTTTCCGTGGAACCGGTTTGCCTCTGCTCGTCCCTCTCCTGCTAGCACGATAGCGTGGCTCTCCACACAACTTGCATTCCGTCAAATTTCCATCATTTATGCCAAACTCATTATTATAATAGAGCATGCAAACTGGACACACAACAATCAATTCTTTTAGATTTTAAGCCAAGCTTCGATACCAGTCTTTTAGCATCATAATAACTCTGCGGCAAAAGTCCCTTAATAGGAGTTGCATCCAACATCATTTTGGTCATATATTCCATGCACAACTCGGCAACATTAAATTGAGACTTAAGACCTAACAATCGAACACACATTGATAATTTTGAGTCTTTAGATCCTTCAAATAATGGTTTATTTGTCTCACTCAAATACGTGTAAAACAATTGTGCTTCCTCATTAGGAACTTCTTCAAAGATCATATTAGGTTCTTCAAAATCCAAATTTACTCCAACGGCATGAGATATCATTCACGATAAACATCTAACGCTGGTTGCATGATTTGGCCGAGATCCGGATGTGGAAGCTACTTCTTCAACCGGAACATTAGTACTTGAAAGATATACTTCAACGGAACATTAATCGCAGGAACAGCCTACCGCAGTAATTCCCAGTGCGACCGCGTGGCGACTCCATATCCAATAATCGCCTAAACCCATTATTGTACAAATGCATTTCGACTTCATCTTCATTTTTATAAATCGAATTGAACATTTCGCGCATGGACATCTAATTCCCCTTCTCGCGCAAATCCTTCGTGACGCTTTAGCACAAAAATAAACTCTTCTACTCCTTACGCAAATCGTCTCTTTAAACCGCTTCTTCCAGGAAATAATCGATCATACATCCAACTACGATCCATGTTTTCAAGATCCTAGTACTACGTGTGCTACAATAAAAATTATCATAAACAATAACTATTACTTTTCATTTCATAAATAATAATATACATATACAAATATCATATGATCATATATATACACATACACATATACACATACAAATACAAATATTTACATACACTAACAATGTAAACATTACATTAATTAATTATAATATAAATACATTTTAAAAAATTTAACACATTTTATATATTATGTTATGGAAAACGTAAATATTAGTCATTTTAACTAACACTCTATTAACTAACAACATAAATAATATTTTAACACATAAATATAACAATAAATTACATATCATACCTACTTAAATGAAAATAAACTACATACAATAACTCTCTTAAACAAAAAAATGATAATATAATGAATTTTAAAAAATATAATAGATTTTAACAACTTAAACAAAAAAATGATAATATAATGAATTTTCAAAAATATAATAGATTTTAACAACTTAAACACAAAAAATGATAATATAATGAATTTTCAAAAATATAATAAACTTTAACAAATTAATCAAAATAATGATTGTATAATGAGTTTTCGAAAAACTAATATATTGTTGTATTTCACAATTATCTAAAAAGTATTAAAAACATAAATTAATAATTAATAAATAGATATAATTTATTTTTTAACTATATTATTCATATTTCCTCTAAAATATTAACAAAAATTAAAATTTAATAAATATATTAATTATTTTATTTCGGATTAATCTATTTTTTATTTAAAAAATATTAACAAAAGTTTAAATAACAAAATAAATAACATTTTAACACATAAATTACAACATTTAACACATACATTCTATTAATATTAGCCATTTAATATTATTCATTTTAACTAACAATAAATAGCATTTTAACTAACAAGTCTATCAATTTTTTTATTAAATGTTTTATTAACAATAAATTACTTATCATCATAACTATTTAGAGTAAATGAAAATATAAAAATAAATTACATATCATATCTATTTAAATGTAATTATTTAAATGAATTTTCGAAAATTTAATATATTATTGTATTTTCTAACTATAATGATAATATAATGATTTTCAAAAAAAATGATAATATAATGATACATTAAATTTATTTTTTAAATACTCTATCATTATGTTTCGTATTTTCTAAATAGAAATTAAAATTTAATAAATATTTTATTTATTTTATTTCGTTTTATGTAATTTTTTTTAAAAAATTAATATATGATTTGATTAATCAGTAATTTCGTACTTATATTATCATAAAAAATATTAGAAACAATTAATAACTTCAATAACTAACCGGTGGTGCTGAGAAGACTCTGACTTGATGCTAAACCGGAGTCCTTCCAATAAACGAACAGAGCTCACCAAACTCAAACAACTCCTAAACAAACAACACAACAATTAGTAACTAATAGTTTATAACAAAGCATAAGCTAAAATAAAGTATAAACTAAAACAAACCTTCAAAAGTTTGAGAGAAGAGAAGAAAAAACTGAATTTGATAGAAGATTGAGTGAAGAAATGTTAAAGTTTAAGAGAGTGGAGAATTTGAGAATTTGATAGAAGTGGAAGAGAGAGTGAAGGATGAATGAATCAGAATAAATAAGAAGTGAATGGAAATAGCCGTTAACCGAGGCTGTCATTTTCGGCGGATTGGATACATTTTCGGCGGATTGGATGCGTTAAACGAGGCTGTCCTTTTCGGCGGAATTCCTGTCATTTCCGGCGGATTTGTTACGCATCAAACGAGGCAGTCGTTTTCGGCGGAATGGCTGTCATTTCCGGCGGATTTCAAAATTCAAATATCCCGCCTGTTTTCTTATATGCGTTTTCGGCGGATTTTGTTGTCGTTTTCGGCGGAATAATTTTTTTTTTGTCCGATACTTAATTACTCTTTTATAATCCGCCAGAAATGCATCAAAATCCGCCAAAAATGTCACAAATTCCCCCGGAAGTTTCTGGGGGATTAAATCCCCCACAAATGTCAAAAATCCGCCGGAAAGTTTCTGGGGGATTAAAATCCGCCGGAAAGGTTTGCATTGGATTTTCAGTTTTTCTTGTAGTGGTTGCACGGGGTAAAAACTTTAGTTAATACAAAAATTTTGTTGGGAAAAATTTGTTTCTTAAATTGCAGAATGACAAAACTTTGTTTAAATTGAAGGTAAGTATGAATTAAAAAAATATGTAATAAAAATGTGGTTGGAAACTTAAAAACTAAAATAGAGTATGTACATATTTCTCTTAAAATTATAATTTTTTTCACGAAATTGGTTATTGAGGAATGATTTTTTACGAACACTAAAGCATCAAAAAACACACTACTTAGCATCACACTTTACATATTTTGTTTTGAATTTTTTTTCCACCAAATCGATATCTGAGGAACAAACTTTGAGTATTCGAACAGTTAAAAAAAAATTGATATTGAGAAATGAACTTTGAGTATTTGAACGGTTAAATTTTTTCGAACACTAAAGTATCTCAAAATACGCGGCTTAGCATCACACTTTACGTAATTTGTCATTAAATTAAATTTGTTTTTCACCAAACCGGTTATTGAGGCACAAATTTTGCAAATTTGAATAGTTGAATTTTTTTTTGAGAACACTAAAGATTTTAAAAAAAAAAAGACACAATTGTGAACACTAAAACATCCAACAACACACTACTTAGCAACGTACTTTACATAAATATGTTATGAATATTTTTTTTCTCACCAAACAGGTTACTGAGAATCCACTCTGCGTATTTGAATGGTTAATTTTTTTCGACGGCTTAAGTACCCCAAAACACACTGTTTTGCATTGCACTTTACGACTAAGGTTTATATCACTAAACCATGTCTTTAGTTACAGTAACTAAATTTATGGTAGCCATAGGATGATCTAATTTTTAATAAAAACGTATCATATGATTGGTAATTAAGGAGGGTAGTTTATGTACAATCAAAAAATCTGATGTTTATTAAATAAATCGAAATAGTTATTAATAATATAAATCTCTATTATTATGACACATTTAATTTAAAGTTATACCTCCCATTTTTTTCTCAATTCCTTTTTTTTCTCCTACTATTTCTCAAAAACTTGATTTTCACGTTTCTATCATCCAGCTTCACGGATCACACTTCTTCTTTTTTCACGCCATCCATTGTTACAACCTTCAAGCTTCAGACCTTCACGCTTCCTGTTATTTCTCCTTCCTTTCTATATTTTACACGTTTCAACGGTATCAATCATCAAGCTGTTTGCGTCAAAAAAAATATCAAGCTTCACGTTATTGAGTTGATTATTACTCTCTCTGTGTGTCCAAAAAAATCATCCAGCTGAACGTTATAGGAGGAGCAATACAAAAAAGTAACCTCCAATATTAATCCCGCAGAAAAAGGAAGAGCAGCAAAACGGAGGATTCCATAGCCGCAGAGGAAACTCACGGTTTGAATCGAAACGCAAAACGTACGAGTCTGAAGCAAAACGCAAAACACAGGCTTCCATATTCTCAACAAAGGTAATGTTGACTAACCAAACTTCTTCTGTAATGTGGCTAGTTAATTAGTAACCAACGTGTCATATTCATGCGGTTAATCAGTTTAGTATCCAATACTTGACTGATCTGTGGTTAGTTAATTAGTAACCAACGTGTCATATTCATGCGGTTAATCCTTTTTTTGTATTGGAGGTTACTTTGTGTGTCCAAAACAATCATAGTTACTTTTCTTCCTTTTTCCGTGGGATTAATATTGGAGGTTACTTTTTTGTATCAATACAAAATTTTGTGCCTAATTAATCAGAACCACATAAAAGCTAATATTAAATTATTCTTTTTTTATTAATTGGTAAATTACATTTGTATCCCTTTAGTGACTATCACTAAATGTGTCATTTAGTGACGTAAACCGGACTCGCACTTTACGTATTTTATTACAAAATTATTACACTTTATATAATTTATCACAAAATTAATTTTCATTTTCCACTAATCCAATTAACGAAGAAAAAACTACGCATATGTATAGATCTAATCTTTTTTCTAAATTTTAATGTACTCTTAAAAATGAAAATAAGAAGAAAAAACACATAATTAAGTTTATAGATAAAGAGGTATCTTTATATATACATCTTGTAGAGTCTCCATTTGTGGGACCTACAAGATTTCCCTCCAAAATTCCCCCCTTCCCTCCAAACCCCAACACCCCCCCCCACCCCCCCCCCCAACCCCTCTCCCCCTACCCCCCCCTTTTTTTTCTCCAAACTTTCTCTCCCCCTTTTTTTCTTCATTTTTTCCCCTTCATATTTTTATTTCCCTTTTCTCCTCTCTCACTCTCTTCTTTCATATTTTATATTTTAGTGGTAGTTTACGATTAAATAGAAAATGTACCTCCATAATCAAATTTTTGGAATCGAACATTAATTTCAGTAACAAATTATAAAAAGTGTAACGCTATCTGATTATACTTTTCTAGATTTTGAAAAAATTTAATTGTTTAAATATGCAAAGTTTATTTCTTAAGAATGGAATCGAACATTAATTTCAGAACAAATTATATAAAGTGTAACACTATGCGTTATACTTTTTGATCTTTTTAGTGTGTGAAAAATTTTAATTGTTTAAATATGCGAAGTTTATTCCTTAATAACGAATTTTATTTTAAAAAAGTTAATTTTGTAACAAAATTTCAAATTAATTTTGAGCCAAAATATGTAAAGTGTGACGCTAAACCATTGCTTCCTCTCTCTATAGAATTTGAAGCATTTACCCCGTCCATCGGACGGGTCACCGCACTAGTTGTATGAGTGGTGGGTGTAGGGGAGAGGGTGGAAGGTTTGGAGGGAAAGTTTCTAGATAACGAGAAATCTCCAACTCTACAAAATTTATAGATCTTGACCAAAAAAAATTTATAGATAAGGAGAATGGTGACAAATTTGAGTTGGTGAATCATCTCAAGTCATTAAAGAATTGAATGGAAGGTAGGAGACCGATAGATGGCGGCGAACACATATACTTCAATCATCTCAACGTCATTATATAATTTCATGGCGGCTTTTAAGTGGTAACTCAAGATGACTCAAAAGACGACAATAAAACGAATTGAACAATACTTTAATAAACAACAATTGTTGCTATAAATACATTGCTTCTCAGTGCTTTCAAAACCAACATGGCTTCTTCCACCACCAAATTTGATTCAGACTTTTCATTTTTAGATGATATCCAACAATACCTCTTTGAAGATGATTCCACTACTCAAACTATTATTCTAAGTCCTAACAGTGAGAATACTGATTCAGACACAACTACAGAAGCACGTGTAACTCACGCACCTCCATCATGGAAGCATTACCGTGGCGTAAGACGTAGGCCATGGGGGAAATTTGCGGCGGAGATCAGAGATCCAAAGAAAAATGGTGCTAGGGTTTGGCTAGGAACTTATACAACTGAGGAAAATGCAGCTTTGGCTTATGACAAAGCTGCTTTCAAGATGCGTGGTTGCAAAGCCAAGCTGAATTTTCCTAACCTTATTAACTCGGATATGCCGGCGGCGGAAGAGCCGGCGAGAGAGGTGGGATTGAAACGGTGCTCGCCGGAGCCTTCTTCGTCATCTGAGAATAGTTGTGAGTCACCACGAGGGTCAAAGAGGAGGATAGTGGATCTACTTAACAAGTTGGCTAAAAATAGAAGCCAAGCTATTGTTAAAATGGCTTTTTCTTCTTCAATGGAAAATGATGTTGAGCAATGGGTGAATGGTTGAATGATTGTACTTTAATCTGGTGCTCTTAGTTTTAGAGTAGTTTGCATTACCCCTTCAAAGGGTGATGTTTAAGCAAAGCTACTTTGATGTTGTAATTTTTCCAAATTATATCTTTGGATATGAGTTTTACATAAATAAGAACTTATTTGGAGATCTGATTGTTAATTTTAATTATATATCACTTACTCTTTGTTAATCATAAGAGCTAGTCTATGTTGAATATGTTAAGTCTAAGTCTAGTCTGCGGCCTGCAGTAGACTCATTTTTGAGGTCTGATCTTATCTTTTTGAAAGCTTGTTTAAAAGTCTATTTCAATATTTTTTTTACGAAAACGCCTACAACTTTTCAGTATTGCAAGTTTTGTAAATAGACCGACAAATGGTGAATGAGATTAAGTTCTAATTTGAGATCTAACAAAATTTTTTATGAAAATATACATTCTATTTAAATACAGTTTTATAATATTAACTTTAAATATGTCAAAAAATAATGTAGGTTAATGTCTTTAAATTAACAGAAAAATGTTAGCAAAATAATGATTTAACACAATGTACAAAAGTTGATACAGTAATAATAGTAATTAAAAATATTCATATTTATTTAAATAGGTCTGTCTTGTAGGCCTAAAAGGTTTTTCTGATGATCTACTTGACCTTTTTAGTTAAATGAGATTTTTTAAAGGTTTTGGTCTTATCTATTTAAAAAAAATCGAATATTTTTAAGCAAAAGGAATTTATAGATAGAGAGATATACAAGTCAACATAATGGCAAATTAGTCAAAAAAAAAACTCTGCACACAATCAACATGCACATGCATTACATCATCCTAGCTAGCCAATTATTTTTTTTAGATAGGCAATCCTAGCTAGCCAATTATTTACCACACAATACATTTTAAGAATAAAAGGTTCACAGATTCATTAAACTCAAACAAATATATAAAAGGAGTAATTACGATTGTTTATTTTTTGACTTGGGACTTAGGTTCCATATTTTCTCTCCATTGTGATAATAACGTGTTTTAAATTTTCAAATACAAATGTGAAAAGATCAAAATATGAAGGTAAATTCTTGGTTGCTTTTGGAGAATTGTTGTGGGTAATTTACCTTAATCACTTAAAAAATGACTTCCACTAACATTTATTTACACATTCGCCCCAATTATAATAAATGTGTTTATCTTTTGATTTATCTTCTCTAATTTCACATTGGAGAAAAGGAAAGAGAAAATTACATAAATGCATCTCCTCTTTTTTCTTTTTACCAAATAAATGCATCGATCTATTTTTTATCACTAAATACATCTCATTTTCATTCGGATACAAAATGAGTCAAAAAACAACTTCTCCATTGTAATTGGAAATGGATATGGGTATGTTGTTATTCTACAATATTCTATTTGAGAATTATTTTTTAGCTATCAACATTTATCTTTTAACTATATCAATATTCAATTTGAGTAATTTTTTACAGATAAAGTACAGAAATTATTTATAAAAATAAAATATGGGAAACACTTTTTACACCATTTAACATTATTATTAATTATATTGTAAAAAAAACTTTATTATTAATTATAAAAAAATATATGGGATTTTTTTAAACATTTAACTTTATTAACTTGTAACAAAAAAAACTTTATTAATTATCTTACTTTACTTTTTTTGACAAAATTATTAACTTATTTTCCTTAATGTAGGAAATAACAAAAATTAAAATGGCAAGAAATGACTTCTCAAGGTTTTGAAGACACACCCTCGAAGTCAAATCTAGCTAGCGTGTTTTACACATTGGGTCGTAAAGAGGACATTTTTTGTTAATTAACATAGGGAAATAAGGTCCAATATCCTGCCATCCGAACTAAACAAGGCCTTTTGCGAATAAATTGAGGCTTTTACTTTTCCCACACCCCCTCCTACTTCTCGCACGCCCCTAATCTTTTTTTTTTCCAAAAATGACCTCGCGTGGGACGCTCGAGTGGCGTGGTTTAAGTGACTGTTCGAACGACGTTGGGCGAACATGTTCGAACGAACTCATTCGTGTTAAGGAATTGTTCTTTGTTGAACGAGATCGCTCAACGAGTTCGAACGACCTCTACGCGCGTGTTAATGAATATTGCCAACGCGTGTGTGTGAGGGTGTGTTATTGCTGCCTCGAATGGCTTTATGCGAACCTGTTCGCATGGGGCCGTTCGAACAGGCGTTCGAATGGTGTCATTCGAACCATTGTTATCTGCAGTAAACGAAACTTGCGCGTAAACGTAAACTCGGTGATGGTTTATTTCGGTTTAAGTTTTGAATGCATCGAAAGCAGAATTATAACAGAGAATCTCGCATAATACAAGAGAGATGTCTCTAACTTAACATTGACTTCAAAAGTTGTCTACGTAATCACAAAGTGTTGGTGATTTCAAAAGTTGTCTACCAAGAGTCATATACAAAGTTGTGTACCAAAATTATAAATCTAATTTAACATTGACTACCATCAAGATCTTTACTTAAATCTACACAAGGAAGGGGATGGGGGTTGTGATTGTATGAGCAAACACTTCCACTTTTGCATTCGGCTAATAAAAAGCGAGTCCCAACCTTTGCTATGGGTGCCCTATTAGTCATCCACATCAAATCCCGCAGAGGGCATTGGACTTGCGGGCTTCATAAAGATCTTCAAAAGACAACAAAAAACATAATGTTATGTAATGTTTTGGAATGACTACATCTTGAATCTAAATAGAAGACACTTTACCTGCACAAAGTGTTTGTGTTCGCACGAATAGGATGTTGAATCGCTTCGCACTTCGAATGGCGCAACATTGAAGGGAAAAATTGTGTAACAACAATTAGGTGACCAACAACCGAGGACAACTTTGTACTTGTTTCTCGATCGATACCCCATATCCGGTATAGTCATCCAATTATCTTCAACATTGTTCCCATGATGTGCCCTCAACAACGACTTCATCAAAAATGTGACCTTACCAATACCACCATACAATGAGTGTAGAAGTCATTGTATTGGTTAAGCTCCTCCATCGATCGATTCGATCGATCGCCAAGCCTCCTCACCCCTTCCAAGAAATGCCGCAATACACCGGAATCCACGATTACCATCACCAACCACATTAACAATTTTTTCAACATAGGGACGCATGTATGTCGGTCGGCATCCCTACGATGTATGTATTAAATACATCCATAATCGCAACATCTGTAACAATAGGATTCGATTGTAAGAAGAGGAGCTGGTGTCAAAGTAAGAGCTTTTGAAACAAAGAGAGATGAGCAGCCTTCTCGTAACAATAGGTGTGGGTGTTGGTTTCTTATGTAGTGGAGGAGTAGGGATTGTAAAGCACTGTCGACTTGAGTTCTCTTTTTGCTTTGTGATGGATTAGGTCTTTGGACACGTTGACAAAGTAGAGCAGGAGTTGAACCAGAATCTGTATGGGTTTGTAGGCGTTCCACTCTTGCTTTGGGGGGAGTAGGTTGTTTACGAGACTGAGCAAAACATCCACTAGATGAACCCTGGGGGGAGTCAAATTTGTCATCTACATGTTCCCAAAATGACTTGTCTCGCTTCTTAATAAATTTCCCTTTCAGTCTGAAGGGACAACAACATTTTCTAGTGTTTGTGCCTTCCTCAACATTTGTCTTATATGATCCAGCTTTATCACAAATCAACATGCAGTATTGTTTACCTGATCGTCGTCCGGTGTCAGATCTTCCTATAACAATCACCATCCCAAGAGATTTCCCAACCGCACGCACCCAAGTCAGCAGCTCCTCACGAGTAGGAAATAACTGAAATTCAATTACCATGTGTCAGTTACATAATTTGAATAGTTAGCTAAAATTAAAACAACTAATTAATTCTTACCGTATCAGTTTGGAAGGAACTAGTAAAGTCTTGGGATTCAACAACGTCAGTTGAGATGTCAACTGCGACAGTTGACATCTCAGCTTCTACAGTTGACAACTCAACTGCTCCAGATGCACCATCAATTTCATCCATTTAACCAACAAAACTCGCAAGATAAGCCGCAACTTATCGATTCTTTGTCATATACGCTGCTCAAGCGGCCTCATGCGAACATGTTCGAATGAGGCCGTTCGAACAAATCAAATTCACACCCCAGCTAACACTTGTTCGAACACGTTCATGCGAACATGTTCGAACGACCCTGCTCGAATCGAGCGCGCTTGCGAGAAAAAAAATGGCGTAAAAACTCAAAAAAGAACCAAAATGAAAAATGTTTGGTAGGGTTATTACTTGAGCTAGTTGCCAATGATGGGTAGTTGAATGGGAGTGAATGATGAAGGTGAGGATGGGTGGGTTTTGGAGTGGAGAAAGGGAGGTTTAGGTGTTGGAGAGGAGTGTTTTTGGGTGTTGGAGAAGAAGAGGAGAGGATAGGAGAGAGGAAATAGAATTGTAAGTGGGGTTAGTTTGGTAAATGTGTAGGGTGAGGGGGTGTGTTTGGAGTAGGAGGGGGTGTGGTAAAAGTAACAGCCTAAATTGAGGTCCAATATCATGCCATCCGAACTAAGCAAGGCCTTTTGTGAATAAATTGAATCTATTAGCAAAAAATTTCTTATAAATTGGAAAAAAGTACATGTTGAATGCTAATGTCCTCTTTTTTTATACCATATTTTTAAATTTTCTTAACTTATTGTGATTATTACATAAACTCTCTATGAAAGAGAAAAATTAACTATGATACATGAAATCATCTTTAATCCATTGAGTTAGACAGTACGTGAACCCTAGTACACACAGTGATATACAGAGTCATCGATGGTTTAATGAACTAGATGCTAAGTGATGTCGAGTTCATAGTGGTGCATGAAATCCTTAACATCATGCATTATTGTGGATTTACAATTAATTTAGTCAAGTCAATGCATTGCAAGTTTTTTTTTTAGATAAGCAAGATTTCATTGAAGGGAGCACAGGGGGTGCCCAGCCCTTACAATGTAACAGAAGGGAAGGGGGAGGGCCTCCTCAAAACCCTCTGAGCCAAAACCCATTGGGAAAAAAGAGTACCCCGTGAAAAAAATTACAACAGTGGGACCATTATCTTTGCCCACTGTTTCTCCCCCCAACTGTCCCATAGCAAAAACATAACATAAAAATGCTAAATTACAAACTAGAAATGACACCCAACGGACTATTATACCACTCTGCCCAACCTGCTCCACAGTTCTTCCATTTCCTCGCTTTGAACCAGCACCATGCCGTGCCTTTAATACCCAAGAGTAGTGAAGGAATAGACAACACCTCACCCTTAAACACCACTCTATTTCTCGCCATCCAAATATTCCATATGACCGCCAACCAAATTAAATGCTTGACTCGTTTTTGGCTCTTCCCTTTAAACATCCTTCCGAACTCCATGAAATGCAGCGTGATATCCTCTTCATCGCCATAATCCTCTCCCAACCAAGAAAAGACCTGCTGCCATATAGTTTTAGTAACATGGCATTGTAAAAACAAGTGAGAAACTGTTTCATCTTCCATGAAGCAAAAGACGCAGCACTTGTCATGATGCGAGTGTGTTACTCCTCTTCTAAATAATGTCTCCCTCGTCGCAATCCTATTCTGTAGATACGCCAAGCGAAGATCATTATTTTGGACGGAGCATCGTTCCTCCAGAGCTTCTTGCAAGCATTGATCATATTCTCCGTGAGGTGCTCATCATTACCTGAAAAAGCACAAACCAACCAATCATAACAACGCTTCACCGTGAATCCCTTTACCGGATCCAGGGACCAGCTCCAGCCATCGCTGCTGCCACGTATCGGCGTGACATGCCGCAACATTTCCAACAAGTAATCGAGTTCCCTCTGCTCGGATTGCTGCAAAGTCGTGGATCGTGCATTCGCTCGGATTCTTCTTGAGTCGAAATCGCAGACTCCTCGGAATCTTTGTTGAACCAAGTCTGCGTGAATCGCTCGGATTGCTGCAGAGCCGAACTCTGCACCTGCTCGAATTGCTGCAGATCCAGGTCCAGATTCGCGATTGCTCGCAGAGCTGCGGCCGAGTCCGTGATCTGCTTTCGGATTGCTGCAGAGCCGAAGTCATGCTCACATTCCATTTCCACCCATTGATCGACCAAGACCCCATCTCTTCCACCACTGCGTTTTGGTCACTGCAATTGTCGAATAACCGAGGAAAAAGTGCAGCAATCGGATCCCTTCCCATCCAAGGGTCTGTCCAAAACTTAACTAAATTACCTCTCCCCAATTTCAATTTAAGTAACCCATCAAACCACCCTTCATCCAAAGAACTACCCTCCCCCAACGTGCACAGATCTCTCCACCAAATGGATAATTTCCCCCATCCTCTTGTGTATTCCGATGCTCTTGGCCACCTACCATTTATCCCATATCTTTCCTTTAGTAATTTGCTCCATAATTGATTACCTTCCTCCACCAACAACCTCCATCTCCACTTTGTTAGCAATGTTGTGTTAAAGGCTTCTAAATTTTTTATTCCAAGTCCCCCTTTATCTTTCGGGTTACATATAGTACTCCACCTCACCCATGTCATCTTTTTATTATCTTCATCCCCTCCCCACAATAACCTTATTTGCAATTTTGTGATTTCTTCAATAATCTTCCTCGGAGCTTTGTAAACCTAATGCATTGCAAGTTGATTATGTGTAGTCAAGTTAACATCATGCATTATTGTGAATTTACATTTGGCGGGAGTGGCCAATTGCAGAGCAAACTGCATGGAGGCACTAATAGGATTTCATTTGTTTGACACTTTGACTCTAAAAAGATCAAAATATATGAGTCATATGTATGTACAATGTTTCTTTTACTTCTATGGACCCATGTCTTTCATTTCACATGGCAGGGAAATGCATCATTAATTGTCATTTGTTTATTGTGAATCACGGTGACACTGACTTATCATTATGCATGAACAACAAAAAAACAAATTTCATTCTTCAATTACGTCATCTATCTTTGTTTTGCTGGAACAATTCACTGAGAAAAAACTGTTTGTACAAGATCAATTAATGGTAAGGGAGACTTCGTGTCTCATTGTCTTGTGTTTTACCATTCTCAAGACTTTTCAATAATGGAGTAATTGAGTCATAGTATTATTATTCCTTAGAGCCGGCCCAATTTTCTTTTAGATAATTGAAGATATTTGATGGGGAGTACAAAGGATACTCTAATGCCGTACAATACAATAGGATCTTGTTAAAACCTCGATGGGTTAAAATTCAATGGGAAAATAGTACCCCAAAAATTCACACTTCACAGTCAATTACATTACAAATCATGATACATAGGTTTGTATGCTGCTAACTAGTAATTTCCCCTTGTGCTAACATTAGTTTAGCTCCATTGCCGAAATTATTAGGTTAGATACCATGTCTCGGTTTGAACTCAGGAATTCATAATTGTGTGTGTAAGTTTCCAGTGTGGTTGTAACCACTTCGTCTACATATAATTGCAAGCTACTTCCTCTATACCACCAAATCAAAACCAAGATGGATGAAAATCTGCTGTCTCCAATTTCCTGTCCCACCAATGAGATGTTGCCAACTCATAAATGACGCCACCTCACACTTAATGACTGTAATACCACAACAGATGAAAACGTTAACACCATCAAACCAAGAATGCTTGTAGCCACCGAGCGAGTCTTCGACCTAACAATCGAATATCATTGCAATTTAAACACCCAAGAGCAACACATCAACCACAACAACGATGTAGTATTTTTTCTTGCAATTAGCTTTTTCTCAAAGCAGCCCCAAATTGCTGGTTATGTTTTAATCCTATTTAGAGTGGGTTTCATTTTTATTTTGAATTGAAGGTAATGTATACTGAAGATGCCATAACATAAGAACATCAACCACGCTTCCCTTGGAAAACTCTCTCTGGGACATTTTCACAAACACCTTCAAGCTAAAACTGTTTCAACCAAAATCAAACTCTTTGAAAGCGAGAATGAGTTACAGGGAGGAGAGAGAAGATGGGAGAGACCTTCATCGGCCTGTTAATAGACTGTGGCTAGAAAACATCATCGGTCTATTAATAAAATAGTGACGGATCTAGAAAAATTCACTAGTGTTAGGAAATAAATAGTCTATAATATTTTCACATTTTCCTCCAATATCTCACACTCTTCTATTTGACAATCCAATTACTAAAAGATATGACATATAAAATTATGAAAAGTGTGAGCTACTAGTAAAAGTATCAAAAGTATCACTAGTGTTACAAATATACGTAACGTCTAATAGTATCAAAGCTCGAGCCGCGACAACTTAGTGGTTTTAGGTAAAATCGTCGTCAAGTTGAGGTGCTCAGACTGACCCACTAGGCCAAAATGTAAAAGTAGGTTGGGTTGTGATTTTTGCAACCCAGGCCAGCCTAGCCCAAAACATTAGGCCAATGGGTCAACCCAATTCGGTTCAATTTTAAGCAAATAAAATCACAAAAAATATTCAAAAAACCATTAGAAAGTGGGCCCAACTTGGCCCATGGGCCAAATGGATTGGCTAAAAATGCACTAGGTTCTTTCCTGTACCTCTATTTAGCTAGTCCAATAAGGCTAGAAATGAGCAGAGCTGAGTCGAACTTGATTTAGCGCGACTCGACTCAATAAGAATCAGCTCGACTTGAGTTTGACATGAACCTTTTTAGTCAGCTCAAACTTGGCACGACTGAAGCTCGCGAGCTGTGTAGTTCAGTTCATTAGCTCGACTCGCATGAAAAAAAATGAAAAACATTCTCTCATTTATTTTGAAAAAGCCAAGAGATACTAGATCATTGGCATTTAAAATTAGCAATTTACTAGTATTTTTTTGGATAATATAATTACCTAATTGAACATATAAATATATTGATACATAGCTCAAGTTCAGCTCATTTATTTCCAATATTGTTTACCTATTAAATACAAACATAGGTATAAGGACAATTCCATCATGCACAAAATAACTCCAAAATTCTAATTTAATAAAAGAATACATAACATATTCCTGTATTATTGATTGTGCAAAGTAACCGAGACAGAAACCAACAATATAAAGACAGAGTGGCAATTAGCCAAACAATGAAGACTAAAACATCTGGGCCGTTGCCTATCATTAAACTGAATCAAATGGTCAAAACATCCTCGTGTATTGTACATGACCAATAAACATCATGCAAGATAGAAGCCGCCACATACAAACATTGGTTAAATTAGGTATCTCTTCCGTGCGCAACTGAAGAGACTAATGCCTCAAGGTACTAAGATCCATTTAAGATGTTGACCTCTCTCACTAGGTATTATTTTCATACACACCGGCCAGAGTCGAACCTTTGACCAAATAATTAAGGAACCTAAATATCTACTACTTGTGCTATACCATGTTGATTTTCCACATACATACATGTGCTGTAGTGTATGTTTGGTTCTGCGATGACGAGAATTGATTTTGGTGGAATTAATTTTGCAGAATTGATTTTAGTAAAAGTGAGTTGATGAACGTGACAATTTTTGTTTGGATACATGTACAAAAAATTGATTTTTACCAATTATTGTTGTTTGGATATGTTGAATCAAAATTACTTTTAAGTATGAAATTACCAAAATAGGCCTCAATTTAAAATTAGATTAGTAACTTCTTATGCTAAAATTATACTAGTAACTTACTATTTGATAGAATAGACAAAAAATAATAAACAAATGTTTTGTTTACCTAATTTATTTATTTTTGTGAATTCTTAAGATTATAGGTATAAAGTAATAGTAACAGTAAAAATAAGTATATTCTAATAGTATTACTTGTTGAAAACACGTTAACGGTTTTTTTTATCAAAAAAACAAGTAAACGGCTAAAACAAATAAAAAAGGAAGAGGTAAGTAACATTCCCAAAAAGCCCAATAGACAAAATTGAAGCCCAATTCCCTGTCATCCCTAACCTAGAGGAATTTTAGAAAACCAGTACTGCCTCCTCTGTAAAAATGGAACATAAATGTGAATATTGAAGGGAAAAAGTGAGAATTAGTAGAAAAAACAACACCGCTCCTCTGTAAAATCGATTTTAGCAAACGCAGAAGCAACAAGGAGTAGCTTCTAGTAAAATCGATTCTAGCAAGGAGAATCAAACATGTTATTTCCTGCTAAAATCACGAAAGGCAACCTGAAAATCGATTTCAGGGCCTCCCACCGCCAAACCAAACGAGTACGTAGTTATTTTTGTTTTATAGAACAAACAAACATGTGGTGTTATGAATGATTTTTTCATTAGTTTATACTATAATTTTTTTTGGTTACAGTAATTATTATTATTATTATTATTATTATTATTATACCTATATATAAATGAGATTCTAAAAAAACTGCCACTTTTTGTGTTAGATTTTTCTGACCAAAATACCCTTGGTGTAAATAAAATTTTCTAATAGACATAACTACCCACTAACACACCACCCACTAACACACCAATACACTAACACATGAATTATTATTATAATACTAGGACAAAAACCCGTGCATACGCACGGGGTGTGGAAGACATTAATGATTAGCATCCATTATACACAACTTAGATTTCATGAATTTATAATTTGAAAGGTTTTGGTATGCAGATTAGCATCCATTATACCTGTAGTTGGACACTACAAAAAAAAACATCATTTAGTGACCGATTTTTCAGTCGCTATATAGTAAAAATCGGTCACTAAGACGTTTAGCGACTGAATTTACAACCAAACAAAATTGGTTGCTATATCACTGGGCGCTAACGAGATTCAACTACTGACGCAACATCGCTCATGGTCCGGCTAAGCGACTCCAAGCAAAGAGAGATGGAGAACACAAGCGAGAGCGAGAGAGATTAAGACTTGAAACTTGAAAGCGATGGAGAGCGGCCAACAATTGAAAGAGAGCAGCGATTGAAGCCATAAGGTTTTGTGGGTTTCTGTCTTTCTGAACGAGAGAGAGAGAGAGAGAGAGAGAGGGGGGAGGGTAAAATATTATAGTGGGTTTGAATTATCAAACAAATAGAGTTATTTTTTATTTTTTGTTTTTTTTACACAATTATTTTTATTAGTTAGTGACCGATTGTTCGGTTGCTATATTTTCGGTCACTAAATCGGTGGCTCAACTATTTTAGCGACCAATTTAAAGGGTTAACATTTTTAAAGAATTTGGTTTCTAAATCAGTCTCTATAGTGATCGATTTTAGTCAGTCTCTAAATCGGTCACAAAATGACAAATTTCTAGTAGTGGGAAATATTGAAAACAAAACCTTTTATAACCGAAATAGATGTTGGAAAACTTTATATAGTATATAAAAATTCTTTCTGAATCATTGTCTTTATGTGTTTAAATGGGATGGATCACATAGCGAATATATTATATATTATAACCTTTATGGGTTTAAATGAGATGGCTTAAAAGTAATTTGAACTTGAAAATAGCTGCATGATCTACGTGAGGAGGATGGATTTAAATTTGCAAGGGCAACACAAGGGTTTGAGCATTTAATTATTTGTAAGGATATATGTTCTCATTTTTTTTTTTTTTTTTAGATAAGTTAAAGAGATATATATCAAACCAGAAGACAAATCGCCCACAAATTGATAGTAAGTGAGGCTCAAAAACCTCCTGCGCTAAAGCCCCTGGGATATATGTTCTCATTACTTACGTTTGGAAATGATATTTCGAAACCCTATGGCAATGTCTTACTTGGCTACTTTTGGGTCCCACCAAAACTAATAAGTTGGTTTGATTAGTAATGTCTTGAATATCTACCTTATCAGCAAAATGAGTTACAAAAAAGGTTAAAGTGATAAAAAAATAACATTAGGCATAGCAGCAGATCCATCTCATCTCATTTTTGAGTACTTCTTCTATTTAGGCTTATATATATATATATATATATATATATATATATATGAAATGAAAGAAAAAAAACCATGCTGCAGGAAGGAACAAATTAAATCGGGAAGGTGCAGAAAAATCATCCAGTACTATCAAATCACCATTAACAATATATCCTTAATTTTAAAGGACTTTGATGCAGGAAGCAGTGAAGCAAATGCAAAAGAGTAAGAAAACCAAATGAAAGGCTGACAATAGCTTTGAGAAGCAATATGACTTAATGGCAGAGAACTCCAAAAATAGATCTGCGAAGAGACCATATTTTGATAATAAAAAAAAAACACCATTCTTGCCCATTTTTCTCTTATTATTCGCATATATATATATATATATATATATATATATATATATATATATATATATATATAAATACCGTTGGGTTATCAAACACAAATTACAAATAGCTCGTTGGTTTAGTGGTTAAGGTGCAAGTTTGTTGGTTGTTGGTCGTGAGTTCAATACTCATATGCCCCATAATGTTTAATTTTTTTAGTAACAGTAGTTGCCCCATTTTACCATTGAGTGCCACGTGGCAGTCACTCATTGGCTACTGACGTGACATGTGTCAATGACACTTGGCATTAGTGACATGGGGTGATGATGTGGCCTTTAGTGACACGTGGCACATAGGACCAATCAAATGGTGACATGTGGCGGTGATGTCACTGCTAACGTCATCTCCGTTAGTGACGTCAGCATTTTTTGATGGGAAGTTAACAGCAGAGACCAAACTAGAAGCGTTTGGTATTTGCAAGGGTTTTTTAAAAAAAATTTAAATTGCAGACACGAAACTGGATTATTGTGATATTTGCAGGGACTAAACATATCTTTAAGCTTTGTTCAAATCATAAAGTTAGTCAAAAAAATCACATGCATATTTATAATTGTCCCCTACGCCACTTCATGTTTTGAAATCGTTGAATGATAATGTCAACATTCATGAACACTTCTTTCCCAATATAAGTAATTACTAGACAATCATTCATCCATTCACCACCCTTTTGTGACAACTTGAGATTTGCTTCCACATCGTGATTTCCCCTCATAAAACACATCTTCCATGTTAGGGGAATGTTAATGTTATGTTTATTGCAAAATAAAGTTAACTTGTGCAACAAGGACTCCCATCCATTATCCCTCATGGTTTGTAACCGCTCCGTTGTGATATTAACCAAGTTCATAGTATTTGATGTTGTCTTGATCTTTCCATTGCAATGCCTGTGACAATTCATTTGAAAAACCCAACACATGTTTCATCAAAAGCAATGTGAATGCAAAGTCAAATCTATCCTTCAACTCTAAAAGACCTTCGGCTTCAGTTGTATGATCTGGATCTAGTGCATCTACTTTCATGATTTCGAACATCAATTAAAGCAGAATACATCAATATCAACTTTATCAAAGTGGCATAATGTGAACTCCAATGAGTATCAACTGCTTGTTTAAGAGACTAGTTTCTTGATTTAAACCTTGCCCGCTAGGAATTTCTCCTTTTCCCAATGCCTCCATGACATTCATAAATTGTTTCTCACGAAGCATGTCAAGTTCCACTGGGTGTTGTTTTGTTGCAGCTAGAGCATGTTTTTTTCCTTGTTGCTCGTGGAGTGTTGTCTTTGTGAGGGAGAGTGTTTGGAGTTTTCGGATGGGCTAAATGAGTTTTGGGCTTAGCTCGTGGTGCAGATAGTAGAGACTAGGTTGGGGAAGATGTGCAAAATAAAAAAATATAGGGTCAAAAAAATTACAATATGGGTATCAGTGAGATTTTTACAAGTGGAGGGTTGCACACCCTATAGGCTCTATGTATATCTGCCCCTGTCTTTAATCCATCGATGTGCCTTTTAACTAAAAACGAAATTGTGAAGGCTCACATACCAAAGCGAACAATACCTCAAACACATGTTGGAACTTGAGGTCGGCACATTGGTGCGCCATGTAAGGAACCCCCGACCCTTTAGCCCTTTTGACCAAAAAGTATCACATTGCTTGAAAATCAAGGTCAATGATAGTTTATAAACACCCACATCTTTAACCCATCGAGGCGCCTTTTAACAAAAGACAAAATCGTAAAGGCTCGCATCACATGTGAGCCAAAGCGGATAATTAATACCTCAAAAAACGATGTCTATGGAGCCAACAGAGTGAATAGAGAGGTGTTATACCAACAAGTCTATGGAGCCAAAAGTAGAGTTTGAGCTTCTAATGATTTCCCGATATGCACATGCACCGAAATGGGTCACATGGACCTAAAACTCCGCTATATAATAATCAATGGCAACTAGCACCTTCACCCGTGCGTTGCACGGGGTAAAAACTCTAGTTAATACAAAAGTTTTGTTGGGTAAAATTTGTTTCTTAAATTGCAGACTGACAAAACTTTGTTTAAATTGAATGTAAGTATGAATTAAAAAAATATGTAATAAAAAATGTGGTTGGAAACTTAAAAACTAAAATAGAGTATGTACATATTTCTCATAAAATTATAATTTTTTTCACGAAATTGGTTATTGAGGAATGAACGCAGTATTTGAACGGTTAATTTTTTCAAACACTAAAGTTCCCCAAAATACGCTGCTTAGCATCACACTTTACGTATTTTGTCATGAAATTATATGTTTTTTCTTCTTCACTAAATCGGTTATTGAGGCACAAACTTTGCATATTTGAATAGTTGGATTTTTCACGAACACTAAAGCATCAAAAAACACACTACTTAGCATCACACTTTACATATTGTGTTTTGAATTTTTTTCCCACCAAACCGATATCTGAGGAACAAACTTTGTGTATTCGAACAGTTAAAAAATTTTCGATATTGAGAAATGAACTTTGAGTATTTGAACGGTTAAATTTTTTCGAACACTAAAGTATCTTAAAATACCCTGCTTAGCATCACACTTTACGTAATTTGTCATTAAATTAAATTTGTTTTTCACCAAATCGATTATTGAGGCACAAATTTTGCAAATTTGAATAGTTGAATTTTTTTTGCGAACACTAAAGATTTAAAAAAAGACACAATTGTGAACACTAAAGCATCCAACAACACACTACTTAGCAACGTACTTTACATAAATATGTTATGAATATTTTTTCTCACCAAACAGGTTAGTGAGAATCCACTCTGCGTTTTTGAATGGTTAATTTTTTTCGACGGCTTAAGGACCCCAAAACACACTATTTTGCATTGCACATTACGTATTTAATTACAAAATTATTATTTCTTTTCAACAAACTAGTCTGCGTATTTGAACAACTAAATTTTTTTAGACTCTAAAGTGCCTCAAAACACACTGACTAGCATAACACTTTATATAATTTATCACAAAATTAATTTTCATTTTCCACTAATCCAATTAACGAAGAAAAAACTACGCATATGTATAGATCTAATCTTTTTTCTAAATTTTAATGTACTCTTAAAAATGAAAATATGAAGAAAAAACACATAATTAAGTTTATAGATAAAGAGGTATCTTTATATATACATCTGGTAGAGTCTCCATTTGTGGGATCTACAAGATTTTCCTCCAAAATTCCCCCCTTCCCTCCAAACCCCAACACCCCCCCCCCACCCCCACCCCTCTCCCCCTACCCCCCTTTTTTTTTCTCCAAACTTTCTCTCCCCCTTTTTTTTCTTCATTTTTTCCCCTTCATATTTTTATTTCTCTTTTCTCCTCTCTCACTCTCTTCTTTCATGTTTTATATTTTAGTGGTAGTTTACGATTAAATAGAAAATGTACCACCATAATCAAATTTTTGGAATCGAACATTAATTTCGTAACAAATTATAAAAAGTGTAACGCTATCTGATTATACCTTTTCTAAGATCTTGTCTGAAAAAATTTAATTGTTTAAATATGCAAAGTTTATTTCTTAATGTGAATCGAACATTAATTTCAGTAACAAATTATATAAAGTGTAACACTATGCAAGATACTTTTTAGTACTTTAGTGTGTGAAAAAATTTAATTGTTTAAATATGCGAAGTTTATTTCTTAATAACGAATTTTATTTTAAAAAGTTATTTTTGTAACAAAATTTCAAATTAATTTTGGTACCCAAAATATGTAAAAGTGTGACGCTAAACCATCGCTTCCTCTCTCTGAATTTGAAGCGTTGGCGCGCCCATCTGGACGGCCACCGCACTAGTTGTATGAGTGGTGGGTGTAGGGGAGAGGGTGGAAGGTTTGGAGGGAAAGTTTTTTTTTTGTTACAATGGAGGGAAAGTTTATAGATAACGAGAAATCTCCAACTCTACAAAATTTATAGATCTTGACCAAAAAAATTTATAGATAAGGAGAATGGTGACAAAATTTGAGTTGGTATCATCTCAAGTCATTAAAGAATTGAATGGAAGGTGGCTGAGACCGATAGATGGCGGCGAACACATATATACTTCAATCATCTCAACGTCATTATATAATTTCATGGCGGCTTTTAAGTGGTAGCTCAAGATGACTCAAAAGAAGACAATAAAACGAATTGAACAATACTTTAATAAACAAGAATTGTTGCTATAAATACAATGCTTCTCAGTGCTTTCAAGTTTCAACCGACCCTTAATAAACTTAGTTCCAAAAGAAAATTCAACACGGTCGCCTCATCACTCTTCCAAAACCAAAATGGCTTCTTCTACCACCAAATTTGATTCAGAGTTTTCATTTTTAGATGATATTCAACAATACCTCTTTGAAGATGATTCCACTACTCAAACTATTATTCCAAGTCCTAACAGTGAGAATACTGATTCAGACACAACTACAGAAGCACGTGTAACTCACGCACCTCCATCATGGAAGCATTACCGTGGCGTAAGACGTAGGCCATGGGGGAAATTTGCGGCGGAGATCAGAGATCCAAAGAAAAATGGTGCTAGGGTTTGGCTAGGAACTTATACAACTGAGGAAAATGCAGCTTTGGCTTATGACAAAGCTGCTTTCAAGATGCGTGGTTGCAAAGCCAAGCTGAATTTTCCTAACCTTATTAACTCGGATATGCCGGCGGCGGAAGAGCCGGCGAGAGAGGTGGGATTGAAACGGTGCTCGCCGGAGCCTTCTTCGTCATCTGAGAATAGTTGTGAGTCACCACGAGGGTCAAAGAGGAGGATAGTGGATCTACTTAACAAGTTGGCTAAAAATAGAAGCCAAGCTATTGTTAAAATGGCTTTTTCTTCTTCAATGGAAAATGATGTTGAGCAATGGGTGAATGGTTGAATGATTGTACTTTAATCTGGTGCTCTTAGTTTTAGAGTAGTTTGCATTACCCCTTCAAAGGGTGATGTTTAAGCAAAGCTACTTTGATGTTGTAATTTTTCCAAATTATATCTTTGGACATAAATAAGAACTTATTTGGAGATCTGATGTTAAGTTTATTTGGATGGCTTTAGATAGAGTTAATTATATATCACTTACTCTTTGTTAATCATAAGAGCTAGACCGGTGTAGTTAATGGTAATCGTATATCCTTCAATGGATTTGGAACATGTATTAATTAAACACTAATTAGACTTTAGAATTTAGATTATCCATTTCCTTGGCTTTTTAAGACATGGTTGTTTGATCCTTTTACATTCCTTCTTAAAAAGAGGTTAAAGTGTGTGTATGAACTGAAATTTCAAACTTTATTGGAAAAAAGTTGATTAGGATAGGTGATGATTATCTTCAATGCTTCAAGTTTATGATGGTAAATATTTGAAAATTGCTACCACACCCTCGTAAATAGAGCTAGCGTGGCGAAGCCAAGATCAAAAATCTATGGTGTGAGAAACATGTTGGGGTTGGATAGTTAGATAATGGTGGTTCGATGACGAATGCTGATATTAGAAAAAGAAAAATGCTAATAAGTGCTCTAAGGACATGGTTAAAGAATAAATATATTACAATTTTGTGAAATTTTTCTATCTAAAAAATTACTTTTTATGATTCCTTAGTCGGCACTCAATAGAGGTAATAGGTTGGGCAAAGTTAGACTTTGTAAGTTCATCTATGTTGAAAATATTAGGTCTAAGTCTAGTTTGTGGTCTGCTGTAGACTCATTTTTGAGGTCTGATCTTATCTTTTTGAAAGCTTGTTTAAAAGTTCATTTCAATATTTTTTTTACAAAAACGCCTACAACTTTTCAGTATTGCAAGTTTTGTAAATAGACCGACAAATGGTGAATGAGATTAAGTTCTAATTTGAAATCTAACAAAACCTTTTATGAAAATATACATATCCTATTTAAATACTGTTTTATAATATTAACTTTAAATATGTCAAAAAATAATGTAGATCAATGTCTTTAAATTAACAGAAAAATGTTAGCAAAATAATGATTTAACACAATGTACAAAAGTTGATATAGTAATAATAGTAATTAAAAATATTCATATTTATTTAAATAAGTCTGTCTTGTAGGCCTAAAAAACTTTTCTGATGATCTGTTTGACCTTTTTAGTTAAATGAGATTTTTTAAAAGTTCTGGTCTTATCTATTTAAAAAAACCTGATATTTTTAAGAGACATACAAGACAACATAATGACAAACCAGTCAAAAAAAACTCTGCACACAATCAACATGCACATGCATTACATCATCCTAGCTAGCCAATTATTTTTTTTTTTGATAGGCAATCCTAGCTAGCCAATTATTTACCACACTCCACACAATACATTTTAAGAATAAAAGGTTCACAGATTCATTAAACTCAAACAAATATATAAAAGGAGTAATTACGATTGTTTATTTTTTGACTTGGGACTTAGGTTCCATATTTTCTCTCCATTGTGATAATAACGTGTTTTAAATTTTCAAATACAAATGTGAAAAGATCAAAATATGAAGGTAAATTCTTGGTTGCTTTTTGGAGAATTGTTGTGGGTAATTTACCTTAATCACTTCTATGGACCCATGTCTTTCATATATGAGTCATATGTATGTACTACAATGTTTCTTTTACTTCTATGGACCCATGTCTTTCATTTGTTTTTGTGAATCACGGTGACACTAACTTATCATTATGCATGAACAACAAAAAAACAAATTTCATTCTTCAATTACGTCATCTATCTTTGTTTTGCTGGAATAATTCACAACTTCTCCATTGCAAGTCTCCCTACCATTAATTGATCTTGTACAAACAGTTTTTTCTCAGTGACTATTCCAGCAAAACAAAGATAGATGACGTAATTGAATAGAGAATCAAATTTGTTTTTTTATTGTTCATGCATAATGAGTCAAAGTGTCACCATGATTCACAAAAAACAAATGACAATTAATGATCCATTTCCCTGCCATGTGAAATGAAAGACATGGCTTTTTTTTCCCACCCCCCTCATTATCATTCCCACCCCATAAGTACCAAAATCCCTAAAATGCCCATGTCATTTTATAAAAAAACATACCTGACCCACAACAGTTTTCGGTTTTTCCGGAATTACCATAAAAGAAAAATGTATTTCCGAGAATTTGGAGGTGAATTTTTCGGATTTAGCGTTGAAAGTTGGTATTTCCGGTTCACAATTTTTGAACCGGAATTATCCCCAGAAAAGGTAATTCCGAAATTTTGTTTTTTTAAATTAAATTTTTTTCGGAAATACCTTTTTTAGAGGTATTTCTGGTTCACAAAATGTGAACCGGAAATACCTCTAAAAAAGGTATTTCCGAATTTTTTTTTATATAACCTTTATATTTTTTTTTAAATAGATGGTTATTATGGATTTAACCGCTGCCTTTACGACATCTGAGATATTTCCCACTCGAGATGCAATGACACGTTGGGCTAGAGATACCAGGAAAGTCAACATGTTTTTTATGGCACTTTGGTGTACAATTACAGCTCGTAAATAATTTTGCAACTCGTCTTTTTAATCTCAATATCGTAGTATTATACTTTGTCTACAAGTTTGTAATTTTTAAAAAAATTACGCATGGTAAAAACTGACTAGAACGTAGTTAAAAAGTCATTTTTTTAAAGTAATAAAACTTTTTTTATTGGATTACTAATTAACGGTCTAGATATTGCCGACAACTTTTAACGATCTAGATTTTGCCGACACTTTAAAGGGTCCAGATTTTGCCGACCACTTTTCATCAACGGTGGAAATCCATTCAAGGGTTTCATTTTTCCCTATAAATAGACCCTTCCATTTCACTTATTTCACACACAACACTCTCATGGACACTCTGAATACACAGTACTCTCGTGATTCTGCACTCACTGCCCTTCACCACCAGGGCACAATCACAAACAGAGAAAATGTTGTCCATTTCGAGAGTCCAAACCCCATTTTATGCAGGCTTAACGACGACATCACCTTTGAAGCTTTGAAAGAAAAAATAACAACGAAGGTGCAGCTGGAGGGTGACGAGCAAGAAGTCACCCAGATCATTTATCGTTACCCCACTATGCGCGATAATAATCGTGTTCAGTGGTCCAAGATGGATGTGAAGAACAATGATGCGTTCGAGTAATGATGGACCGTTTTGACATATTTCAGATGCGGAGTCCTATTCAGCTGTATGTCGAAACCAGAAGGACCGTTGCTGAGGTCCTTCGATGTCTCCAACCACCATCTCACTAATTTCTACCGTCTTTTCATTTTCTTTGTTGCTGTGTTTTGTTGTTTCCGTTCAGAACTTTCATGTATTATTTCGTTTCGTAATAAAAAACGCGTCTTTAATTAATTTTAATTTCTTTTTAATTAATTTTTTTTTTCGGAAATACCGTAAATACCACGTAATTCCGGTAGAGTGTTTAAGGTTTTTCGGAATTACCAAAAACTGAGGTAATTCCGGTTCACAAAATACCGACCATACAATATCACCAGTGCGTAAGCACTAGTAAAATACTAGTGTGTAAAAAGAAAGGTGTCATCTCTCAAGTATGAGTATTTCAAAATCAAAGACGTACCTGTACTGGGTACATTTAGCACTTGAATGAGACAGTAGGGTCTTCTCTAGCCGTGTTAAATCTCAAAGGGAGAATTTTGTTATACATTGTGGTCATACCCAACTCCAACGATTATTTTTTGCTGTTGAGCACTGATAATACCCGGTTTATAAAAAAAATCAAATTATCCTTTGTTTGTAAACAAAAAATTAAACTTATAATTAATTTAATAAGCTTATTTATAGTTAACTTTTTTCGTTAAAAATATAATTTAATTGTAAAATTTTACTCTTTTGTGCTCCAGAAGTTGTCGCCAGCGAAGAACCAGCAATCCGACCAAAGGAGGAAAGGCAGCCATGAGAATCAGATGACAAAACGAACGGAGTCGGTAACATCGTATTCGGTAATTGTTTTGCTTTTTTTTTTTAATTTCATGCTCGACCTTCCCAGCTTTCAGTTTTGTTGTAAAATTGGTTCTACATTTTATTCTGTTGTTGGCTTATATTTTCATGTGCTTCTCTTGTCTTCATTACATAGTTTTCGTTAATTTAACTGGTTATATTAATCCAATTTCTAACAAAACATAAGTGTTTAACTGCTGTACAGTGTACACTGTTGGTGTTAAGTTTTTTTTAATGATATAGATGACTTTTTTGATAATTAGGAGAATATTTAACTTTTTTAATGACATAGCAATATCTGATTAGTTGATAGTGCAAAAAAAATTATACACCGTCGATGTATATAAAAGGATTTGTTTGTAAGGTCCAGTTCAATTGGCAAATGCCGAAATTGTTAGCATCAATATTATCTTCCGGGTTTGAATCTAAGACCTCGAAGACTCGTAGTTGTGTGTGAGTTTCTGGTGACACTTGTCACTGTCTACATACACAAAATGATTTAATTTGTATACATCGTCGGTGTAAACGATTTTCTTACACCATCAACAAAATGACATGTCATAAAAGAAGTTTGACTCCATCCAAACTGACTTAAAAGTCACTTATACCATGAGTTTTGATTAGTTGTTGACTGTGTAAAATTTGTTACACCAACAGTAGTGCATATCAATTAAACTCATTTTAAATGCCCAAGGCTTGTTTCATATAATTGAATGCTGCTTCCTGTGCTCAATTGAACTGCACAGTCCCTGTCATTTTGGAAGAATGTCTTTTTAGTACTGATTCTAAACATTATGTCTGTACTGAACTTCTCTTTATTTCTATATTGGACATTTTGAGGTGTTAGTTTGATACACTAAACTTAATACATTCACTATGCTGATGCCAAACATTTTGTGCAGATTTTTAAATGGAGCGTTGGCGTGGAGTTTTGAGAGTCCCGCTACATCCTAACAGCTCGGCGTTCCACCGAGTTGGCGCATCTCTCGGCCTTTCTCCTGAAACCAGAACTTTGAGAGTAAGTTAGTTTCTTCAAGTTGAACCTCAGAGCTTATAGACAGTTGTAGAACTTTCATTTCACTTTATGCATAATTGGAGCAATTTTCTTGCTATAAGTTTATGACAGTCATTGTCTTTACAGGTACCTATAGCAAATGCGATATTTTTTTGCGGTGATCGAGTTGAAGGGACCGGTAATCCAGTGATTGAGAGGCTATCAGATTTACAGAAATTATCTGAAATTGTTGTGTCTAAATTTGGTTCTTTCATCAATGCTTGGGTTATTGAAGCTTCTGATTTTAATGGACCTTTTGCTATCTACAAACACTTCATACCATCTGTGAATCAATATGGAGAGCCAAGATCATACGATCCAATTCGATTCCCCGCGTCTACATCAATTGTCTCACTCTTATCTAATTGCCTTGAAGAAGTATGAACTGTTCTTCTCCTTCTTTTATGCTATAATTTACTACCTTTGTCGACACACAAACATCAGTTTTAATTTGAAAAATACAAGTAATTGAAGTGTTTGTGTTGGACACCAGATACATCTTCAACCGGATGGGTCGGTGCTACATAGATTATAAGTATAACTATCAACTGCTACACTTTTGGCGGTTATTATTTTGGCTCTTAATGCATAAGTCAAGAAGCAAAATTGAAAGAAATGTTTGTGTTGATGGTGTAAAATCTAAACCATTATTAGTTTATGTGATAAACTTTTATGGTTTGGTTTGGTTATTCTATGCTATGTCAGCCTTATGGCTACTTCCCTTGAGTTAATACTGTCAGCTCTGTCAACATCGTTAACTGGCAGTGGTTGACGGAGGGACTAACTTGATGCACATTTTCAAAAGTGAGGGACTAAATAGGAACATTGGAAAAGCTAGGGACCAAATTGAACTTTTTGAAATTTCGGGACTAAATAGGAACATTGGAAAAGCTAGAGACCAAATTGAACTTTTTGAAATTTCGGGACTAATTAGACTATTAACTCTACTTCCTGTATGCTAAATTTCTATGCAGGTGGAAAAAACCATTTCAGGAAGGCTAGTAGATACACAGTCTAGCTCGACTCCTTCCCGTTGTGTCGATCAGCCGAAGACATTCATCCTTGGATTTAGCAAAGGCGGAACCGTACTTAACCAGCTAGTTACTGAACTTGCCTACTCAGATATTGGATCAAATATGAATTCATCTGAGGAGATTTCTATAGTGCCTAAAACAAAAGAAGGCTTACTGAACAACATCACTGAAATTCATTATGTTGATGTTGGTTTGAACTCCACTGGAGCATACTTAACTAACCATGATGTGTTTGAGAGAATCTCCAAAAGGCTCATACAAGGAGCTCCCGAAGTACGTTTTGTCCTTCATGGAACACCGAGACAATGGCGTGACAAACGACGAGACTGGATACGGAAGGAAAAGGACAAAATGATGTTGCTGCTTGAAGCTGAAGCGCATAAGAGCGGGGGGAAATTAGAAGTCCTATTAAGGTATTATTTTGATGATAAGCCTCCAAATATGCAGATGCACTTTGAAATAATTGAAAGTTTAGATGTGAGTTAGTACTTCATAGTTGATAGGTGCCTGAAAATGTCTCTAGGATTAGGATGATTGTAACTATGTGGTATTCTGCTGGAATGCTTCAAAAAGGAAAAGCAAATGTCACTGTTATAATGTCACTTATGTGTCACATAGAAGCTGATTAAAATGTTACTGATGTGTCACATGTAACATGTATTGTTAATCACTGCAATAGTGGCACCTCCAGCAGCCATGATAGTTAAGAGAACGGGGACAAAGACAAACAGTGCCTCAGCTAAAACTTATGAATGCCATCCCTGATGTTGTGTTTGTACCCTCAGGCAGCAACAGTTTTGGCTCTTATTGCTGTTAAGATACTAAGATTGATGATGTTCATGAGAAACACAACATCCAAGGGTGCAAGTGCAACAACAGGGTCACATGTAGATCATGTGGTGCAGCATTCAGGTGCTGATAACATTCCTCCACCCATACCTGCACCTCCACCTGATCAAACTGCATCAAAATCAGATGACAGATTCACGTCACGCGCGGAAGGGAAATGACAGATTCACGTCAACACGCGTCGAAGGGAAAATTTTCTATCTCGTGTAAGAAAGTCCACTAATAACAGTTAGAGACATGTACCTATTCACGTTATGTAGAAAAGAAGAAAATATTTCAACAAAGAATACAATGCGACGTTTTTAATTTCATGTACTCCCTCCGGACTCAAATATAAGCAACAAACACTTTTTTAGGTTCATTGAAAAAGTAATGTATCTGGATTATATATTGTTCAAATACATTACTTTTTCAATGAACCTAAAAAGGTGTTTGTTGCTTATATTTGAGTCTAGAGGGAGCATATCATATGCATATTTTAATAAATAAGTGACTACATTACCCTATTTTTGATTCATGGACACCCAAGATCCACCCAAGAAAGAAATAAAGAGAGTCATATCATAAAAATGAAGGTACGACGTAGTGGTTGTAAGGAACTACTAACAATGTTAGAAATTGCGCAATACCAAAAAAAAAGAGTCATATCTTAAATGTGAATATGTGATAGGTGAGTGATGTGATAAAAAAAAGAGATAGAGAAAAAGTGAGGTGTTAGATGTGTGTTGGGAATTAGCGCACATAAGAGTTTAAAGATTTTAGATTATGTCCCACACTTTACTTATTTTCAATATGGATTCTCCCTCGTCACAGATCCACATAGTCACATATAGTTAGAAGATATGAGTTCGATTGAGAACTAATAGTACACATTTCGACTTTGGCTAAAAGGTATACTATAGACTGTTTATGATGTTGTATGAACTGCCCGATAACAATCTAAAGGTCCAAAGTGTTGATTGTGTGACTGTTCAAAATTGCGAATGCAACAAATTTAGAATCATCTTGTTAATACTTAACTTTGATGAGAAAGAAAAAGTGAAAAGAAAGAAAATAGAAAGCAGTGTAAACAAATTAGAAATTAATTTTGATGCATCTTTCGTGTAGAAAAATTTACACCATTAACGAATAACGAACCGCTATATCTATGACTTTTCAGGTTGTTGTGATTAAATCTATGATTTTTAGGGCTGTTGTGATTAAAGTTAAAAAAAATTAGTATTGTGTGAAGTTATAATTGATTGAAAGTGCAAAAAAAATCTTTACATTATCAATGATTTTTGTTCTTATAAAATTTGCAAATTTTGTTTTAGTCCCTATAAATAATTTTTATTTATTTTTACTCCTTACATTTTTCTCGGTCAATATAATTAGTCTCTTATGACTTTAGTAGTGTTTTTTTTTGAGTATTTTATAGTGTTATTAAAAGTCATTAGGAACTAAAAATACCAAAGCCATGAACGAAAATGTGGAGACTTAAAGTGAGTAAAATTGTTTATAAACACTATAAGCAAAATTGCAAATTTTATAGGAAAAACATATTTAACCCTAATTAAATGCAAAGAATTATAAATTTTTGCACTATAATGAAATTTAGGACCAAAAAGAGGAGTTTGGTGATGTGTTTGTGAAGGAAAAGAATGGAAGATTCGTCACAACGAACACTATGGAGCGGCGCAGAGAGAAGATGTTTGTACCTTCTTCAAGGGAAGCAAAAAACAATCACCTTCACCATTCTCCTTCAAATTCACGCCTTTATGCTCCGTAACTCTCTCGACAACAACCTCAATCTCCTCACAAAGTTCATTACAACTTGCGCATCCATCGCCACTTTCTCCCCTAAAAACGACGCCGTCTCCATTGTCCAACACGCTCGTCGTTTCTTCGATCACAGCGCTACCCACAAACGCGACGAGTTTCTCTGCAACTCTATGATCAATACCCACTTCTCCATTCGCCAGTTCAGTCAGCCTTTTACTCTCTATAAAGACCTTTGCAGGGGAACAAACACTTTCACGCCAAGTTCTTACACCTTCACTTCGCTTGTAAAGGGTTGTGCTGCTTGTGTGGCTTCTAGAGAAGGTTTAGAGGTACATTGTGTTGTTTTGAAAAATGGGTTTTGCTTGGATTTGTATGTGGCAACTGCATTGGTTGATATGTATGTTAAGTTTGGTGTTTTGGGTAGTGCAAGGAAGGTGTTTGATGAAATGTCTGAGAGAAGTATGGTTTCTTGGACTGCTGTTATTGTTGGGTATGCTAGGTGTGGGGATATGAGTGAGGCAAGGAATCTTTTTGATGTGATGCCTGATAGGGATGTTGCTGCTTTTAATGTGATGATTGATGGGTATGTGAAGTTGGGGTCTATGGATTTGGCTAAGGATTTGTTTGATAATATGAGGGATAAGAATGTGATTTCTTGGACTAGTATGATTCATGGTTATTGCCAGAATGGTGATGTTGAATCTGCTAGGTTGATGTTTGATTGTATGCCTGAAAAGAACTTGTTTACTTGGAATGCAATGGTTAAGGGTTATTGCCAAAATAAACGACCACACGAGGCGTTGAAGTTGTTTTGTGAAATGCGGGACAGTGGGGTTGTGGAACCAAATGAAGTGACTGTTATGAGTGTTCTTCCTGCTGTTGCTGATTTGGGTGCTTTGGATTGGGGTGTTTGGATTCACAGATTTGCGCAAAGGAAGAAGCTTGATGGATCGGTTCATGTGTGTAATGCACTGGTTGATATGTATGCAAAATGTGGGGAAATTGCAAAAGCTAAATTGCTTTTTGAAGGGATGCCTGAAAAAGAAACAGCTTCCTGGAATGCTTTGATAAATGGTTATGCAGTCAACGGCTGTGCAAAAGAAGCGTTGGAGGTGTTTACAATGATGATACAAAAAGGGTTTGAACCGAATGAGACAACCATAACCAGTGTGTTATCTGCTTGCAACCATTGTGGTCTGGTGGAGGAAGGAAGAAGATTATTCAAAGCAATGGAGAAATTTGGGATTGAGCCTCAGATTGAGCATTATGGTTGTATGATTGACCTTTTAGGAAGGGCTGGATGCTTAGATGAGGCTGAAAATTTGATTAAGACCATGCCTTATGATGCTAATGAGATAATATTGAGTTCTTTTCTATTTGCTTGTTGTTACTTAAAAGATGTTTCAAGGGCTGAAAGAGTATTAAACGAGGCGGCGAAAATGGAGAAGGAAGGTGCTGGAAACTATGTGATGTTGAGAAATTTGTATGCAAATGAACAAAGATGGATGGATGTGGAGGATGTTAAACAAATGATGAAGAAAAGAGGTTCAAATAAAGAGGTTGCTTGCAGTGTTATTGAGGTTGATGGTAGCTTTAGAGAGTTTGTGGCTGGTAATTACTTGCATTCAAATCTGGAGGTTATTCAGTTAACCTTGGGGCAGTTATTGAAACACATGAAAGTTGAAACAGTCTATTGAGATTTGAAAGATGAAAACTGAAAGACAGAGAGAGGTCAAAAGGCAGAAGAACATGTCCATTTCTGTATCTCTCAAATTTAATAGTCCATTCAGGATGAGGCTCCAAAGACAACTCTAAATTCACATGTTAACTAGAGCCAACACCAAAATTTGCATGTTATTCTACGCATTGAAGCTGCTGCCTTGGATTGTGTACCAACCTAGGGAGCCTTTCTGCATATTATATGTGACTACTCCTATTCTGGTTCCCAGATTGTTACGGAATAGGATCCTCTCCATTAGTTGGAGAGAGAAAGAGAAATAATATTATTTTATTCTATGTCTCTTTCTCTCTCCAACTGGAAGTGTCCAGTTAATGGAGAGAATCTTGACCCGATTATTACTACACTCGCAGTTTTGCTCTGCAAAGAAAATTGAGACACTGTGATCAACTATGGGATCTACTGCCTAGGGTGATCACTGACTAGACATGGCCTTTCCCATGGTGGACTATCAACTAACAGATGATTTGTTTAACTGCTTTTACTCTGGGAGGAATTCTTTGGCTGAATTTCTATAGTAATTTTGTTTTGTGCTGCAAGTTAAGGAAGGAAAGGTATTCTAAAGGGAGGAAAAATACTAGCCGATCAGGAAATCAATATGAAATTATTTGTAGGAAACAAATGATGATACTTATTCCCAGATTTGGGTCCTCTAGAACAAGATTTTATCAAATACACACACCTGCATAACTGAATGATTATTTATTGATATCAAGGGTGCCTTTCCAGAAAAAGAGATATGGATCGAAGGATGTGCAATGACAAAATGGAATAAAGAAAAAGTTCATTCAATTATTGAAGTAATAATAGGCCCGTTTGGATCGGCTTATTTGAACTTATTTACTAACATAAACACTTGTAAGATTGTTTGAAAGAGTTTATGAAAACAGCTTATGATTTGTTCATAAGCCGTTTTCAGCTAATTTTCATAAGCTCCTCAGGATAGCTTATAAAAACAGTTTAGCCTATTGAAAAATAGTTTAACATTATTTTATTTTATGTTATAAAAACAGTTTATGCATGAGCTCTTATACAATAAGCGCTTATGCCATAAGCACTTAATTAAGCTGTTTATCCAAACGGGCCCAATACCTAAGTATATACATCAAGAAATAGTTTTCCCTTAAAATAAGAATTCGCCAATAAATAAAAGGGAAACACTTTTTGGTACAATAAGAAACGTAAGAAAACCATTGTACACCGAACTAAATCAAAATTCCATTCTAACTTAAAACACATGCAAATGGTGTTTGCTGTTATTTTCTTACTTTTTGTTGGAAAACTTCATACTAAACAGCACCGATCAAAATAAAAATAAAAGCTCTCTCTCTAAAGATCAGAGCATGGTAGCATATTCAAGCCATGTACAATTGAACTCATTTCTTGCAGGAAATATACACTAACATAACCAGAATTTACACATTATGAAGCTGCAACATATCCTGAAAGTTTCTCAGCTCCAGCAATTGTCTCAAGAAGCATCTATATTAAATTCAACCAGATTGTCTGTCTTCAACTATTCCTTCCCCTCCCTACTTTCCTAGAGAAATTTGACTTCGGTCTCGGTGACCAAACCGTATGGATTTAGGCTCTTCATCTGATTCCTTGGATTTCCCCACAAGCTGACTTCTTTTTCTTTTTTTTGACAGCTCCGCATGGTGATTTCTAACATTCTCAAAACCATGCAACTCTTTCTTAGGTGCCTGACTATGTATGAGAACTTTGCCCTTGGTCTGTATACAAGAAAATGACAACATTACAAATTTTCAAGGTCTGTAATGATCCTGTTGTAAAAAAAAATGAGGTCTGTAATGATCCTAAAACACAGTAAAAGTTGGTCAAAGTTTGCCCTTCCAACATACAGGTCAAGAGTATTTACAGACAGTTTTAAAATCAATTACCAAGGACATTTATTTGGGAAAAGAAAACAAGGCCATACATCTGACATTTCCACTGTGAGCTTTGATAACAAGAAATAAGAACATAAACTGTATTATAGAAGTTTTAGGGCATCTCATTTCTAGTGATTCATGAAATAAAAATAAAAATCTCCATCAATAGATGGAGTAGCGGAAATCAGATTGTGTAGCAGAAAATAGACACCACCAAGAGCATGGTGTAGGCAGCAGAAAACTCCATTGTTACAACTTGGTAGCAAATAACAAGATCAACCAAGTGTACTTGCTCATAATTATCATAATTCATAAATCTATGCAAGAAAATTAGAAAATATATTTACATACAAGTTGTTGAAATTATTTTTGTACAGAAGAAAAGCTTACATTTTCCCTTGGAAACTCGAACCGGGGCCTTTTGGCGGTTTCATTAAAAGGAGTTATCCCATTATGAGTTGATAATGTATTTTCAGTCGGAAGTCGATTTTCCAAGTAAGACTCAGATTTATGCTGGGATGAAGCGTGAACAAAACTAACTGGACATGGGTTTTCATTACCAGCCAAGGAAGCAGAATTCTGACCAGCATGATTAAATCCATCAGATGGACCAATTGTGCTCGATTGAGTCACAGAACCGAACTTTCCTGGATTTTCATTCATCACGTTATCAATCCGAGCTTTCAAGTTCTCAACATGTAAAAGTACTTGTTCAACTTTTTGAATCATGTCAAAGAAGGACTTATCATTGTCTTCATGATCAACAGAAGAAGACCGCATATCACTCAACTTGAACTCCTCAGGATTGTCAGCATTACCTTTTGAAATCAATGAATCAGAAAATAGAGTTAAAAATTTAGAATCTTGTGGAAAGTAGAAACATATAACAATTGATGAAAGCCTGTTTTTAAAAAAACAGTCATACTCTTTACTAACACGTGAAAAAATAGACGACGACCTGTGTAAGTAATTCTTTTACATTGTTTGATTCACACTTTATCAATCAGACAAATTTTATTAGTTACATAAATAAAAAAAACAACATTATGCATGTTACTGCTACTTACTCATGACATCACCACGATCATTTTCCAAGCAAGCATGAGGACTTTGGATTTTGTTCTCTGGACAATGGTTTTTGTTCTCTGGACAATGACAGAAGAGATTACAAGATTACTCCTAAAGAGAAATACATTGGCATAAAATACTACATCAAACCAAGTAATGTCATACCATAGTAAGAGAATATATTATGACTAGACACATATGATGATAAATTACATTCTTCAGCTCTCCTCCTTTTCTTTCTCTTCATGACTTTATGGCTTTGAATGCCATCAGATTTAGGTACTGACTTGACATCAAAACCATCCACTGCATACTTCAAAAGCTCACGCTGCTGTTTGTCATCATACGCTGCAATCTCTTTTTCATATTTCATTGCTTGAGAGTTAAGTTTCCTCAGTTGCAACTCTATCCACTTAGAGCGCCAAACTAGAGGATCGATGAACTTCCTCCAATGAGCTGTCAGCCTTTTCGTTCTGGATAGTTAATAGATTAAAAATTAAACACATAAGTAGATGAAATGCCAAACAAATAAACATAGCACTATAGCAGCAAGCAAAGCCAAGGCAAATTAATCTAGGAATAAAAACGTGACATGAACTGCACAACTTGTCAACTTCAATCATGAGAACAAAAAATTACTGAGAACCTCTTTAGCACCGACATTTTCTGTTGAAGAAGAGTCTAGTGTCCAACACCGACACTTTCTGTTGAAGACATATCGTGTCGGACACCGACACTACCACTTCAATTACTTATATTTTTGAAATTAAAATCGGTGCCTCTGTGTCCGTGTCGTGTCTGTGTTTCATAGCTGAGAACTGCAATGCAAGCAAATTGCTTTGCATGTAGTTTTTTCTTTCTCTTGCTTCTTATATGCAAAATAGGAAGAATTGAAACCAAGTCCGAAACATACCTCAATCGAGGTGGCTCATGGAAATCACCGAACATTGGTGATTCAACATCAGAATCAGATCCAGAGCCAGTGTCTAAGCCAGATCCTGTATCACCAAAAGAACTAGAACAGGTAGATTCAATATCAGTGAGATCCACATAAGCATTTTCGACACCCATTCCACCAGAAACCGCACACCCATTCCCAGTTATATTAACAATCACATCCTCATCACTACTTCTACAAGATAAAGGAGCCTGTTGAATTCCATTTTGGTGAATTCCAGGTTGAAGAACAACATCTTGTTCTTTTGGTTCAATTTCAACAGTTGCTACATTCTCATTCTCTTTTTCTAGGGCACATTCAACATCAGTGAGATCCACACAAGCATTTTCCACACTCTTTCCACCAGAAACCGCGCATCCATTCCTAGTTATATTAACAATCACATCCTCTTCATCACCACACAACAAAGGAGCATGTTGAATTCCCTGGCAGTGAATTCCAGGTTGAGGAACAATATTTTGTTCTATTGATTCAATTTCAACAGTTGTTACATTCTCATTCTCTTTTTCTAGGGTAAATTCTTCTTTTGATTTATCTGGGCTCATTTTCACAACCTGTTAAGAAACCATCACAAGGAACAGAATACAACAATGTCGTGATTAAATTAAAAGCATGTGAATTCCCTACACAGTTTTACTGAAAAATTAATATGCCCACAAACTATATGAAAAATTGTATGCAATATATAAACAAGAAAAAAAGGAACTAAAATATTTGCGAAACAAGGTTAGAAGAAGAACATTTCGTTATTATCTTAAGATGTTATATCACCTACGAAATTCAAATTCCCACAAAACCCTGAATCAATCAAGAGAGAGAGAGAGAGAGAGAGAGAGAGAGAGAGAGAGACTTACAGGAGAAAAGTCGCTTTTGTTACACTCATAGACTCAATCATTAAGCTTCTGCTTGAGAGTTGAGAGGATACCCTATAGACTACAGTAACATGAGACTGCAACTAGCGTAAATTGCAAGAGAGAGAGAGAGAGACTATAGTGTTTTTTTAGGAAAAATAAAACCCTAAAATTTGGGAATTGCGCAATTTGTGACACGCGAGGTTGTATTTTTTTTTTTTTGAACAACACACGCGAGGTTGTAGGAGTACGCAGGTTTTCGTGTCAAAACAAATTTCACCTTTGCACCAATTTTCTATGGAAAACTAATAATATGATTGGTCTTGCTTCAAAAAAAAAATATGATTGGTCCTTCAAAATTTAAAAAAAAAAAAAAAAAGTTTAGTCTATGGCATGAATAATACTATTACTTAGTCTTTGGAATTACCGAATTTTATTTAGTTTAATCGTTCAAATTCTCGATGGGTGACTTTTATAACTTAGTATTAATTAATCTAATCTCTAATTAATCGAAATATCAATGACCAGATTGATGCGAAGTTGTATAAGCCAGAGACTTAATTAATTTACTTTTTAATCATTAAATGAGAATTAATTGATATTAATTGTAAAAAACAGAGGTCAAACAAACATTGAGAATTCAAGAGACCTAATTGAATAAAGTTTGACAATGTCAAATATTGTTATTGTTTAAGACTAAACTAAACTTTCCATCCGTCAATATTGGCTTATTTGGTTTGGATTGTCTCTTATAGAGGAGTTGTCTCGGATCTTCTTCATTTTTTAAAAAATTGATAGAGTTTTTTTGAAAAGATGAGTTTTATTATTACAATAGTTTGTATAAAATATATAAATTTCCAATATATATTTTCTATTTAAGAAATGTGTGTATTTAAGTACTCAAAATTATAATAATATCCATCAAAAAAACTATAACAATAGAACTCTTTATTTCTTTTAAGGAGTATGTGAAAAATCTTCGGCCTTAAAACGCTTCATTTCCTCTTTTATATATTTAGATGTACTATGTATATTAGTTTGTTTTTATAAATATATTACTTTCTTTATAATTTAGTACTATTCTCTTATTATAAGAAATAAAATCATCATAATTGACACATACTAAAAAAATTGGGAAAAGCTAATATTAATTTATACTCTTAAAAAATTAGTTTTTTTTTTCAAAAGTACTCTCTTATGAAATAGTTTGAAATGGTGACTTGTAATTAATAACGTTACTATAAGAAATAAAATCATAATTCAGACATACTTAAAATAGGTTTTGGATAAGCTAATATTAATTTATATTCTTAAAAAATTAGTTTTCTTTTTTCAAAACTACTCTTTCTATGAAATAGTTTGAAATGTTGACTTATTAATAACATTACTATATTTTGTCAAAAAAAAATAACATTACTATAAGAAATAAAATCAAAATTCACACATACCAAAAGAAAGTTCTGGGATAAGATAACATTAATTTGGCTAAATAGTACTTTTGGTCATTTATCTTTGCTCTAGGTTTCACTTTGGTCTTTTATCTTTTTTTTTGGTCGACCGCTTTGGTCATTTATGTTTCATTTCTGTTTCATTTTGGTCCCTACCGTCAGTTTTAGCTAACAGACGCCACGCTGGCAGTTAACTGCTGACGTGGCGTCTCAAATTCATTAAATGACGTGGCAAAATTAATTGAGGTGGCAAAAAATTATATTATTTAGCTCTAAATCAATTTACACATCAACATTTATCTTTTTTAAAATTTTAGAAACACAATTAACAATAATTAAAAACATTAATCTGAAATGTTTTTAAAAATTGAATTGGAAAAATTCCTAAATCAAAACTAGGGTTCATCTTCTTAAATCTTCATCATCAATCATCAATCTTCATCACCAATCTGCTTCAATCTTTGCTATTTTGGTTTCGATTTTCGTTTTCAAATTCTGGGTTTTAACCAATTTCAATTTCCAGGAACAACAACAGATTTGAGTTCGATCTGGGTTTGTTTTCGTTTTCAAATTATGGGTTGTAACCCATTTCGAAATAGGTTGCTGGTGGTGGAGGAAGAACAGAAGAAGAAGAAGAAGAAGAAGAAGAAGAAGAAGAAGAAGAAGAAGAAGAAGAAGAAGAAGAAGAAGAAGAAGAAGAAGAAGAAGAATAAGAGAACAGGGTGGGAGAATGAACAGAAGAAGAGAAGAGAAGAAAATGGGTTTGAGGTTTTGGCACACACCTAAAATAGGAAATGGAAGAAAGCAAGAGGAAGCGAGTTCTGGGTTTCTAAATTTTGGGATTTATTTGCATTTATTTTGTTTGATTTTTGAGAGCAATTTCCCAATAAGATATCTTTGCAAGCCCGCAACGTTAAACTGAAGAAGAAGAAAAAATTTGGATCCAGGGAGCACGTTAGGTTGATGAAGAAGAGAATATGGGTTTTTTATGTTTTTTATTTAAGTTGTCATTTGTCATTTCAATTTTGTTTTGTTTTAATTTAAAAACATGAAATGCTGATGTGTATTTGCCACCTCAATTTATTTTGCCACGTCATTTAATGAATTTGAGACGCCACGTCAGCAGTTAACTGCCAACATGGCGTCTGTTAGCTAAAACTGACGGTAGGGACCAAAATGAAACGAAAATGAAACATAAAGAACCAAAACGGACCAAAAAAAAGATAAATGACCAAAATGAAACCTAGAGCAAAGATAAAGGACCAAAAGTGTTATTTAGCCTATTAATTTATACTTTTAAAAATTAGTTTTTTTTCAGAAGTACTCTTTCTATGAAATAGTTTGAAATGTTGACTGCTAATTAATAGCATTGCTATAAATTAGGGCATATTTGATATTAACATTTAATGTATTTACATTCATAATTTTTTCATATTCGGTTCGAGGGATTAGTCTCTGCAGTTGCGCGTAGAAAGATACTCAGTTTATACCAAAAAAATCATAATTTTTTTAATAAAACCCTTTCTTTTCTTATAATATGATTTGGAGAAAATATATTCTTACATCAAATATTAAAATAGGGTAGAGATCCTCAGAAATTGATGGTCAATTACTAAAGTTTTGGGTATATAATAACACACATCCCTTAAATATGTGACAAATATTTGAGATTTATGTGCATTAATAAGTCAAAAACTTTAGTAATTGATCCTCAAATTTCTTTTAGGAAATTGAGAGGATCTCTACTCATTAAAATAGGATTTTTTTTATACATAGAGTTAGAACGTTAAAATTTTAAACAAAAAACATTAAGATCACTTAATAATAGTACTGATCAATTAAAATATTTTTGATACAAAACACCTTAAAATGATGGCTTAAATATATGTTACTCCCTACAAATATACTCATTATCCATTTACCCTCCTCTAAAAATAAAAATCTTAAAAAAGACCTTGCACATATAAATTATTTCTAGTTACCCCCTACTGTTAGATTTTGTTAACATCGTTAAGTGTATGTTGAAACACTTATTATTTGCAGGATGTAAATGGATAATGATGATATTTGTAGGGGGTAATATATATTTACGCAAGGGGGTAAATGGGTACATATTTGCAGGGGGTAACATATATTTACACTTAACGTTGTTAACAAAATCTAACCGCAGGGGGTAACTAGAAATAATTTATATTTGCAAAGTCTTTTTTAAAAGTTTTATTTTTATAGGGGCAAATGGATAATAATTATATTTGCATGGGGTAACATATATTTAAGCCTTAAATGATTAAATAAATCTTTTGTCGACCCTTCAATGCGCTTTCACGGTCAATTGCATCATCACATGACTTAGCAGTGATTGGTTAACATGTCAGTTATGTATGTGACATTGACTCTTCTTGTCAACCTGATGTCGAACCATCAGGCTCGTCTTCAAACCAACATACTCCCTCCGGATTCATATATAAGCAAAAAATGACTTTTTAGATTCATTGAAAAAGTGATGTATCTAGACTACATATAGTGCAGATACATCACTTTTTCAATGAATTTAAAATCTAAAAAGTAATTTGTTGCTTATATATGAATCCAAAGAGAGTATCGTAGAGTACGAACTACCAAGAATTGATCCCTCATTTTGGCTTCATCACCCATGCAATTCTTTCCAATTAACACGCTTAAGTGTTGATTATTCATTGTTGATATTCTCAATTAACTTACTCATTAAAACATCTAAAGAGAAAATTATTGTTTTTTACTTTTATTTCTTTTTTTGGTATAAACCGGGTATCCTCTGCGCGCAATTGCAGAGACTAATCTCTCGAGCCGGGTACAATTAGTGCAAAGCTCTCCTCAAGAGATTTAACATCACTGCATTTATTGGGATTTATTTTACTATGAAAGTTTTGAAACCATTTGTATTTTCTAGCAAAATATAACTTTAAGACAAGTGTTATACCTCAATTTTGTCTACTTTTGTTTTGCTATTTAGGTACTATAAAGGATTATGTTTTTTCCAATCCCCACCTACTCAACGCACATCCCCAAGCTTCAAAAATTTCAAAAAATACCCTCACGTGAAACACGCTCCCAAACACACTCACAATACATTTTCGCTTGGTTCGACACCAAGGCATCGATCTTGGTTCGACACCAAGGTACCAAACGTAACTCGATATTGTAATAAATCGAGGAAATACAATGAATGAAAGAATCAAAGAACATGTTCGACACACATGGCCCAAACGGGTTCGGCAATAAGCAACTGGACTAGTTAAAATCACAACATTGGGGGTGTTGGGTTCGGTTATTGGGGTCCGAACATGTGAAAAATTTGGAAAAAAATAGGGACGCGCTAGGAACATTTTTATTCATTAATGGTACTTTGGTCATTTTGTCGAGGGTTTGTGGGTGTGGGCTGAGTAGGTGGGGGGTTGGAAAAAGTATGGGCCACTATTTATTGTTGCGGCAATTGGGCCCATCCCTTACAAATTTTTGTCTAGTTAGCCCAGTTGTGACAAAGAAAATGGCTCATACTTCTTACCACTCCCTCAACTCGGTGGACTCTCCCAAATTTTCAATCTTCCCAAATTGCCCTCACGTAGGACGCACGTGGAAGTTGTTCCAATACTAGGTTCGGTGGATAAAGTCCGAACTAGTTCGGGACTTTCTTACCGGGTATAGAAAAAGCATGGTTCGCTAGTTATGCACCGAACTGGTTCGTTAATTGCAAACCGAGTATAGAAAAATGGAGTGTCTGGTAATTGGGGGTGGTTCGAAACATTATGATATTAAAGTAAATATGTGGGGGTATGGGAACAATGTGTGGGGCTATAAAAATTTGAGTTGACTTAGAGTACTAAGGAATTCCTTAGTAATTATTACTAAATGGGCAGAAAAGTCATTTCTCCATCAATGAAAAAATTTGGTAACCACACAAACACTAATTTGTGGTTAGTATGTACTAATTAACCACACAAACACCAAGGCGTATAACATTTCACTTTTTCTGTCATTTTTATCTTCATTATTTTTCTTAAATTATTCTCCATCATCTTTAAATTAAACTAAACAATATTAAATCCCTATTTTTAATGTCATTTTACCAAACACATGATTTTATATCCGTTAGCTTATCTGATATCTGACAAAGGATTATGTTAATAAGCATTTGCCTAAGTAATTGTTACTAAAGCACTAATAGCCGCTGGATTCCTAATCTTTTAATGAAATTCAATCTAACGGTTATTGTTGAATAAGGGCATTATTGTAATCACAGTTATTATTTGTTTTAATTAAATTCAATTAACCACTAAATCAGACCCTTTTTTTTGTGGCAATTACAAAATTAACGCTCCATCTCACAAGTTTCACGCAACAACGCAAACACCAAGAACACAGACAATAATCACGCCATTAAATCACAGTCATAGTCACGCCCAAGATCGTAGTAACAACGCAAGATCGCAACCATTGAATCAACGCAAGATCGTAGTCACAGTCACAAACGCGTTTTTGTTCAAATAGTTTTTCGATTTCAAATCGCGTTCTTCAAATCGATTTCATGTTTCTATCCAAATCGATTTCAAATCGTTTTTTCGATTTTGCATTTCTGTTCAAATTGATTTCAAAATTCATTTCCACAAGCCAAATCATGTTCCTCCTCCTCCTCCTTCTCCTCGTTTCCAGTCTGGTTTTGCTGCACTTAACCATTGTTATGCAATTGTGGTTAGTGACAACTAACCACAATTATGCATATTTGTGGTTAGTGACCACTAACCCTTGTTATGCACATTTGTGGTTAGTGACATCTAACCATTGTGGTACAAACCGTGATTAATGAACGAAGTTTTTTTGTGTAGAAAAAAAGGCCAAAATCATTTTTATTTTTTTTAGTAAATTACCCTTTTACCCTTTTAGTAACAAATACTAAACAAATTACTTATCATCAAAAATCACACTTCTGATATCCGCTATTCGCTATCCGTGATTTGCTAGTTTATCCGCTATTTTTTCTCAATGGAGTGTTTTTTTTTGTTGGTACAAGGAGTGGATTTCTATGACGTTATAAGATTAGTTTGCGTCAAAAAAAAAATAGTCGAAAAACTATGAAAATAAAAAAAAGGAGGAAGCTTCGATCTACAAAACCCCGTAATCTGAAACAGTGGTTGTTTATTGCGTTGCGTGACTTGGTTTGAAATGGGTAACCGAAGAGTGGTGGTTCTGCTCTTCTTTCTCACATTCATCGCTCTCACGCAATCTCTTCCGTTCATCGTCTTGCATGGTGCGTTTTTCCTTTTTCTCTTTCTCTCTCACAAACTACTTCATCATCATCATTGTTGTTGTTTTTAATTTTTAATTATGCTCTGATTCCACACTCAATTTACTTATTACCACTTTAATAAACAATTTATGTAATTTTCATGGTTCATCATTGCTTATTTATGTAACAATCGTTTCTCCTGATTTTGCTGTTTGAATTTTATATATTGGATCAGCGATATATCGTTTATTGTTGGTTGATTAAGTTCTGAGATGGTTTGACTTGACCTAAATGTTGTATCATCAAAGAAAAAATAATTAGGATAATAACATTTAGAATTGTTGCAATTGATTCATTCCTAAATCCTGATAGGAACTGTTGAAGGCTTGAAGCAGATTCAAACTAATAATATCTCTGTATGTCGCATCTCCATCAAGATTAACGACATATGCTCCACTTTAGAAGCTTCTGGTGTATGAGGGAAGCAAAAAAGATCTTCAGCTCTAGTCTTGTGATTTGTTCCATGTTATTAGGTTCCCCACCTTTCCAACATGGAAATTGAAGCTATATGCATCACAGAATAGAGCATTGTTATTGTGTCCATGTCCAATTGGGTCGCCTTCTTTAGTTAGAGCTCAAAGCGGTCTCATCCTGTTGGTTTACTGATACAAAACAGTTTGGTATATTAGTAACTTCAGCTCCACTCCTTCTTGTAGAAATTGGCTTCTATTGCAGCTTCAGTTGATTGTGGGAAGCCTTGTCAATAGCTGTCACCATTTGAACTTTCTTTGTAGGGTTGGTCCAATATTACGGCTATGTGTAGTCAATGGCGGATAGCAGAGGGATATTGGTAACTTTGGCTCCTCCTTCTTCTTATAGAGCTTGGCTTTTATTATAGCTTCAAGTTGATTGTGGGAAGCCTTGTCAATTGCCACCATTATTTGAAGTTCCTTTGTAGGGGACATCCAAGATTTTGATGATGTAGTCAGTGGCGGAGAGCAGAGCGTAGCATTCGACACCCAAAATGCTATAGTGGGCAGTAGCAGTTTGGCCACTACGTCGAAGTTTAGTTAAACAATATAAGAAATTTATACCATACACATAAAAGCTAAAAAATAGTAGAATAGACAAATTGAAGAGATATTCATAACTAACAATCAAAATTCATTGTTACCAATATTCAAACCCAATATAAAGCAAATAAGCTTTAGCTTCCCAGGCTTAAAATAACTCTCTATGCATTTAAAATAAGTGATTCCTGAAAGGCTATGTTTGGAAATTAGGGAGGAAGGGAGGGGAGGGCTTTGGAGGGAGGAGAGAGAGAGAGAAAATTTTCACCTTATTTGAGAGAATGTATTTCTAGAGAATTGAAAGTGGATGTTAATGATTAGTATATTTTTTTTAATTTTGGAGCTATTATAAAGAGGTGTAAGAGATTTAAAAAAAATTCTAAGCCCTCCAAAACCCCTCTTCTATACATTTTGAGTTCCCCCATATTAGAGAGTTTTACTATCATGAAGAAATTAGTTTTTATGGGTAATGAAATTAGTTTTGCTGCAAAATGAATGCTGTATTAGATTCACATTCTTTTTAATTTGGTCTAATTTGTTAGATTGTGCACATGACGTATTCCCATTTTGCTAATTGACTAGGAGATTTGTTTGGCCAATTTTTATTTGATAGATATCATTCCTGTAATTTTTATCATATTACATTTGGACTTGAGATGTAGACTGAATGAAGAAAAGAAATTTAGTTCTCTTGTTGCAACTGTCATCTCGGTGAATTTGTGTATGGGGACGGATTCTTTGTTCAGGTTTGATACTTAGAGTGGATGACACGGGTGGATTCAATCGTATTTTGAAATGTAGTAATTGAGGAAGTGCACCTAGGAAAGAGTGATTGAGGTGTATTTTGTGCAAATTATCTTCTGTTAATGTAGCTTAGGATAAAGATCCAAGATTGATGTCAACATGTCTTCTTTGTGCGTCTGAATGCTTGTTTTAGCAAGAACTATAGTTCTATGCAAAATATTGGATAGTTAACCATATGATACTGATTTTTTGTTTGAAACTTGCGTCAGGTATTGGTGATCAATGCAAGAATGGAGGAGTCAAAAACTTTGTTAAGCTTTTGAGTGATTGGTCTGGTTCTCAAGGATACTGCTTGTATGCCAATGTTAATAGTTTTGAAATTATTAGTCTCATTTGAGCATTATTTACTGTTTGGTTGTAAGTCCGTGTGTCCTAAAGCATATCCTAGGGCCAGGTAATCTCGGTTCCAGTCTTCTGTAGGTAGAGGCAGTTGTCAAAATATCCTAGGGCCAGGTAATCTTGGTTCGAGTCTTCTCTAGGTAGAGGCAGTTGTCAAAATCTTTCGCAGCATGTCTGGAAACCATAAGGATAGAGGGTTTTTATGTGGATGTTATCACTTTTTGTTCTTTCATAACACGGGACATAGATAGGGATCTCTTTTAAGTTTTAACTCTACGAATTACATTAGGGATTTAACAAATTCATAATTAGTTATATGTACTTGATCTACCTGTAGAGAAATTGGAAATGGAGAATGGGCTTCTTGGACCAAGCCCCTAATGAAACAGGTGACTCTTGAATGAATTGCATCCACTTTTTGTGTTTGGTATTTGACAATTTAATAACCATTTATTTACTCTGATATCATTGCAGACGGCTATTGCCTGTGAGAAGGTGGTGAAGGTGTTTGGTAATTTCCTGTCCCGGCAGTTAATCATATCTTGTTTGTGAACAAGTTTTTGTTTCTATATCTATAGGTGAAGGAGATGAGTGATCTAGTTCAGGGTTACAACATTGTTGGACTTTCTCAGGTAAATAAGTACTATGCAATAGTAATTTTATTTCATACATCAATTTTCTCGCAATCAATGGTGTGATTGTGAAACCCGTCCAAACTTTGTAAAGAGAAACATCTTTATAGATGCTGAATTCATATGTTGTTTAGCTCATATATGTTTGGGGAACATTTTGAAGCTTGCAATAATGTAAAATTATGGATTAAATGCACATATCTATGGATATATTTAATTATATTTCTTTAGAGACCTTGCAGGTTCTTATGTGCATTTGTTTTTGATTTTTGTATACGGTTATTAGTAAAAATAACCGGAAAGAATAGAATCTTCTATCTTAAAATATTGCTATTAACAACATTTTGCCTTATTGAAACTTTTAGTTTTTTACTTACTTTGGATTTCCTATTTTAACAGTGTTTTCGTTCTTTTGGTTTTCAGGGCAACATGATTGCAAGAGGGCTTATTGAGTTTTGTGATGACGGACCTCCTGTAAGAACTAACTTTGTGAACTGCAACATTGCTCTTTTATTACTTCTGAAGGAGATAGAACTCCACACATTGCATTTCTGTTGTTGATTGTTGTTATGATATATGAAAAATATCTTGAGTGTATTTAGAGAAACTTAGGTCATCTCTTAGGATTGGTTTCCATATTTACTTGTATATCATGATTTTGTTTTAGAATTAGGAAACTATTATTATAATTAATGATTAATGTTTAATCGTTTTGGTAGCATATCATTCACATCATATAAACATAAGAGTAAGATCTCAATTTAGTCTCTAAAGTAACATTCTCTCTCCTATGTAGTCCCTAACTATGAAAAAATAAGCAGTCCCTAAAGTTTGTGAAATCCATTACATTAGCCCCTTTCAAGGACTAGTTATAAATTTTTATTGACTAATTAGTCAGATTTCACAAAATTTTGACTAATTATTTTCGTATAGTTTAGGTCGGAATCAATTAGGAGTGTTTGATTAGGGACTAAATTGAGGGTTTAATCTAACCATAATTTAATTATGTCACTATTTCGACAATTATTTGTGTAGCACTCTATAGTCTATTCCCTCTCTTAGCTGTTATTACTTATTACTTATTCTATTTGCACCAATATTTCAATGTAGTGTATTATACTTTTATGTTTTGGATGTTACTCAGGTTAAGAATTTCATATCACTGGGTGGTCCACATGCTGGTACCGCTTCTATTCCAATGTGTGGGGTATGTCCTTGTTCTACTAATGCACTCTAAAAGTCTGTCATTCTTTTATATCCTATATTTCTTTTGCTAAGGTGAAGATGGGTATCCCCCATCTTGATTAATGTTGGGAAACTGGAAAACAGAACATTGTTTAATAAAACTTTCACCAGAATCTCCCTTTCAATGACATTAACTGATGAAAAGTATGGATGGTTTGAAAGTTAACTCTCACCAGAATCTCCTTTCAATTTCAAAGTTTATCTTGTTTCTTAGTAATCATGACCATGAAATATTGATACTTAATGTTTAACATGTCATATCTGTGGCTTGAGTGAAAATATTTGAAATTTAGATAATTAAGCTGTTAGTATCTGCAATTATATTATAGAGTTGTCGAGGTGTGGCCTAACATTAGTTTTCCCCCCATTTTTTCCAGTCTGAGCCGGTGTGCACCCTTATTGATAATATAATAAAATTTGGGATCTACAGCAGCCTGGTCCAGGTTTAATCTTTGCCTTTTAACTCTTTATTATATTGAGATGATAATTATGTAGATCTTACTTTCATTTTGAAAACATTTTCTTTCTGAAATCCATTCCTAAAACACATGGCTTACTTCCCTTGCTTTATCCAATGCGTTGATGCAGGACTTTCTGGCTCCCAGTGGCTATGTTAAAATGCCAATAGTGAGTTTGATCCTGCTTCTTTTTTTTGGAGATATTTTCATCAACATTGCAAACATTTTCATCAGAGTGCAGTCTTGAGCCGCCTCATGTCAATTGCATTCCTTTTACTCAAGTATCACTTTAATATGCCGGGGTTAAATATGTTTTTGATTCCTGTAAAATTTGGTTTATTTTTTGTTTTAGTCCTCAAAAAAATTTCACCTATTTTGGTCTCATTTTTTCATCAGTTTTTGTCCTCGTGACTTTTCATAGTGCTTCAAGACTTTTAATAGAGCTTTTTGAACCTTTTATAGTGCTTAGAAGCGCTATTTAAAATCATGAGGACTAAAACTAATGAAAAAGAACCTTAAGTAGGTGAATTTTTTTGAGGGGCTAAAATCAAAAAACTCAAATTTTATAGGGAACAAAAACATATTTAACCATTGCTTTTGATTACTACCTTTGTCCAATGACATTTCAAATTTCCCCCTTATGGACATGGGGCATAGGATAGGGTACATCATTGGTTGCAAATCCAACAATCCACCTATGACTTTCAAATTATATTAAAGGAAACATAATCTGTTATTGTATGTTTGTTTCAGGATATTGATGGCTACCTTAAAGGGTGTAAATTTCTTCCAAAGCTGAACAATGAAATCGTTAATAAGAGGAATCCCATTTACAAGCAACGATTTTCTAGCTTGGAAAATTTGGTCCTTATTATGGTGCGTTAAAATAACTGTAATATTCTTCTGATCTCTGTTAAAAATATGGAACTGTCCAATTTACAAATCTAATGTCTATCTTTCTCTGTTTGTCTGCATGAAAATTAGTTTGACCATGATACGATTTTGATACCAAAAGAAACAGCCTGGTTTGGTTTTTATCCAGATGGGGCCTTACATTCTGTTTTACCAGCACAACAGGTAATATAACCATTCCATATTTAAGCTATTATTTTTGCAAAATTTAGAAATTAAAAAGGAGTTTGGATTCTCTGCTGCCTCTGCACAGTGCAACAGGCAGCAAAACCGTTAGATTTAAAAAAAAAATCTCTTTCTCTAAATCTAACGGTTCTGCTGCACCGTGCAGAGGCCCAGGTCCCATTAAAAAGCCAAAAAAAACTGTTTTTAAAAAAGTATATATGTTTTTTATTATTTAAGCCATAAGCAAGCTTTGTTTTGTGCAGACTAAGCTCTATACTGAAGACTGGATTGGCTTACGAGCGTTAGATGAAGCTGGGAAAGTTAAGTTCATTAACGTGACAGGGAATCATTTGGATATCTCTCATAGTGACATGAAAGCTTATATTGTGCCATATTTGAAGGATCAAAGCTTATATAGTGCTATATTTTAACGATCTATTAGACTATTGATTTTATATATCAGTGACTTGTATATGTAATCTCTGTGATGGACTGATATACAAATAATATTCAAAAATGTTTCATTCTATATATTCATAAAATTCCATTGTATTATTATTTCTAACTCAGTTTAATTTAGGCATTTACGAATATTGGTATTTTATATTGGCTTAAATGAAATTCTGAACTTGTATACTCTAATTCAATAAAAAAAATTCCAATACTTATACCTAATATCAACATATTCTAGTTCAATAAAAGTTTGTATTAAAACAAAAACAAAACGATTTTTTGTTGGCGCTTTCCCTTTTGTGTGTGTGTATACGAAATTTAAGTAAGTTTTTTGAGCATTGGGATTTTAGTTACATTGGTAAATTCTTGTAATCTAACTCAGACTTTTTAGTAATTTTCGAAGTTAGGTTTTCCTTGAATGTAGTGAATTTTTTTGGATCAATTCAGTTAAACTTTTTATCTATACGTAAAAAGGCATACTTTTTTATCAATAAAATATGACTTTGAGTTAGAAGATAGGTTTGCCAGTTAGAAGATTCAGAGCTATGTTTCTTATGGACCCTTTTAAATTGTACTACACTCGTCTTTACATGTGAGCAACTAATGGACTCGTCTAGTGTTTTCTTTTGGGCGGATTTGGTTAGAAGGGCTAACGTGTCCCCTATTTGTAAATGTCATAAACTATTTGATACATTTTTATTCTTCTTGAAAGAAATATTAAACAATGGGTTTTGTTTTGATTGTGTTCCTCCACAAATTAAAATGTAAAAATTTAAAATCTCAAAATTAACAAATTTTAGAAAGTCTGCAATTATGTTGCAAAAAAAAGGTCAACAATTAGTTATTATCTTGTTTTTTATAATTAAATTAATTTACAATTTTCACACAAAGTTCGCAGTTTGACTTGGTATGTAACATACAGATTCCCATTGCTTATAAACACTATCTCCATCTCAAATAACATCATAGTTTCTTAATTCTTCCAACACTTGATCTTGGAATACTTTCCTTTCTTTTGGTAAGAAAATGATGTTATGTTAATTTCTCCAAACTATCTATTTTCTCATTTTATAGATTTTAAATGCTAAAGAATGTTATATATGTTTCTTCAACCTATTTTCTGATTTCTTTGAATGTTGATTTTGTTGATCTATAGCTACCATGGATCCGTTTAAAGGACAAGGAGGCATTCAAATGCTATTAACTGCTGAACAAGAGGCTCAACACATTGTTTCTAATGCAAGAAACTGTAAGATCCATATATATATATATATATATATATATATATATATATATATATATATATATATATATATATATATATATATATATATATATATATTCTTTTTACGTATATATATAATCAGGATCTGTTGACACCAGATATATATATAAGACTTAACATAATTACACATTCAAGAACTCTTTATAAAAGCCAAATTAAATCAATCAAACTGTTGAATCATCTAACATTATCATGATGATCATGTACACAAAGTTTCAAACAATTTAAACATTCGTTGGTATATGTTTTAAAAGCGCATTATACGTTAGAATAAAACAATTCGAAGAAATATCAAATATTGTTTTGAAATTGTGTAAACTTTTATAGACATGATTTACTTAACAAGAACATCCAATTGAAATGATTAGATTGATCTAATTTGACTTCTATATGTAAGATGAAATGGTTGATGTGTTTTCAATATCTCAGTGAGGACTCAAAGGTTGAAGCAGGCAAAAGAAGAGGCTGAAAGGGAGGCAGCTCAATATAGATCTAACATGGAAGAGGAATATCAAAATTCAATTTCAGAGGTATATATTATAAAATTATATATGAGGCCTCATAAGTTGAAAATTCAATTGACATGTTTTTCTTTGCTATATTATGTTGAGTTTTTTTAGACAACTGGAAGCTCTGGATCTAATGTAAAAAGGCTTGAAGGGGAGACAGATGCAAAGATTAGAAATTTAAAAAAATCAGCTTCAAAGGTCTCAAATGAAGTTGTTGACATGCTAATTAAGTATGTTACAAATATTAAAACATAATGGCCTAAGGTTAGTGTCATAATTCTAATTCCTTTTTCAAGATTTATTAGCTATGAAGCACAAACTTGGACATGGACACCAAACACGACATGGATATGGACAGAGACACTGCTAATGTCCACAATGTAAGACACCAGTACACAGAATATATAAGTAATTACAAAGATAACTAAGTCAGTAAGTACAAAAACAACATGACAAAGATCTAAGTTGAGAATTAGGACTTATCTATTCACCTTCTAAAAACAAATTTGATAAGCTGTAATGACCCAACCCAAGAGAGAAAGCTCAAAATACGTAAGAGACTATGTGACCTAATAAGAAGCATCTAGTAGATTCTAAAAGCATATGAGTCACCATTTTATCCCTTATGAGTCACCTTTTTATATTCCTTTATTTTGTCTTTTCGTTAATCAATCTAGAAGGTTCTTTAGTGGGGTGAGTCACCATTTTCTAGCATTTATATATATGTACTCTCAATCATTTGAATGAGATGATCAAATCAATGAAAAATAATGTTTAGTGTAGTTTTTATTTTCTTAAAGGAGGCGCTCTCCCCTCAAAAGGAACTTTTATTTTCGGTTATTGTGTTTTGAAGGTTCGTCCATTTTTGGGTACCTTACATAAGCTTTACAAGATTTTTTTAAGATAAAAGGTTTTACATACTAAGAATAATTATAATGACTTAAATATTTCAAGAAGTTGATTTATTTTTTTAAAGAAAGTTATAATAAAAGTGTCTGAGAAGTGTCCAAGTCAAAAATTATATCATTTAAGAGGGACACCGTAAATAGTGTCCTATGCGTGTCGTGTCGGGGTCCAATGGGTGTAGGTGTCCGACACGGACGCAGACACAAACACAACATTCGGGAGAGATGCGTAGGATAGTTCATTAGTAACAATCTTTCAAAAATGAATCTTTGTTGATTAGTGTGTCTAATTGGATACTTATCTTTTGTATTTTCTTATAATTCAGGAATTGAAGAATACTCCAATATAGAGAGTTATCATCAACTACAATAAAGCAAACAGAGTTAAGAAGATTCATCTGAAGATTATTTGCTATTTGACTCTTAGTTGCCATTGCAAAAGGAGATAGCTACAAACTCTTCTTCAACAAATATCACTTGTCACAAAGTGAACAAAAGCATTATTTTCTCTCTCTAGTATTTACCATAATTATATACTTGGTAATATTTTTATATTTTTGAGAGTTCATAAACCCAATTACAAACTTTTATTGTTAGAAAGTAATTAAACTTAAAAATATTATTAAACTTCGTACATCGCTACAATTTTTTGCATGCGTTGTACGCGTATGATTTATTTAGGCTACAATTAGATTGACATGTGAACAACTTATTTAAGTTATCTACTAACATAAACACTTGTTAAGTGGTTGAAAGAATTTATTAAAATACTAATAACATGTCTACATTTTGTTTTTAACTTATCTTAATAAGCTCTCTAGAATTGCTTACAAAAATAGCACTTGTGTAAAAAAAATAGCTCACAACTTATATGCAAATGTTTTAATCAGTTTTTTCTTTGATTATGAAAATAACTTATACATAAAAAGGTTTATGATAAGCACTTAAGTTATTAATCCAAATGCACCCTTAGTTTGATACTTGATTAGTACTACTTTTATCATTTTATAATCAAAAGGAAAAATAGTAACCAATTTTCTTTTGAAAATATTAACCAAACTTTCATTTAACTACACTTTCCCATAATTATTATATCGCGCACATGCTAAATTTCACATGACAAGAAGTACTATGTAATTTAAAAGTTTTAATATGGTGGCGCCTAATGTGAACCACGTGGTATATATGCTTCACCAAGGTAATAAAAATTAGATCAGATCGACTGGTTCATCTGGAAATGAGTTCGATCCAATTAACCCGTAGATATGTCCTACCTGGAAACCAAAAATTTGGGAAAAAATCTGTCAAACCGACAAAAATTAATTGGTTGGCAACAGTTCAACAAAAACCTAAATTTTAAATTTTTTTGGCCAAAATGATGATGTTTTAACTGTAACTATGACCTCCTCCTCCAAGTTCAAACTCACTCAAAAATTTCACAATTTTTGAAACCCTAGTCCACTCGAACAATTGCGACCACTGCCTCTAAGTCCAATGTCGCTCTTGTCATACCCTAGTCCACTGGAAGAGACCTCAATCATTTATGCCGCACCATTTACCGTGTAATTTTAAATAATTGTTGAACTTAAGTGAAGTTTAATTTTGTATGGTGTGAAGTTATGAATATTATATTATTTTTAGTTTATTTAATTATTTGTATGGTGTTGCACTCAAGTAGATATTAATTTTGTTGAACTTATACTACTGTTTTTTTTTGAAGATAATAGTGTTGTTTATTTGAAAATATTGAAAAATTATTTTATCATTTCCAATCTAACCCCAGTACGATCTCTGAACTTTGAATCACTACCGATTGAATGCCTTTTTTTTCTGGTTACAAATGCTAAAAAGAGGAAACGAAAAAAACATAAACAGAAAACTAATCTCCTCCCGACGTTGGTCGCAAAGTAGACTCCTCGATCATCTCTAGAGGGCACTCATCGAGCTCCACAAGAAACTCATCCGCTATGGCTCCCCGTCTAGCCAGATAATCAGCGCACCTGTTACCTTCTCTAAGATTATGGATGATGTTGCACGTGTTGTAATTTTATTAAATTAATAGATATTTCAAAAGTGAGAAGTAAACTATATTTATGTCATATAATTTTTATTAACGGATATACATATATTTTTATGTATGATATTTTCTAAAAACTCTTTTACAGTATATACATACCTTTAAGTAATGATAATAAGTATACTTTTAATGTTTGCCATGAACCGTTTATATGAATTCATCATTTTCTTCCGTTTTGTTTTTATGATTATAATATATTCAGTTAAGCATTTTTGTCTATCATATATCATATATGTATGCGTTAGTTTACGTGGGATATAAATATATATTTTAGTATAAAATGGATTCATTACATGTGCCGTTTTGATCATTATTATAAATACCTTTCAATGGTTATAATATATATTTATGGATATAGCTGTTATGCTATGAGCTTTAAATTGGATACACTTCGGTGAAGAGCAGATATATTTTATAGATACATACACATAGTATGCGGGAGTTTTTAGATGATGTGAAAAAATTGTTTTCTCTCTTCAAAATATATAGTCTTGGGTTCATCTCCTGTCCGAAATAAAAATTTCATTCTTGCCAGTTCGGAATCCTCTTTCGTTACTTGCGATTGAGACGGACCGGTTGTATCTTGGGGAATTTGCGCTGTAGAGGCGGATAAATTCTTCAGGACAAGTCACCAGACGCCTCCGGTTATTTTTTCCTAACGTGTTCTGTGTTCGCAGGTACTTTAGTTGTTGCTGTCTTGTTGCGCATTTTACTACAATCTGAAGAATTTATCATGGCTAATGAGACCAACAACAACAGTGTTAACAACGACAACTCTGTCATCATACCTGCTGTTATGGGTTAGCTATTCTTCAATCTCTAGCGATTTTCTCTGGTCTGTCGTCTTTTAATATCAATTTTGTTGTTGTTGATGTTGTTTGATTTGATTTTTGCTTGTGAATATGTACAAGAAAGGAAGGACATTAATTAGGGATTCTTTATTTGATTTTTCTTCCCTGATCCTTTATGGTCTATGCTTTATGGATTTTTGTTAAATGATTTTTGAGTGATATTCTTAGACTTCTTAGACCTTATTCTGGATGTTAGCATGTGTGCATTATGCAAATATGTGCATTATAATTATCATTTGCAATTGGTAGATTATTCAAATAATGACATAGCAATAGCAATAATGTGAAATTGAGAAATTGAGATTGTTTCTATTAGCGGAATTATATGCACAAAATCTGCTAATGACTTATAGTTTTATGTAGAGTTTCAATTTGCAAGTAGTATTTTCATTTTATTAATATGTGATATATTATTTTGGAATGCTATGTTGTGTGAGGCATTGTGGGAGTTGTTATTGGATTCATGCTTTCTATAAAAATTGAGTCTTCAAATGTGTAGACAGCTGTGTTGATAACTAAATTATCAATTTTTATGGAAATTGCATTATAATATACAAGTGTTTTGGTTGTATATTTATTGTAGATATTTTTATTAAGACCTATACAATTGATAGATGTGATTATTGGAATCCTTGGTGTATTTGTTTTCCACCTTTTGTTGGATTAATAAAATCATAAAAGTGTCTTCTTTTAGAGAAAGAAAATTTCGATTCCCTAAAAGATAGAAAATGAGTTCACTTGTTGACTTGTTCAAAGTGATTGAATCTAACAATCCTTTAGATTCAAAAATGACATTGATAATTATCACATATGAGAATTTTGTTTTGGATATATGTGATATCAATATTTTGAGATATTTGAACGTGTATGAGTCTAATATTTTGAATGATTAGTTTTGCGAAGAAATATTATATTTCTTGTAATTTTGGACTATATATTCGAATGTATGAGTACATCATTAACATACTTGTGAAATTCTGTAAATATTTTATGGAATTGTTGTCGCTTAGAAATCATCTAAGCAGACCTGCACGTATAAATATGTTTTGAAAATGATGTGGCTTGAAATTATCCAAGCATTTATATACAATTATTTATAGAGGCATCATTGGGTATATTACTATATAGAGTGAATATCCATGATACTATGTTGATAGCCAAGTTTGATTTACAAGAGAATAAATCTAAAAATGGATTTATTTATGAACGGTTGTCACTTAGAAATTATCTAAGTAGACTTGTATAATTACCTTATAGAGATTAAGGTGATTGATCAAATCTTGATGATATATGAGATTGAGTTTATTACTCAAGACTTTGTGATATATGAATTTGATTGACTAAGAGACGTCTTGGTCAATATTGTGTAAAGTAGCTACTAATAAACGAGAAGGATTATATCCTAAATTTATGTGAAATCAGAAGTGATTCTAATCAATCTTCTGAAACATCGAGGGGAATGGGACTTAAGCCAAAATCTGTTTTTTATTTTTTTTAGTAAATTACCCTTTTACCCTTTTAGTAACAAATACTAAACAAATTACTTATCATCAAAAATCACACTTCTGATATCCGCTATTCGCTATCCGTGATTTGCTAATTTATCCGCTATTTTTTCTCAATGGAGTGTTTTTTTTTTGTTGGTACAAGGAGTGGATTTCTATGACGTTATAAGATTAGTTTGCGTCAAAAAAAAATAGTCGAAAAACTATGAAAATAAAAAAAAGGAGGAAGCTTCGATCTACAAAACCCCGTAATCTGAAACAGTGGTTGTTTATTGCGTTGCGTGACTTGGTTTGAAATGGGTAACCGAAGAGTGGTGGTTCTGCTCTTCTTTCTCACATTCATCGCTCTCACGCAATCTCTTCCGTTCATCGTCTTGCATGGTGCGTTTTTCCTTTCTCTCTCACAAACTACTTCATCATCATCATTGTTGTTGTTTTTAATTTTTAATTATGCTCTGATTCCACACTCAATTTACTTATTACCACTTTAATAAACAATTTATGTAATTTTCATGGTTCATCATTGCTTATTTATGTAACAATCGTTTCTCCTGATTTTGCTGTTTGAATTTTATATATTGGATCAGCGATATATCGTTTATTGTTGGTTGATTAAGTTCTGAGATGGTTTGACTTGACCTAAGTGTTGTATCATCAAAGAAAAAATAATTAGGATAATAACATTTAGAATTGTTGCAATTGATTCATTCCTAAATCCTGATAGGAACTGTTGAAGGCTTGAAGCAGATTCAAACTAATAATATCTCTGTATGTCGCATCTCCATCAAGATTAACGACATATGCTCCACTTTAGAAGCTTCTGGTGTATGAGGGAAGCAAAAAAGATCTTCAGCTCTAGTCTTGTGATTTGTTCCATGTTATTAGGTTCCCCACCTTTCCAACATGGAAATTGAAGCTATATGCATCACAGAATAGAGCATTGTTATTGTGTCCATGTCCAATTGGGTCGCCTTCTTTAGTTAGAGCTCAAAGCGGTCTCATCCTGTTGGTTTACTGATACAAAACAGTTTGGTATATTAGTAACTTCAGCTCCCACTCCTTCTTGTAGAAATTGGCTTCTATTGCAGCTTCAGTTGATTGTGGGAAGCCTTGTCAATAGCTGTCACCATTTGAACTTTCTTTGTAGGGTTGGTCCAATATTACGGCTATGTGTAGTCAATGGCGGATAGCAGAGGGATATTGGTAACTTTGGCTCCTCCTTCTTCTTATAGAGCTTGGCTTTTATTATAGCTTCAAGTTGATTGTGGGAAGCCTTGTCAATTGCCACCATTATTTGAAGTTCCTTTGTAGGGGACATCCAAGATTTTGATGATGTAGTCAGTGGCGGAGAGCAGAGCGTAGCATTCGACACCCAAAATGCTATAGTGGGCAGTAGCAGTTTGGCCACTACGTCGAAGTTTAGTTAAACAATATAAGAAATTTATACCATACACATAAAAGCTAAAAAATAGTAGAATAGACAAATTGAAGAGATATTCATAACTAACAATCAAAATTCATTGTTACCAATATTCAAACCCAATATAAAGCAAATAAGCTTTAGCTTCCCAGGCTTAAAATAACTCTCTATGCATTTAAAATAAGTGATTCCTGAAAGGCTATGTTTGGAAATTAGGAGGGAAGGGGAGGGGAGGGCTTTGGAGGGAGGAGAAGAGAGAGAAAATTTTCACCTTATTTGAGAGAATGTATTTCTAGAGAATTGAAAGTGGATGTTAATGATTAGTATATTTTTTTTAATTTTGGAGCTATTATAAAGAGGTGTAAGAGATTTAAAAAAAATTCTAAGCCCTCCAAAACCCCTCTTCTATACATTTTGAGTTCCCCCATATTAGAGAGTTTTACTATCATGAAGAAATTAGTTTTTATGGGTAATGAAATTAGTTTTTGCTGCAAAATGAATGCTGTATTAGATTCACATTCTTTTTAATTTGGTCTAATTTGTTAGATTGTGCACATGACGTATTCCCATTTTGCTAATTGACTAGGAGATTTGTTTGGCCAATTTTTATTTGATAGATATCATTCCTGTAATTTTTATCATATTACATTTGGACTTGAGATGTAGACTGAATGAAGAAAAGAAATTTAGTTCTCTTGTTGCAACTGTCATCTCGGTGAATTTGTGTATGGGGACGGATTCTTTGTTCAGGTTTGATACTTAGAGTGGATGACACGGGTGGATTCAATCGTATTTTGAAATGTAGTAATTGAGGAAGTGCACCTAGGAAAGAGTGATTGAGGTGTATTTTGTGCAAATTATCTTCTGTTAATGTAGCTTAGGATAAAGATCCAAGATTGATGTCAACATGTCTTCTTTGTGCGTCTGAATGCTTGTTTTAGCAAGAACTATAGTTCTATGCAAAATATTGGATAGTTAACCATATGATACTGATTTTTTGTTTGAAACTTGCGTCAGGTATTGGTGATCAATGCAAGAATGGAGGAGTCAAAAACTTTGTTAAGCTTTTGAGTGATTGGTCTGGTTCTCAAGGATACTGCTTGTATGCCAATGTTAATAGTTTTGAAATTATTAGTCTCATTTGAGCATTATTTACTGTTTGGTTGTAAGTCCGTGTGTCCTAAAGCATATCCTAGGGCCAGGTAATCTCGGTTCCAGTCTTCTGTAGGTAGAGGCAGTTGTCAAAATATCCTAGGGCCAGGTAATCTTGGTTCGAGTCTTCTCTAGGTAGAGGCAGTTGTCAAAATCTTTCGCAGCATGTCTGGAAACCATAAGGATAGAGGTTTTTATGTGGATGTTATCACTTTTGTTCTTTCATAACACGGGACATAGATAGGGATCTCTTTTAAGTTTTAACTCTACGAATTACATTAGGGATTTAACAAATTCATAATTAGTTATATGTACTTGATCTACCTGTAGAGAAATTGGAAATGGAGAATGGGCTTCTTGGACCAAGCCCCTAATGAAACAGGTGACTCTTGAATGAATTGCATCCACTTTTTGTGTTTGGTATTTGACAATTTAATAACCATTTATTTACTCTGATATCATTGCAGACGGCTATTGCCTGTGAGAAGGTGGTGAAGGTGTTTGGTAATTTCCTGTCCCGGCAGTTAATCATATCTTGTTTGTGAACAAGTTTTTGTTTCTATATCTATAGGTGAAGGAGATGAGTGATCTAGTTCAGGGTTACAACATTGTTGGACTTTCTCAGGTAAATAAGTACTATGCAATAGTAATTTTATTTCATACATCAATTTTCTCGCAATCAATGGTGTGATTGTGAAACCCGCCCAAACTTTGTAAAGAGAAACATCTTTATAGATGCTGAATTCATATGTTGTTTAGCTCATATATGTTTGGGGAACATTTTGAAGCTTGCAATAATGTAAAATTATGGATTAAATGCACATATCTATGGATATATTTAATTATATTTCTTTAGAGACCTTGCAGGTTCTTATGTGCATTTGTTTTTGATTTTTGTATACGGTTATTAGTAAAAATAACCGGAAAGAATAGAATCTTCTATCTTAAAATATTGCTATTAACAACATTTTGCCTTATTGAAACTTTTAGTTTTTTACTTACTTTGGATTTCCTATTTTAACAGTGTTTTCGTTCTTTTTGGTTTTCAGGGCAACATGATTGCAAGAGGGCTTATTGAGTTTTGTGATGACGGACCTCCTGTAAGAACTAACTTTGTGAACTGCAACATTGCTCTTTATTACTTCTGAAGGAGATAGAACTCCACACATTGCATTTCTGTTGTTGATTGTTGTTATGATATATGAAAAATATCTTGAGTGTATTTAGAGAAACTTAGGTCATCTCTTAGGATTGGTTTCCATATTTACTTGTATATCATGATTTTGTTTTAGAATTAGGAAACTATTATTATAATTAATGATTAATGTTTAATCGTTTTGGTAGCATATCATTCACATCATATAAACATAAGAGTAAGATCTCAATTTAGTCTCTAAAGTAACATTCTCTCTCCTATGTAGTCCCTAACTATGAAAAAATAAGCAGTCCCTAAAGTTTGTGAAATCCATTACATTAGCCCCTTTCAAGGACTAGTTATAAATTTTTATTGACTAATTAGTCAGATTTCACAAAATTTTGACTAATTATTTTCGTATAGTTTAGGTCGGAATCAATTAGGAGTGTTTGATTAGGGACTAAATTGAGGGTTTAATCTAACCATAATTTAATTATGTCACTATTTCGACAATTATTTGTGTAGCACTCTATAGTCTATTCCTCTCTTAGCTGTTATTACTTATTACTTATTCTATTTGCACCAATATTTCAATGTAGTGTATTATACTTTTATGTTTTGGATGTTACTCAGGTTAAGAATTTCATATCACTGGGTGGTCCACATGCTGGTACCGCTTCTATTCCAATGTGTGGGGTATGTCCTTGTTCTACTAATGCACTCTAAAAGTCTGTCATTCTTTTATATCCTATATTTCTTTTGCTAAGGTGAAGATGGGTATCCCCCATCTTGATTAATGTTGGGAAACTGGAAAACAGAACATTGTTTAATAAAACTTTCACCAGAATCTCCCTTTCAATGACATTAACTGATGAAAAGTATGGATGGTTTGAAAGTTAACTCTCACCAGAATCTCCCTTTCAATTTCAAAGTTTATCTTGTTTCTTAGTAATCATGACCATGAAATATTGATACTTAATGTTTAACATGTCATATCTGTGGCTTGAGTGAAAATATTTGAAATTTAGATAATTAAGCTGTTAGTATCTGCAATTATATTATAGAGTTGTCGAGGTGTGGCCTAACATTAGTTTTCCCCCCATTTTTTCCAGTCTGAGCCGGTGTGCACCCTTATTGATAATATAATAAAATTTGGGATCTACAGCAGCCTGGTCCAGGTTTAATCTTTGCCTTTTAACTCTTTATTATATTGAGATGATAATTATGTAGATCTTACTTTCATTTTGAAAACATTTTCTTTCTGAAATCCATTCCTAAAACACATGGCTTACTTCCCTTGCTTTATCCAATGCGTTGATGCAGGACTTTCTGGCTCCCAGTGGCTATGTTAAAATGCCAATAGTGAGTTTGATCCTGCTTCTTTTTTTTGGAGATATTTTCATCAACATTGCAAACATTTTCATCAGAGTGCAGTCTTGAGCCGCCTCATGTCAATTGCATTCCTTTTACTCAAGTATCACTTAATATGCCGGGGTTAAATATGTTTTTGATTCCTGTAAAATTTGGTTTATTTTTTTGTTTTAGTCCCTCAAAAAAATTTCACCTATTTTTGGTCTCATTTTTTTCATCAGTTTTTGTCCCTCGTGACTTTTCATAGTGCTTCAAGACTTTTAATAGAGCTTTTTTGAACCTTTTATAGTGCTTAGAAGCGCTATTTAAAATCATGAGGGACTAAAACTAATGAAAAAAGAACCTTAAGTAGGTGAATTTTTTTGCGGGGCTAAAATCAAAAAACTCAAATTTTATAGGGAACAAAAACATATTTAACCATTGCTTTTGATTACTACCTTTGTCCAATGACATTTCAAATTTCCCCCTTATGGACATGGGGCATAGGATAGGGTACATCATTGGTTGCAAATCCAACAATCCACCTATGACTTTCAAATTATATTAAAGGAAACATAATCTGTTATTGTATGTTTGTTTCAGGATATTGATGGCTACCTTAAAGGGTGTAAATTTCTTCCAAAGCTGAACAATGAAATCGTTAATAAGAGGAATCCCATTTACAAGCAACGATTTTCTAGCTTGGAAAATTTGGTCCTTATTATGGTGCGTTAAAATAACTGTAATATTCTTCTGATCTCTGTTAAAAATATGGAACTGTCCAATTTACAAATCTAATGTCTATCTTTCTCTGTTTGTCTGCATGAAAATTAGTTTGACCATGATACGATTTTGATACCAAAAGAAACAGCCTGGTTTGGTTTTTATCCAGATGGGGCCTTACATTCTGTTTTACCAGCACAACAGGTAATATAACCATTCCATATTTAAGCTATTATTTTTGCAAAATTTAGAAATTAAAAAGGAGTTTGGATTCTCTGCTGCTCTCTTCTCAAGACACAACAGCAGAAGAAACCGTTAGATTTAAAAAAAAAATCTCTTTCTCTAAATCTAACGGTTCTACTGCACCGTGCAGAGGCCCAGGTCCCATTAAAAAGCCAAAAAAAACTGTTTTTAAAAAAGTATATATGTTTTTTATTATTTAAGCCATAAGCAAGCTTTGTTTTGTGCAGACTAAGCTCTATACTGAAGACTGGATTGGCTTACGAGCGTTAGATGAAGCTGGGAAAGTTAAGTTCATTAACGTGACAGGGAATCATTTGGATATCTCTCATAGTGACATGAAAGCTTATATTGTGCCATATTTGAAGGATCAAAGCTTATATAGTGCTATATTTTAACGATCTATTAGACTATTGATTTTATATATCAGTGACTTGTATATGTAATCTCTGTGATGGACTGATATACAAATAATATTCAAAAATGTTTCATTCTATATATTCATAAAATTCCATTGTATTATTATTTCTAACTCAGTTTAATTTAGGCATTTACGAATATTGGTATTTTATATTGGCTTAAATGAAATTCTGAACTTGTATACTCTAATTCAATAAAAAAAATTCCAATACTTATACCTAATATCAACATATTCTAGTTCAATAAAAGTTTGTATTAAAACAAAAACAAAACGATTTTTTGTTGGCGCTTTCCCTTTTGTGTGTGTGTATACGAAATTTAAGTAAGTTTTTTGAGCATTGGGATTTTAGTTACATTGGTAAATTCTTGTAATCTAACTCAGACTTTTTAGTAATTTTCGAAGTTAGGTTTTCCTTGAATGTAGTGAATTTTTTTGGATCAATTCAGTTAAACTTTTTATCTATACGTAAAAAAGGCATACTTTTTTTATCAATAAGAAGCACAGCTTTGAGTTAGAAGATAGGTTTGCCAGTTAGAAGATTCAGAGCTATGTTTCTTATGGACCCTTTTAAATTGTACTACACTCGTCTTTACATGTGAGCAAACTAATGGACTCGTCTAGTGTTTTCTTTTGGGGGGATTTGGTTAGAAGGGCTAACGTGTCCCCTATTTGTAAATGTCATAAACTATTTGATACATTTTTATTCTTCTTGAAAGAAATATTAAACAATGGGTTTTGTTTTGATTGTGTTCCTCCACAAATTAAAATGTAAAAATTTAAAATCTCAAAATTAACAAATTTTAGAAAGTCTGCAATTATGTTGCAAAAAAAAAGGTCAACAATTAGTTATTATCTTGTTTTTTATAATTAAATTAATTTACAATTTTCACACAAAGTTCGCAGTTTGACTTGGTATGTAACATACAGATTCCCATTGCTTATAAACACTATCTCCATCTCAAATAACATCATAGTTTCTTAATTCTTCCAACACTTGATCTTGGAATACTTTCCTTTCTTTTGGTAAGAAAATGATGTTATGTTAATTTCTCCAAACTATCTATTTTCTCATTTTATAGATTTTAAATGCTAAAGAATGTTATATATGTTTCTTCAACCTATTTTCTGATTTCTTTGAATGTTGATTTTGTTGATCTATAGCTACCATGGATCCGTTTAAAGGACAAGGAGGCATTCAAATGCTATTAACTGCTGAACAAGAGGCTCAACACATTGTTTCTAATGCAAGAAACTGTAAGATATATATATATATATATATATATATATATATATATATATATATATATATATATATATATATTCTTTACGTATATATATAATCGAGGATCTGTTGACACAGTATATATATATATAAGACTTAACATAATTACACATTCAAGAACTCTTTATAAAAGCCAAATTAAATCAATCAAACTGTTGAATCATCTAACATTATCATGATGATCATGTACACAAAGTTTCAAACAATTTAAACATTCGTTGGTATATGTTTTAAAAGCGCATTATACGTTAGAATAAAACAATTCGAAGAAATATCAAATATTGTTTTGAAATTGTGTAAACTTTTATAGACATGATTTACTTAACAAGAACATCCAATTGAAATGATTAGATTGATCTAATTTGACTTCTATATGTAAGATGAAATGGTTGATGTGTTTTCAATATCTCAGTGAGGACTCAAAGGTTGAAGCAGGCAAAAAGAAGAGGCTGAAAGGGAGGCAGCTCAATATAGATCTAACATGGAAGAGGAATATCAAAATTCAATTTCAGAGGTATATATTATAAAATTATATATGAGGCCTCATAAGTTGAAAATTCAATTGACATGTTTTTCTTTGCTATATTATGTTGAGTTTTTTTAGACAACTGGAAGCTCTGGATCTAATGTAAAAAGGCTTGAAGGGGAGACAGATGCAAAGATTAGAAATTTAAAAAATCAGCTTCAAAGGTCTCAAATGAAGTTGTTGACATGCTAATTAAGTATGTTACAAATATTAAAACATAATGGCCTAAGGTTAGTGTCATAATTCTAATTCCTTTTTCAAGATTTATTAGCTATGAAGCACAAACTTGGACATGGACACCAAACACGACATGGATATGGACAGAGACACCGCTAATGTCCACAATGTAAGACACCAGTACACAGAATATATAAGTAATTACAAAGATAACTAAGTCAGTAAGTACAAAAACAACATGACAAAGATCTAAGTTGAGAATTAGGACTTATCTATTCACCTTCTAAAAACAAATTTGATAAGCTGTAATGACCCAACCCAAGAGAGAAAGCTCAAAATACGTAAGAGACTATGTGACCTAATAAGAAGCATCTAGTAGATTCTAAAAGCATATGAGTCACCATTTTATCCCTTATGAGTCACCTTTTATATTCCTTTATTTTGTCTTTTCGTTAATCAATCTAGAAGGTTCTTTAGTGGGGTGAGTCACCATTTTCTAGCATTTATATATATGTACTCTCAATCATTTGAATGAGATGATCAAATCAATGAAAAATAATGTTTAGTGTAGTTTTTATTTTCTTAAAGGAGGCGCTCTCCCCTCAAAAGGAACTTTTATTTTCGGTTATTGTGTTTTGAAGGTTCGTCCATTTTTGGGTACCTTACATAAGCTTTACAAGATTTTTTTAAGATAAAAGGTTTTACATACTAAGAATAATTATAATGACTTAAATATTTCAAGAAGTTGATTTATTTTTTTAAAGAAAGTTATAATAAAAGTGTCTGAGAAGTGTCCAAGTCAAAAATTATATCATTTAAGAGGGACACCGTAAATAGTGTCCTATGCGTGTCGTGTCGGGGTCCAATGGGTGTAGGTGTCCGACACGGACGCAGACACAAACACAACATTCGGGAGAGATGTCTGTGGGATAGTTCATTAGTAACAATCTTTCAAAAATGAATCTTTGTTGATTAGTGTGTCTAATTGGATACTTATCTTTTGTATTTTCTTATAATTCAGGAATTGAAGAATACTCCAATATAGAGAGTTATCATCAACTACAATAAAGCAAACAGAGTTAAGAAGATTCATCTGAAGATTATTTGCTATTTGACTCTTAGTTGCCATTGCAAAAGGAGATAGCTACAAACTCTTCTTCAACAAATATCACTTGTCACAAAGTGAACAAAAGCATTATTTTCTCTCTCTAGTATTTACCATAATTATATACTTGGTAATATTTTTATATTTTTGAGAGTTCATAAACCCAATTACAAACTTTTATTGTTAGAAAGTAATTAAACTTAAAAATATTATTAAACTTCGTACATCGCTACAATTTTTTGCATGCGTTGTACGCGTATGATTTATTTAGGCTACAATTAGATTGACATGTGAACAACTTATTTAAGTTATCTACTAACATAAACACTTGTTAAGTGGTTGAAAGAATTTATTAAAATACTAATAACATGTCTACATTTTGTTTTTAACTTATCTTAATAAGCTCTCTAGAATTGCTTACAAAAATAGCACTTGTGTAAAAAAAATAGCTCACAACTTATATGCAAATGTTTTAATCAGTTTTTTCTTTGATTATGAAAATAACTTATACATAAAAAGGTTTATGATAAGCACTTAAGTTATTAATCCAAATGCACCCTTAGTTTGATACTTGATTAGTACTACTTTTATCATTTTATAATCAAAAGGAAAAATAGTAACCAATTTTCTTTTGAAAATATTAACCAAACTTTCATTTAACTACACTTTCCCATAATTATTATATCGCGCACATGCTAAATTTCACATGACAAGAAGTACTATGTAATTTAAAAGTTTTAATATGGTGGCGCCTAATGTGAACCACGTGGTATATATGCTTCACCAAGGTAATAAAATTAGATCGGATCGATGGTTCATCCGAAATGAGTTCGATCCAATTAACCCGTAGATATGTCCTACCCGAAACCAAAAATTTGGGAAAAAATGTCAAACCGACAAAAATTAATTGGTTGGTTGTGATTCAACAAAAACCTAAATTTTAAATTTTTTTGGCCAAAATGATGATGTTTTAACTGTAACTATGACCTCCTCCTCCAAGTTCAAACTCACTCAAAAATTTCACAATTTTTGAAACCCTAGTCCACTCGAACAATTGCGACCACTGCCTCTAAGTCCAATGTCGCTCTTGTCATACCCTAGTCCTTTGGAAGAGACCTCAATCATTTATGCCGCACCATTTACCGTGTAATTTTAAATAATTGTTGAACTTAAGTGAAGTTTAATTTTGTATGGTGTGAAGTTATGAATATTATATTATTTTTAGTTTATTTAATTATTTGTATGGTGTTGCACTCAAGTAGATATTAATTTTGTTGAACTTATACTACTGTTTTTTTTTTTGAAGATAATAGTGTTGTTTATTTGAAAATATTGAAAAATTATTTTATCATTTCCAATCTAACCCCAGTACGATCTCTGAACTTTGAATCACTACCGATTGAATGCCTTTTTTTTCTGGTTACAAATGCTAAAAAGAGGAAACGAAAAAAACATAAACAGAAAACTAATCTCCTCCCGACGTTGGTCGCAAAGTAGACTCCTCGATCATCTCTAGAGGGCACTCATCGAGCTCCACAAGAAACTCATCCGCTATGGCTCCCCGTCTAGCCAGATAATCAGCGCACCTGTTACCTTCTCTAAGATTATGGATGATGTTGCACGTGTTGTAATTTTATTAAATTAATAGATATTTCAAAAGTGAGAAGTAAACTATATTTATGTCATATAATTTTTATTAACGGATATACATATATTTTTATGTATGATATTTTCTAAAAACTCTTTTAACAGATATACATACCTTTAAGTAATGATAATAAGTATACTTTTAATGTTTGCCATGAACCGTTTATATGAATTCATCATTTTCTTCCGTTTTGTTTTTATGATTATAATATATTCAGTTAAGCATTTTTGTCTATCATATATCATATATGTATGCGTTAGTTTACGTGGGATATAAATATATATTTTAGTATAAAATGGATTCATTACATGTGCCGTTTTGATCATTATTATAAATACCTTTCAATGGTTATAATATATATTTATGGATATAGCTGTTATGCTATGAGCTTTAAATTGGATACACTTCGGTGAAGAGCAGATATATTTTATAGATACATACACATAGTATGGGAGTTTTTAGATGATGTGAAAAAATTGTTTTCTCTCTTCAAAATATATAGTCTTGGGTTCATCTCCGTCCAAATAAAAATTTCATTCTTGCGATTCGAATCCTCTTTCGTTACTTGCGATTGAGACGGACCGGTTGTATCTTGGGGAATTTGCGCTGTAGAGGCGGATAAATTCTTCAGGACAAGTCACCAGACGCCTCCGGTTATTTTTTCCTAACGTGTTCTGTGTTCGCAGGTACTTTAGTTGTTGCTGTCTTGTTGCGCATTTTACTACAATCTGAAGAATTTATCATGGCTAATGAGACCAACAACAACGAAGTGTTAACAACGACAACTCGTCATCATACCGCTTTGTTATGGGTTAGCTATTCTTCAATCTCTAGCGATTTTCTCCAGTGCTGCGTCTTTTAATATCAATTTTGTTGTTGTTGATGTTGTTTGATTTGATTTTTGCTTGTGAATATGTACAAGAAAGGAAGGACATTAATTAGGGATTCTTTATTTGATTTTTCTTCCCTGATCCTTTATGGTCTATGCTTTATGGATTTTTGTTAAATGATTTTTGAGTGATATTCTTAGACTTCTTAGACCTTATTCTGGATGTTAGCATGTGTGCATTATGCAAATATGTGCATTATAATTATCATTTGCAATTGGTAGATTATTCAAATAATGACATAGCAATAGCAATAATGTGAAATTGAGAAATTGAGATTGTTTCTATTAGCGGAATTATATGCACAAAATCTGCTAATGACTTATAGTTTTATGTAGAGTTTCAATTTGCAAGTAGTATTTTCATTTTATTAATATGTGATATATTATTTTGGAATGCTATGTTGTGTGAGGCATTGTGGGAGTTGTTATTGGATTCATGCTTTCTATAAAAATTGAGTATTCAAATGTGTAGACAATTGTGTTGATAACTAAATTATCAATTTTTATGGAAATTGCATTATAATATACAAGTGTTTTGGTTGTATATTTATTGTAGATATTTTTATTAAGACCTATACAATTGATAGATGTGATTATTGGAATCCTTGGTGTATTTGTTTTCCACCTTTTGTTGGATTAATAAAATCATAAAAGTGTCTTCTTTTAGAGAAAGAAAATTTCGATTCCCTAAAAGATAGAAAATGAGTTCACTTGTTGACTTGTTCAAAGTGATTGAATCTAACAATCCTTTAGATTCAAAAATGACATTGATAATTATCACATATGAGAATTTTGTTTTGGATATATGTGATATCAATATTTTGAGATATTTGAACGTGTATGAGTCTAATATTTTGAATGATTAGTTTTGCGAAGAAATATTATATTTCTTGTAATTTTGGACTATATATTCGAATGTATGAGACATCATTAACATACTTGTGAAATTCTGTAAATATTTTATGGAATTGTTGTCGCTTAGAAATCATCTAAGCAGACCTGCACGTATAAATATGTTTTGAAAATGATGTGGCTTGAAATTATCCAAGCATTTATATACAATTATTTATAGAGGCATCATTGGGTATATTACTATATAGAGTGAATATCCATGATACTATGTTGATAGCCAAGTTTGATTTACAAGAGAATAAATCTAAAAATGGATTTATTTATGAACGGTTGTCACTTAGAAATTATCTAAGTAGACTTGTATAATTACCTTATAGAGATTAAGGTGATTGATCAAATCTTGATGATATATGAGATTGAGTTTATTACTCAAGACTTTGTGATATATGAATTTGATTGACTAAGAGACGTCTTGGTCAATATTGTGTAAAGTAGCTACTAATAAACGAGAAGGATTATATCCTAAATTTATGTGAAATCAGAAGTGATTCTAATCAATCTTCTGAAACATCGAGGGGAATGGGACTTAAGCCAATTTAAATTAAGAAGTGATGGTAACCCAACCTTTGTGATTGGAGATCCCATGAATAAGGTTCAATGTGGTAAAACAAGTCACTTCTTGATATTGTTAGCAATGAAAAATTAATTCAAGTAATTAATTTTATTCTTGTCCCTTCCTATGGTGTTATAATTGTGATAGATAGTGCTAGCTGCGCAGAGGTTAAAAGGTTAAGATTAAAGCTTTTAATGATTTTCATAGTCCTTATGGGTGGTGTATGACTTGCAGCATACACTTGATGAAATCACCTATATGAGTGTCAAGTGGGGCCGCTTGCATGAGATCCTGGCGAGGTCTCTAGAGCACTCATGAATACCGAGCACGCCAGCAGGCCTAGTAGCGCACCACCGAAAAAAAACAAAGCAAGAATTGTGGGGGTGTAATGTGATAGTAAAACTTCTAACATATAATATGTGTCTTGGGTTCCATAGCTTGCTAAACCAATTCACTGTATGTTAAGTTTTATCTGTCTAGGACTGGTTCCATAGCTTGCTATACAGATCCGATGCATTACATCTACGATGTAAACCCAGGAAACTTCTTTTATAAATATTTTTCCAACTTTTGAAATATGTGGGGGATTGTTGTAATTTTATTAAATTAATAGATATTTCAAAAGTGAGAAGTAAACTATATTTATGTCATATAATTTTTATTAACGGATATACATATATTTTTATGTATGATATTTTCTAAAAACTCTTTTAACAGATATACATACCTTTAAGTAATGATAATAAGTATACTTTTAATGTTTGCCATGAACCGTTTATATGAATTCATCATTTTCTTCCGTTTTGTTTTTATGATTATAATATATTCAGTTAAGCATTTTTGTCTATCATATATCATATATGTATGCGTTAGTTTACGTGGGATATAAATATATATTTTAGTATAAAATGGATTCATTACATGTGCCGTTTTGATCATTATTATAAATACCTTTCAATGGTTATAATATATATTTATGGATATAGCTGTTATGCTATGAGCTTTAAATTGGATACACTTCGGTGAAGAGCAGATATATTTTATAGATACATATACACATAGTATGCGGGAGTTTTAGATGATGTGAAAAAATTGTTTTCTCTCTTCAAAATATATAGTCTTGGGTTCATCTCCTGTCCGAAATAAAAATTTCATTCTTGCCAGTTCGGAATCCTCTTTCGTTACTTGCGATTGAGACGGACCGGTTGTATCTCGGGAATTTTTGTGTAGAGGCGGATAAATTCTTCAGGACAAGTCACCAGACGCCTCCGGTTATTTTTTCCTAACGTGTTCTGTGTTCGCAGGTACTTTAGTTGTTGCTGTCTTGTTGCGCATTTTACTACAACACGTCCACTCTCTTTGTAAAAACTCTTGAATGGTCTTGATCTGATTACAGAATTTGTGATGGTCCGAAACTCCCTAAAGCACAAAAGTCACGGTAGTTAAAGAATCTGACACACATAGACATTATTGAGAGGTTGTCGAATTGAAAATGGAGAGGCTACAAGCACTTTTGTATACATAGACATTATTGAGAGGTTGTCGAATTAATTATTTGATCTAGTAAATCTAAAGGTTTCTTATCTATAATTATTTGATGTTTCTAAAGCTTTCTAAAATTTGCAGCATATATACTTGATATATAAACTCCCATATCTCCTGGATAAAAGGACACATCTGCACTTATTAGGTTGATACACACCAAAAATATTGATATTAAAGATCAAAAATAATGGAGCTCTACTTGTTACAATCATTAATTGTAATATTTGTCAGCAGATAGAATAGACTGAGTACTTAGCATGTCAATAATTTGTGTTCTTATGCCCATGAATAAAAGATTTTTTAGTTGTAGCTGATGATATAAGATGATAGTTACTTCTATTTGGTTTTGACCACTTTAATTCTAAGTTGACTTAATTTTATTTTTGCAGCATTTTCTTGAAATTCGGTTCCAATCATACTCTTATGATCGTTTTACTGAACTCAAAGAAGAATGGTGTAATGACTCAAAGAGTTGTGAAATGATTCTTTGCCGAGCTTCTTTAGAGGATTTGAGTAATGACTGATGTTAGTACACAGTGGCGGATCCAGAAAATTTCTTCCGTGGGGGCAAGAAAATAATCTTTCTACAACATTTCAAAGAATAACAAAATTAAAATACTTTACAAAATACATCATCACGTATGTGAAAAAAAAGAACCGAAAAAAAATATATTGAAGCTTCTACAAATTGCAGTTATCTTCAACGCATTTTGGTCATTTATGTTTATCCAAAATTTCAGTTTCGTCATTTATGTTTCTCACTTTGGTCATTTATGTTTCAAATTTGTAACAAAGTAACTTTTTTATTAACTTTCCTAGGCCTTTATGTTTCAGAGTAGTTCCAAATTGGTCCCTAATCATTTTAGTAAGTTTCAAGTTGGTCTCATCAATTTAAATGACTAAATGTCCTAGTCTCAACTAACTCAATTAAAAGAAATAACAAAGTTAATAAAAAAGTTACTTTGTTACAAATTTAAAACATAAATGACTAAAGTGAGAAAGAGAAAACATAAATAACCAAACTGAAATTTTAGATAAATATAAAGGACCAAAACTGCATGTTTACCTTATTAATATTGTCAAAAATATTTCTCAATACATGTACTAGAATAAGTTGAGCTTGTATTTTAAGTAATTTGATATAGGGGCAAATATTATTTTTTATTGGGAGCAATTAGATGAATACTATATATATATATATATATATAGAAGAGTAAACATATTAATTCTTATGGGGTCAATTGCCCCCGGTATGATAGGTATGCATCCACCACTGTTAGTACATTATATTTTATTTAGGCTTAAATATGTTTTTGGTCCCTACAAAATTATTTAAAAAAAAAAAACTCCTTGCAAAATCAATTAGCGCCCGAAAGCTCTATTGATTGCCAAAAAAAGCGCCACCCATTCCCAAATCTGTTATAGTTAATTGAGAAAGCATTGCAGAAGATTTTTATGCGTTTGCGATTGAAATTATCCGTCGAAATGTACTGACGGATTTAAATTCCTTCGGAAATCTGAATGGGAGACACACTGAACACGTAGCGACAGAATTATCCGTCGGAAACATACACATTAGGGACGGAAAAAACTCCTTCGTAGGTAAATGATCAACATATTCATGTAGTGGTTTTTGGTGTAAATCAACTCAAAATTAATTTTGGGTTCCTACAACAAGTTACCCCTTATTAGGGAAAATTTCAAGTCCCACATTGACTAGTGATAAGGTCTCAAGAGGGTTTATAATGAAGAGGCAACCCTCACCTTACAAGCCGGTTTTGTGGGGTTGAGTTAGGCCTAAACCACATTCTAAGATGGTATCAGAGCCTATCGGCCACCTACCGTTAAAAAAAACACGTTACAAGCCCAAAAAAAAGCTGTTGCGCGTGAGGGGGTGTATTAGGGAAAATCCCAAGTCCCACATTGACTAGTGATAAAGTCTCAAAAGGGTACCCTCACCTTACAAGCCGGTTTTGTGGGGTTGAGTTAGGCCTAAACCACATTCTAAGATGGTATCAGAGCCTATCCTAGATCTATTGAGCCACCACTACAACAGAATTAGTATATAGGCAGCGCTTTTTTTCATCCATGGCAGCGCTTTTGAGCGCTGCTGAACGTGGCGCTGGGTATTCCACTCCATCAATGGGCAGCGCTTCCTAAAAAGCGCCACCCATTGCCCAAACACGTCCTCAAATAGGCAGCGCTTCCTAAAAAGCGCTGCCCATTGCCCAAACACGTCCTCAAATACGCGCGCGCTCTAAAAAAAACGCCTATTGCCCAAACACGTCCTCAAATAGGCAGCGCTTCCTAAAAAGCGCGCCCATTGCCCAAACACGTCCTCAAATAGGCAGCGCTTCCTAAAAAGCGCGCCCATTGCCCAAACTTGTCCCCTATAGGCAAAGACTTCCTTAAAAGCGCGCCCATTGTTTAATTTTTTTTTAATTTTTTTGCTTTTTGTGTATTTTCCATTTTATATTTGCAACAAAAAAAATTAAATCATACATCCAAAATATTTTTTAATAGTGATATCTATGAATTTGTTGTATTTAAACCTGAATTAAATCATACATCATAAAAAAATTAAATCATACATCCAAAATTAAATCATACATCCAACGTTAAATCATACATCCAAAATTAAATCATACATCATGAATTTTTCCTTGATAAATTTCTGAGAGAGTGTTCATTAATTTGGAGATGAATGAGAATCACTTTGTGGACTTGTCCCGCCAAGTTCCAATGAACTAGCTATAGAGCTTGAAACGCGCGCAGAATCCTGCTCACTCTCATTTCCGAATTCTTTCTCTTGAATATTCAGAATCCTTCTAAGGCTCCAAAGCAATTCATCGTCATCTTTACCAAGTCTGGTTTGGATAGACACTAGGCGATCCAAAGCCTCCCCGCCATGCATAACATGTGATAAATATCGGTTTCATAAGGAAAAAATAAACCCCTTTAATTCCAATATCTATTTCTTCAACCAAGGACAAGAAGCACATTCCAATCAAGATATCACTTACAATTCCAACTATATATATGTTGACAATAAAGCTATATAACTAGTACAATCAACGTTACCAGAAGCTATGTAAGTTCAACAAAGTCAAGTACCCCAATAGATTTATACAACATGAATCGAAAATTAATAATCATAATTGAAGCAAATCGGTACCAAGTGAGAAAAAATAGCAACAATTCCAATATCTATTTCCAACAAAGTTTATTTGTCCTTAAGAAAAACAGAAGTCAAGCCTTGATTTGAAACAACAAAATTTGGAGCAAAGAATTATGGTCTAGAGTCAAATCATGCATTTGATTCCAGGTGGATAAAGAAATATTTCTTGACAAAAGATCAAGGAAAATGTTCTAATAATTAAGTTGGCGATAAGTGCAATGTTATGTCTTTGGGAAGACAGAACTATAGACAGAGCACAAATGGAATGCGATCAAGAATAAATCCTAACATCCTAATATAAGCATATAATATCACCTCAAGATCTTTGGTCGCTTGCTCCTAGTGATCTTCTTTCTTCAGCGATGACGTTTTAGAATACCAACGCACAGGACTCCCTTCAAAAATGACAAAATACAAGTAGAAGAACGTTTTCAATATATGCAGTGAAGAAATTCTTTAGAAGATTGATTGAGGAAGGTCAGTCAAAAAGTAGAGAGTAAGAATAATGTAAAATAAAATAACTTGAACTCTGCCAAAGGTATATCAAATAAGGGCTGTGAATAATACACACAACAAAATTTGCATATAAAAATACAAACATCAAATCGTTTGGAAGCAGTCCTGTGTGTGTGTGGACTCTCTTGACCAACAGTTTCCTCAGACCAAGGTTTGGGGAAAAGAGTACAAGAGACAAGCATTTGAATTGGGACTTAATAGTTTGCTCTTTTCAATAACCTTACCAAGACAATGTAAAGAAGGCCACAAGCAAGAAGCATATAGCATGCTACGTTCAAGAACAACAAGTTCTTGTCGCTCCCTATTGTAGTAGGGAAAAAGCCGAGTCATCACCGCAACACTGCAGAAAAGAAAAACCACGCCTTAAATAGACCTAACAACAACTGATGTTTATGCATTATTGGATAATCAATGAACATGTATCTTCATGCATTTTAAGCAGCTATTTAGTTGACAGTTAAGTTTTGGCTATGTATATCATTAGCTAGTTTCATTCGGTTATAGGGTGGTTGATAGAAACTGGAAAATCAAGAGAAAGATGTATGCAATAGAATCAATAGAAGAGAATTGTGTATTAATTATTGACTGAATTAAAGGGGGTTGATAGAAGGAAGTAGCAGTTTCTACCTGCCACAGATTGGAAGAGAATTCCAATATCTATTTCTTCAACCAAGGACAAGAAGCACATTCCAATCAAGATATCACTTACAATTCCAACTATATATATGTTGACAATAAAGCTATATAACTAGTACAATCAACGTTACCAGAAGCTATGTAAGTTCAACAAAGTCAAGTACCCCAATAAATTTAAAGCAGCAGAATCGAAATTAATAATCAATATTGAAGCAAATCAGGTACCAAGTGAGAAAAAATAGCAACAATTCCACACAAATACAAGCAACCACTAGAGAGGAGAGAAACAGAAGAAAACAAAAGTGAAAGTCTTAGACTACTATGGATAATATTTCATCAGACAAAGACAATTGTCTTCACTTATGCGGGACAGTCCTCATGTTGTGTCTCAGTAAATTACAAACAGAGCAATGAATAGTCGTGACCTTTCTTACTGACTTTATACATTGCATTCTGTTTAGCTTCCTTCGAGCTATGCAAAGTTGCATTCCTCTTACTGACTTTCACATTCTGCTTAGCTTCCTTCTCCTAGTACACAACAAAAAAATTATAATATACCAAATACATGCTTGGAAAAACACAGAAGCCGGAGAAATTCTCCATTTAAAAGAAACTCACCTCTCCTTCAGTATATTTACCCAGCTGATGTTTTAGGTGTTCTACCTCTTCTTCAGCTGCTTTTCTTTGATTGCGTTCAGTTTCAAGCAGCATTTCGAGTTTAGCAACTTCATCTGAAAAAGATTGTGCAATACCTATACCAAAAAGACAAACAACTTAACAAGTAAGCAAAAAACCAAATCCAAAAGTAGGAGAAAATGTATATAGAATACCATGAGGCACCAAATATACTAATTCATAAGCTAATTGCCAACATTTATTTTGACATAGGACAAAAACAGAAGCTGGAGAAGTTCTCCATTTAAAAGAAACTCACCTCTGCTTGAGTATATTTCCCCAGCTTATGTTTCAGATATTCTACTTCTTCTTCGGCTGCTTTTCTTACATCACTTTTCTGTTTCAAGCAGCACTTTGATTTTTGCAACTTCATCTGAAGATGATTGTGCAGCCCCCTATATCAAAAAGACAAACAACTTAACAAGTATCATCATTCCCTTTATCTGAGCTTCTTCCACAAAAGGGTTAATCAAAGGATCATCATTCCCTTTATCTGAAGGACAAACAAATTCCCACCACTTGTCAACCATTTTCTTTCTCACCAAATCAATTATCTCCACACCAATAGGTTCCTTCCCCCAAAATAAGGATTCACCATAATAAGACCTGGAAATACACTTAAATATTCCACAACACTATAACACTTAAACATGCAACACTAGAAGTAGAACCATAAAATTTCAATTCTATTGAGAATCAAATCAAATAAACATCATCATAAAACTGAGAACTTAAATTTGAATTCCTAACAATCAATTTTAAACAGAAAAGAAAATACCTGAAATTCCAATCGAATACCATCACGCGCGTATCAACAAAGAACGGAACACATGAACAAAAGTAACCACTATTGATAATGCGATGCACATCGTCTTGTACCTCACGCACTGTGAGAGCCGGATTAGGTCGACAAGCTTTAAGAGCCTGCACTGCTTCTGCTTCGAGGTCTTTCCTTTCAAGTTCCTCGCCGTCTTTGTTTCGAACCAAAACCTCGCTAATTAGTTAGTGAAGTGAAAACGTGCGGTTTGGAAAGGTGTAGTTAGGGGTTTTGGAGGAAGAGGGATTTTGATGCATCGGTGGAGGATTTCTCAAATTGGGGGTGGAGAAAAAAGTAGATCTAAGAGATACGGGAGAGGGGGAAGTGGAGGAGTTGACGAGGGGGAAGACGAAGAGGGGGAAGACGAAGAGTGGGGAAGAGAGGGAGAGGGGGAAGACGGAAGAACGCGTACGTGAAGATGAAGAACGCAGAAAAAGAGAGAAAAAGAACGTGTGAAGAAACTCAGTGTTTTTTAAAAAAACGCTGGGTATTGGGAGAACGCGTGACCCAATACCCAGCGTTTTTTAAAAAGCGCTGGGTATTGGGAGAAACCGCGTGAAGCCATACCAGCCGCTTTTTAAAAACACTGGGTATGGCTAGTGCGTTTAAAGGCAATGGGCAGCATTTTTTTAAAAAACGCTGGGTATGGGTTAGCTGTTTTGTCCATCCGTGGCGTTTTTACTTAAAGCGCTGCTTATAGGGGCGCTCTTTTTTGACAAATCTGGCGTAGTGCACCTACCGTTAAAAAAAACACGCTACAAGCCCAAAAAAAAAAGGTGCTGCGCGTGAGGGGGTGTATTAGGGAAAATCCCAAGTCCCACATTGACTAGTGATAAGGTCTCAAGGGAGTTTATAATAAAGAGACAACCTCACCTTCATGGTTCCAGGCCATGTTGAGTTGAGTTAACTACATGCATTTAAGACCCCTTCTTTGTCTTTGGTAACGATGGATGTTTTGGTGTAGCTTTAGTTTAGTTTGTTGTTTGTGTTTTGATGTCTCTTGGTGTAGCCATTGGTTGTCTTTGGTGTAGTTTGATCAACGTGTCTTGGTCCTTTGCCATCTTTTCGTTACAAAGATGTGCTCTCATTAATAATACTTTCTAAATTATCGAGAAAAAAGAATTGCTAAACACAATTCATACATGATTTGAAGATCAAGAACAACTACAATAGAGTCTTGTTATTCCCAAAAAATGCAGGTTCAAATTAAATATCTGTGCAACGGATTCAACCATGTGTCTTAGTGGGTGGAGGAGCAATAAGACCACACAGAATGGAGATAAAGCAAGTAGGTTGTGAAAAATGCTTGACAGGTACAAACATTTTGACTATAATAAAAAATATATTATAAATGTAAGATATTATTAATTATGTGAAAGAATGTAAAGCTGAATATTTAAAGAAAGAATGAGACACTTCATTTCATACCCGAAGAAAGTAAATGACAAAATGCTTTCAATATAAAAAACGAAGGCTTCTACATTAGCGACGCAGATAACCCATATAATTTAATCAATAATTGTTACATATTCAACTTTATCCTACATTATTGATAATTAATAAAAGTAAAACTGACAGGTAATTTTAAAAAGTCAACTTGATAACTGTTTATAGGTGGCGTAGCGCGCAGGGAGTAGTAAACTATTGTTTTTTGCAAAGAAAGTACAATTATTAATGATGTAATAATAATAAATAAGCAGGATAATGTAGATTAGGTCATCGAGATCTACCCTCTATGTGCCTATAAAACTAAACGCAAAAGCATCTCCAAGTACACTCCTCCAGCTTCAGAAAAAAAGAAAGAAAAGAAGTGATCATCATGTCTGGAGAAACAAGAAAGAGATGAAGAGATAGAAACGGGAAAGGAGAGTGGTGAGAAACTGAAAGAGAGAAAGGTATCATGGGCAAAACTACGCCGCGTAGACTCTCTCAATTTGGAAGCCGGAAGAGTTTCTACGGTTAAAGGCCACCACTCCGAGGTATATTTCTTCTTATAATAGGAACCGGAGGGAGTATATATATTTCTTTCTTCGTTGTCAAAGGTTGTTTTTGATATATTATTATTTGATCATGAACAGTTGGCTTGGAGCACGACATTGAGCTTGGCATTTCAAAGTATAGGAATTGTATATGGTGATGTTGGTACATCACCATTATATGTGTATGCTAGTACTTTCACCGATTCAATCAAACACACTGATGACATTCTTGGTGTCTTGTCTCTCATCATCTATACCATTGTGCTCATACCAATGCTCAAATATGTCTTCATAGTCTTATGGGCAAACGACAATGGCAACGGTAAAATATTTTTAAAAAAATGTGTAAAACAGATTGCTGAGATTTTTTAAAACAATTTTGCTAATGTATATATATGCATATAGGTGGAGCATTTGCACTATATTCGTTGATATGCAGGCATCTAAAGGTGGGTTTGGTTCCAAATCAACAGATAGAGGACATGCAAATTTCTAACTACAAACTTGAAACGCCATCTAGCAAGTTGGAACTAGCCCATAAAGTAAAACAAAGGCTTGAGAATAGTCATTTTGCTCAAATTTTTCTTGTACTTCTAGCTATATTGGGAACTTCCATGGTCATAGGAGACGGGATCCTTACTCCATCAATCTCAGGTTAGTTAAATAGTTATTAATTTTGGTATTTTCAAAGTCTAACAATTTATTTATATATAAGTCTCTTTCTATTTTCGTACTACAACAATTTTATCATAATTTTACACATCAATATATATAGTTTTTACCAGTAACCAAAGAGAGTTTAGTAACAATTTTAACTAGAAAACTTTCAAATGCATTAAAAAAATATTTAGAATGACGTAAAAGATTGATAACAATGACTCATAGTAATCATATATTTTCTTCACACACACACACAATATACCCAGTGCCGGATCCAGAAAATATAAGAAATGGGGGTAGTATTAATATACATTACAATTGTTCTCTTTGATTTTTTATATTTTGGAGACATTGAATGATTTTCTCATTGTCATACAAATCTCTCTCTCTCTCTCTCTCTCTCTCTCTCTAAGTAACTAAACAATCGTTCAACCATTCACCTCCCATACGATTTCACATCCAATTCTTGATGATATTCATAGCAGAAAAAACTCTCTCACCAATTGTAGTTGCCCCTGAAAATATCAAAGACAACTCTACAAGCAAATACATGCACTAAAGGATATACCTTGTTCATTTTGGTCTCCAAGTGCGGGTGTGGGGTTACAAGTTAGTGGGTCGCGCTTCATTCCTTCAATGTAGATTGTGGGAGTAAAATATGAGGGAGTTGAGAAAAAGTTTTGGAAAGAGAGAACGTTTAGAGAGAGAGTGAGTGAGAAGTAAAGTTGAAACAAAGCACATGCAAATAAATATGAGTTTGGTTCCAAATCAACAATCAAAGGACATGCAAATTTTTAACTACAAACTTGAAACACCATCTAGCAAGCTCAAACGAGCACATAAAGCCAAACAAAGGCTTGAGAATAGTCATCTTGCCTGAATTTTTCTTTTACTTCTAGCTATATTGGGAACTTCCATGGTAATAGGAGATGGGATTCTTACTCCAACATCAATTTCAGGATTGTTAATTATTTATTAAATTTAGTGTTTTCAAAGTCTAACAAATTATGTATATATACTCAGAAAAAAATTATTTATATACTGTCTCTTTTTCTATGTTTGTACAACAATTTTGTCATAATTTTACACATCAAACTATATAGTTTTTGTGAGTAACCAAGGAGAGTTATTGGTAACAATTTTAACCAGAAGACATTCAAAGGCATCTGAAAAAAAAAAGATTCAGAATGGTGTAAAAAATAATAATGATTCATGATAATAACAAACATACATTTTCTTTTGATACATAGATAATATACAAATGCATTTATGTCAGCATTATTAGCATATACTCCCCCCAAATACTTTTATAAATAAAAAACTCAAATATTGGATTTCTAGACGCAGAGATATGAATTATTTGAGTTTCTTTTTACGAAATTATTTCAAGTTGAGTTGGGTAAACTCAAATAAAATTCCCATGATGTTCACTTTTTTCATTTATGAAATTATTTGTTAAATCCATGTGCAGTTCTTTCTGCAGTAAGCGGGATCAGTACATCACTTGGTCAAGGTACTTAAATAATGTAGTTATTATTATTTAATATTACTATTACTATTATTATTTATAATTATGTAATTAATTGATGTGTGTGGTTGCTTGTGCCTTAATTTTTTCAGGAGCTGTGGTGGGCATCACTATAGCCATATTGATTGTGCTATTTGCTGTGCAACAATTTGGTACTGATAGAGTGGGAATCACATTCGCTCCAATCATTTTATTGTGGTTTTTATTCATTAGTGGAATTGGTCTTTACAATTTATTTAAATATGACATTGGAGTACTACGTGCTTTTAATCCAAAATACATATATGATTACTTTCAAAGAAATGGTAAAAATGGATGGCTATCACTTGGTGGTGTCTTTCTGTGCATAACTGGTGAGTCGTAGCATCGACATTTTTAATCTTCTCATTTACTATTTTGGTTCTTTATTTTTAATTATAAGAAAATTTGCAATTTTAAATTTATTAAATAACTGATATATCTGATCTATATATTTATAGATAGATAGATAGATACCCCAATTATTCAATAAATTTAAAACTACAAATTTTTCTTATAAATAGGACCAAAGGGAGTATAAGTTGTATCGTTCTTCAAGTCTAACTACTTAACATACATGTATCTTAGGATCTGAGGCCATGTTTGCTGATCTGGGTCACTTTAGTGTACGAGCAATCCAAGTAAGTAAATAAAATTACTTATAATTATAATATACAATACATATATATATATACTCGTTGTTTTTTTTACAAATCTTTTACTCTTTGTTTAAGGCATATCCATGTGCTAAAAACTTATTTCACAAATTTTTTTAAACAACAATAGAAAACTATATTGAGAGAAAAGTATAAAGGGGGGAGTTCTATGTTGCACAATCGAGAAGGGTATCATTATCATACACCAGTACTTAAAAGTCATCTGAAACATTAACATAGGGTCAACTTTGCCTCTCGAAAGTAGATGCTTAGTCTTGCTCATATCACATTCAAGATGGTGACTTGATCAATGTTGGTTCAACAAAAAAATGGAAAATAGAATAAGATTAATTTTGAGAAGTTTTGGGGCACTCGTTCGATCGTTTTCCATATATTTTTGTTGAATGCACACTAGTAAAGTCACCATCACGACCGTCAAGACTAGCAGGATCATCATTGATTTTGCTTTCAAGGGAATGTCTGTCGTCAATGTAGCTTCAGATTACTTTTATCTACTTATGGATGGAGATATGATACTTATTTCATTTGTGTACCGCAAATATAAAAAGCACTTACAAAGTAATTAAATCTTGTTTTTTCATTGAAACGACATTTAGCTGTTTTAGTTGCAATTAGGGTGGACCTATGTGTGACTCGGAGGTTGTAAAAAAATTATTTTGATCCCCTCAATTTTAAATTTTTCACTGGGGCTCTTAAATTTAACTTACTGAGAGACTATTTCGGTTAATCACTCAACTTATATGGATGAATGATTATCTAGTGGCTTATATTCACATAGAAGTATTTAACAACATCAATAATGAAATCGTTATTCAATGATTTCATAATATAAAATCACGTAGAGGAAAATTATGAAGTATTTAATGATTTTATTTTATGATATATTTAACGATTTAAGATTCTAGTGTAAAAAAAACTATATAGATTATAATTAAAAATTCACCCCTAACCTGGGTCCTAATTAGGCCACTGTTTCAATTAATTTTATAAATGTTATTCATTATAATAACATCCTTGTGTGTGTGTATATATATTTTGCAGATTAGCTTTTCTTTCATTACATGTCCTGCAATATTGTTAGCATATATTGGGCAAGCAGCGTATCTCCGAAAGTATCCCGACAATGTGTCGAATACTTTCTATGATAGCATACCAGGTAGGTACTTAGTTGGTTAATTTTACAAATTAGCAATCATAAAAATATTTAAAGACTCATTTTATTAATTAATGTAAATTATTACATGCAGATCCATTATATTGGCCAACATTTGTTGTGGCTGTTGGAGCTGCCATTATAGCAAGCCAAGCAATGATTTCAGGAGCATTTTCTATTATATCACAGGCCCTAAATCTAGGTTGTTTCCCTAGAGTTAAAGTTGTCCATACTTCCACTAAGCATGAAGGCCAAGTGTATATTCCTGAGATTAATTACATGTTCATGATTGCATGTATTTTGGTTTGTGCTTCGTTCAAGACCACAGAAAACGTTAGCCATGCATATGGTATACAATTTTATGTTTCTATCAATTAATTACCAATTTGATGAGTACGTAGTAGAACTAAGCTAGCTAATATGTATGTATGTTTGACACATACAGGGATTGCAGTTATTGGTGATATGCTAATCACAACAACACTAGTTTCGCTTATAATGTTAGTTATATGGAAGAAGAGCCTATGGATAGTTTCTCTCTTCTTTTTAACATTTGGTTCTGTTGAGATTCTTTATTTCTCATCTCAGCTAACCAAGTTCACCAAAGGAGGCTATTTTCCAATTGTATTAGCTTTGTTCTTGACAATAATGATGGGAATATGGCATTATGTGCACAAAGAGAGATACATATTTGAACTCAACAACAAGGTTTCTACTGAGTTTTTAAAAGAATTGGCCAACAACACAGATGTACACAGAGTGCCTGGAATAGGATTTTTGTACTCAGAGCTTGTACAAGGAATTCCTCCTATTTTTCCACATGTTATAGCTAGTGTACCGTCTATTCATTCAATTGTAGTCTTTGTTTCCATCAAGACAATCCCTATTAGTAGAGTTGCATTGGAAGAGAGGTTTCTATTTCGACAAGTGGAATCAAGAGAGTATAGAATATTTCGTTGTGTTGTGAGGCGTGGTTACACTGATGCACTTGAGAATCCTATGGATTTTGAGTCACAATTGATACAAAATCTCAAGGGATTTATTCAACAACAGAACTTTATTAATGATGATGTTGATGATGATGATCAACAACAACAACAAGTACCTACTAATTCTTCTTCAAGTAGAATTATCCCTACTCAAGGAATGTCTCGCACCTCATCATCCGATTCAAATTCAATTCGATCAATGAGCGTGATTCATGTGACCAAGTCATCTGCTGCTTTCTCTGTCCCGCTCATTCAAGGATTTGAAGAGGAAATACAATTTGTAGATAAAGCAATGGAAAAGGGTGTGGTCTATATGTTGGGAGAAACTGAGGTAGTGGCTCACCCCAATTCTTCCATCTTGAGTAAGATAGTTGTCAACTATGCTTATAGCTTCTTGCGAAAAAACTTTAGACAAGGGGAAGATTCCATGGCTATCCCACGAAAGAGACTTCTCAAGGTTGGAATGACATATGAAATATGATCATTTTGCTAAAATTCTCATTATCTGTCTGAATGATATCATAAATAAAATAAAATACATTTGTGTTATGTACATAATAGTGTGTACTATTTATCCACCAAAAAAAATAATAGTGTGTACTATTTATCCACCAAAAAAAATAATAGTGTATTATTTATGTGATAGTCAAGTACTTTTGTTGAATTTTATTATGAGTTTTATAACTTCACCAAATCATGTTATTTTGAATTATGGAGAGCTGTAGGGATTTTCAACCCAGCCACTCTGTTTTTGTCCGTTTTTTGACCATGTTGTTTTTTTTGGTCAAATGAACATGTTGTTTCTTTTTTGTTTTTTGAGTAAGCTGTCTGATTTTTTGTTAGCTGCATCTCTTTTTTTTACTCGGGAATGCATATCAATTTTTTTACAGCTGCCTTTTGATATTTTTTACAATGATTTGACAAAATAATTAAATATATTATATTTTATTGTTTTTGGAATGTATTCAACAAAAAAATATATGGCTTTTAGCAAAAAAAATTGAAATTTTTCAAAAACTAAGTCTTGCAATTCAAAACCAAAATTATTTATATTTACATTTATTTTTTTAAAATTATATTTAGTGATGATTTTGACCCCCACAATAAATTATGTAAACTCAGTTGTTGAGGGGTCTAATTTAATAAAAGTAGGAGCCCAATTTTAAGATTTGCACAGGGCCTCTTAATTGTTTGGGACGACCCTGCTCTTTATACTTCGTGCATTCCCATCATCACACACCCATTATCTAGATACCAAGTGACAAGCCACTCGATATTAAGCTATCTAGTGTGTGAGGGGAGTGTGAAAATTTTTACCTTTTCATTGTTATACTCTGAATACGGTGGAGGTGATTGCGGTGGCAGAGTCCTTCTTGAATACGGTGGATGTACCTGCAAACACTCTGATTCCAAAGTCAGCAAGAGAGAGAGAGAGATATTAATGAGAAAAACGTACTTGATGTTTGTTGCGTTCGTGTGGTATTCGCAAATATAGTGCAAGTATACACGTCATACAAGTAATAAAGTGGATATAAGTAAGAGATCGTTCCCACGAGTATTGGTTTGCTTTCAAAGTTCAAGTTTCAAAACACAAGAGAATCAAGTAATAAATCGACACTATAAGTGGGTGTTAATACTAGAAACGTAAATAAAACAAGTGAATAAATGTTTGTTGTGAATATGGATGAGAATGAGTTGGATTGCTGCATGCAAGTAAATCATTTCTAGTCAGACGTTATAACGTTTACACGTTATTACGTACAAATGCTATTCTGTATAGACGTTATAACGTTTGAACATTTTGTTTGCAAAGAGTCGTGCTTTTCACCACAAAACGCGTCGAGCTTCAAGTATAAGAGGTCCTATGTCTAGGTTCTAAATAGGCCCACTCCTGTATTTTAAGTACCCACAGCAATGTTCTATGAACTATTATCCATTCTATGTCTAGACTTAGATAAAAAATGTCTAAATGTCTTTAGTACACCTTTTCGTTCATATAAATCTTTGAGTTCTTTTCATAGACGAATCTACCTATTTTAAGAGGCCAACCTCAAAACAAGTTTGGAAATATTATCATGCAAAGATTTAAAACACTAAACGTCAATACTTCATAACATTAAACTAGAAATTCATTACAAGCAAAACAACAACCCAACTACAAAATGTTTAGCTCATGCTGAGCATCTTTACAGAATGATAAGGAATTGAAATCCAAATACCATACATAAAAGAAAAGAAACTAAGTGCAAAAGATACACTTAAGTAACTCTTCGGCATGTACGCTGTAGAGACGTTACAACGTCTGAGCCTCACAGTAGTGAGCTACGAAGAAAATAAAAACGGAAGTTCAGAAAAGTAAAATGAAGAAGTCTGTGTCCAGAACTTCTTTAAAACACTTTCTCTAAGATGGAGGAAATAGATGGTGCAGGGATGAACTGAAATGGAGTGGGAGAGTGAGTGTATGAGCGTGTCCTTTGAGAGAGAGTTGAGTCTTCATTAAATAGTCAATCTTGCTCACGTGCTGCTGATGTCACTTGCCCACCTACCAAGCCTGTTTTCTCTTCTGACTGACACTGTACAGTGCTACAGTGCGCGTCATCCTTGTCAGCACATAGGGAATGGAAGATCTTCTGACTTTTTATATCTTTGATCATCATTGTTAGCGCGCCAAAACTGAGATCTTTCACTCTTGCTCTGCTGCTCTTTTGTAGACGTGGTGAGGGACGTGGTCACGCGTTCGACTCTTTATTGCACAAACACAAGAAGCATCAAACGCGCTCTCAAAGGCACCACTTGGTGCCAACATGCATGCATTTATTTAACCTCTAACTAACTAATAAACTAAAAACTATCATAAAACTAATTAAACTAACCTTGTATTGCTAGAGAACTTGCATGATTTATTCTTGAGTGAGTATAAATAACTCATATAAATATGAGTTATCAATGTTAGAGTGGGGTCATGTATTTAAAGGTGGTATTGGTGTGTGACACGTGGGTGCGTAAGGCGTGTGGAAGAGTGCATGACGAGCACGAGGTGTGATCTAGATTGTTTAATCTGGTCGGGAGGAGCACGACCGTTAGATCTAGAGGGTGCATAGCCCATCAAGACCTCAACCCATATTTTTGAATTCTTTACGTCTGTCTCACAGCGCCCCTCTTCACATGTGGTCGCTTCGACTGTGACCAGACCATCTACCATCAACGATTGAACAGATGCCTGCGTCAATCATCAGCTTCTCTCTCGCACATAGGACCACTGGGTCCTTCAAGTCAGGAATCCTGGTTTCTTCAAGACCCTATGAGGTTTGAGGCTTTGTATGACGGTCAAACACAACCTGCAATTTTTTGTGAGAAGCCTATCCCAATTCGGCCATTGCTTTGATCGAGTTGCAGACACTTTCCCTAATTTGATGTATGTTGTTGTCCTTGTTTCTGCGAGGGTTGACACAATTGATGTCAACCAGAATGTTTGTCATAAAAAGGCAACAAAAATCAAATCTTTTGCACAAGTTTTGATGTGGTCCGAAAACAAGACCTGTGATATTCAATTAGTTGATTGTTTCAATATGATTTATCAATCTCAATTCCTGAAGATGAGTATATGACAAGTTTGGAAGAATGCATAACACACCTTCATGGAAGGGTTTTACTTTCAAAGGGAGACACTCCCATCAAGTTAGATGCTTTGAAATCCAAACTTCAAGCTCTCTGGCATCCAACAAGTAAGTGAGGACTGATTTCCTTAGGTAAAGGATACTATGAATTTTCTTTTTCTTGTGTTGATGATTTTAGGAAGAATTCAGTTGCAACCTACTTGGCAGTGCAAGCCAGTCTGCTTCGATTGTTTTCTGGCAGCCTGATTTTAATCCTTCCAAATCAAACATACAAATGTTCAATGTTGGATTAGGCTTACAGGACTAGCTCAAGAATATTGGAGACCCAAAATTCTTTTTGCAATTGCTAGTTGTGTTGGAATTCCTCTTAAATTAGATGATACAACAAGCAAAGGTTCATTTGATAGATCTTTTGGTCATTTTGCTCGCATCCTGGTTGATATATACTTGAAATCAGAACTTAGGGATCACAACCTGGTTGAGAGGTCGGACTATGCTTTCTCAGTTGGCATCGAGTATAAAACGTGTCCTCCTTTTGTTTGAATTGCAATACTGTTGGTCATAACACTAGTGCTTGCAAAGGAAGAAATCTTCAGGTAAAACAAGTTGATGTCCCTAAGCATAAGACTATTAATAATGAGAAACCTCCTCAACAGCAAGGGGATTATTCATCGATTGAGACTAGAGAAAAGGTCATGCAATATACCGATGTTTTAATTAGTTCAGCCTTGGTTATTGCGGATGATATGGTAAGCCTTTGTCGCTTGTGGTCCAACAGATGCAAGAGTTTTCTGTCATCCAGAAGTCGCCTAACACCTCTGAAGCCAGCCGAATTGGTAGTGATTCCACTCAACCTCCAACCACCAGGCTTGATTCGCTTTTTGCCTCAGTGTTTGTCTGATGACATTTCTAATCTAGTGGTTGCCTCCAACATGAGCATTTCGGAGAAGCATTGGGGTGATGTGTCAGACGATGCGGATGACCAGATGACCCACGAATCTGTTGTGGATAAGTCCAATCAGATGGTATCCACGGTCGCGAAAGAAGAAACACAAAAAGAATTTGGTCCAAGAAACCACAGTTTACAATACTCGCTCAAAGACTAATTTTGCCTTTGTTTCTTTTTGAACTGACTTAAGGGTTAGAGGATCTTCTGATTTTCATTTTCTAGCCAAAAACTCTTTATAGAAGTCATGTTAGAATGATCTTCTGACTTAACAAGAACTTCCAATTGAACAGTCAGATTATTCTAATTTGACTTCTATAAAGAGTTTTTGACAGTGTAATTATGTTAAATCTTACACATGGTGTCAACGAATATCTATATGTAAAATGAAATGGTTGAATGTGGTTTAAATATCTCAGTGAGGACTCGAAGGTTGAAGCAAACAAAAGAAAACGCTGAAAGGGAGGCAGGTCAATATAGACCTAACATGGAAGAGGAATATCAAAATTCAATTTCAGAGGTATATATATTATAAACTTATATGTGAGACCTCATATAATTTAAAAACTATAATGACATATTTTTATTTGATTGACAATACTATTTTTCTTTGCTATATTATGTTGAGTTTTTTTAGACCACTGGAAGCTCTGGATCTAATGTAAAAAGACTTGAGGAGGAGACAAATGCAAAGATTAGAAATTTAAAGAAATCAGGTTCAAAGGTCTCAAATGAAGTTGTTGATAAGCTAATCAAGTATGTTACAAATATTAAAACATAATGGCCTAAGGTTAGTGTGATAATTCTAATTCCTTTTTCAAGATTTATTAGCTATGGAACACAAACTTGGACATGGACACAGAACACGATATGGATATGGAGACTGACACACTCCTAATGTCCAAAATGTAGGACACCGGCACACATAATATATAAGTAATTACAAAGATAGCTAAGTCAGTAAACACAAAATCAACATGACAAAAATCTAAATTGTGAGAATTAGGACTTATCTATTCACCTTCTAAAAACAAAGTTGATAAGCTTTACAAGATTTTTTTTAAGATAAAAGGTTTTACATACTAAGAATAAGTATAATAACTTAAATATTTCAAGAAGTTGATTTATTTTTTAAAAGAAAATTATAATAAGAGTGTTCGAGAAGTGTCCAAACAGTGTCTAAAAAGTGTCCAAGTAAAAATTATATCATTTTAATAGGGACATCGTACATAGGTGTCCTACGTGTGTCGTGTTGGTGTCAGACACGGACACGGACAAGACATTCGGAAGAGATGTCTGTGTGATAGTTCATTAGTAACAATCTTTCAAATGAATCTTTGTTGATTAGTGTGTCTAATTGCATACTTACCTTTTGTGTTTTCTTATGATTCAGTAATTGAAGAAGACACCAATATACAGAGTCATCATCATCTTCAATAAAACAAGCAGAGCTAAAATATTCAACTGAAGATTATTTGCTAGTTGGCTCTCAAATTACCATTGCATAAGGTGATTGATAGCTACAAACTCTCTTCAACAAGCATCACTTGTCACCAAGTGTACAAAAGCTTTTTTTTTTCTCTCTAGTATTTACCATAATGATATACTTGGTAATATTTCTATATTATTGTCATTGAGAGTTCATAAACCCAATTACAAACTTTTATTGCTACAAAGAATTAAACTTTAAAATAATTATTAAATTCGTACTTTACTACAATTTTTTGCATACGTTGTATGCGTATGATTTATTTATGCTAGCGTAGAAGTAGCAGCAATGATATTTGACAGGTTTGTGACTTCCTATTGATCTCCAGAATCTTTGCTCTTGAGGACAATTTCTCAACACATGAATAGTGTCTTCCAAGAGGCTACAATTAGATTGACCTGTGAACAACTTATTTGAGTTATCTACTAACATAAACGCTTGTTAGACTGGTTGAAAGAATTTATTAAAATATTAATAACATGTCTACAAATTGTTTTTAACTTATCTCAATAAGCTCTCTAAAATACCTTACAAAAATAGCTCGCAACTTGTGTAAAAAAAAAAGCTCACAACTTATATACAAATGTTTTAATCAATTTTTTCTTTGATTATGAAAATAACTTATACACAAAAAGGTTTATGATAAACACTTAAGTTATTAAAAATGCACTCTTAGTTTGATACTTGATTAGTACTACTTTTATCATTTTATTGTCAAAAGGAAAAACAGTGACCAATTTTTTAAAAATTTTAAATATTAACCAAATTAACTTTCTTTTAACTATACTTTCCCATAATTATCATATCGCTCACATGCTTAATTTCACATGACAAGAAGTGCTATATAATAAAAAGTTTTAATATGGTAGCGTCTAAGGTGAACCACTTCACCAAGGTAATAAAAGTTGGATCAGATCGACAGGTTCATCTAGAAATTGAACGCCAGTTCGACCCAATTAACCCATAGATTTGTCCCTGAAACCAAAAAATTGGGAAAAAATCGCTCAAACCGACAAAAATTGGTTGGTTACATTTCAACAAAAATCTAATTTTTAAACTTTTTGGCCAACATGATGATGTTTTAAATGTAACTATGGCCTCCTCCTCCCAAGTCCAAACTCACTCGCAATTTTTGAAACCCTAGTCCACTCCAAACAATTGCGACCACCGCCTCTAAGTCCATTGTCGCTCTTGTCATCCCCTCTAATTTCATTTCATATTTTTTTTGGTATAAAGTAGAAATCTCTCTGCATGCAACTACAAAGACTAATCATTCGAGTCGGGTAGGACCACATTGGACGACAAAGCTCTCCCTCAAGAGTTTTAACACTGCTGCATGCCCTAAAGTTGGATTCAAACTCAAGAGCTTGGTTAAGCTGGAGAGACCTCAACCATCTCTAAACCCAATACGATCTCTGAAGCTTGAACCACTACCGATTCAACGCCTTTTTTGGTTACAAATGCTAAAAGGAGGAAATGAAAAAAAACTGAAATAGAAAACTAATCTCTGAGGGTGTTGTCGCAAAGTAGACTCCTCATCTCCAGAGGGCACTCGTCGAGTTCCACAAGAAACTCATCTGTTAAGGCTCCTCGCAACAATGCCATGACTTCTACATATATAGTATCATTAGACTCCACCTTCCCGTAGAAAGCTTTCACCATCTCTCCATTTGAATTACGAATTAGACCACCCAAACCAGCTCTTAATGGGTTCCTCAGCACACTGCCATCAACATTAAGAACAAACGGATCACCACAAGGTCTGCACCACCAAGTGACGTATCGAGGTGCTGATGCCACTCTATGTCTGCTCATCTCCTCATCAATCCCATAAGCCATAGTAACTGTCTGAAGATTAGCCAATAATCTGGCATGAATACTATGCACTGAATGGCTGGTTCCTTCAAAAGCACACTCACCTTACTACCGATTCAATGTCTGATATTTGTGGCAAATAAATTGCAATTTTAACAGTACATTTTTTGGACAAAGCAATTTTAACAGTATAGGCGACCCATTCCGATGGGGAAAAAAACCTAGACCACTCTTTTATTTTATTTTTATATTAAATCTAATGATCTAATATTCCTATAAAAAAAAAAGAGCTCCAACGGCTATATTATATTAGAGATATAAGATAGAAGCTTGAATGTGAATCGATTAAATTGGGAGGAGCGTGAACTCCAAATCGATGAGTGGCACATACTTCACTCACCATTACAAATCAAATGCTAAATCCATCAAAAATCATAAAGCTTCAAGTGGAGGTAGGTATTTTGGAGATTGAAACACCGCCAAAGCACAAGTGAAAAGAAACAAAGCAAAAAATACAAACCCTAGCACATCACACGAAAAGGATCCCTCTCTTCTCTCTTCAAGGATCCCTCTCTTCTCTCTTCTGATGAGTAATTGAGTAAAGGTAAAATGCAATTTGCAATTTGCAATTTTTAAGTTCTAAAAAATGCTCTTATAAAACTTGGTGATGTCTAGGGTGCGGATCAACCAAGTTCCTCACCAGTATACCACTAAAATTGATCATAAGATATCGTATAAAATACTATAAGTGGTTGAGATTAAATCAATCAGTATTAAATCTCAATCACCGATGATATTTTATACTATATCCTAAGGGGTCAATTTTAATGGTACAGCGGTGAAGGACTTGGTTGATCCCTCGCCCTAAAAACCACCTATGTAATTTTCTCTCTCATCTTAGCTATTTATGTCTATCTCAATAATTTTCTCTCATCTTTTTTCCTCCTAATTAAGTCTAAAGTCATCAAAAGTACCTAATACTAAAGACACTCATTCCAAATCGGTTATATATCTCCACAATACTATATTTATTTCACATTCAAAATTTGAAAACAAATGGAATATGGTAAAATAAGAATAATGTATGAAAAGTGCATATCAAAGAAAATTGGCGCATGAAATGCCCTATTATAAATGTTATCCCAATGAGATTTCTATTGCTAAAGAGTAGTAATTCATAATTTAAGTCAACTGAGCCTTTAACAACTTCCTTAAAACAAATTCCTTAAAACAAAGTCTAAACTTATAATCATACAGAAATAATACAAAAGAAGAAAAAAAAAATCAAGGCAACCAATTTAATCAATTTGCCTATCTGCCGCACAGCCTTGACATGAAAAGATTGATACAAACAAGACAAGCTAGAAATACATCTCAACATAAGAACTGTTCACCAAGTAGTTCACTTCTGAAAGACAAGATAAGGAGAATCAACCAACCTGCCAATTTATAACTTGCTTCACTTACAACAAGATCTGTGAGAAGTGTTCTTATGGCATGTTTGGAGTAGTTGTGCATATGTAGAATGGAATATAGCACAAAGTCCAAATGATTTGAGAAAAGATGACTGTATGTAAATAACAGATTTTTGCATTGATCTACACTGTATGCTCCATTTGGTGATATTCGAGATTGCGAAGAACAATCCTGGAAAATATTTTTGCTTCAAGCGGTGCAGTTGCTGCGGCAGCAGCACTGCGTAAAACTCTTGCTGCCCCCGCGTTCTGCATGAGGCTGGCGTGGTGCACGGCGTGTCGTCCACCAGGGATTGTAAACTGCAATTGAGTGATACGATCATACAAAGAAGTTAGAATCCAAAATGAATATAGATGGAAACCAAACAGGTTGGTACAGTTACCTGGAGAAGAGCAAATGCTGCACAAGATTTGAGTATAGGTGATGGATTTCTTAGCATAACAACAAATCTTCCAATTTCAGCAGAACTGAGGAACAACAAAAAACAAAATAGGGTAGATATCTCAAAAATGAACAAATTTTTAGAGTAATGAAAGCTAGAACTATAGGAGATATACCAATAAACTGGAGATTTATCGGCCTAACATTTTCATTGAATGAATAATGCATTCTGAAAGATAAAATAAGGCATACTAGAGAATAACTTGATATCATTTTTTACTAAACTATCGCTGAGACGTGTACTACCGTGCCTGTCTTTTTCGCTTTTTTATTGTGCTTAGTTTTGTAGCTTAAGTAGTTATTTATTTCCCTTTTTTGTTGAGATGAATTTGTAAAAAGAATAGATTAATTACTATCACTGAATTTGTGAGAGGAGTGATTGACTATTTTATCTTATACAAATACATTAACTGTCTATCATTAAAGTTTGGGGGGAAGGGTAAAAATGAGAAATTAGGAAACCAAAAAAGTAGTTATCTAAGGCCATTTCTTTAATATAACAATGTAGTATAAGGCTATGAAACCCCGATACTCCAAAATAGGCGACGTACCCGTATCCGATACGTATTACGTGTGGGATACTTCCAGATACGTATCTTGAGAGTATCCTAGAATTTGTTTATTATTAAATCAAAAAGAGACCAGATACTTACGGATACGTATCCTGGGAGTATCCTAAAATTTATTTATATTTATTTTTAAACCCAAAATCGACCTGATACTTACTCTTTTATCAATTCTTTGAAGATAAATAAAATGGATCCAAAAAGGGCACAAGATTTGGTTTATGTGTATACTAAACTTTGTCATTGGTACGCAGCTTTCACCGACTTTGTCGATGACTAATCTACGCCGGGGAACTTGGCTGACCACGAGTACTCGACTTTGCCGGCCTGTGTAGTTCTCTCCTTCGAATAGATTTTTTGTCACATCCAATATTCGAACCCGAGATCTTGGGGTGGGATCCGAGTCCAGTTACCACTCGGACCAACTCTTGTTGGTACTATGCTTACTTATTTTAATCACAAATATCTTTATGTTTTATATTTTTAAATTTTAATTTAATTTTTTATTGAAGTATCCCTGCCGTATCGTATCTTGATTTTCAAAATTTTCCCGTATCCACGTATCATGTCGTATCATATCCCGTATCCGAGCTTCATAGGTATAAGGCCATTTCTTTAATATAATAATGTAGTATAGATATTTGCCGTACGCTTTTTGGTCCAAGTTTCCATGAAGTGAGGATTAAGAATAAGATGATTGGCCAAAAATACCCACTAAAAATCTAAGCTGAAGGAACTTACAGTATTAGTTATAATCTAATAAAACGATTTGCAAAAAAAAAAAAAAAAAAAAAAAAAAAAATTAATAAAAAGAGCTACTTTAGATGGTTTTAGAAGGAAAGAGGAACCTGCATCTCAGATGTCCTGCTTCTTGAATACGAGCACTTTCTGTAACCTGAGCTAGTGCTGCGGGAGCCGATGATGATGAAGCAGCAGCAAATGCTTGTTGATTCGAAAACATATGAACAAAAGCCTCAATGTGTTTCAGAGCCATCCTTCTAGCTCCATCCAAGCTCACACTCTTAGAACTGCTTTCTGACATGGTGCCTACTAAAGCAAATTCATCCATTCTGCAAAACACATCATGATGCTCAAATAATATGCATTAAGTTCAATTGCATATATCCTAACACTATCCCTCACACTAAAGCATACTAAGCTTTAAGTTTGTTACAGATAAAATCTTAGGGTAAAAAACTAGTAAAATCTGATATTCGAGACTGGCAAGGTTAAACTGCATCTGAGGCAAAAGTCCAGGTCAGAGATTGCGTCTAGAACAAAACCCGTGACTAAATATTTGTGACTAAAATTATGTGCCTTGTGTGAAATGTAGAATCATATGAAGCAACTAGGTCCTGAACACTTGGCTCTCAAAAAAAAATACAAGGTCTCTTCATTGATACCCTTGCCTAAGCGTTTTAGATGACAACCCTAAACACCATTCCTTGTTAAAGTGAATAAATAAATAAAAAAACAATAGACAGACAAAAATACCAATATTTTTCTGTCTATCCTATTCCTATATTATAGACTATTCGTACAAAAAAGCTCTATAAAAAACCACACTGTGATTCCGAGATCAAATCAAACCACATTTTCTTGTCAAGACTAAGGACATCGACTCCACCACAGAAAGGGTAATAATAGGGGCAGACACCAGGTTTTCATCAAACTAATTACCTCCCATCAAACATGTAAGCCAATGCCAGTGCAGCCATAAATCGTGCCATTTTTGACACTGATGAAGAACAGAGATCGACAAGCGCAGATACTCCACCTTCCTCCACTATTCGTAGAGCATTACCAGCGTTGAAAGCAAGATTCCATAGGGCTCCTGCAGCAGTTTCATGAACATCCTGAAAGAAGAAAGTGGCTTGGATTTCATCAACATTTTACATATATAACAAGGTTAATATGTTAAGAGGATATACAGACAAAATAAACATAAAAATGTTTGTGAGATGAGAAATCCTTGCGGTGTTCGAAATGGCAGAACTTGCACAAAACCTAGAATGCACAAAGTATTGTCTATAGGGGGCTAAAAAATTAAGCAATTAAAATAAAGGATGACCAAATATTTGTAAGGCAGCCTATAATCCGTTAGAAACCATACCAGATTTATAATGGTTACACATGCATCATGTATGCCACCAAAGTCATTCAGTGAGATATTTTTCAATTAGATTTATAGTCGGAAAGGGTAGGATTACACTTGTATGAATACATGGTAGAATTTCTGAAACTGCAATAACTCAAGTAAACTTTTTATCATAACATATAGAAGTTACTTTCTTAAAAGCCAAAGAAACACAGTGACAACAGCCTAGCAGCTAGTACCAAACTTAGAGTTATGTCTGTTTAACCGCCTGCTTGATCTAGACACAGTAGTGTGGTAACTGATAGAGTTTCATGTACCATGAATTAATATGAACAATTATTATTAATACAAACCTGAAAGAGAAAAGGGCTTGTGGAACACACTATTATAAGTGCAAACAGTTAGTTACTTTAGTCTAGAGCAACCTAGACTGCAAATAATAATAATAATAATTATAATAACAAAAATAATTAACTAATCAATCCACTGAAATGGGATACTTTTTCAGCATTGTTATGCAGTTGGCTAGCTTTAATTAAATAAACATATTATCTATATACATTGGACATAAAGAAAATAAATTACCTCTGCTTCAGATCGTGCCAGTGCAATCAGAGGTGCAACACCTCCTTCTCTTCCAATGGCAATGCTAAGCAAACAAAGACCAACATGAACGAATTAAGTATAATCTAAAGCAGAAAGATAATGAAATTATGGGAACCACTGGTGTGACCATATTCAAAATCATATAATAGTCAAAGAAAAGAGAACAAAAAGGTCACATATCCTCCATTACAAGTAAGGATATTTCAAAATTTTAAAAAAATATATATATACAAAGGCTTATATTTCTCTGTTTAGGGAAAAATCATTTAGTGGGTAATTACATGGACGACTAAATATATATTAAACTAATAATGATTACACACGCCTCAGTTTCCCTAATGCTAGACATGAACTAACATACATGCAATGAACATAGACACTATATTGAGCAACAAGGCTAATTACACATCCAATCCAAGTAGGAGCATATAGATTATATGCATATAGACTAATTACCACTCAAATAACCCAAATTCCAGCAAAAAAAAGGATATTAATTGTTAAACCTTGGGCCTATTTGGAAGTGGATGAAGGGAATAGAAGAGAGAAACTTGAAATTAGATAATTATGGAAGATACGGTAATAGAACTCAAAAGGTTTACAAATTTGGGGGGAAAAACTGGTAAATAGCATATTTTTGGGTTTCTTAATTTCGTCTGCAGCTTACTATAAATTTCAATTTAAAACACAAATGGAGATAGGATTATAAATACTGGGATAATGAGAAGATTCAAAAACCGTCCGTACTGTTCTTATTTAAAAATGAAAAGAAAAATAGAAACAAAAAAAGGACCACAAAAAATTCCTCTGGAATAGAAAAGAGGAGATAAAAAAAGGAAATGAAACAGAAAGGCACTGTAAAATAATGCAACCCATCGATCATAAATGATAAATATGATGTTCCAGTTGACCAAGTGTATACTCCAATACTTAATATAATATATAAAAGAGTTCTTAACAAATCTCTTAAGAACGAGATGTATACAAGCAATATCGTCGCAATAAAATATGAATAGAACTCTTAGTACCTATTGGCTTCAGAAACTGACAATCCCCATAGAGCACCAGCTGCCCTCTCTTGAAGTCCGGGAGAAGCATTAGAACAAGATTGGGCAAGAGCAACCTACATAAACCGCAACGTAAAACAAAAGCAATAAAGAAATGAATTTGTTTCCTATAAATTAAATGCCACGGTAAAAGAATTTACATGAGATCCATAAAAAGATTTATTTTCTTCGGGGGGAAATAATGTTATTTGTTAGAATGCTAGCAGTGTACACACATCATCCTTGGGTGTGCATATCAATTAGGATTAGAATAATCAATTAGCATTTATTGTATTTATTGCAATCCTATGGTAAATATTGTGATATGATTGAGACACAAATCACAAATTCAACAAGGTATCAATGTGGTACCATCCTATGACCTGGTCCACCGTTGTGCTCAACACTACAATCTAGTTAGTTGAAGAGTAATTTGTTGATATCCTTCTTTACATCCGCATTAGTCTACGCTTCGAATGTCTAGTCCAGAGCGTGGCGTGCGTGTTGAGAGCCCCACATCAACTAGGATATAGCCTAGGTTGTGTGCTAAGAGTCCCACATCGATTAGGGATATGGCCTAAGTAGTGCTTACAAGGCTTCGACAGCCCTCACATTACGAGCTAATTTCGTGGGGTTGAATTAGGCACCAAGATCAAATGCTAAGATGGCATTAAAGTCTATCTCTTATTGGGCCAAGATAATGGTTATTCCAGCTGCATTTTTCTATGTCTAGTCTTGGGATGGTACCACATTAGTCCCCCCGCAATAGTCCACGCTTCATATGTCCAATCTTAATCGTGGGGGGATGTGTTGAGAGTCTCCAATTGACTAGAGATATTGCCTAAGCAGTGCTTATAAGCCTTGAGCATTGGTTTTGTGGGGTTTAGGTTGGCGCCCTAAGCCCAAAGATGAATCTCATGATTATATGGTGCTTACTTTAGTGATGCGGCTAGTTTGGGAAACGAGTATGCACTTAGGATCTACTTGATGTAAAGCATACTTTCTTTTCCGATTATGATGCCATTTTGATTAGTTAGTATGTTTCGCTGTTTGTTAAGATGGATTCTTCAGCCCCAATTTATTGTAATTTCTTCTCTTTTCTTAATGAAAATTCTTTTTTAATATAAAAACATGATAACGATGTAAGGTGGTTTTTTCACAAAAGACCTAAAGCACAAAGGTGTGAATTGAAAGGTTTAGGCTGCCACAGAAATTTATGAGGGGTGTAAAGGTCTTAAAGGAAATAGATGGCGTCAAAAGGTTTAATTGACGTTTTGAAGTTGACTTCTAGGTTGATGGTCAAGGCAGAATTGTTGAGTTTTAGTTCTGAATCTCCCTTGTTTTGCAGAAATTACTTTTAAGAAATCTTTTAGTTGGTGTATAGGGCAGTTATGGAGCCTATCATTTCGGCTGTTTATACGCTGTGGCTCATTTGTGGTTACCAGTGCAGGTTTATGCATTTTTGCTTTTTCAACTCTGCAGTTTCTTTAGGAAGATTTATAATCCTCCCCTGACCTTTTTCTTTCTCTTTAATACGATTTCTCTAGTAGAAAAAAGTTAGCTAAACATACCAAAGCCTGAACTCCACCAGCTCCTGCAATGGCCTCTCGATTTCTATCGTCAAATGACAAATTCCAAAGTGCACCAGCAGCTTCTTGCCTGTAGAAATATGGCAAAAAGTAAAATCAACAGATGAATGAATGCAACATTTTTGCAGGTACAAGAGCACATAACAAAGAGAAACTTCAAGCGGAAAAATTTCATGAAGCATAAGCTATTAGGTGGAGGCACGTAAATTATTTTATACTTCTATTCACATTTTTATGCAAGAGACCTTTGAGATTGAAGCATGGATAAACAAGCCCTACTTTGTGCTTCAAATTCAATAATTTTATTTATAAGAACGGGAGTGGCAAGGATTCAACTCTAAGCCATGTGGTAAGAGCAGCTCTTTTACCATGTCATAACCAACTGTATTGTGAAATGATAATATTTCTTGACCTCATGAATGGTTTTGTACTTTTATAACATTTCTAACATGAACCCTCACGTAAGAACCACTGGCTTAACATTGATAATTCACAATACACGACTCTAATATCACTTGTTCAGCAGTTAAAGGAAGTCCAAAAGTAAGGGAGACCTCTATCAATGGGATAAGTGACAAACCTCAATTGTGATCTTAATGGCAAAACTTTACTCAACCTCCTAGTCTTTTCACTTATAGGGTCCTCACTTAACTCACTCGTAAGTCCTAATCAATGACAGACTTCATCACTCACCCTTAAATTTCCAAAATTCCGAGTAATAACATTAAAATGCTCCCCTCAAGTGAAGACTTTTCCAATTATCCATGAGGTTACCAGTCAAGAGACAAGTCTTGGCCAATGCTCCACAACATGGATTACCCACAAACTCGAGCACCAACCACCGTCTCTAAATATTCATCCAGCCAAAATATCAGCTCTTAATTCACATGGTTATAATTTATAAACCAACTATCCCAAAAGCTTAAGTTGTTAAGGGAAGGTACATGAATGGTTTTATGCTTTATAACATCTGTAACAAAAACCAAAAGCAACAGCCTGGAAAAAGTATAGAGAAAATTTATTTGGAAGCAAAATGCTCTGCAAGAGGATTCATTTTAATTATAGTGTTGTGCGTGTGTGTGTGTGTATTTTTCTTTTCGATGTGTGGCCAACTACCAAGTGTTCTTAAAAAAACTGCCATGGCTGATTGCGGTGGCAGTTTTGAGCAATCCGCAATCTGCTATCAGTAAACAACATTGAACTACCAAAACATCCTATACTTTTAATTTAAGATATAATTAAATTAAACAGATATTGCTGCTGCTCCAAGCTGCAAATCTACTTTAGGGTGGGCTTTTGGTTGTGACTGTCCAATAAACTGATGGCACAATATTTAAGATAACTAGTAATAACAAGACTATCAGAGGATAAATATTATGATCCGTTAGGCGGGGAAATACGAAAGTCATATAAAGATAAATCTGGACTGCAGATCTTTGTTTTATATACAAGGAACCTCCACAAGGTGAAAGATGATTAACATCAAACTTTCACAATACACTCCATTTGGGCTTCAAAACAATCGTTAACTGTGTCGCTCTAAGCTACTTTTAAGCCAGAGCTAACTTTGGCATTATGAAAACTACTGTGGTTCACCATATTCAATTTTGAAATTAATTTTGCTTCTTATACTACTCCAAACGGATGCTTGTGGTGAATTTATTGAAGCAATTATGTGATTCTTGGGGTTTGTCCTGTATTTCCCACTCTCTTATTTCCAGCAGTGTCTTCTTATTCCTGCTGTGTTGCCTCAACAATGCCAATTGCTTCAATTGTATTGCAGTTCAACTCATTGTTTGTGAACCCCATGCAAAAGTTTTATTAAGGTTAACTTTGAAGTTTCTTTTGCTCAAGTAAGTTTATTTTAAAACAAACTTAATGGTTAGTGTTGAAAAATATAATTTACTAGTATAGGAATTAGGTTATTGTTTTGTATCACAATTATTAAGAGTATCTCTGCAAAAAATATTCATGTGTTCCCTCTATCTCTCTTCTCTATTTCATCCAATTCCTAAATTTTCAATAAAGCATAAAAGTAATATGTCAATACAGTAACCCACATGCAAAGAACTAATAGAAGATTACCTGACACCCTCATGGGGAGAACGTGTAAGTTGAACAAGAGCCTCAAGAGAACCAGCTTCTTGTCCAACAGCAGCATTGTTACTGTTGCTATCTCCATGAGCAGCTAAATTAGCCAATGCACGGGCAGCCTAGTGTTTATGACGAACGATGTTATAATTAAAACTATTATCTTTACTAAATGTAACCACGAAATCATAATGCATAGGAAAGAATAGAATAGAATTTGGAACATAATCGAATGATATGAAATACGCACTCTAATATGAAGATATACACTGATCCTAATAAATGCTAACCAAGAATTAAGAAAATACAATTTATGCTCATAATACAAACATTACTCTCCTAATAATTGCAAATATGAATCTACCCTAAAATAGAGATATTTACATATTTACAACACTCCTTGAATGAATATCAATCATTCCCAACTTGTAACTAAGTTGGCTGAATTGTTGTATTAGCAAGCCTTTTTTGCTAAAACCTCTGCCAATTGGTGCCCATAAGGAATATGAACAGTTGTTATCCATCCACTATCCGTCTCTTCTTGAATGAAGTGCTAGTCTATCTCAATGTACTTAGTCATGTCATGCTGAAAGAATTGAGAAATACTAACAGCCAATTTATTGTGGCAAAACAACTTCATAGGGCCTTCGCACTTTATCTTCAAATCATTTGGCAAAATCTTTATCCAAATATCTCACAAATTCCTTGTTCCATAGCACTAAGTTCTGCTTTTATACTTGATTGAGCCACTAACTTTGCTTCTTGCTTCTCCAAGTGACAAGGTTTCCACCAAGAATGTGCAATAGCATGAAGTTGACATTCTATCGATCATTGAAACTGCATAATTTGCATCAATGTAGTCAAAATCTCACTTCTTTTAAACAATAGTCCTCTCCCTAGGGTGGCTTTGAGATACTGCAAAATATAATCCATAGCCTGCAAGTGTCTCATTTTTGAATCATGCATGAACTAGCTCGCAATGCTAACGGCTAAATATGGTTTGATGTGTGTCAGGTAAATCAACTTCCATACTAGTCTCTAATATTGGACCCTATCAACCTTAGCACCCTCCTCTTCAATATTCATTCTTTGATTTTGCTCGATGGGAGATCGGTAGGTTTATACCCAAGATTGGTTGTCTACCAATAGGTTTATATCCAAGTTTGGTTGTCTCCTTCAAAAGGACAACCACATATTTCATTTAAGAAATGAAAATGCCTTGTTTTCAGTGGGCCAAGTCAATCCACAGGAAATACTTTCCCAAGGACCTTCATCTCAAATCTTGGCAGCAAATTTTTGCTTAAGTTGTCTCTCAATCGAGTCATCTAGTGTGATAATAATATCATCAACATATACAAGTACAACCACTTTACCTCCGTGTGAATGTTTGAAGAAAAGAGTATGATCTCCTTGACTTTCCTGATAACCTGGGGATACCAAGCAAGACTCGGACTGTTTTAACCCTATAAAGCCTTCCTTAATCTACACACCATGTTTTCTCCACTCATAGGACTGAGAATCTTGGGGAATTTCCATAAACACCTTCTATAAGTCGCTCTGTAAGAAAGCATTTTGGTATCAAATTGATGTAGTTCTCATCACAGAATGGACAGTAAGTGAGTACTAAATACGAACGGTGTTCATCTTTGCTATTGAAGCGAATATCACATCATAATCAATGTCATAGGTCTAGATGTATCCCTTTGCCACTAGACTTGCTTTTTATTGATCAAAAGTATCATCTGATTTGCACTTATGGTATAGATCCCCATGTGTTTCCAACCCCCACTCAAAATAAGAATTTAACTCGAAAGACAACATAAGATAAGGTGGAATACTAGCTTATCATATCATGTCTGTTTAACCCTACATTGCCTATAGATATGGCCTTTGTAGTACTTATAAGGCTTGAGCATTCTTGTCTTGCAAGTCAGTTTGGTGCAAGTGACTAGGCACAAACCGAAGTTTATAAGATGATATCATAGCCTATCCCAAATTCATTGTCAGGGCTGCCTGAATCGCCCAGCTCCAAGCACATTGGGCTTTGACGTGAGGGGTGTTGGGAAATCTGCCTCAATTTTGGCCACCTGTGCAATCCATTATTGGGTCGCTTCATCTAGCTTCATTGCAGTGGTACAACACCTTAAGTGTATCAGGTTGAAGGGGTGGGTTTAGTCCCACATCACCTGGATATATGGCCTTTGTAGTACCTATAAGGCTTGGGAAGCTTGCACCTTCAAGCCAGTTTTTTGGGGTTGAATTATGTCTAAACCCAAATCTTTAAGAGATTTACATGAACCTTCTTGTCTATATTTGCTTGATCACAAACAAAATGTGCATGTTATCCCACATGCATCATATGACCAATGACCGGAATGAGCCACAATTTTGGCCGTGTTTTCATCAAAAATTGAAATGACATTCAATCTATTCCTTCTCAATAAAACACACATTTCAAGAAACTAAATACCTTCGTGAGACAGTCCTACAATTTGAAGAAAGTAAAATGAAAATCCAAAAATAGGAAAGATGAGATAGTGAATATGAATCAAAAAATCACAAATGAAATAGCCAACAACAATTCTCATTCCTTCATCTATCTACGTCATTATCTATCAAGAATAGGAAACATAAGTTAGAGAATGAATTCAAAAAACAAATAAAGGAATTAATAAGCGGGCGGAAGTTCTAGATGCAAGCAAACCACCCTGTTAATGCCTAAGGGATTTAGGCATTTACAAGCCTTCCAACTTCCAAATTAATATGTTTGGATATTTTAAAATGAGTGGAGCAGAACGGAATGCAGTGGAACGGAACGGAGCTGAACGGAGCAAGATTTCCATTACATTGTTTGGGCAATCCATTCCATTGTTTGAAAAGTGGACGGAATGGAATGTTTTATAACATTTTCATTCCAATTTTACCCTTATTTAAATAACACTATCATGTAAAATTAAAATGTATTATCTTTTATCAAAATAATTAAAGTTTTATAACTTACCCTTAATATAAATTTAAAACACAAAATTATATACATTAAAATTTGTTATTTTTCTCAAATCGTATATGGCAATCTAATATAAATTCTCAGATTATATTTATTAATTTTCTCAAACTTTTGCTTCAAAAAAAATTCTCAAACTTATTATTATCTCCATCTAATGAAAGTTTGAGTAAAAAAAATCCATCTAATGAAAGTTGTCGTTTCAGTTTGCAATCGAAATTCAAATTGTGCTTTGTGAATTTTGTGTTACATTTTTCATGGATTTATTGTGAGTTGTATACGATGATTGTTGATTGAAATTGTCAGAAGCATAAAACCTCAACCTTGATTTGTTCAATAATCAGTTAGGACGAAGGAAGGCAAAGAGATGTTGGGAAAATAGTGATAGAACGTCAAGGTAAAGAAATATGCTTGAAATTTGAAAACAGAAGATTGCTCAATGCTCACGTTGAAGTTGAAGCATCTTGTTCAAAATAGAGAAGGATAAAATAGTACATTGATAATTTAAAAAGTATATCAAAAGTGGTTCCACCCCATACCCCCAAATTGGGAGGGAACAAAAATGAGGGGAAGGGGTGGTATTGGATGGAATCCATTCCATTGTATTCCATTCCATCATTTTTTTTTAAATATCCAAACAATGGAACATCATTCATTTCCATTCCTTCCATCTCATACCACCAATCCAAACATATAAGGAATATTAGCTAAAAAACAAGTAACCCAACCCCATTCACATCCTCAGGCACCCCCTCCAAATGACCCGGTAAAAAGGAAATAACAATATCAATCATGAATGCAGATAAAAACATATTAAAACAACTAACAAGAGTTTGAATCTTCAATTGGCAGCTATTATCTACCTGATAAAGTAGCTTCAAAGATTTTAGTAACTGAAATAGATTATATTATACTAAATTATAGAAAGCAGTGCTACCTGCTCTTGCACTCCCTCGAATTTACAGTTACGAGCAAGCATCACTAGAGCATGTACACCTCCAGCCAGTGCAACCTCTGTACTACACTTGTCATCAGCAGCCAAATTCGCCAATGCACCAGCTGCACGTTCCTGAAAAAACAAAATCATTGTAAAACAACAACTCCACTGCTGAAAATAGGAAGCAACAAAAAGGCACTTAACATGCACATAATCATAAAACAAAGAAACTTACTAAAACTCCATCTCCAGTAGAGGACCATTTGAATATAAGATCCACTAAGGCTTGTATTCCACCAGCTTCAGCAATGGCACCCTATGATGAAAGCCCTTCAGCTTTTACTTCAAACTTTATGCATTAAATTTCAAAAGAAAGGAAAAAAAGAAAGAGAGATCAAATCAGATCCAAATTGCAACCTTGTGCTCTTCTCCAACAGAGAGATTCCATAATCCTCCAGCAGCCTCTTCAGCCACCAGTTTGTTCATTGACCTAGCCAAACCAGCGAGAATATCAATCCCGCCCGCTTCTGCAACAGCTTTGGCCACATGGGCATTGACGGACAAATTTGCAACAGCCTACGATATTATAAGGTTCAAAGGACATATACACAAACATTGGTTAGATAAGTTTTTGTTTGGTCAGGTTTATAGGTAAAACGTTTGAAGGCATCCAACAGTGAGCATAAACTGCACAATACATAGACTATCGAAGGTACTTCAGCAAATAATTATCAATTTTTCCAACTACACGTATAAGTAAAATGACTAGAAATGGTCAGATGGACCATACATACACGAATGGAAAAAGAGAATACCTTGGCTGCCTCAGACTGAAGCCCTTCCCTACAAGATTTTGCAAGGCCAAGAAGGAGACTTATGCCACCATCTCGCATAACTGCTTCAGCCCTTCCACAATCTATGCTAGCATTTTCATCATCAATTACAACAAATGTTGCAAGACCTGTGGCTGCCCTTTCCTTAACATCCTCTTGAGAACTCTGCATTAGACTAAGCAATAGTGATGCACCCTGTTCAACCCAGAACTTGTCAAGACCCTGTTGAGGGCTCTCGGCAGAACGCAACAGTGTATGGGACAGCATCCATTCAAACCAGGGTATAATTTCACTAACGTATTTATCACTACTCTTTGAAGTCCTCCAGTCCAAAAAGACATTCTTTCCTCTATTTGTATTATCAAAAAATAAAGAAGCTAGTCCCTTAAAAATATCCGTAGAAAGGGAAACTAATAACTTGTTCTTATATTTACTAGCAGAGAAGCTGGTGTCTGCTTCAAGCATGGGACAATTCAAAGCAATCAAAACCCTCAAATTCTGCGATAAGGATAACAATCTTGAAACAACAGATGGACCAACATCGGTTCTTGAAACATCTAATCCAATCAGATTAGGAAGCTTATGCCAAAGATTGGAAACCACGCCCCACTTAATACTTGACGTCCCAGCAACAGAAAGGAAACGAACTGATTGCACATTTTCTATTGCAGCCTCTTCGACATTCAGACAGTCAATGAACCCAATATCAGTCAACTTTGGACAATGTTCCGCCAAGGCATTAATAGCATCAGCATTTATCTCCCTAATGCCTGAGAGCCTAAGTTTATTCAGGCTGGGACAGCAATGAGCTATTGCCTTTATAGCATCACTACTGATTTTCTCACAGAAATCTGGTCCAAGCTGAAGACTCTCAAGTAACTCGTGCCGAGCCGCAATCACGGCAAGAGTTGCATCAGTAATCTTCCTGCAATAGTCGCCACTTAATTCACGCAAGTTACTAGCTCGAAGATTAATCAATGCATCAGCAGACTCCGCCCCACGAAACCTGAGCTTTTGAAGATGAACACATCTGGGAGCAAGTGAAGTTGCAACCTTAGCGTCGAACTTGTGGGAACGAAGATCCAGAGAACTCCACAAACAAGGGGAGCTACCGAGAAACCTCCATGTCCTACAAGTTGAAGATAAGCTAGCTCGGTCCCTATAACTCAGACATGACAACAACTGAATTACTGTATCATCAGGCAACTTTCTCCAATCAATATCTCCTAGGTGTTCGGAATCCGAAACCTCGCCTTGAATTTCAGGACAACTAGAAACCACATTCCCTTTGCCTTTCCTTGCCACCTTTCTCCTAACTCTACGGCTCATGTTTCAACAAAATCACAGCAAAACACGTACACCTTCAAACTCAAAAACACAAAGTTCAATACCACTGAAACAATTCATCAACACAACAAACTCATATTCACAAATTCAAATAACCATTGAAAAAGAGAATACCACCATCTAAAATACAACTACCTTTCCACCCCAACAAAAAAAACCCTAGTCCTACATCAAAGTTAATGAATTACAACACGAATAAAGAGTCCTCAAAATCCACAACACAAAACAACCCAATCCTAAATACAAAACAAGCAAAAAAAAACAGATAAAATCCAGAAATTATATGCAGGTAAGAACACACACAAAAAAAAAGCTCTTTTCTCAAACCTTTGAGCTCAGGATATGTGGTTGAAAGCACAAATCAGATGCACTTAAGGGAATTAACAATGAAACCGGAGAAAGAAAAAAGGGAGTGAAAATTGAAACTGGTTGAATTCATAGGGAAATGGAAACCCAGACCCTAAAAAGGGTATAGGTTATGTATAAAGAGAGTTGTGACGCAACGCAACAAGTGAATGGGGTGGGTGATGATTGGGTATAGGAAGGTGATTGAAGGAGAATTGAGAGAAGGAAAATGCGGCGACGCGGAAGAGACAATTACAGCATTTGGGGGAAGACAGAAGGAAGGAAGGATGGGATGTTAGAAGGAGAACAACAACAAGGTTCAGGAAATCAGCCCAATTATATATGTCTTAATATGACATATATTATATACTTTATTACAATTACAAATATAATTATAATTTACTCTTGTGATTTTGTGTCTTAATTTCTTTAATAACTTTTATAAGATATTAATTCAATGAATAGAATCATTACATTGAAAAAATTATTTTTGGCGCGAATTATGCTTATTTCGTATGCACTAACTGTTTATTCTATAAAAACGATTAATCTCAGCAGCCTCTTTGACACACTCACAATGCATATACAAATCATACAAGGGACCTATAAGGCTAGGAACATCGCATCATAGACTAACTCAAGTCTCATCGTGGCTACTCATAGTTAGGGAACTTCTCACGAGGTTGTCATGCGTCGCAGTTTCACTATCTCTTGTTACAAGGTCATTTTCAGTCCCTAGACAAACATCTCGAAAGGATTCATTTCTAAAGAATTGATCACAAAATAGTTAGTCAATCCTATGTGTGTCATACTGAACATACTCCGAACATAAATCTAATACTCGAGATCCCAAATAATCAATTTGGTACTTGAAAACATGGTGTTACACTTTAGCATTCTCCCAAGTAGTTTTGACTAATGAAAACCCCTCCCAACGGATAATAAGATGGCAACAGTCTCCCAGCGATCGCCTAAGTGTGCGATGACTCAAAATATTCAAAGGAACCAAATCCACACAAGTGCTTGTAACCATTAGGGATAAGACCAATATATGGGGCAGTGGTGTGCCATGGTAAGGCCTTGACTTTCAAAATGTGAAATGCGAAATGAATCTTAGCTTCTATTGTCGGCCATGCTAAGATGTGACATGACCAATCGTTCTCAAAATCTAAAAAGGGCCCAATATATAAAAATTGTAAACTTCTGACAGAAGCAACCCCGCCAAAAAGTTGTTGGTATGGTTGCCAATAAAGAAAAACCATATCTCCAACCTAGAAGGTACAATCATGTCGACAGTTGTTGGCTTAGGATATCATGGAACACTAAGTTAGGGTCATTGTATCCCTAGCGCACTAATACTCGATGATGTTGAACTAGAACACCATACGTTGGTGTTATACCATAATTTAACGAGATGTAGAAATCATTGCCATGACCGAGTAGCATTGAAGGTTATTCTACATGATTATATTGCTTACTTGTGTTCATCCATTCATCTGTGGATGACATGCACTACTGAAAGTTACTCTAGTACCACTAAGACAAACAATTATTGCCAAAACTTACTGATCTTATCCTTGTCACCGACAATTGTTTTTGGCATACCATGAACCTTGTAAATATCGTGGAGGAAGACATGTGCAAGCGTGACTTTTTAGAAATGAGACAGGATAGCAATGAAATGGCAAAATTTGGCTAGCCCATCATTCATATCCCAAATCAAATATTTTCTTTGATCGAGGGAGAGGTGTGCAACAAAATCCATAGAGATGTCCTCCCTTACTTGGGCGGGACTAGGTAAAGGATTCAACAACCCGGTGATTTCTGATTGAGTGATTTGGTGGTTTGATAGATATGGCAATCTCTGGCAAAAGATTTAACATCTGAAGCCAAATAAGGTCAACCAAAAGAAGTCGTCAAGAAAATGAGGCCAGACAAAGGAAGTTGTTAAGCAGGAAATATGCCACTTTATTATAATTATAATTATAATTACTCCTGTGATTTTGTGTCTTAATTTCTTTAATAACTTTTATAAGATATGAATTCAATGAATAGAATCATTCCATTGAAAAAATTATTTTTGGCGCAAATTATCCTTATTTAGTGTGACCTAACTGTTTGTTGTAGAAAAATTGTGAATCTCAACGGTCTCTTGGACACACTCACCATGCACGTACAAATCACACAAGGGACCTATAAGGCTAGTAACATCGCATCATAGACTAATTCAAGTCTCATTGTGGCTACTCATAGTTAGAGAACTTATCACGAGGTTGTCGTGCATCACAGTTTCACTATCTATTGTTATGGTCTTGTCACAAGTCCATTTCTGCTCTCTAGACAAACATCCCGAAAGGATTCAATTTTAAAGAATTGATCACAAAACAGTTAGTCAATCCTATGTGTGTCATACTGAACATACTCCGAACATAAATCTAATACTCGAGATCTCAAAAAATCAATTTGGTACTTGAAAAATTGGTGTTGCACTTTAGCATTCTCCCAAGTAGTTTTAACTTATGAAAACCCTTCCCAACAGATAAGAAGATGGCAATGGTTTCCCAGCGATTGCCTAAGTGTGTGACGACTCAAAATATTCAAAGGAACCAAATTCACACGAGTGCTTGTAACCATTAGGGATAACAACAAGATATGAGACAGTGGTGTGCGATGATAAGGCCTTAACTTTGAAATGTGAAATGCAAAATGAATCTATGCATCTATTGTCGGCCATGCTAAGGCGCGACATGACAATGGTTCTCAAAATCTAAAAAGAAAAAAATTCTAAACTTCTGACAGAAGCAATCCCTACCAAAAATTTGTCGGTATGATTGCCAATAAAGAAAAACCCTATCTCCAACCTAGAAGGTACAATCATGTCGGTGGTTGTTGTCTTAGGATATCGTGGAACACTAAGCTAGATTCATGTTATCCCTAACACGCACTAATACTCGATGATGTTGAACTAGAGCACCATATGTTGGTGTTATACCATGATTTAATGAGATGTAGAAATCATTTCCATGAGCGAGGAGACCAACTGGCATAGCTTTGAAGGTTATTCTACATGATTATATTGCTTACTTGTGTTTGTCCATTCATATGTGGATGGCATGCACTACTTAAAGTTACTTTAATACCATTAAGGCAAAACAATTATTGCCCAAACTTACTGACCTTATCCCTGTCACCGACAATGGTTTTTGGCATACTATGTACCTTGTAAATCTCGTGGAGAAAGACACGTGTAAGTGTGACTTTTTAGAAATGAGATAGGGGAGCAATGAAATGGAAAAACTTGGCCAGCCCATCATCCATATCCAAAATCACATATTTTATTTGATCGAGGGAGAGGTATGCAACAAAATCCATAGAGATGTCTTCTTCCCTTGCTTGGGATGGAATAGGTAAAGGATTCAACAACTTGTGTGATTTCTGATTGAGTGATTTGGTGGTTTGATAGATATGGCAATTTATGGCAAAAGATTTGACATTTGAAGTCAAATAAAATAAGGTCATGCAAAATAAGCCGTCAAGAAAACGAGGCCAGACAAAAGAAGCTATTAAGCGGGCAATAACAACTTGGGTTTGGGGTTAGTTCTAGTAGGGATGAAAAAGTGGCCCTTGAAGTAGAGTAAAGCCTTGTTTGAAGGTATAGGAGTGGGAAGACCGAGCTAAGTTCTAAAACTTAGCATGTCCTACCGGTTGAGAAGTGCAAAAAAACCAAGATTGTTCAAACACCATTAGATGGCAGAAAGATGGTGACACCCACCGGGGGAGGAATGGTTCTAGAAAGCACATATTCCATCAATTGGAATGCTATGACTTGTACAAAATTTCATAGTCAAACCCTCATTAAGCCACCTATATTGTGAGGGTGTTTGAGTTCTTTGAGATAAAAGGTTTCGCAAAATTTGTTGATATATAAAAGGTGAAAGTTTGGGATAAAACAATAATGTCAAGAATGAAGACATGTTTGGTATTTGCTACTGACCTTCATCATCAACGTCTTTGTGTGCCATATTTGCGAAAAAATAAAAATACATAAATGCAAAAAAGATACAAAATGAATCGTATAATTGGCCGATTATACGATTTTAATCTAGATTTTGACTATCATGCAAATTGGTGCAAAATACATCCACTAAAAAGGTACAATTTGATCCATCCTCCTCCATTAAAACACTTTAGCACTTTATCTCTCTATTACTATCTTTACCTCCATCTCTCCATCCACCCCCATTTCTCCATCTCCGTTTGCACAAATTCTCCATCTCTTATGACACAAATTCTCCAAACCCTCATTTCTAGAGAAAGTTGGGTCTCATCTTCAGTGTATTACTTTGGGCATGAAGTGAGCTTATCTTCATCAAATGTTAACACCCATATAAGTTAGAGTGGTTCAAGATGTTGTTGTAGGAAGAAGGATATAAGAAGGATATTGTATACACATTAAGGTCACTAACTAATCCAAATAGAGAGTTCTTTGGGTGTCTCAATTTTAAGGTAATGAAACTATGTAGGTACACATAGGTCTTCACAATTTACAAAAGCAAATTCCTCCTAATAGAATACAACAAAGATAATTCTACATGTAGCATCCTGTATATATAGTTATGCCATGGATGCATGAAAAACTCTCAAAATAGCAATGAAGTTACTCATTAGAAAATTACACTATGCAGAATAATTGACGCCAAGTTTCACTCAGTATTTTCATTAATTTCTTCAATTACACAATGGATAGAGAATCATTGATTTCTTCAAAGAGAATGAAAGTGGTATAGAATTCCAGGTTTACCTTAATTATTTACTCAACCTAACAATTTACACCAAGTTTCATTTTGTAGCGTATCAATTAGGGATGGGGGATGGGGACTAAACTGCCCCTTTCCGATAAACAGTAAAAAATAACTTCCTGAGGACTAAAGTTCCTCCATTAAGATAGGGACTAATATGCATCTTTTTTGCACTTCAGTTAATTTTTTTTGAATGGGGACTTTATTGTACCTTTTTAGTGTATCATTTAAATAAATAAAAAACACAATTCGTAGCCTGGCACCACATCATATGTCGTGTGTTCACTTAATGGTAGACCTGGACAACAGGCGGGTTCGGTCCCAAAATGCTCAACCGAGCTGAAACCGAACAAGCTTAAGGGAGGCCCAACACCGCCCATTTGACATCTCGGGTAAGACGGGTTCAGTTTAGTCGGTTATGCGGGTCATAAGGGTCGGTTTAACGGTTGGGCAAACAACAACAAAAACCTATGTTTGTGAGAAGAAGGCTCCCGGGGCCTGGTATGCAAGACTCACACAATCCTTGCTCAATTTTGGTTTTCTCACTAGCAAATGTGACCCCTCTTTACTAGTTTACCACAAGAATGACACCTGCATCTACATTCTCATCTATGTAGACGACATCATTGTTACTGGTTCATCTTCTATGGTTGTGCAAGAGGTCATTAACAAACTAGGGGTTGTGTTTTCTCTAAAACAATTTGGTAAATTGGACTATTTTATGGGAATTGAAGTCAAGCACACACCTACGGGTGGATTACTGTTGACTCAAACCAATTACATCAAGGACCTTCTAGTTAAGATAGATATGGTTGAAGTAAGGGGTATCTCTACACCTATGTCTGCAAAGTCCAAACTATCCAAGTTTAGCTCTGACTATATTAATAATCCTTTAGTTTACAATAGACTATATTAATAATCATATAGCTTACAAGTCTATTGTGGGGTTTAATTTAGTTTACTAGAAATAGGGTTCTTAGTCAATAAAGCATGTCAATCCCTTTGATAACCTCTAGAGTCTCACTGGTCTGCAATAAAGCGAATTTTGAGGTTCCTCAAAGGCTTTGTAGACCTATCTACTGCATTGTCTCCTCTAGCACTGCAAGCTTATTGTGACGCTAACTGAGCATCATATATTGATGATAGAAGGTCTACATCTGGTGCTTGTCTTTACTTTGGGCCCAATCTCATCTCCTAGTGGTCCAAGAAACCACCCTCCGGTTGCCAAATCTACTACCAAAGATGAATATCATAGTTTCGCTCTTGCAGCCTTTGAGGTCCTATGGGTTCAGTCTTTGCTTTGAGAATTGAAGGTCCAAGTACCAGCTCATGTCATCTTTTGCGACAATCAAAGCACTGTAGCCTTGAGCCACAATCTTGTGCTTCACTCACACACCAAACAGATGGAACTCGACCTTTTCTTTGTAAGGGAAAAGGTACTTAGCCAGTCCCTCATTGTGACCTATGTTCCAACTAAAGCACAGGTTGCAGACAATCAGACATACTTACTTAACCACTAGCTAAGCAGCAATTCTGTCATTTACGTGACAAATCCATAGTTCAAAGTCTCCAACAACTCTCACTCTAAGTTTGTGGGAAAGTAATAGAGCCTTAGTCAGTTAGTAGTTTACTTGGCTAATTAAGGGGAAAGTAAGTGCTGTTTCAATTCTGTTTGATCTGCCAACTCAATAGTAACTAGCTGCTGAACCATTGGCAGAGTCATCCTATTGTATAAATACAATTGTGCTCTCATTTGAGAGTTAGTGAAATCAATTCAACTGAAATCAGTTAGATGATAAATTCAGTTTTCCCTAAATCTAGCAGCAAGTTAATTAACAGATTTGGATGAGAATAGACATTGGGGACCAATTTGTCTCTGATTTGAATTCTTTAGGGACTATTGTGGGACTCAATTTTTCCCATGGACTAAATTGTTCACTGTTCATACTCCTTAGAGATCAAATTGTCCCTTTACTCTATTTTTTTTTTCAAAAGAATGGGTTTATTGAAATGCTCAACTATATAAATTAATGCTTTCATTCTGATTCTGTCAGGTTACAAGCAAAGCAAGATTCAGGTAAGCTCAAATAAGGTTGAACAACAAGTTTTAGTTTGACATGCATCAATCATCAAAGTCTAAAATGTCATGATATTATCAACTGATTGTCATTACATTTACAATTACCTTCAAAACATTGAAGTTCTCAAACTGAACATTCATTCATTTTCTAGTAGTAAGGTAAGTTCTAGTCATTACAATTGAGTTTTCCAAACTAAAATAGAATAAAACACACTGATTCATCTACAACAACTTGTAGTAACAGTTGTTTGCAGATATAAGAACCTCATAGCCTTTGCTGCATGGACACTTAAAAGTAAGGCTCACACACTTTTCACCCCATTCAACACTAACAGCTTCTTCAGAATCTCTTCCCAATTCATCCTACAAAACAGAATGTGAATTAACCATAAAACAGAATTAGTCTAAGCTGCAATAAAACAGTCTATTATTTATAGTCACAAAAATGCGGTCCCCAAACACATATAAAGGATTATAAAGTCTATAATGGCATCATAATTCATAACCCAGTTTTTACTCTATTTGTCACACTTGCCTTAGTTGCCTATACTTTCTAAAAAGCAATCCTTAAGCAATAACATATGATTCTGAAGTCATCAATATTTTTTGAATAAATGAAGGGAAAAAAAAAGAAAGTTTGATTCATCAAGAAGCATAAATTGTTTGTACAAGTAAGAGTAAATAGTCATTTTGGTCCTAAATGTGCGAGAGACGATGTGTTAATAGTCTCTGAATGTGTTGAAATTTCAAAAACATCCTCGAGCGAGTCTCCTATTAGTAATTCCTAGGATTAAACAGACTAATAAAAGACGCATTCGAAGACCAAACTGAAAAATAAGTTTAAGAATTAAACTGATTTAAGAAAGACAGATTAATGATTTTGTAATTTTGATACATGAACTATAGTAATATCTCACACATTAAGGACCATAATGGCTATTTACAAACCTGAGATAGGACTTTGCCTTGTTCAGCAACAGCAACTGGACAATACTCTTCTTCTTCTTCTTCTTCTTCTTCACCTTCACCTTCTTCTTCTTCCTCTTCTTTAATAATCTCATCCCACCATTGTCTCATTTCTCTTAACCGATCCTTGATTCGCTTCAACCTCTACAACCCCACAAAAAAACAAAGAAAACCCATGATTCCAAATCAAAGATTAAAACTTTACCAAGAAACACAATTTCTATAACAAAAACAACCCTTCATACCATTGAATCAGGGGTATTTTCTTCAGAGCTCAACGAACGAGAGGAACGTTTATTCCGCGACGAAGTGATATCAGAAAGGCATCTTGTAAACCTCGGCGGAAGAGGCGGCAATCCAGACCCTCTCGCCGGCGGAGGAGTGGAACTCTCCGGCGGGTTATAAGGATCGGAAACACACCGGCGAAGAACAGGACCGGTGTTGCTACTGGGAGTACCGAGGCTCAGAGGAAGTGAAATTGAGGAGAATCCATGATTTGTTAAGTCTTCTTGGTTGCAAAAGAGTTTCTTGGCACTTCTTTCACCGGAGGAAGATGAGGGTGGTGAACGACGTTTTGTGGAAGTGTTGGTGGTGGTGGTGGAGGGTGGTTGACGGTGGCTGCTGAGATGCAACATGGAAAAGAGATCGGTGGGTTCATTCATCATAACAGAATGATTGGTGGGTTCTTGAGTTTGATGAAGAGGAATAATAATGGATTGTTGTTGTTTTTGAGGGATTATTGGTGGTGTGAGAGGTTCTTGTTGACTCTGAATATGCACTTCACCCATTCTTGAACTCTCTTTATGATTCTTTTGGGTTTCGATTCTGAAAGTTTTTGGTTGTGGAGTGTTTGTGAGTGGCAAAGAGGATGGAAGAAAGAAAGAGTTTAGGTATTTATTTATAAGCGAAATATAATAACGGTTATTGGCGGGTTCGGATAAGAGCGAGTTTCCGGTTAAAGCTTTTTTTTTATTTTTAAAAGCCATATTTGAAATTTTTATAAGGCAGAAAATTAGAAATATATATATATATATATATATATATATATACTGACTTTTACTTTTTAGCCATAATTGAGCTATATATTACATTGTAATTTTTTTTTAAAAATAATATGGGGCTAAAGCCGAGAAAACGAGTTACACGAGTATCCTACACAATGTAGAAACTCTTAAGATATCAATGTCAAAGGGGGTTTGTCCAACATGATCAAATTACTATAAGTCTTGCAACCTAAGTTGGCTAAACTATCAGAAAGACTGAAACTTGATTTGTTTCACGATATAATCACATTATAATTTGGATTTAATAACACTAAAGTTGAAACTCTAAAAAACCCTTAAAAAAAGTTGAAAAACGGATTCAACTCTCATTTGGTGATATTTCCATGAAAAATAAGTTTTTTGTCTTAAGATTCCCGGAAATACATGTATTTCCGGAGTGCATTTATTCAAAAATTCCTGGAAACACCTTATATTAGGTAAGTTCGAGGAGAGTTTTTAGGGATTCCCGGAAATACCTCAAAACGTTGTATTTCCAGAACGATAATTTGCAAACCGAAAATACCTCGTTTTGAGGTATATTCGGGAATCCCTAAAAACTCTCCCCGAATTTACCTGTATTTTCAGAAATTTTTTGTTTTCTTTTTAAATTTCATTTTTATTTTATTTTTCCTTTTTCAGTGGCGCCCAGAACAGGTAACAACAGAGATGGAGTTTGTGAATAGAAATATGGAAAGAAAGGAGAAAATGTCGAAGGCATCAATGAGAGAGTAGAGGGAAGATTGAGAGAGAGGGAGTTGAAAGAGAGATGAAGAAGCTGATAACCGAAGAATTAAAAAGACATAAATAGAACTCTAACAAAAGAGTTAATATCAAAACACGATATGGGGTTTGCTGATCATCATGGCATCATCTTGAAAGATGATGGTATAAGTTTCGATGGGAGAGATGTTGTTTCGTGTAGGTTAAAACACGATATATCATTTTCTGCTCTTAAGCAGAAACTACCGCGGATGGTTCAACTAGAGAACGACGAGCATGAGATAATTCGTATCGTTTATCGAAAACCGGAATGGACTGATGGAGGTCTTCACTTTTCTGCCGTGGATGTCAACACCGAGGATGACCTCCGACAGATGATGTCCAATCATATTCTGTTTAAATGGAAGAGTTACATTCATCTGTACGTCGAAACCAGAAGAACCGTCGCTGAGATCCTTCGTCGATTAACTCCACCAACTCAGTAGTTTATATTGTATTTTCTTTTTATCTGTCTATTTTTATTCAAGTTGTTTATGTTTTATCGCTTGTGTAACTTTGTTTTATCGAATCAATGAAATCAAAAATTCATGGAAACTCGTAAAATAAATAAAACATCAGAAAAAGTTAATAATAAAGTGCCAATATAATATCAAATACATCAAAAACAAATAAAAATCCCTAACGGCGCCCTCGCCCCCGCCCCCGCTGCCTAAGCTCCTCACCACGCCATCCGGCCGCCATCCCCACCACCACCTATGGAGTGTCCGATACGCCCGATCGCCATGCGCGATGTCGCCATCACGAATCCTCTCTACAAGCGGTCACAACCTCCTCCGGGCCAAGATCGTCGTGAGCGTAGCTCGGGGAGGTGTCTGTGCCCGAGCTTCAGGTGATGGTGGAGCCCGGTAATAGTCCGGGGATAAGCCCGAACGCATTTCACCGTAAGTACCACGCACGCCCTGATACCGATTCGCCACGAGCAACCCGAGTAGGCGCATGATGTCCTCCACAGATGCCATGAAGTGGACGATCCAAACACGCACGTGAAGATGACTCGGACGACCACCGGAGAGGTCACGCGGGATGGTCCGAGTGTACCCAAACCGCCGCAGCACCTATCGTGCATGTACGAACTCTGAAGTCACCACCGGTGATGAAGCCTCTGTAGAGGAGATCTACTCAAAGCGGTCTACCCCCTGTCCTCCTCAAATGGTCGCCAAGCAGACATCCCTCCGCCTCACTCATCAAGCATCCTCCTCAGTAGTGGCCGAGCTTCGTGGTGGTCGACTTCTTCTTCTTCTGTAGCGCCCAACTAGTGGCTCCGCACCGGGATATGACCGGCAACCTCTCCGCCATCCGAGGGAAATACCACATAATCCAAGCTCGAAATGCGTAAATAAACAACATATTTAATTCACAAAAATTTACCAAAAGTCGGTGTGATTTAACAAAAATACAAGAAGTTAAAATGTGTACGAAATAGGTGGCATACCCTCCACATCGCTGCGTAGTCCTCAAAGACGCAGTGTTCAAGGACTCATACATGGCGCCTAGTGCACTGCACCCCATGCATAGCCTCCAAGAACATCTCGCACTCGGATCATCCAGTAGATCAACCACCAGCCTTAGCCTCACTGTCTCGGTCTTCGTAGTGAAGATATTGTAGTCAAAAGGCGAAAGAGATAAGCCCTCACAAAGAATAAAAGATGATGTCACCCCCTCCTCCAAGTTACGCCATACACCGCTTCCCCACCATTTGAAGTCATGACACGGACTTCACGGGTGTTGTTAGAGCCTCAACCCGTGACACACCCCAGATATGTCTCAAAGAAGCCGTGTGGCATACTCCGAGCTCACGAAGTGATGGCGGGAGGTGTGGCATAGTTCCCCTGGATGGGAAGGTGCAAGCAAGCAAGAGACGCCATCAGAGTGATCGTCATTTCACCAAATGGCAAGTGAAATGACGAAGTATCCGAGTGTCATCTCTCAATAAAAGCCGACAAAGAACTCATGGTCCATCTCGTGGCGTGGCGACCGGGAGAAGTGGGGCCAAACTGGAGTCCCGACCACGATGAGTGGTACGCCGAACTAGGGCCGTAATGAAGATGGAGTCTAGTATGGACTTTGTTGCCATGAGCCCATACTTTGACAACACGATACTCCCGAAATCAAAATAAATAAATAATGTAAGCAAAAAGTGCGGACTATGTAAGTTAAATAAATTATTTAAGCAAAAATGTAAAACTTCTCGGGTCACGAGTATAGAATCGCAGAGATATGATCCGCCAGATCGGTGAAGAGAGAGGTCTCAGCTCCTCCTCAGCCGAGGCCGAGGCCGATCCTCCTCGTGATGCCCCCGATCCCGCTGGGCCGCTCCTCCCGATACTCATACATAGATCGGTTCGACTAGTAAGTATCACCGGGCCGCTTCTCACGATACTCGGAGGTGGGGATGGTAATGAAGAGGTTGAGGATCGCATCGAGGATATCGTGGATGATACCGAGGAGTAGTGGGAATGATCATCGAGAAACCGCCTCCTCTATGCTAATCCTCCTGCTGCGTCTGCTGCGCAGTAATCCCCAAGATAGAAAGCTCCAACGGGCCGATCATCGAGGCTGCGTCATGGTGCTCAGTTGATACTCACCGCTCAGCCGACACTCGGTTGGTTCACTGTGCTCGTCTCTCTCCTCGCCCAAGCATGGAGTCGATTATGCCTCCGAGTCCTCGTGACTCGGAGCAAGAGATGACTCCTCTCTCTCCGATAGGAGATACCTTGCGCTCCTCTATGCTCACGGACATTGCAAGCAAAGGAAAAAATTAGTAAAAAAAAATAATTAAATTGCTCATCGTATTTACATCAACAATGGTGTATATACGATGCTTACTTTTGCTCGTCGTATATAGGGTATTCTGGGCGTATATGCGAGTGGTGAATTTCTTGCTAATCGTATATACGCCTTGACATGGGTATATACGGTGAGTAAAAAGTTGCTCGTCGTATATAGGGTTCTGGTGGGGTATATGCGATGGGTGGATTTCTGGCCTAATCGTATATACGTTTGTGTGGCGTATATGCGAGTGAAGGTGGTCAAACGTAGGTATGACCAATTATGTGAAGAAATGATGATTTTGTAAACAAACAGGGGTATTTTGGTCTTTTCATATGGTGGGTGGGGGTTTAAGGGGAGAGGGTGGGGGTCCAAAAAAAAACCCAAATTAGAATAGAAGAGATATTTTACCATATCGGCCCTATATTAATACAAGATCGGTTTTCAACATTTAAGCGGCCAAATTCAAATTTAAATGCTACATCTTGGGTGGTGGTATAGTACATGCGAAGTCTGCATTCTTTGGTGGGAAAATTTTATTCCCACCATTTACCAATATACCCCTCATTTGTACCACACTGTTTACCAATATACCCCCACTCTATATTTTTGGACCGACATACCCCCACTCTATATTTTGTACCCCACCATTTACCAATATACCCCTCATTTTGTACATCACTATTTACCAATATACCCCCACTCTATATTTTTGGACCGACATACCCCTGACAAATTTTTTATTTGTCCAACACTTTTTTTTATTATCAAAATGTACCCCTCATTTTGTACCCCCACTATTTACCAATATACCATCACTCTATATTTTTGGACCGACATTGTTGCCTCATCCCACCAAGGGCTATTGTTGCCTCTTCGTCTTATATATATGTGTTGCGTAATTTTATACCCCCTTATATAATGTTGATGTTTTTCGAAACTACATCTGTAGGCCTGTTAATACTCCCTCCGTCCCATTTTGTTTGCAGTTTAAGGTTTTGACAAACCCTTTAAGAAAAATGATTACGAGGTCTAGATTCTTTAAAAAGTTTTGTCTAATTTACCATTTAACCTTTTATCTCTCTACCTAGATAAATGTGAACTTTTTATTGGAGGTAAAAATAAGAGTAAAAGAACATTAGAAGGTGATGCTGATGAATAAAATTATCTAATGGCTAAACAGTACATTTGGTCCCTGCAAATGTCAAGAAAATCCACTTTAGTCCCTGCAATTCCAAAACTTTTAAAATAGTCCTTGCAATTACCAAACGTTAATCGTTTAGTCCCTGCTGTTAGTTTTGTGTTAACTCTGTTATGTTTTGATGATGTGGCATCCAGTAAGCATGCCACCATGGATGACACGTGTCATTTTGAATCTGATGTGTATTCTCTCTCTCTCACTCTCTCTCTCTCACTCTCACTCTCTCACTTTCTCTCACTCTCTCACGTTCTCTCACTTTCTCTCACTTTCAGTCCAGATCTCACTGTTCTTGTTATTTCTTCTTCTTCTTCTTCTTCTTCTTCTTCTTCTTCTTCCATCTTCTCTCTTGTTTTTCAATCTTCTCCCTTTACCCGTAAAACGATATTCTCCAATGGCAACAAGCAAAGCAACGCATCTTCGAGTGGTCGTTCAAGGCAAAGGCGATTACTGTTTGTGGTCAGGAGATGTTATGCGATTATTCATCTCTAATTCAAGAGAAAACCTCAAAGGAGGTACTGGAAGTGTGTTAATTGGGGGTAAGTCAAATTTGGGAATTAGGGTTCATATGTTGGTTGTTATGTTGTTTAAGTGAATTAATTGATGTGATTTTTGAATTGGATTGATTGTGTGCGTGTGAGAGGAGCAAGTTGTAAGTTGTATGTTTGGGATGATCAACTAGATGCCCTCAAAATTCCTATGGTTACTTTGCTCAACCATTCCAAACCATTCAAGAAATTCCAAAGCAACTAGAGGCATCAAAGACATCATGTGATTGCAAATGTGGTGAAATATTTAAGGATTGGGAGTCTAACAAAATTCGCAAACTCAAGGAGAAGTTGTTAGATGAGAGGAAGAAGATGAAGTGGATGCAAGGAATTTTGATTTTAGTCATTGTGTATGTAGCTTATATGAAATTTGGGTTGGTTTAGGAGTAATGTTAGTGACCAACCTAGTTATGTTGATGAATTTGGAGTTTAAGTTAGGTTTTAAGTTGTTGAATTTAAGGTGTATGTAATGGAACCTATTATCTATGTTATGGAAGCTGTTATTGGATTAATGGAAGTTGTTATTGTATCAATGGGACCTATTATTTGATAGTTATCAAACTAGTTTACTGCATAATGAGTAAAAAACAGAGACAAAGTTGCTGCATAATGAGTAAAAAACAGATGGGACATATTGGTGCTCAGAATAAACCAAGTTTCGTGATAATTTTGTGCATAATTAAGATGTAATTTGGTGCATAATTAAGTTGGATTTTTAGACAATGTTCTTTGCATAATTTTGTGCATAATTGATTATCGATGATATCTTGCATAATTCATTATCGCATATATATCGCATAATTCATTACTGCATATACTCACACAATCTTGCTGCATAATTCATTACTGCATATACTCACACAATCTTGCTGCATTATATACTGCATAATTACATAGAAGCATAGGTTTTAAGACCATAATTCATAAACCAAAATACATAGCTTCTCAAAATTTGGTGCATAATATACTGCAGAACACAAATTGAGCCAAATTACATAGAAGCATTCACTGTTGTTAATCAAAATACATAGAAGCATAGGTTCTTTAAGACCATAATTACATTGCTCCTAAACCAAAATACATAGCTCCTAAACCAAAATAGTTACTTCCTAAACCAAAATATATGTTTGCATAATGTTCAAAATACATAAATTCTAACATAGACATCATTCCAAATTCTCTTGTGTTAGGTCCCCATCATCCTCCACCACTATAGGCTTTTTTGGGTCAAAACCAGGACCTGATGGTGTTATAATACTCCTCTTAATCCTTGTGCTGAACCTTTGCCTCTTAACAGGTAGTTTAAGCCTCCTTGCCACTTTAGCTTTAGGTGTAGGTGCAGAAGAATTATCTGGTGAAATAAACAACATTGAAGTAGTTGAACAAAGAGGTGTATAAATTCTGCGTGCGTATGCATCGTGATGAGTAACTGCATTGTGTCTGATGTGGTGAAGCAGTATTTCCTTTCTTACTTGTGTTGGCTTTCCTCTACAACAACAATAAAGGAATAAAGAATGTAAATGCTTATGTTTGATGTGGTGAACAAAATATTGGGTGTAAGGTAATGTGTTGCTTGTGTTTGATGTGGTGAACCAGATTGTGTTTGATCTTGGCTTTCCAGAATGTAAATGGTTATTACCTTTCTAATAGGTGCAGGAATTGGCATAGTTGCAGTGCATCACTTGGCGTGAGTTGCAGTCCGTAAGGTGTATCGTGGTGCAAAGTGCGAAGCGTGTATCGTGGTGCAAAGCGTAAGGTGCATCTCTGTGTGTAACTAGGTATCCGTGGTGCAGTGCGAAGTGTGTATCGTGGTGCAAAGTGCGAAGCGTGCATCTCAGTGCGTAACTAGAGGCATTTTCAAGAACACATACTGCTTTCTTTGGTTTTCTCTGCAATAATCAAATTTAAAAATTCAATGATAAATCATACTTAAGAAATCAAAGAAAATAACAATAGTGAGTTTACCTTTCTTGCTTCAGGCAAATTGGATTGATCTCAAGACTTTTGCACTTTTTTCCTATGTGCCCAAATTGGTCACATTTTGTGCATCTATACGTTGTACCAACCTCTTCAATTTGGTACGGTTTTGTGGTCGTTGGTCTTCATCTATAGGCATCCTCCTCCTTAGTTTTTTTGGTCTACCAGTCCCTTTTTTTATACATTGGTGGCAACATTTCTGGTGTAGATCTGTCCACTGAGATCTTCACTGTGTTTTGAGGATTTACCCTTATCAATTCAGCTGCATATCTCCATAATAACCCATACTGTTTGTCAGCCTTCCTTCTACCATTTCTTTTGCAATTTGCTTTGCCCTCCAAGTCGTACTCAAACGAGATCCCACCTTTGTAGTTTTGTCTAATGTCACCATTATTTCTTTGACCTTCACACTCTCACTTGTTTGTAGTCTTTTACCACCGACTTTGCCACCCACCTAGCCCTAGCATTAGTATTATTTAATACTCTTCCACATGTGTGGGCTCCTTCCACGTTTTCATTCTAAAAGTTTGTTTCAGGCCCACTTTACTCACATGGGTCAAAAACCACATTTAGCCTTACATTCAACCTCACCTCACCTTGTCATTTTTTAAAAATGCATCTCTTTACCATTTAAAATGAACCACTCTCTAATTGCATCTTTAAATTCATCTAAACTAGTAAATTCCAAACCAACTTTAAATCGATAATTTTTGTTAAGTTCAGTGAGCCTAAATTTGTCATATTTTGACGCCTAATCCTTCCCTCATTCCCTTCCTCATCAGGGTCACTACTAACTAACTCTTCAGAATGATATTCATCTTCTTCTTCATTCACTTCCTCCATTGGTGCACTAGAGCTTGCACCAACACCGCTTTTCTTTGGTGTTCTTCTCTTTGCCCTCATTTTCACTCTATACGGGTACCATTTATGACAACTCTCGATCCAGATCCGGGGTTGGTATTGATGGTTCTCAGAACTCTAGGTGGTGTTTCAGGCCGCTTCATGATTATTTTCATTAAACCCATCATCATCATCTTCTCCATGTGCTCTCTCCTCTTCACTCTCATCCAAAGTGATGCCCTTCAATTCCTCATAAGTTTCTGATTCACCACCATCCTCACTTTCTCCTCAAATGGACAACAGTTTGTTTGGGGTCATTCACTACTTGTTCTTCACCATAGTCTTGAATGTGCTCAATGTAAATATATGAGCAGAACTCCAACCTTAATCGCATGTTCGAGATAATTCGATGCATCATCATCACTCACAAACCTCCTAAAAATAACTTCTTCATCAATCTTCCACCATAAACTATAACTATCATCCTCATACCCTAAGTCTTTCACTAAACCAAAGAGCTTCAAAATAACTCCACCTATCCAAATCCTCGATTACTAATAATCGACTCAATACCCCTCGATATTCAACAATCCAATTCTTAACAAATTTACCACCATGATGAAACACAAGATGAAAAGACATACCAGACACAAAAGTGGCTACTTATCGAGACCAAAAATAGACATTAATCTCATCAGACTACCAAAAGGCTAAAAAGACATTTCCAATAACTTTCTGCACTCCATTATAGACATTAACCCTAACTTTACATTAAACAAGTCAAGGAAAGCATTCATTAAAAGGGAAATTCCAAACAACAACAATACAGGTTCAGAGTCAACAAAAATACAACATACAACCCACATGGTGGTCCCCTTTCCTTAACTTTCCTACTTTACAACAGAGAAAGTACAAAAAAATAAGAGAGCATGTGAAAACTCCGACCTTTCTCTTCCAAAGTCGCCACCACCGCTCGCAACTTCCTCGCTCGCTTCCTTTCCTTCGCCTCTACGCTACGCGTCAAGGCCCCTTCTTCAACAAACTCACCACACCTCAACTACTTCTTCTTCTTCTTCGCTTCGTCTTCTTCTTTTCTTCGATTGATTTCTTTCGCAACTCAACTCAATCTTCTTCTTCGCTTTGCTTCGTCTTCTTCATAACATTTTCTCTGAATCTAAAACCCTAACATTTGGGAAAATTGCAGAGAGTGAAACTAGTGAGAGAACGTGAGAGAGTGAGAGAAAGTGAGAGAGAGAGAGAGAGAGAGAGAGAGAGTGAGAGAGAGAGAATACACATCAGATTCAAAATGACACGTGTCATCCATGGTGGCATGCTTACTGGATGCCACATCATCAAAACATAACAGAGTTAACACAAAATTAACAGCAGGGACTAAACGATTAACGTTTGGTAATCGCGCGACTATTTTAAAAGTTTTTGGAATCATATGACTAAAAGTGGATTTTTTCGGCATTTCTATGACCAAATATATCTTTTTTAATTTTTATCTAATTTTATCTCTCTGCTTTAGATGAACAATATTCTTATTATCGCTTCCCGTGCAGCACGGGTGGTTGGACTAGTGTCGATATACGATTGAAAAGTAACAAGATGCACAACGACAAATATGTTGGTTAGATACATCCACATCAACTTTTGAAGCAAAAAATCAGCAATTACATATTTCATAGCTAAAATCCATGGCGATGATGGAGGTAACAGTCACTGCACCCAATTAGTTTTGGTTTCTTCAATTGTCCGCTTCTTCATTCACTTTCCTACTTCATGGGAATGGGTGGCTCTTCTCCTCCACCTCCTTCTTCATCATCTTCTTGTTGCTCTCATTTCTGGTCCTCCGCCAACCGATCCAAGCGTCTCCCCTCGCCCGCGCAGAAGGCTGCCAGTGACAATTCTGCCCGGGGACTCTCCCGCCGGCTCGGTGTCATCGACCTTGTCCTCATCGGAATCGGAGCTTCCATCGGCGCCGGTATCTTCGTCGTCACCGGCACCGTCGCACGTGACGCCGGACCTGGTATGCATCGAATTCAATTGAAAACGTGTTGTTGAAATTTGTCATGTTTTTGTTCAATTTTAAATTATTATTGCGTTTTTTGACAACTAAAATATAATTGCTGATTATTTATTATAGTAATTTTCTGAAATTGTGAATGGAAACCCGTTTTTTTGATGCATTGAGCTTAATAAGCTTTTTTATTTAATTTATTATGATTATTGGACTAGGCATGTATTGGGCGAACACAAACACACTCAAATTCTGTGTTAAAACTAGAACAGAGGTGTTGATGTAGATTGGATTATTTAGTTTTATTATTTTATTTAGGATTTTAGTTAATTAATAGAGCTTTTGGTTTGTTATTTGCAGCTTAAGCATTTATAAATTTTGATGGTTTCTTCAAGTTTCTCACGTGTTCACTTCATTTTTGACTGATATTGAGCTCAAATGTAAAGCTAATTGATGTGCTGAGACAGAATAGTACTTATTTGTTCTGTTGAAAAATCAATCTTCATTATGTATCTATCCATATATCTGCTTTAAAATTTTAGTCAGGACATGCAATGGTTATTTTCTGTAACGTTTCCAAACTCAGTGGCTTATTCATGGTTTCTTTCTGTAATACAGGGGTAACAATAAGTTTTATACTCATGGAGCATCCTGTGTTATAAATGCACTCTGTTATGCTGAGCTAGCTTCTCGATTTCCTGCTGTTGTTGGAGGAGCATATCTATATACATATACAGCTTTTAATGAACTTACTGCTTTTCTTGTTTTTTCACAATTAATGCTTGACTATCATATTGGGGCAGCTAGCATAGCAAGGAGCTTAGCAAATTATATAGTAACATTTCTAGAGATCTTCCCTGTTTTCAAAGATAACATTCCAAAATGGATTGGACACGGTGAAAATATTGGAGAGGTGCTATCCATCAACGCCTTAGCTCCAATTCTTCTTTTGCTCCTCACTTTAATTCTCTCTTTGGGTGTTAAAGAATCATCAGCTGTGAATTCGTTTATGACAGTGACTAAGGTTCTTCTCCATCTTACCAATTACCAGAATTTAGCATTGAGCACTGTGTTTATGCTGGGGTTTGTGTGAGAACAGAATCATTTGTTATTTTACTGTCTGTTGCAGATTGTTATTGTTCTTATTGTCATTGGTGTTGGAGCTTTTGAAGTTGATGTTTCCAATTGGTCTCCCTTTGCTCCAAATGGTATAAGACCCATCTTTACAGGAGCTACTGTAGTCTTCTTTGCGTATGTTGGATTTGATGCAGTTGCCAATTCTGCTGAAGAATCTAAAAAGCCTCAGGTATTTTTATTGAGGTTGTTCTAGTGGTTTATGAATTTTTCAGATGCCATATCTGTTATCTAATGCTACTATTGACAGTGACAATGATGTTAAAAGTTGATAGTGACTATTTGGATGTTTGTATCTGCTACCAGATGCCGTAATCTATATTGTTGATACTTTGCCATGAATCATGTTAGAAGTAGATGGTAGCTTTTGGATTTAATTGTAGTACTAGTTATCTTAGTAGTTATCAGCTAACTTCAAATCATTTTGTAAATGTAAATAGTACACCTGAATAGCCATGTAACTGAAACTATCTTGCAATGATATATCTGTCTGCTGTGTTTTATTTAAACTTATGCTTTCTTTTGCAAGTTTTTCTCCTCTTTCTATTCTCACAAATTAGTTCATGATATTTTCTTTTTATTTTTCTTATTTCCGAAATTTCAGCGAGATTTGCCGATAGGCATAATTGGAAGCCTCTTGATATGTATTGCATTGTACATTGGAGTATGCTTAGTGATTACTGGAATGGTTCCGTATAATCTTCTAGGAGAAGATGCTCCTTTGGCTGAAGCTTTTAAATCTAAGGGACTAAAATTTGTTTCTGTTCTGATTAGCATTGGTGCTATTGCTGGACTTACAACCGCACTCCTTGTTGGTTTATATGTTCAGGTGAATCACATTTGAATTATGATGTAATTGAGTAATTGACTGATGTGCCTTGTTGCATGTGCTAATGCACATGACTGGATTTTTCTGATGAGCAGTCTCGGCTATATCTTGGACTTGGAAGGGATGGTTTACTTCCCTCAATATTTGCTAAAGTTCACCCCAAACGCCACACCCCTATTCATTCTCAGGTTTGGGTTGGCTGTGTTGCCAGTATTTTGGCTGGGCTACTTAATGTGCATATGCTCTCGCACATTCTTTCTGTTGGTACGCTGGTAAGAGTTGATTTCTAATTTCATAAATGTATGTTCCATCTCACCTCGTACTAAGTAATATCTATCTCATATTTGAACCGTTATGTGTATGATACTCCTCGGTACAAATCCATGGAGTATCCTCATTTTTTAAAAAAAAAAATTATTGATCGATACATTTTGGATACAAGTTTTTATACTTTTGGAACCCAGCTCCAAAAACATGCCTTAGAGCTTCTTATATAGCCTTGTTCTTCATCATGGTGGGAGAGAAATTGAAGTACACACTCCTTTATTCATTCTTTGAAGAGAAACAAAATGGATCCAAAAGAAACAAAGGATTTGGTTTTTGTGTATATCTCCTCTACATATTTCTAGGAAAGATAAAGGATATACTAGAGAGACAAGTTTGTGTGACATTAGTGAAGATGTTATGGTGATGGATTTATTGAATTAGCAAAGTTGTCTCTTGGTGAACCATACATAGGAGCTATGCTTTTTTTATTTTTTAAGCATGAGAACTGGGAGATGAAAATTGGCAATTGAATTGAGCCAAACTTCTTTTAAATAGGACTGATGCTGCTTTTTGCCACATTCGGGTTGGTAGTGGAAAACATATTGGAGCATTATGACATGTTTATCAGGGAATATATATATATATATATATATATTGATATGGATATGTGTAAGATACGTGCCTGTGTTTTTGTTATGATCAAAGTATCCTTTCTGTAAATTGTAATCATTATCTATCAATATGGTTATATGTTAATCAGAAATATCAATGTGTTTTTGCGTGTGTATTTGTATTAGCATATCTAAGCCAAGCCATGTCATGTTTTAAGAATTTTAATATTCTTGTCATATTGAATTCGTTGGATTAAATATTTGGGGTTCATGCTGTGTGGCTTAGTAAAGAAGGTGTATCTCTTGCTCAGTGGGCGTATGTATTGGATGCATTAATATACTTTGTCATTTAATGTATTCAGATGACGGGTATCTTATTTTCCCCTTTACCACATGCTGTGCGTTGAGAAAAATATACATTACAAGTTGAATAGTGTTTGTAAATAATTGTAGTGAGCACTCCTCACATGATATTTTCACTTATTTCAGACTGGCTATTCAATTGTGTCAGCATGTGTTGTTGTACTTCGTTGGAAGGATAAGACAAATAGCCAAGTATCGTCTTCAGCTAAGCGGAAGGTGTAATTTGCCTCATTGCTGTTGCTCTTAGTGGATTTGCTGCGGGGCTCTTGTTCCGTTTCGAAGCTTCACTTTATTTTCTGATTGTGGCTATAGTTGTTGCTGTGGGTGCTTCTGTTGCTCTTCTTTTCCGCCAGGTGACTGTTATTTTTCATTTTATTAACTGCCTATTGATTGAGTCCTTCATGTTTCAAAATTGTTTTGTTAAAAATTTACTTAGTACACTGTTGATTGAATGTTCAATCATGAACATGTAAAAACTTCCTATTTGATTCTTTGACTAGGCACGGGATACTAAATTACTAATCATAGTTGCAGAGAAATAGTTGGCTATATTTAAATCTTTTGATTGAATAACTTAATAAGAAAAAGATTAATATTTTGATTTGATTTAATATGGGAGATCAGAATACGCGTCACAACATGAGGAAAACATGTGACTTCTCGAGCAGGAGGGCACGGCATGGCTTCATGAGAAGATTAAGTGCTGAGGTTTATCCCATACTCAAGAATGAGAATTCAAGTTTATTATAGATAGGTGGATAACAAACACAATATGGGTTGTATGTGTCAAATAATCCTAGCAAAAAAGCAATCTCAAGGCCAATAGTTCTGCTATGCTTCACGGACTTAATAACACTAAACTTTTTGAAATTCATGAGCATTTAATCTTGATGTTGATTTCTCTCATTAATTACGTCCTGTTCTATTATTTTGTTATCTAGGTTTATGCAGATTCACCAGGCTTTCGTTGCCCTGGGGTCCCCATTGTGCCAAATGTTTGCATATTCTTTAACATGTTCTTATTTGGCCAGGTATGCCCATAATCTATACTTGAAAATGTTGAAGTTGATTATTTATACATCAAAACTGACAAATGATGATTAACTTCTGTTTACAGTTGCATCATGAAGCATGGGTGAGATTTGTAATTTTTAGTGTTGTTATGGTTGGTGTTTATGCAATATATGGCCAGTATCATGCTGACCCAAGTGCAGAAGAGACTACTATTTATCATGAGGCACCAGAGGAAGAAGCTCAAATATGAGTTAAAGCTATTGGGTATACTTAGATTAGATATTTAGATTGTACTATATGGCACTGTCATAAAACATATTATTTCTCATTCAGAGCTCATCCTTTTCTCCCCAACATGTGTATGTTGTATGATGTATCTCTTGTATACAAGTTGTGAATAGGGATTTGATGTTGTCAACTAGTGCCTGTAAAGGTATTTTGTATAATTTTTCATCTTTCTTTTTTATTAACTGTTTTTTCTATTGTCATTTAATAGTATATTACGTTTTTATTAATATGTTTTTATACATAGATTGAAAATCCTTGAAGAAAATTGTGAAAAATACGTAAAGTGGGATGTTGATAAATTGTATTTTGTGCAGACTTTTGGACCCAAAAATTTTGTAGATGTTCAAATACACGATGTTTGTTTCTTAATAACACTTTCTTTTTTTATTTTATAATCTTCTTATTTAATTTTATAGTTTTAATTTAATTTTATCTACTTTAACTTTAAACCACATTTACAATAGATCATCAATCGCATTTTTCAACTTTCTATATGTGCTTCTATTTTATTGGTAATTTCCATCAAACTCAAAGACGATACCACGTGTTTCACTTTCTATTTTGTTGCCTTCTTTATTTTGGCCATTTTTCACCATGGGTATTAAATCTTTTCTTTAATTGGTATTTATATTTTTATCTTTCTTTAATACTCTAAAGATACATGCAAGTGTTCTTTGATTGATCAGACTCTCGTGGGAATTTCACCACCTTTACAATAACTTTCATCATCTTCTTTCAACGAGACCTTTGATACATTTACAATAAAACCTTCATAATCTTTTTTTTCAACTTTGTATAATCGCTCCTATTTTTCAACCATGCATGATATCGTAATTAACGGAGTTTTTTTTTTTTTGACGTAAAAATCAAGGGAGAGTTTTTTGACAAAAGAATCAAGGAGAGTTAATAGTCTATATTTGGTTAAAGTAACAAAAAAGTATATTTTTTTTTTTGACAAAAAAACTATATTTGGTTTCTATACTATTTAGCTTTTATTTAAAGTGTCATTAGTAATCCAAGTGTTGCTGAGTTTTGTGGTTTGATCCGTGATTGCGGTAGAATTTTCATCCGTGATTTTTATGGTGCTCTTTGTGTGACTGATGTGATTTATGGTGCTCTTGGTGTACTTGATTGTGAAAAAATTATTTTGTAACTAAATGTCTAAAGTGAAATGTAAAGTAGTAGTGCGTTTTGATGACATTTCCGGGATTTGAAAAAATTTAACTCTTCAAATACCGTAAGTTTGGTAAAATATAATAATAAGTTTGTGAAAAAAATATGTAAAGTGGGATGTCGACGATTGTATTTTGCAGTACTTTAGGACCCCAAAAATTTGTAGATGTTCAAATACACGTAAGTTCGTTCCTTAATAACCCTTTCTTTTTAATTTTATAATCTTCTTATTTAATTTATAGTTTTAATTTAATTTTATCTACTTTAAACTCAAACTACATTTACAATAGATCATCAATTGTACTCTTTCAACTTTCTATATGTGCTTCTATTTTATTGGTAATTTCCATCAAACCCAACACGATACCACATGTTTCACTTTCTATTTTGTTGCCTTCTTTATTTTGGTCATTTTGCACCAAACAGTATTAAATCTTTTCTTTAATTGGTTTTTATATTTTTATCTTTCTTTAATATTCGTACATGCAGTTGTTCTTTGCATTGGTCAGATTCTCGTGGGAATTTCAATCACATTTACAATAACCTTCATCATCTTCTTTTTACGAGACATTCAATACATTTACAATAAAACCTCCATAATCTTTTTTCAACTTTGTATAACTACTCCTATTTTATCATGGGTTTTCCTTCAACCACGCATTTATATCCGAAAGTGTTTCACTTTTTCATTGTATTGTCCTTTTTCTTTCTTATTATAGGTTAATTTTTTGTATTTGTATTTAATGAATGTTGATAATTATTAAAGTTCTTTAGACTTTTTCTTCTTATTTTATCTGCGGAGGATGTTCAATTTAAATGTCTTTATTAAAGTTCCTTTTAAATTTATAATATTTGTTATTTAATTAATTTTTATAATTTAATTTTTATTCACAGTTATTAGATTTTATATTTTGCAAAGAACATCATTTGCCTAATGGCATAGTTTTACCTCAAAGACGGGGACAACCGCGTGCTCCTTAATTTATTGATTATCACAGTTGACAAACTTGATGTTAACCAGTGCAATATTTTATTTCAAATACGATGCGATATTATTCTTTCGAAAAAAATTAATTACTCAATTATACGATGAAATTTAGCCAACCCCGTGCATCGCACGGATTATGGGGCTAGTTGGTCAAGAAAGAGCGATTTCATTTAACATGGGCAAGGCCTATTGTTGGGGGATGGATGGTGGGTGGTGGTGTTAATTGGGTCTAGCTGGGGGTATAAAAGCAATGAGCCCTACAATAATTAAGAAATGCTAAGAAACATACACACCACAAATGCAACAATCATATCTAGGGACCTCAGTTCCTTTTCAGAAATTTTGGCCATCTTTTATTTAATGACGATTCATAATGTGCACCTTTGCCCTCACTCCTTCGGTGCAACCACACATAGCCACAACAACCACGAACACCATCTTTTATTTAGGGGCAGTTAATAATGTGTACATTTGCTCTTATTATGGTTCCGAAAACTAGACTGAACCATCTGGTTCGACTGATTGAACCGAGGCCAGGTATCTGATTTGGTTCATTGATAAAATCGATGGGAATCAGATAAGAACCACCAAATTGGTCGAGTGAATTGGTTTGAACCCTTTTCATATATTTTTTTTAAATGTTTAGTTTTAAAAAAGTCTTGATTGTATTATTAGTCATTTTACAATATTTAAATACTGTTTTAAAAAATCTTTTAGGGCCTCTTTGGGAGTTTGAAGGAGATGGTAGGGTTTTGGGGATTGAAGTGGAGAGAAAGATATATAAATCTTTCACTTTAACTGACAGAGTAATTTTGAAGACAATGATAAGATAATGCTTATGATTAATGTTTTTTTTAATTTTAAGACTATTATAAAGAGATGTAAGTGATTTGAAGAATTTACCTAAGCCCTCACAACCCCCCTCCAAAACTCTCTTCGAATACATTTTTGAGTTCCTCCAAATTCGGGAGATTTGGTTTAATAAAAAAAATTAAATTCCTCATTGAAGTTGATAGTATATCCTTCATTCTATTTGTCTTTCGTCATTCCTACTTTTTTGCAAGCCCTCCCCTCTCGTCCAAACTTACAAACAAGCCCTTAGAGTATAGTATATGTCAAAAAGAAAACATTTTTAGATAAAAGAAAGAGGGTCATATTTGCTTATCTTACCTCTCCCACAAATCTTTATATCTAAAAGCAACCAACATAATGTAAGCATGTAGATATCTGCGCCTCTTAACAATTTGGTTCTGAGTTTGATCCCTAAAAAGTGCGTATGGAAAAACAATTATTGTTACATGTCAACCCTTTAAATGGATCTCTGATATTTCGAAAGATTAGTCTCCACGATCGTTGTGGAGGATACATTGCTTTTAAAAAAAGTAATATTGAATGTATGCAAAGGTTAGGCGTCAATTTGATTTTTTTTTTATCAACTAGTGTTTGCTTTGTGTAGTCCAAAAAAATGTAATTGTTGCGGGTATGATCCACTATACTTTATAGGAGTAGTTTGATAACATTACAACCCATGAAACACAGTTTACTGAGAAAAAAATTAATTTCGTGACAAAATACGTAAAGTGCGATGCTAAAGAGTCTATATTGGGGTAGGTTAATCTTGAGCTAAATAGGAAGAATGAAATCAATGTTCCACTCATACGTGTCAACTACCCTACTAGTCTACTGCCCAATGAAAATTGACAAGGATTCTATATAAGCTACCGACAGTTAGTGATAAGAGAAAAGCACTTGACACTACTACTAGTTACTTAACATTTGTACCTTAAGTTCCCAAAGCACCATTACTATAGTACAAGTATGGAAGATCAACCTATGAAGGTTCTTCACATTGCTGTTTTTCCCTGGCTTGCTTTTGGTCACATGCGTCCATTCTTTGAGCTTTCAAAACTCATAGCTCAAAAGGGTCATAAAGTTTCCTTCATTTCCACACCTAGGAACATCAAACGCCTACCTAAACTACCTCAAAATTTACAACCTTTGTTGGAACTTATAGAACTCCCACTTCCCTATGTAGACAATCTTCCTCAGCATGCAGAAGCCACTATGGACATTCCAACCCACATTGTTCCATATCTCAAGAAAGCTTTTGATGGTCTTCAACAACCTTTGACCAAGTTTTTGGAGAGATCTACTCCTGATTGTATTATATATGACTTTGCACCTTTTTGGTTACCTCCAATATCATCTAACCTTGGTATCTTAAACATTACTTTCATCATTTTTAGTGCATTTGGTTCATCTCTCTTCATGGATTTCATAAAGTCAAAACAATCCTTTGAGGACAAGACTTTGTCTGTTGACCATTGTGAACAAAATGAATCTGAGGTTTCAGATATGTTCAGGATCCAAAGAACCCTTCTTGGTGCTGAATTTATTGCTATTAGAAGTTGTATGGAGATTGAAGGTGAGTCTCTCAAACTGCTCGAAAATCGGTGCGAAAAATCAGTTATTCCAGTTGGGTTAATGCCACCCTCACTACATTTCAGTGAAGACAGCAATGATAAAAATTGGCATACAATCCTTGAGTGGTTAGATAAACAAGAAAAAAGGTCAGTGGTCTATGTGGCATTTGGAAGTGAAGTGATACTAAGCAATGAAGAATTTACTGAGCTAGCTATGGGACTAGAACTATCTGGTTTTCCCTTCTTCTGGGTTCTAAAGAAGCATGATAACAATGGTTCAGTTGGACCAGATATATCAACTTTCGTTGAGGACTGGATTGAGAATAAGTCAAAGAAGAATGGACTAGTGTGGAGTAGTTGGGCACCACAGTTGAGGATCTTAGCACATGAGTCTATTGGTGGATTTTTGACTCATTGTGGTTGGAGTTCAGTAATAGAGAGTTTTCAAGTTGGTTGTCCACTTATTATGTTGCCATTTCATAATGAACAAGGTTCAATTGCTAGACTAGTTGAAGAAAAAATTATGGCTGGGGTAAAAGTACCTAGAAATGAGGATGATGGTACTTTCACTAGGGGTTCAGTGGCCATGGCATTAAAATCTGTAATGCTAAATGAGGAAGGAAAGATTTACAAAAGTAAAGCAAAAGAAATGAGCAAGATAGTTGGAGATAAGGAGCTGCAACAGAAATATATAGATGACTTTGTTAATTATCTTAAGCATGCTTCCAAATGCTAGCAGTTAATGTATTTTGGTATCTTGTATTCATAATATCTAAGGTTTAGTGTGCTGTAATAATAATTCTTGTTTTTCCTTAATATCTATGGTTGTGTGTGTGGCAGGCATAGTGAGTCATTAGTTTGGTACTGTTGGTTACCTTTTGGCCCCCTTATTTTAAATGTCTGGTTTCACCACATAGGTTGCTTTGTTCTTTCTTCATGCATGTTGACAAAGATGCTGCTATCCAAAGGTTTGTTTGCTGTAATTACTGTTAAGAGTCACACATCTGATTCATCCTCACCTTCATGCTCGGGCCATGGGGTTGAGTTAAGCCTAAACCACATTTTAAGATGGTGACGTGAGCCATCCAATATCTTTGGGTCACTCGTTGTCAAACCACTTGGGGCCACACTCAGCTTGTCTAGTTACGGGACGCGTGGGGGGGTGTTAAGAGTCACACATCAGATGTGATATGCCTTGAAAAAGAGCTTATAAGTGGGCATCTTTCACCCATGTTCGATTTTCATGGGATTGAGTTACATCTAAACCACATTCTAAAAATTAGAATATGCTAGCTTTCAAGTCGAGCTTTTGGATGCTTTGATGTCTATAAAAATTGCTTATGAGAAAGGATGGAACAAACTCTGGTGACTCAAATATGGACTTCTCTATAATGATTCCCATCATATATCTTTGAAGAACAGACATGGCAAGGAAGTGGCAGACTAAAATTTAAACCAATAGCAACACTTGTGTATCTATGTATCATACAACAAATTAAAAAGGCATCAAAGATTGCATAATAAAGCATGCAGCAGCTGAAAGAATGTCAACACCTACTTAGAAACAACTAGTAAATACAGAAAACACAGGCACCAAAAGCAATATGTTAGAGAAAACAAAAAATATTCTTTACTTGTATCTAAAAATAAACAAAGTGGAAGAACTGCCACAAAAATAATAACAGAATTTGAGAAAGGCATAAAAATGAAGAAAGCTCAATGAAACACAACATAATAAAACCAATGATGAATTTCATATTCATCTGGTTAAGAACAATTGGAGTACAATATAGTTTACAAATCAAATCACCTAATAATGTTTCCAAAGATTTTTTGACCTTTTGATCTGTCAAATGAATCCATTTTCTGAAGTCTAATTTGAGCTTTGAACTTCGCTATAAATTCACTAGCTTTCTTGTCAACCTCGGAATCAAGTCCTGAATCATTGACATGTTCAGACACCACATCTTCATCTGAGCTCCCTTGAATGTTCTCCTTAGACACATTATTGGATGGTTCTAGTTTATCTTGCTTACAACGATTCGAAAACGAAACCTCAGGCTTAGGACAATACGAATCCAGAGATTTCTTACCTATCCTTTTTAGAAGATCTGGTTCTCCACTTTTCATTTTATCTTTTCTCATTGTTGTATCAACATTAATAGGCTTCTTTGCAGCTTTTTCATCAGCTTCCCTGTTAGATGTTTCTCCTATTTTCATTGTACCTGAAGTCAGTCCATTGGCTCTTCTTGTTCTAACTGATTTTCCCCTTGATGGAGTTTTTGGTACACTCGCAGGCTTGTCTGAATCCGATGTCTGCAAACCATGAATCCCTGACTCTTTATTGATACTGCCGCGGGAATCCTCGCCTCCAATCCCACTTATACCCCACCGGTCATCAGTCAAATCATTCTTCAGTTCATCTTGAAATTGCTGCAATGAAGTTTCACCGTTGCTTCTAGTTGAAGGTGATGGCGAACTCGAAGAAGAAGAAGATCCATGCAAGCTCTTCTTTTCCCCTAGAACTTCCTGCAGCGAGATCATATTTTCTGATGAAACTGAGTCTACGGAAGAACGTGAACGTAAACTTGTCTGGGATGAGAAAGATCCCATAGACTGGAAAGACCTCGAACTAAGCGATTCATGTTGAGTCTCATCAACAGATATTGGCCTCAAATTAGAAGGTTGAGAATCAGCAGCATATTTTCCTCTATTTTCCATCATTCCATTTCTTGAAGACACATGAGAAATCTTCTGCACCAAATCCACCTCTTGGAAATTCATATCTTCTGATGCAGCCACATAGGAAGTCTTTTCTTCTCCCAATTCTTCTTCTTGGAAGTTCACATTTTCTGAAGCATTCACATAGGAAGTTTCCTTGTGTTCCATATCTTCTTCCTCCTGGAAACTCGTATTTTCTGAAGTCTTTTCGTGTCCTATATCTCCCTCTTGGAAGTCCACATTATCCGAAGAAATTGAATCCAAGGAAGAATACAATCTCTTGTGGGAAGAAAACTTCCCCGCAGACTGGAAAGACTCCGAATCGAATTGAGTTTCATCAACTGACACTGGCCTGAAATGTGAAGGATAAGAAACATCAGCATATTTTCCTTTATTTCTCATCCTTCTTAACGAAAGACCCTTGGAAATCTTCTTTCCCAAATCTCTCTTTCGGAAATTTGTACTTTCAGAAGCGGGCGCATAGGTAGTAGTCTTCCTTTGTTCGATATCTTCCTCTTGGAAAATCGTATTTTCTGGAGCAGGTACATAGGAAGTCTTCTTCCTTTGCCTTAACCCTTTCTCTTGAAAATTTGTATTTTCCGAAGAAGGCACATACGCATTAGTCTTCCTTTGTTCGATATCTTCCTCTTGGAAAATCATATTTTCTGGAGCAGGCACATAGGAAGTCTTCCTTCGCCCCGTCTCTTTCTCTTGGAAATTCATGTTTTCTGAAGCAGGCACGTAGGAAGCCTCCTCTTGTCCCATTTCTTCCGCTTGAAAGCCCATATTATCGGACGAAATCGAATCAAAGGAAGAATACATACTAGTGTGGGAAGAGTAAGATGTTGTAGACTGTAAAGACCTTGGACCAAGTGCTTCAAATTTAGTCTCATCAACTGAATGAGGCTTAAAATGTAAAGGACCAGCAACATTGCCATATCTATTCTCTCTTTCCATCCTTCTACCTCTCGAATTCCAAGGACTCGGTGAAGCCGATCCACCACCAGCACCAGCATCAGCATCATTAAATAGTTTCTCCAAATTGGAAGGTCCTAAATCACCAAATTCCCTATCTTTACTCTTATCTAAACCCCTTGAACCAGAACTAGAATCACTTTCAATTTCATTAGCGAATTTTGGCCCATCACCATCCACTTCTCTCGCAACCAATTTCAAACTGCGAACCGGTAGTCCTAAAGGTTTATGACCAACAACCTCACCAAATTCACCAGAACCATAATATGGTTGAGCAACAACCACAGACTCACTATGATAGTACTCAGAATTCCAAGCTTGAACCACATTAGTTACATTATTAGTTCCATTCCCATCAAATCTAATAGAACAATCAAAACTATCATCATAAACAGGAAATTGGGTATTACACTGTTCATCAAAAACACCAACAGTATCAGTACCCCCCCTATTGGAACAATCAACACCTGTCTCTCTCTCAGGGTTCCAATAATGCATCATCTTCTTCTCATCAAATCCATAAAGATTTTGATTTTCAGACACATCACCAAAAATATTGGAAGCAGGAAACATTTTAGAAACATAACTAGGTGTATTATTATCATCACTAGATTGAGTTTCTACATGAGTTTCTAATTCTACATTTCTTCTACTGAACAAACCATAAGCCACAGCAATGCCAATGAAAAGAAGGTGAAGAAGTTCCCATAACTTAGTGAGTATAGTTTGGTTCAAAAAGTCAGGAGCTTGTGAAGGAAAAAGTGGGATAACAACAATAAAGAGTGCTAAAAATAGAATTTTGAAGAGGAAATCTGAACATGACTTACCTTGTTTTTGTTGGATCCGTGAGTTTAACTTAGAAATTGGAAAATGGGGTTTCGTTTGAGGGTTGGGGTTGGGATCCGCCATTGATGAGTTGGGTTGTGTTGTGTGGTTGGGTTTTTGTTTTGTGTGAAATGGGGGAATGAAGAAAGGAAGACTTTGAAGACAAGGAAAAGTGCATGTGTGGTAATAGGGGTAAACATGGAAAGTAAATGTTTAAGGTGGCATTGTAGAGTTCAAAAAGTGTCGCTGTCGATAAGAACCGTTTGATTCTAATGACATAGTTACCCTTGTCTCGGTTTGTGTTTTACCGTCTTTGGAATTTTTTTTATGATATTGAAACACTAACTAAAACATCCAAACAAAGCAACCAGAGAAATTACTTATTTCTTTTTGTTCAAACAAACAAAGAAAAATGAAGGGTGAGTCTATCCACATATTCGTTGAGGTTATCCACACCTCCTAAGTAAAATAATAAATAATTCTCAAAGATAAAAATATCCTTAATTTTTATACATTCTCTTTATGTGAAATCAATTCACTCAAATGCATGTGAATACGTTTAATGTTTATTAATGAGCAAGACCAAAAAAAAAGTTTATTAATGAGCCTATGTGAATTGGTGAGTAAATTGGGTTTCCACCATCTATTTAAAGAGAGAGAAAATGTGATTATGTAATAAATGAAAGAGAATAGGTTTAATGGTGAAATTGACATCATATTTTTTTAAAGCAAAAATTGACATCATATTGTTTCCTCAACTTTTTTTTTTTCACTTGAGAGGATTCATTCCCTCAAAACTAGTTCAACTAGTGTTGAATGTTTGTGAACTAAAATTCACACAAACATATTTATTAAGCATATGTGAATTTAGTTCATATAAACAAGTGTAAATTGAGTTCACACACATTCAGAATTACTTCTCGATGTGTGTGAACAAAGATCACATAAATGTATGTGAGATGAGCTCATATATGTCCATGAGCGTAGTGTGAAATCTCTAACATACCGTGGGTAGGTAGCTCAGGATGGACGCTTGTAACCATTACAAGTAATCCCCACAGGCATTTGTGAGTTTGATGTTTTTGAAATCTCTAACAAGCATCCATCCTAGCCTCGCGAGTGTTGAAGTTTAAACCCGAGAGCGCTCATTGACAATAACTCTATGGATCAAGCAAAGATCATTTTTTAATAGCTTAGAGGAAAACGACAAATATACAATACACACTATCATACAGTCACACCTGAGTTCGAACTCGGGAGTCGACGTCTCCATGTCGCTAAAATTTCCAATGCAACAAGTACTAGGAGACTCAGAAGAGTATGATTGAAAACCACAACATCGGTAACCGATTGTAGGTCTCTAATTGAGACTTGAAATCCATAAGTATAGTTATAAATAATTATGACTATAAATATAAGTTAATTATGAATATAATTATAAGTTTATAACTTATTCTTATTCCCACAACCTCTCAACCCTAGTCGCTTTCTCTCTTTCTCTATTTCTCTATTCTTTCTTGGTCGTCCATGGAGAAAGGTGGTTTTAGGCTACTTTTTTGCGTGGAATCACCCTTTTGCATTGCTTTTTCTCTCTTTTTGATTTAAATAAATGGTATTCACATAGATCAATTTTCCTTTGTGTTTTTCATTGATTTGGTCGTCTGAAGTGCGCATTGTTTTGTTTGTGTCTTGATACAACGTTGTTTGGTTTTCTGTCTTGACGAGGTGTTTTTTGATTCATATCGATTGACCAACTTTGATCCATTACAGATTCAATCACTTACTTGGACATCAACGTTACAGTTCCGAGGCATGAGTATTTCGATCATTTTGATTTTGTCATATTTATAGGCATTTTCTAATTTTTTAATTTGAATGAAGAATATGTTTTTTAATTATAAAAAACATTTGTTAAACAACTAACATTATAAATAATAAATAACTATGTATGCATAAATTCTATTTATCTTCTTATTTTAGCTGTTATTATATTTTTCGTATTTTTTTTGTTACCGTATGATTAGAGCGTAGTATTCACTAGCTTTGCTGATGATTAATCCACAACGGAGAGACTGGTTAGCCACATGTACATAACTTTGTCGGTCTGTGTGGTTCTCCACTCCCAATAGAATTTTTGCTACACCTAAGACCCGAACTTGAAATCTTGATAATGAGATCGAACTTAGTTAGCGTTTGGGCCAATCCTTATTTATAATAACAATTTTTTTTTAAGTTTGAAGAGTTTAATAGTCATGAACTTGACGATGTAAAGGTTTTTATACGCATAACAATCACAACTTAGGGTATAAATGACTTTTTTAGGAAAATATAAGAGAAGTCTCAAATATTTTCAATGACGCAACAAATATGATTTTTTTTTTGGTTACAAAAAGTTTGTGAGTGGAATTGGCCTCCAGCATCATCAGTCAAAGACTCCACCAAAGAGGCCATCACATCAAGAATGAAATAACCCACGACTCATGAAAGCCCAACTCTCTACCAACCGAAAGAACCTTCCTTGGCAAAGAAAAAATATGTTTGGTTGACGGTCTAAATTTTTTTTACACTAACGTATATATAAATTAAAATAAAGTCTTTTTTTGCCAAAGTTGCATGATTCATTAAATTGGGCAAGACCCGTACCACTACAACCAACATTGAAATGCAAATTTATCAAAAAAAAATCAGTTTGAAAGGAACTAAGGCAAAAACCCATGTGAAGAGAACAAATCGGTTCTATGGTGTAGTGGTTAGCACTCTGGACTTTGAATCCAGCGACCTGGGTTCGACTCCCGGTAGGACCTGTTCATTTTTTTTGGCACCAAAAAGAAAACCCATGTCTTCCGAGCAATTTTTTTTTGACGTCAAGTATAAACACAATTAAAAATTAAAAACCTAAAACACCTCCTCCCATTAAACGACGCTGCCGAAACAAGTTTTGTTGTAGTGACAACGCCGGCCGAAGTCGCAGTGGCTGAACAACACGGAAACCATATACCTTGCCGGAAAACGTTAACGGAGAAACGAAATCGCCGGAACACTAGACACAGGTTTTCTTCCTTCTTATTTGCTCCTAATTCTCTTTCCTCTATCTCGGTGCGGCCCTGTAGCGCGTGAAATGCTGAAACCTAATATGACTGAAGAGTAGTGGCGAACTGCCGCTCCGCACTGCTCCGACGCGACAGCACCGCTGTTGGCAACTATTACTACTATTAATGTATAAAGCCTCTTCAAATTCCCTCTGTAGTTTGTAGTTAAGACGGAGCCTTTTTTATTAGCATTTCTGAACTTGTTTTTTTGGTGCATTGATTTTATGGTATTGACTTAGTGTCTATTTAGGTGCATGATTAGGGATTCATTGACTGTATCTGTAATAGTGGTTTATTCATCACTATTCACTAATGTTGTGATAGATACATAGATATGGGATTGATATTTCTTTTCTTAAAATTTAGGTTTGAAAATGGGAGTATCTGCCAAGAAATCTAAAAAAGTGCAAAAGAGTGACAGTGATTTGGATGAATACGATGATGATATGTCCTTCGATGAGGTAATCATTTGTGCTAATTTTTGTTGCTTTGTTTAACCTCAGGGGTTTCTTTTGGAGTTGTGATTAAGGAGTATTTTCTTGATATAGGTTGATGATGAATATGATGTTCATGGTGAAGAGGAGGAGGAAGAAGATGATGATGGAGAGGAGGGAACAGATGAGGAAGAAGATAAGACAGTGAAGGGAAGTGAATGGAAAGATGATGAGATGGAACAACTTGAGAAAGAGTATAGGGATCTTCATAACCAGGAGCTGTAAGATTCTGTTAACATCTGATACATGCTTAGTTTATATTCTGGATAGGATATTAATTTATATTGCTAGGTTTATAGTTGCATTTGCAAATTCAAGGTAAGACTACCTACAATAGACCCCCAATGGGTTTAAGTTTAACCCTTCCTTGAAATGATGCATTTATCTATGTAATCAGTAAAGATCAGTTGATTAGGATGTTACTATTCTTATTGTTGACATTGTTGTTGTATAATGTCTTGTATCGTTTACCAATAACTTGTCTTTTTTGATTGACTGTTACGCTGCATAATATCTGCAAGATATTGCGTTTGCATTAATGTCAAATGTTACAATATCTTGGGTGCCATCCAATATATTAGGCTTAAATACTTGTTACCCCCTGCAAATATAGCCAATATCCAAATACCCCCTATAAAAAAACACCCTGCAAAATATAAAGTTACCCCCCTCTTTTCAGGGGGGTAAATGAATAATTTTATATTTTTGCAGGGGGTAACTAGATAATGTTGTATTTTGCAAGGTGTTTTCTAAACTTGTTTTTTTTTGCAGGGGGTAAATGGATAATGGTTATATTTGCAGGGGGGTAACAAGTATTTAAGTCAATATATTAATATGAGAAATATGGTCTGCCATCAACCCGTTGGCTCATGAATCATCTTACTAATTTTTATAACAGTTCTTCCAATGAAAGGCTTAGATTATACTTTATAGTGAATGTATTATACTGTTACCTTTTCTCAGTCTGAGTTTTGGGGATTCTGAAATATGATAAATTTAACTTTTGAACCTCAGAGACACTTTGAAGAACTTGAAGCATCATAACAATGAAGATCTACTAAAAGGACAAGCTGTGAAAAGCCAGAAGGTGTGTTTTCTGTTTCATTGTGGTGTAGATTTGTGTTAATTTATCTTTTCAATCTTCTGTTTCCTCATTTGTTTAATATTATAGTAGCATAAAAAATGCTTATTAGTTCTTAACTCAGATATAGATGTTGTCAACTTTTTTATGGCTCTCTCTTTCAGTTTCTGTTATGAGTTTGTAATAATATCATCAAAATTTATTTTGTATGAAGGCCCTCTGGTACAAAATTCTTGAGCTTAGATTCTTACTTCAGAAGCCATTCTCAAGTTCAAATAGGCTACCCCAGGTCTTTTCCTACCCCAGTTTTGAGATTTAATATGATTTACTATTATATCATATCATATCTGAATGTCATGACCATACATGGTAAATTGTCTGCAGGAATCAATAAAAGCTTCATTCTGTGAATCGGATGAGACAGTTAGAGATGCATATTCAGATTTGATAACTTCTTCCAAGGAGACTTTAGATTCTATATTGGAACTGCAAGAGGTGCAATTTTTCCGTCAAACTTTAAATAAAAAAGAAAAGAATTGTTGTTGGATGTTGTTGTTTCATTTTTACATTTACTATAATTGAGTTTTTTTTTAATTGCTTCACTTAAAAAGTTGAATTAGTTATTGCATCCCAATTTTTTCAGAAGATATCTATTTTAACTTATCCATTAAGATCTATAAGCTTCTAAGAGTTTTTTCGTAAGTTGACTGGAGAACTGTAAGCGTAATCTAATTGAGAAGAAGTTCCCATAAGCTATAAATTAATTCAAACCAAGCTTATATCATGTCATATGAGAAGTATGTAGTTGTCCTTTTGTTATATTTACATCAATATGTTCAATCTCCTCTAATTTTATTAGTTACTGATTTTCTCCCTCTCTCTCTCTCTCTATATATATATATATATATATATATAAAATCATTATTCACTGACCTTTTTCCTTGTTCCAGGCTATGTTTGCAAAGAATCCATCAATTAACCAAGCCATGGATGGTAAATGATTTCTCGTTTTTATTTCCCATTCTGCTTTCATCAAGAATTTTCTGTCTTGTTATTTCTTTGTGCTCCAGTGACATCTTTTTAGCTTTGATATTTGTGGCTATCTTTGTGGTTACTAATAAATTATTCTCTGTTAGAAATGGTTATACTAGCATTGCAGTAGCTTTAGGAATATGGAAGGGATTTACATTGTTTCCTCCTTTTTTATATAGGTTTATATTGGCCATGCTTTGCTTCTATGTTAGTATTATGTAGTTGAGCAATACAGTAACTTATCTTTTTGGAAGACTTCCATGCTATGCACCACCACCAACACTTTGGAGCCATGTCGGACACCGACACCGACATTTCAATTACATCCACTTTTTCAAATTATTATCAATATCTATGTGTCAGTGTCTGTGTTGATGCTTCGTAGCTTCCATGTGATGTCACCAAGTTTTTTTGGCGATAGATATATCATATTGTCTAACCAGATTGGTCAATGAAGTATATGGTGAACACATTTGTCAAGCAAGGAATAGAAATCTAGCTGAAAATGTTGCAAGAGTTCAGAGTTGAAAACGTTGTGACTTGGGAGTGGTACATGAAAATGTCATAAGTTGATAATCATGTTTTTTTCTGGGAAAAAGGAATATTAGTGGAAAAGTTATTTGACTATCTGTTGAAATCTATACCATGTACTTCCTTACAACAATTATGGGAAGGGGTGTCTTCCATTTGGTATATTATTTTCCTTTCTTGGCCCCACATATTTCATGTTACTTTGATTGAAAGCAGATAGAGAAATGTGAAGCCTTACAAAAAGAGTCCACTAATAACTCTTTTCTATTTTTGAGAAAATTTTAATTGATTTTAAATATATTGCAAGTTTAAGTCAGTTTAGGTGCGATTTTTATGCTTTATGCCTTTTTTTGTCTGGTCAACTTTTATGCTGTCTTTTTTATCTAATCAAATTAGGCGTGATCTTGGCGCTCTATGCCTTTTTTAGGCGTGTTAATAAAATTTTCTCAACGCCTTAAATGCTGCTTCAGGGAGAGGGTTCATATAATAATTGTTTGGTAGGTGGATGACTGCAAATATATTTCTGTAGGTCTAACGATTCTTATAATTTTTTTTTTTGGGGAGTTGAAGTACTGTTGTAGATGTAACTAATAACTATGATAAATTCTGCATCTATTTTATTCTTTCTATTTTCTGTTGGCACACCTGGTAATAACACTTTCCAAACTTGCCTTTGTTCTCTCTAAGACAACCTTTTGAAAGCATTGATTTGTGTTGGAAACAAGAATGTTCTAAAGTAACAAAATTTCCGTTTCTTTTAATGAAGGTTCAGAGAGGTCGTCAAAAGATATAGAAGTTTCTAGTGATTTGGGTGACAATGACGATCAAGAGTGGTCACAAATTTCTCAGATGCACAAGAGGTATTTTTGTATTATTCTCAGTGACTATTTTTGCGCTAGGCATTCATCTTCTCTAGGTGTTGTAGTATTGACACTTGTAGCTTTTGTTTCATGAGCCCTATCTCCAGAGTCAATAATGCTTGAAACTTTTTAAATTTGCAACCTTGCTACAATGCTACTTCAGTTGAATTCTATCTTAAACATGTTTTTACTGTTCTTTTTGCATGTCTGCTTGGCTGATGCTATTCATGATTGTATCTTGCAGCATAGCGTCTTTCAGAGACAAGTCAATCAACAAATGGCAGAGGATGACACAAGTGACAACTGGTGCTGCTGCAATTAAAGGCAAATTGCATGCTTTTAATCAGGTTAAAATCTATAACTGGACTGGAGATTCAACTATGTGGTATGGAGGTTATTTTATTCCTGATTTGTCGTTGTGTTGTGATAGGATATTAAATAATTAAATAAAATGTAAGGGGAGGGAAATGAGAGTTGGTTGTAACCACTTGCTTATGTGGCAAAGTGGAGGGAAAATGTGAGCATTAGTGAGTGCTATAAATAGTAGTGGGAGGGAAATTAGAAGGTAAGCAAAAATTGGGAATAGACCTAGAGTCTTTTGGGAGAGTTAGGCCTCTCGAAGTGCCTATTATCTTTACGTTTTTCTCTGTAATTTTCTGTTTTCACCATTAATATACACTTTCATAGTTTCATTTGAGTTATGAGAAGTTCCATAAATTCACGATCCTATCAATTGGTATCAGAGCACTCGATCCTGAGTGCTCGGAGGAAGACCAGAGACGCTGCCATCACACCGAGAACACGCAGCCAACGCCTCAAAGAATTTGGAGAACACGTGAGGCAGATCGGTGCAACCAGAGAATCATACCGTCACCATGACGCCAACACAACAACACCAGACTTCAAGGTTTATGATCGTGGTCGTGGGAAAACAGATCTTGCAAATTCAAGAAGAGAAGAAGAGATTGAGCATCATTGGAATAGCAATAGAGTCGCAAGCCAGCAAGCACGCAAGCAAATAGAGGTTAGAACAGAAGGTGTGGAGGATCATTTGGATGCTACGAAACAGAGACTGGATAATATGGAGCAGAGGATCGGAGGTTTGGAGGTAACGATGGCAAAGGTCATCAGGCTCCTAGATGAAATCACTGACAGTCGCAAGGATTGTGGTTCAAAGAAGAAGGATCGTGAAGGAGAGAACGACGGTGGTCATGTAGATGAGATCGGTGGTGGCATAGAACTACCATGGAAGCCAGCGATGGAGGCAAATGTAGAACAGGGCTCGCCGGAGGAACTGACGTCGGAAGATTCGCCGCCAGAGACGACGGATGGAGGCGCGACCTTGGGTGAGGCGTCGCCGTCACACGATTTGGGGAAAAGCTTTTTCTCTCGCGAAACGGAACTGTGCAACAGAGAGGAGAAAGAGGAAAGGGCCAGCAGGAGCGGCGGAATCGTGGAGAGGATCTCTGACGACGCCGGTAGGAAACAATTGTCGGAGGACGAAGACGACGGAGCGACCAAGGCGGAGCTGCATGTTACTCGCGAATTGGGAGAACGATCTCTCTCGATCGATGATGCTGCAGGTGGTGACTGGCATGAGGTGGAGAGTGAGATGAGGGCAGATTGGATCTTGGTGGAATTGGGCCTCTTGATTGGTCCAGTGGGTCAGGCTCCATATCTGATATTTACACCCATCCAATTGCTGGTTAGTACTTCTGATCTATTTGATAAAAAGAGGGAGGCGTTAAAAGTAAAATCTGAAAAAGAAAATAAGCTAGTTAGGTTAGGTTGGTCCCAAAAGAAAGTAGACCTCACTTTTAATCCATTGGGCCAGACTCACAATTTTATTATTACACCTACCATATTTACTAATAGTGGAGGGGTGTTGCAAGTAGAAAAGAAAATGGACCAAAATAATTTTATTGGGTCTAATTGGGATCAAAATTCAAATCTGCCCATGAATTTTAAAGCTAAGGCAAGGGAATTTGGGTTTGTTGGTGATTATAAAATTGATGTGGATGTCTCTCCTATTGTGATTTCATTTAGAAAAAATAGAGCAGCCACCATACTCTATTTTATGCTCAACAATACTGCTGATTGGAGGGCGTTTGATCCGGAAGCCCGCTTAACGGTTTTTTGCATTACTTGGTCATCATGCTTCAAGTTTTGGGATCCCGGTGGAAGACTATTAACGGTTTGTTTTCGGTATCTTCACCTTGAGGACAAGGTGAATGTTTAGGGGGGGAGTATTGATAGGATATTAAATAATTAAATAAAATGTAAGGGGAGGGAAATGAGAGTTGGTTGTAACCACTTGCTTATGTGGCAAAGTGGAGGGAAAATGTGAGCATTAGTGAGTGCTATAAATAGTAGTGGGAGGGAAATTAGAAGGTAAGCAAAAATTGGGAATAGACCTAGAGTCTTTTGGGAGAGTTAGGCCTCTCGAAGTGCCTATTATCTTTACGTTTTTCTCTGTAATTTTCTGTTTTCACCATTAATATACACTTTCATAGTTTCATTTGAGTTATGAGAAGTTCCATAAATTCACGATCCTATCATGTTGCAGGATATAAGTCATCAAGTTGCTGCTTATATGAGAGATCCCAGCAGAATGATCAAGCAGATGCAACTAAGAAGATCAGCTGTTAGCATATTTGGATCGGTAAGTCAGAGACAGTCAGTTTCAATCTTAGTTATCTTAAAACTGTGCCGAGGATTCCATAGTAGACTGAAACAGGCTTAAAGAGTATGCTAAGTAAGACGCTAGTATATTTACCTTTGTTGTTGACACTTACTGGCATATGTCTCCAGGTTGCAGAGGTTAAGGATAGCTCTAAAGAAGCGGTAAGCCTTATACATAACTATTGTTCGAGTGTTGTTCTGTTACAACTTGTGTGCCAGGTGTTCAACAAGTAATATATTTTTGTGGAATGCTGCTTAGCCTTGAATTATAACCTTCTCAATATTTTCAGTATTTTATGGTAAAAAATTAGTGATAAAAAAATTGTGCAATTGCCAGAAATTAGACTAATGCATAAATAATTGTTTGTGATCATGTGATATACTCCCAAATTCCAAATTTCTTGCCAGTTGCCACTCCCTTATGAGGTTCCTTCATTTGCATTGTAGTCCATTTGTTCTCTCCCCACCCGACTTTCCCTTCTTGCCTTGTTTGTTTCTTTATTGATAAGAAAAACAAGACTAAACAATCAAATTCATTTAGATTCAATTTAGTATAACTAAAACTATTTTTATTGTGACTCTTAGTGTTGTTCGCATGTGTATTCGTGTTTGTCTTATAAAATAGCATCCGCATGTTGTCATATATTGTCAAGTCCTCTTTTTTTTTCTTTACTATTTAGTCTTTACACATCCCCTTGTTTTACTCCTCACTCTTGTCACTCCAGTTTTGACAGTTTTGAATTTAATTCTGCTCAGGAAGCACATACTAACGGTGATCCGGAACTTCTGGACGATTCAGAATTTTATCAGCAATTATTGAAAGAGTTTTTCGAGACAGTTGATCCTTCATCATCTGGTAAGCAATTTCTTTTTGGCTGATTATTTTATTATGATATTACTTTTTACACTTCTAATACCACTTGGCTAGTTTGGGCTTTTGTTTCATGATCATTAAGTGAATAGATGTGCTATATAGCTATAGCTATACTAGCACATGTAAAATGTTTTGGCATTCAGAAGAGTGCTGTGATTTTAATATTGCAAAAAGACTTCCAAAGTCAACAATCTTTCATACGTACACTATGATTTTAACTGGACTAAAATTACAGTTTTGACTTTTACTTTTTGTATGGTTTATATTTTCCTAAGCCAACAATTTTTCATACATAGGTATATGAAATATGAATGATCCATCTAATGCTTGATGCTTCTGAAAATCATGCTATTTTCTTCACCAACCTTTCACGTGGATCATATAAAAATACGGATATAGAGTTTAATAATGATATATTGACAATTAAAATAAGTAATATATATATATATATATATATATATATATATATATATATATATATATATATATATATATATATATATATATATATATATATATATATATATATATATTTGTCCAATCATATTTCACCACCTTGTTATAGCATACACGATTTTAGAACTAATATTATAATATGATAAATTGGTAAAATACTAAAATATGATTGAACGTCTATGTAAAACTTATTTATATTGTTAGAGTATAGTTATTAAACTTGCACTGTAAAAAATTCAACGTAGGAAAGAGATGTAAAAGTATCTAGTATTTCCTGTGTTACCATCCCAAAACAGTCAGTCCAATATTTTCAAAGACTGAAGTTTACTTGTGCTGTTTTTCTCACAATATAACTGTTAGTTACATTTCTTGAAATACTACTATTCTTTCTTAAGTATGCAAAGTTCATTTCTCATTGTCAGCTATTTTCATTTTGTACAGAGAAAGCGTTTTATGCTTTGAAAAGAATGCAAACCAAAAAACGGAAAATTGTCGATCGCCGGGCCTCAAAAAGTCGCAAGATAAGGTATCAATGATCACAACTAATTTCCTTTTTCTAGTGTTGTATATATCTTGCAAACATTGTAGAACCAATAAATTTATGAATGATTTGTTATTGAAGGTATAATGTTCATGAAAAGATAGTAAACTTTATGGCTCCTCAACCTGCGAATATTCCTCCCATGGCTCCAATGCTATTTGAAAATCTGTTTGGATTGAAGACTCAAAGATCATCTGCTGCAACCTCATAATCATGGTTGGCCGACAGAAACATAGACCTCAGAGTTTTGCCCTATTACTTAGAATATATATTGTACTAATTAGTCTCCAACATGATGTTAATTATTGAGAAATTTAATTTTTCTCCTACGAGCCAATTTTGTTAGAATCAATGTGGAAATGGATATGTGAAATAGACATTTTCATCACTAAGGATTACTGATTCTTACTATGGTTCCATGGAGAGATGATCCTTAAGCTTTCTAGTTTTGAATTTTGTTATAATACATGTTTATTTCCGCATGCTGCGATTTAAAATTCAAAATCAAGGTAAGACATTTCTGACATCATGATCTCAAAAATAGGTGGAGAGATTTTGATTACACCAAGGTTTCTGAGCAATTTGTGGGTTTCTCATGATCTTTTTTAAATACATAAAAAGCAAGACTAAAGATAGAGGCCAAAATTGCATTCTTTTCTTTATTATAAAGTCCAAATACACAAAATACAAAAACTTAAATTCAAAAATAATTCAAAATGTAAAAAGAAACTAGAAAAGAAAAAGACAAGAAATAGCACAAATAAAATTACAAAAAATTTAAAAATAATAAAGTGAAAAAACAGATGCCATGGTTGGCTCATACAGCATGTAGTGGGTGTATTTTTGGCCTTAAGCCAATACACTATTTTTTATTGTTCCTTGTCTTTTTTCCATTTTTGCTACAGCATTTTAGCCTTGAAGACACTACTACCTTGTACCTTCTTCTCCCTTGTTGTAGCCCTTGTACACTCGTCTCTGTATCCCTATAACAAAAATCCCACGCCTCTTTACCTACAGTACTTTATTGTTTGGATATTTGAAAAAAATGAAGACACTTATTTAAGGTTTAATAGTTCAACCGTGATGAATAATTAAATCTGTATTTTTAAAATGATCTCTTATTTTAAGAGATAAACTTAAGATATTATTAAATTATAAAGTGATATAAAATAATTATAATCTCAAAACATCTAATATAAATAATTAGTTTATATATATATTATTTGAATAAAATTAAATAAAAGAATAAATAGTAAAAATATATGTGTTACCTCAAAATCTCACAGTCTTAATATTGAAAACTAGTGATTGTTTGCTAAAAACACCAGCAAACAATATGCCTATTTGTATTTGACTAAAGAAATAATTTTCTTGACTATCTATCTATATATATATATATATACACACACACACACACACACTTTTTTTACTAAAGGAAAAAAAACCCTATAGTATATATAATTTGTTAGATTGATTCTTAGGTTAAATACGTTTTTGGTCCGTGTAAAATTTGGGTGTTTTGGTTTTAGTTTCTCAAAAAAACTTTCACCTAGTTTTGATCATATTAAATTTAGGCTCTAGTTTGCAAAAATAGAAATTATTACAAGCTGTTATTAAAATAGTGAAAAACATAAACATGTTACATAACAGAACTTGGATCTGGAACAAACATAGTACTGGTTTAGGTGGTGGAAGAGTCTTCCCAACAAACTTGGACCACAGTCATAACTGCATTACAATTAGCAAACTCACTCTAAAAAAAAGTAAAATGAAAGATAGAACTCATTATTCTTACCTTACACAAAGAAGTAAACTAAACTAAACTAAAATCAAACAATCTTTTTGTTTAAAATTTTCACCACAGAAAAAAGAATCGGATAACCAGGGGTGGCTCCTCTCATGTGAATGGGTTAGCCATTACTACCGCAAAAATGAAATAATAAATTAAAATTAGGTTTAATAAAAAGTCATTGCTACCTCATAATTTAATGATGTCTTATTATTTTCTACTATCTAGTTAAACTTTCATTTCCTTTCTATCAAAACAATTTAGTAAAAAAGTCTTTCATCTCATAAATATGACTTTATAATAATTTTGTTGTGTTCTTTTTTTACATATAATAATTTGATTATCTTTTTAGCTTATTCTTATTTTTAATTTTCTCTTATATTTTGACATGTTGTAGTGTATAAAACTAGTATTCGATAAAAAATTTCTTAATTATTGTTTGTATCAGAACTTTTACTCCCTCTATAACAAAATTTAAGCAGAAAAGTTTATATATTTAGTTTAAATTTAAACTAACTAAATATTTTTTGCCTACGTTTTGTTACGAAGGGAGTAGTATTTTTAATTCTCTTTTATTGAAGTTCATTTTGGTCATAAAGAATTACTCTATTGTTTAGCCTCCACGCACTACTAGAAAAAAGGCTTTTTATATCGGTTAAAAAGGCTTTCATATCGATTAAATGTCAGAATCGATATATAGATAAAGGGATATTAAAAAGCAGACGCTTTCTATATCGGTTAAAGAACCGATATGGAAAAATGTTTTATATCGGTTCCCAAGTAGAACCGTTATGGAAAGTCGCTTTTTAAACCTATAAAACGCTTTTTTTTATATCGGTTTCTTAGTTAAACCGATATTGAAAATCACTTTTATATCTGTATTTAAAGGAACCGATATGAAAAGTCTTTTTTTAAAAAAAAAAATAAAAATTCCTCAATTGGATATACAAAGAAACAACAAAATCACAACAAATACAATATTTATATAAAAATACAAAGATCTCAAATTATACTCAATATCCATATCCAAATACAAAAAACGAATCTAATACACACACTATCTATATTTTACTAACCACTAAAAAGCAAGAAAGAGCTAATGAGTAAACATATACATAATAGCTCAATATCTATATTTTACTAACCACTAAGAAATTGCAAAGCAATTGCATGGTCAATTTGTTCAAGGTCAAAACTTTTGATAGCATTGAAAAGCACCACTGAAGTAGCATCATTGACAACACCCTCTCCAAATACAACGCATACAGCTGATGAAAACTTTCAGACATGAATCAAAATCCAATTGATTTTTATTTAGTAAAAATAATCAGTAATGAATGACAAGTTTTTCTTTTGGTTCCTTTCTCAAAGAATTTTCTATTGCATTCCCTGTGTATTTGTATGCCTTTGAAGGGAAAAAGAATTCCTGTTTGATCTTCCAATTTACCTGCAACATTTCAAATTGAGTCAGATCAATGGACCATAAGGCTATCATGTTATCAAAAAGAACTAGAGTATATTTCTTATTAGGCATTACCTAAGGTGTTGGTGGTGTTGGTATCAAATTACGACAAGTTTTATCACATGGATATGCACAGTCGATTTCCTTGCTACTGTTTCTACTAAAATACCAATCACCAACCGCTTCTGCAATTGTCTGTAAAAGGTAGAGCAGTTTAAACATGTCACTGATCAATCATTCGCTATGCTGAAAGTTGAAGCTTCAAATATCACTTCATTTAAGTGTAAGCCTCAAATTTTGGCCAAAGGAATGAACATCAAACAATATAATACTACATCACTGAGACAGTTCAAGGATCTTATACTTTTTATCTGTTATAATTCAAACTCCTTTTCCTATTTTGCGCAAATTCTAGGTTTAATCAGTTATGAGAAGTCAGTCACTGTGTTGGATTCATTTAACAAATTAGTTAAAATCTAACTAAATACAATGAACACGGGTTTATCATCATGTATGTGGTACCTTGTTGTTTATTTTTGGAGAATTAGCTCCAAACCATGTATCTTATGATTCACTTTGGCAATGAGCAAAACATGAATTTATGAACATTCCCCTCTATTTGAATTTATGTTGAACGGCCGCAATGTTGCAAGCATGTCGAGCCTAAAACCCGAGTAAAGTACATTTGAGTAAGGGAAGTCGGTTCTATTTACAATAAGAAGGATGAATTTTAGGACTTATATGGAGTCAAACTCTTAGTTCTTTCACAAAAAACTAGCATGTTTATAAACACTTAAAAGATTGTATAGTTGATGGCAGAAAAAATTGAAAGAGGAACCTTGTAACACATTAATTTGGGCTGGTGTGCATTCAGCTGCATTGACTCTGCAGTGGTTCCAGTGTCTGCGCGGATCAGAAGAAGGTGGCACAAATATGTGATGGAACTGTTGACATTATAAGTTTTATTCATTTCAGAATTCTTCAATCATATGAATTTAAGATAATCTGCAATATGTGAAGTTAGGAACAGAATATGTCAAAAACTATTACTTGGTAGACATCATAGGCAGAGTTCAAGATAAAATATGGTGTTGATATAAATCTCAACGCATATTGCGGAAAGAAGCACTGCATGGAAACATACCAAGTCTGGAAAGGAAAACGCATTGACGCATTTTTTATTCAGGTTCTGCTCTATCCCCTGTTGCAGAAGAGACAAGACATTGTCATGTAAGCTTGCATTGGCTATTACACACTTTTCTTTCTGTTAAGTAATTTGAAATTTGAATATAGATATGTGGATTCCTTTCTCTATTTACAACTTACAAGTACTAAATAAGAGTAATGTTAAAAATATCCATTTAAGCACTATGCTTTTCTTTTCATCAAGACTTGTTTGCACATACCTGTAAGGAAACTAGACTTTTGACAAAGTACCTCATAGTGTGGTTCAAACTGATATCTCTTCTGCAAAAAGGGAGCAAAAGGGAATGTTAAAATTCATAGTTAGAAGAAACGCGGCTGAGGAATGTGCTGAAATGATTCAAGAAGAGTAAACATACCCATCAAGGAAAAAACCAGCATCACTCAAGCATTTAACACTGGTATTCTTAGGCAAATAATTGGTGAAGTTGTCACAATGATGAAAAGTCGCTAAACCTCCTGCTGAACAGCCTGAAAGCAAAGCCTACGCAAAGATACATAGTAATAATTAGTAAGTATTATAACTTTCAATCACATCATATAATATAATTTGTTAACCTAGTTACGCAATCGTATATCTTTGATTCTTTATAGATATGGTTAAAGTTTACCTTCTTGGCCTTTCCCAAACCTTTTGGTAGAAGGTCGCCTATAATGGCTTCCCAAATCTTTTGCCCTTTAAAGTAAAGCCTTGTTGTCTGATGTTCATCACAAACACATAGAGTTACTATTCAGTAAACTTTAATTTATTCTATAAGCAGGAAGATTATAACCTTTTTTAGCAAAGGTTAAAGTGTGTCTTTCTGCTATCCCAACTTCCAAACATCTTCCAAGGATTATTGTTAGTAAGCCTAAATGAGGCAGCATATATATAGGAAGGGACTTAGTCTTGCTTGTTGTTTCAACTAGGAACTCCACCTCAACACCACATTCTAAGAGTAGCTTGACAGAGTCACCCAATGAACAGTCATGTAATTCATAGTTCAATAGTGTCCAAAAGCACAAATTCATTTTAATGTAATTAGCAAGTGTAATACCACCCTTTTGCTTGACTTTGAACACACCAAATGCAATAACATCAAACCCAATGTTAGTATATTCAAGAGTAATGGCAACCCACACAACTGCAAGACATTTTGGCATTTGATCAAACAATTGGAGGGCATAATCAAAGTCTTCAGAGGAATCGCAATGTATAACCAAAATTGCATCTAAGCTTCTAAAGCTTCTAAACAAATTTCTATGCATCTTCCTTGAAAGCCTTTTTACCAATTCAACAAAATCCATCCAAAACAAATCATAATTGTAGCTATTAAAGTGAAGTTGTAAGAGACAAATCTGAAATTTACCCAAATACGGAGAGAAGAGCCGTATTGTCACAATACCAGGAGAGCTTTGTTTCTTGTGAAATTCATATTCACACATTTCTGAAACTGAAAACGGAAGCACCAACATCATATGAGAACGAAATCGGAACAGAGTTTGACGAAAATGAGATCGCTGCGGCAAAACCGCTGAAGAACTCTTCGTTTTCCTCTTCTCCTTCGTTTCATTCTTCGATTTCAGTAACAACGGCCGACGAAACCAGTAGCTTCCTCTTCTCCTTCGTTTTCTCCTTCGCAACCGCTTCCTCTTCGCCGTCGTTCCTCTTCTTCTTCCTCTTCGCCGTCGTTCCTCTTCTTCTTCCTCTTCGCCGTCGATTTCTCCTTCGTTTTCAGTGGGTTTTCAGTGGGTTTCAAGGCTAGGGTTTTCAGTGGGTTTTCAGTGAGAGAGAGAAGGAAGATGAAGCGTCGAAGGAAGATGAGGCGTGGGTGAATAAAATTTTAAGGGTAAAATCGAGTTTCCATATCTGTTTGAATAGGAGCCGATATGGATTAGAGTAAAATAGAGTTTATATCTGCGGTTAGAATAGAACCGATATAGATAATTTGCTTCATAATTTCAAAAAAATGCCACCGCCTCTTTTTCATATCGGTTATAGTGTGAACCGTTATTAATTGCTGATGTAAAATCCATATTTTCCACTAGTGACGTAAAAAATTAGATAGCTCTGCAACTGCAACTAACATCATAATATCATAATCCCGCACACTAATAAGCAGTAAGTGAAGCTGCATTAAGAGCGGGAGAAATATCAACTTTATTACTAACTCACGTGAACTAGGCTAAAATAACATGCAAAATAGTATAAGTTTGTGAAGGAAATGAAAAAAGCAAAGAGGTGAGAAGCGGGAATCCCTCCAAAGGAAACACTGTACGTAAAAAAAAATCCAATACATCTACCACAAGTGGGTTTGTAATAATGAAGTCATGTGGTAGGGACTAATGTAGGATAGGTGGTCTATATGTGGAGCATTAATATTACCCGCATTTATCACGTGACCCTTTTTTTGCTTGTACTCAAAAAAATATCTACACCGTGACACACACACTCTCTCTCTTCTTCTTCTCTCTCATCCGCTCCTCTTTCCTTTTCTTCTCTTTCATAGGATTCTCTTCTTCTTCCTCTCTCTCATCGCCTCCTCTCTCTCTTCTCTTCTCTCTCTCACACCGATCCAATCTCTCAAATCCTCTTCTTCCCACCCTACTTCTACAACCGGAGGTAAAGCACACGGAGCTCCAAAACTCGAAAATGGTGGAACAAAGACGATTTTCGCGAGAATCTTACGATTTTGCGATAGAACTCACGATTTTGTAACAAAATCGTAGCTGAAACAGACGCCAAGATGAAGATGGTAAACAATTTCAACATTAAGGTAACTAAATTTTTGAAAGCCTTGTGTGGTTAGCTACTTTCCATCTCAACATCTCCACATTAGGTGGACAACATCTCCACATCTCTCTCGCCTACTCAGTCTCCTCCACCACACCCTCTCACGAAATCTCTCTCCCTGTTAACCATCAATACACCCTCAGTAGAAGAAGAAGCCGAGAACAAAAATGAATTAAAAATTGTTCATAAATCAGCCATTAAAAAAATCTAAAATCATTACATCAGAAAGAAAAAACAATGTGTATTACTGTGAACAAAAATTCTCAGAAGAAATTTAAAACGGTTTGAGCCCCTTTGCATGTACAGATCTGAAGCATATTTGTACAGATTGATAGTAGGTTGAGTGATGGCAAGTGGGGAAGATGCAACGCTTTGTCTCTAGTGAACGGCGGTGAGCGGTAGTGAGCAGCGTGAGTAGTGATGAGCGGTGGTGAACGTGATGGTGAGGGCGAGCCAAATGAGAATGAGAGGGAGATCGATTAAGGGAAGCTCTGCGAGAAGATGGATTGAGCAACGGAGCTGGAACTATACACATATGAGGGAGATTGATTGATTGGGAGAGGGGGTGATGAAGTTCAGATTGTTGAGAGCATTGAGTGAGTGAGATTAATGGTGTGGGAGTTTGAGAGTGAGACTTTGTTGAGTGTGGGATGAAGTGAGGGAAAGAAAGAAATGAAAGTGAGAAAGTTCTGGACCTTCTTCTGGTGTGTGAGTGGCGTGGAGTTTGAGAGAGAGTAAAAAAAAATAATGGGAATAAATGAGTGTGGCAAAAATTTAGTGGGAATACAATTAAAAAATTAAAATAAGTGGGTCCACAAAATCACTTTTTTTTTACCGTGTTTTTGGTGCGCAGTTTCCATCTAACCATAGGTCCTATGCAAAAAGCTACTTTCATTAAAGGTCTCCCTACTGATTTTGTACTATCATGGTTCCCAATTTAGTGAGGGTAATATTGTAAAAGTTGTGCTAACCATGTGAACCTAATTATGCGAAATCCAGTAATTAATGTGTCTCCGTCCGTAGGATGGGAGCTACCTTTACCGTACTAATCAGAACTTATTTTCACCAACAAATTAGTCTATAATTTTAATGATACTTATGTAAACTATCAAATTATATGTCTACTTTTGTACTTTGCATGTTAACGTAATCACGTTGATTATGCTTTAAACATATATATTAACTGTCCTCCGTCCGTAGGACGGGCACTTGACTAGTCATAATATATGACAAAAGGGAAGAACACAACAGTATGATATGCAGTGGCGGATCTTGCCAAAAAAATTGGAGGGGGCCAAAATAGTAACAAATATATAAAACAAAATTAATTGTGTGTTAATAATAGTTTGTTTGGTTTAGTGGTCAAAATTACCTATGTCAATTTTAATGTCTAGAGTTCCAATATTATTTAATGCAGCTTTTTTATATTAATTTTGAGAAAAATATACAAATAATCGCAAAAAAAGAGTGTGACCATGACAAGAATTGAACTAGGGACCCTAAATACACCAATAATGCTTTTAACCGCTTGGCTATTGATACATTTGTTGCTTAGTGTTCATTCGGTTCTATATATTCTAACTTTGAGTATAAAATATATTTGTGTATATACTAACTTAATGGGAGTAAAGTGCAAGTGCAGTATTCCCTACTTCCTTAAAAGATCCGCCACTGATGATATGGATAGAAACAGAAGGATTCAATTCTAAATATCAATATATAGAAGTTATGAAAATCAATTTAAGAATTATGAGTTCAACACAATCCCAAAACGTGAAAAACTAAAAGAGTTAAATAGAAAGAACAGAGAAAACTACCCAACTTGGAAGGGATCAAAGGTTCCTTGAATGAAAAAAAAGTGATCATTTAGGAGACCGAAACTGGTGTCTCTAATAATCATGACGATGGGGATGAAGAGTAAGCGAGTCAGTGAAATTTATAAGGAGTTTTGTAAAAAATGTTAAAAAAATTATGTATTGCAAAGTTAGTGGTTGATATGAATTGATAATTTACAACCAAACATAGAATGAAATTTTTCTCATTATGAGGTTGTGTTTATATATAATATATTCGTGAAGATATGTACCAATGCGGAGCGGTGATTTAGAATGTGAGAAACTTATTGTATAAAAACTTTGATAAAAACACTCTTTAACAATAATGAGGGCAAGATGGTTCACAAAAAAATGGATGTGTGTACTATTGGTTAAAAAAAAATTGTGAAATTTTCTTGTAGATATTAACTAACCAACGGTTATGCTATATGGGCTCAACCATTCTCATAAAAATAAAGGTTTTTTGTTGTACCCCACCATTTGACTCCATACCCCCCGACGCATACTGGGAAAAGACTAAAATACCCCTAAAAATTACAAATTTACAGAATATTGACCATTTATCACTTACATATGATTTGAATAGAAATTTTTTAGAGCCCGTCGTATTTACCTTCCAGAAGATAGATAGAATTTCCAGCAAATTTCGCATCTTATGTAGATACGATTTCCTCCCAGAAGCTTAAAAAATAGTACGTATTTACATTCATCAAACATAAATCCGATTTTCCTTAAAAAATCGCATCGTATTTACCTTATTCTGAGATAAATAGGATTCTTTTTTTTTTTTAATTTATTTGGTTTTTGTCAGGGAAATCGTATGTAGGTAAATACGACTTGGAAAAACATAAATCGTATTTACCTATTACAAACATAAATCCGGTTGGTTCAATTTTTGTCAGAGGTATGTCCGTCGAAAAATATAGAGCGAGGGTATATTGGTAAACAGTGGGGGTACAAAAAAAATCCAAAATAATATGCGCTTAACAATGAGAGGTACATTTTGGTAATAAAAAAAATGAGTGTTGGACAAAAAAAACAATGAGTGAGACCTTAATTTTTGCTAGATTAGTAATGGACCTAAAGTTTGCAGTATTTACAACTTATGTCATCTAAATTCCCCCCTCCCCCCCCCCCCCCCAAATTCCCTCATAAAGTAGTTATTGTATTAATAAAGAGGGGATGTTATAATTGTCGGTTTATGCTCTATTTTTCGTGATTATTTATTGAAAAGAAAAAATATTAAATAAATAATGGACATAAAATTTATTATTTCATTTTGTTCAAATTATAAAAATAACAAAAAGAAACTAAAAAAACACATTACAAAAATAAACAAAGAGTACAAACAAATATAAAATATAAAATAATGGAATCTTAATTACAACAATAAGAAAATAAGAAAACAAATGTAAATGAAAAAGTTTGGGCTTCGACCTCTTTATAACAAAAGAAAATAGGGTTTTTTTTTGTACCCCCACCCAAACTGAAAACCCCAAAATGCCCTTCTGAAAACGTATTTTTTTTTTAAATTTTGGCCAATCGTATATACACCTAGGGGGGTATATATACGACTCTATTTTTTGCCCATCGTATATACACCCCCCAAGGCATATATACGACAAACACACTTCACTTTAATCGATATACACACACGAGGGGTGTATATACGACTTATTTTGCCCATCGTATATACACCCCAAGGCGTATATACGATTGGCACACCTCACTTTAATCGTATATACGCCTTTCGGGTGTATATACGATGAGTAAAATAGGGTCGTATATACACCCTCGTGTGTGTATATACGATCCCTATTGTATTTTTTTATTTTTTTAAGTCAAATAAAAATTAATTAAGTCCTGAAAATAGGTTTTGTGTGTAGTTCGTTAAAACGTGACGATGTTATACATCGAACGAATAATTTAGGCTAAAAAATCGGTTTTCGGACAACATACTCCGATCGTAATGAAACCACAGCCATTAAATCCGAAATTCCATCGTTTACTATTTTTTACGATTTGTTTTAATTTTTCATAGTCTCCAAAAAATCTAAAAAATTTGTATAGCCTTATTTTGGTTTTGTTAGATTTTTAGTAGTGTTTTTATATGTTTTTAGAGTAGTTTTGACTATTTTTAGTAGCCTTTTAGTAATAAAAATTAAAACAAATTATTAATAAAAATAAAAAAACCCATCGTATATACATACTCAAGGGGCATATACGATTTATTTTTTTTAAAAAATAAAAATTAGTTTTCAAAGGACATTTTGAGAATTTAAAATTGGGTGGGGGTTTATGGGGATGGGGTGGGGTGGGGGTTTGAAAAAAACAAACCAAGAAAATATAAGTGAAAAACAAGACAACATCTTCTAATTTTTGTTGGTAGAACATCATCTTCTAATTTGAGCTAGAAATTAAAATCTCTTTTATCATATTTTCTCTTTCTTTCACCTAAAAAGCTATTGCTTGTTTCCTCTTCACAACCCTCCAACACCTCTCTGCACCCACAATACAACCCCAATAACAACTTTGCTTACAACATAGATTGACCAATAACAACTTTGCTTACAATTTGACGTCTGGTAAACAAACAAAATAACATAGCCTCGAGCTCACCCGTCTGTATACAACACAGCCAATGCATATCACCCCATCTATAAAACCACGAGACAGATTACAGGAAGGAGGGTAGTAAAGATAAAACATAAAAAAGAGAGGTTTTAGAAAAAACATAGAGCATCAATAAAATTAGAGAGGTCTTAGAGTAAGAATCAGAAGGAAAAATTAAAGAGCGGAAAACGCAAAATGTGAAAAGCAGGAGGGGAAGAGAGTCAACAACAGAAAAGAGTTAAATTGAAAAAATATATCGAGAGGAAGAAAGAAAAAGAATAGAAACTAATAATAAGAGTCATAGAAAAGAAACTAACCTTCTTCATCCTTCTCTCTCATGCACAGTCTGAAGATGTTGTTGTGTCTCTTCACTCTGTTGCAAATACAAGATTTTCTTTACCTTGCATGTAAGACACAAGCTCGTCTCCAAATTGGATAGAATTGGAAAAATTGATTAAAATCGGAGACGAGGTAATTATGCCTTACCTGCAAAGTAATAAAGAAGATAGAAAAATCGGAAACAAATTTGAAGAGTTTGGAGACAAACTTGTGTCTTACATGCTGTTTAATTTGAAATTGCTTGGAAGCTTCTCCCAGACAAAGTTACATACACTGTTCTTTTGTGAACAACTTCCTGCTAAATTTGTTGGGTTGGTAAATCAGCACAATAGTAATATTTTTTGACTTCTATAATTGGGTCAACGAAATCACTATCCGAGATGAAACACTACATCACATATTAATTGATATTAAGAATAAGGTGAAACACTACTTTATTCTCAACAAATTTGAAGAGTTTGGAGACGAGCTTGTGCCTTACATGTGGTAATGAAGAAGTATTTTAATTTGAAATTGCTTGGTGCTTGGAAGCTTCCCCCGACAAAGTTACATACACTGTTCTTGTGAACAGCTTGCTGCTAAATCTGTTGGGTTGGTAAATCAACACAATAGTAATATTTTTTGATTTCTATAATTGGGTCAACAAAATCACTATCCGAGATGAAACACTACATCACATATTAATTGAAACACTACATCACATCTCAACAGCACCTTATTTCATTCCTAACTAGTAACCACCCACACTTATTTCTCAATACCGGTGATATTGAGAATAAGGTGCTGTTGTTTTTGAGGTAGGATTTGGTGCTTATACATATAGAGAGAGTTAGACATGACCGAAGATTTTGTCAATTTGTTCTGCCTTGATTTGAACATTTGTCAAAGAAAAGATGTATGCACCTTCTTTGACTTGAGCCTTTTTGCAATGAGAAATCTTATTTAGGCAGGAATTGTTGTGAAAATATTGGCCGATATATACGGATCGTCTGAAATGGTGGGACCCAATGCTATTTTAAAAGTAAATTATGATTGGGTCCCACCGTATTTGTACGGATCCGTATATTGGTCCGTATTTTTGTCAACAATTCTGGTCTAAATAACATTTCTGTTTTGCAATTACACTTGCTCGGTCAATTGTCAAAGTTGTAATGTAATTTTTTGTAAACACTAGTACCGTGAACCTTTTTTTAGAGACGAAAATGTAAACCTATCTTTTTCAGTTCTAGCTCGTTTAAGTGCTTTGGTTAAAGTGAAAGTTGTCTTGAATAAATGTTCTTCAAGGAATTGAGAGAACTATTTTTATTTTATTTTTTAATATTTGAAACTTTTTTTTTATAAGCAAATGTTGGTGGGAGTGAGAGAATGTTAGTTTCCGAGTCTTGAACCCTAGACCTCCTTTTTGAAAATTGCAACTTTCATATCACTTAGCTCGTTAACTAAGTTATCTTGTGAACCAAAATTTCTATATGGGAGATACTAGTAAATGTTCCATTTTAGAAAAAAGAAACAGAATGTTATATAGAAAGTCAAATCATGATTTAATGACCACAAAGTCCTAATTGATATGCATCGTTCATTTAGATAATATTCTCTAGCGATAATCAATAATCCCACGAACAATCAAAGTCGAAAGGTCTGCAGAAGCTGTTTCTCTTGATTCTCAAACCACCTTTGAAACCTGTCATCGTTGTTCATCACTGGAGAGATATATCAGCAGCAACAACATCATAGTCTTTTCCAAGAGAAAAATATACTTTCTGATTCATCATTACATTTAGCAGCCCTTCCTACGTAGAAAACAAGAGTTTTATTCATCCCAATCAATGCATGTGCCTCGATTATTTGTTTATCTTTGCCCGTGGCTTTCCAAAAGCCAAGAACAGTGGCCTTATTCGTCCTTAGACCGGTTGGGTATTTCTTGTTCCTCAAAGTGAAAAAGTACCATTATGTTTCACCCATTTTAGCCAACCCTTTATAAAAAATGAAAAAACAGAAGAAAGCATAATTAAGAGAATACATTCACCATCAAAATTCAAAAGTAACATATAAAAAAGAAGGATCAAACTCAACAGGTAAATCTCATAGTTCCTTTTTGTTCATATCAACTTCAGCAATACTAACAGCATTGAAATTGCTATCAGCAACCTTTTTGGTGAGGTACTGATTTATGAGTTCTACATCTGTTGGATGAAATCGAGAGCGCACCTCCAATTCAAACTTCTCATATTGAAAACATTCTCCGCCATTGATTCTAAGTTATGCCAAAACTTGTGTGTCTTGAGCATGTTGTGTGTCTCAAGTAAATTGAATTGAAAGGAAAAATCTAGAGAACCAACCTTTTAAAGTAAAGAAAGCTTTTGGTTCTGCGGGGGCAATTGGTTTTTCGGTATATGTAACGGAATGTCAGAATAAGTGAAGAGAGGTAATGATGCGAGAAAGAATCTTTTGAGGAAATTAATAAAAATGTTAATGCTGTTAAGAAAAGACTGTGGTGTAAAAACGATTGAACTCCTTAAATTATGGTCTTTTAGGTACACATAACTGTGGCTCATGGGCCAACTTTGGAAGGATACAGTATTTCATGCTTGTTGGTGTGTGTTTTGAGGTGTATAACCATATAAAAAGTTGAATGTGAGAAGTGTGAAATGAAATGAGACATTAATAATAATAATAATAATAATAATAATAATAATAATAATAATAATAATAATAATAATCAAAATGACGACAAAAATGAAAGCACTTCAAATATGCCTAAAACTGCGGCGAAAAAACTTTAGCACAAATGGATAGATACCACGCTCCTATGCACTTTTAGTGAAGAAACATTTATCTTGCTTCAATCTAACCAGGGTTATGGGTGGCTTATCAAAAAAAAAACCAGGTTATGGGTGGTTGAAACGCTCGACTAAATGGATTATTTGTTTAGCAATTAGCATCTCATGGTTTGATAGAAGCTTACTTCTTTTGACAAAGCCCGAAACTGAAAGACCGTTAAAAGCTTCAAGTAGGTTTTCATAGAATTCAAAAAAATAAATACTAAGTCCCCATAGAATTTGTCATGTTCCTATCAAATTGACCTTTTAGGTGGTTGTAACGCTGAACTAAATAGACTTTTTGTTGAGGAGTTAGCGATCAAATTTTTTTGTCGAAATTCATTTCTTTTTATGATTGTTTAATTACTTTCTCATTTATGTAGATTGGTGTTACCTTGTATATGAGGTATTATTATGATATGAGTACTAAGAACATCTAGAGGTTACACATTATGCTACAAGTAAATGATGATTATATTACAATGTCCAATGAATTTATTGTTAAACCATGATAATTTAGCCGACGGGCTTCATGAGGCAACTTTGGAAAGTTCATGTCTTACACTTTTAATCATGTTATGGGGTGCCATGGAAGGTCTTAATCTTGTGGTGGGTAAAGGCATTACACGAGTTGAGCTACTGAGATGGACTCTCGTACTATTGTAAATTGCCTCAATAGAGAGGACACTCGGTAGCATTGTTGGGTTCCAACCGAGGAGAATCAAGCAATTGCTGTATACCTTCTCCAATGTTGGTATCTCTCATGTCTATCGTGAAGCAAACAAAGTGGCAAATGAGCTTGCTAATATGGGGTGTTCTCATGTTGATGGGCTCATTGTATGACTCCCCTCCTCCCAATGTTAGATTGCTAGTAGATCTTTGATGTAATCTGGAGTTCTTACTCCTAGAATGATCCTCGTGTAATCCTTTTTGGGCGTTTAGCCCCGTTTAATCTAAAAAAATAAAATAAAAAGAATTTGTCATGTCCCTACCAAACTGGCTTTTGGGGTGCTTATAACGCTGAAGTGAACAAACCAGAAGTACGAACCTAACCAAATAACACTCCGAACATGGTTTCAAGTACCACTATATGCAGAAAAGTGTAGCATAAAATTAGGGACCAGATCAATCAATTTCTACAATCATACATGAATGGTCCCTCATTTTGGATACCCATAATCACCCTTCCAACAGCCTCCTTTTTGGGCACAGGCAAGCTTGAGCAAAGAAACCGAGGATTGTTTGAATGACAGAAGAAAGAAAACACCAGCACTACTTGAATGCAAGCTTCCATACTTCGCGGACATTAGATGAACCATCTGTGATTTCAGCAACTAGGCTACTGGTCATGACACCTGCACAAATAAAGGGCTATTATGACATGACACCAGTACACTCTAATTGGCAGGAAATAGAAACCTTGCATAATGACACCAAACTTTTAATGATTCTTGGCCAGCATAAACACATGGATCTGTGATTTAGGTTCTAAATGAGTCTTACATATATCATAATGTATGTGCATGGCAGCCATTTTATAGTAGAAAATCAATAAATCAATGGATCACTATAATTATTACAAATTGTTTGAATTGCATATCATCATCAAAGGGGCTACTTTTTAAGGCAAGTACAGAGCACATGATATTCAAAGAATCATAATAATCTTATTGCATATACAGTACTAGGTAGCTCACCATCTTTTTCTACCACGGAAAGAAATCGCCGAGTTCCTCCACCCACTCCAAAGTAATACTTCTTTGCGGCCATGTACACAACTCCATGAGGATGTAGCAAGCACTGTGTATAAAACATTTCGATATGTAAGCAAATCGGTGTTTTTATAATCAAAGATGCACATAATACATACTCGCTCTAATCCTTATTATAAGAAAAATTTGCAATTTTAGGTTTCATTGTATAACTAATGTATATAACCTATAATACACCAGTTACTTAATGAACCTAAAACTGCAAAAAACAATTTATAATTAGGACCAGAGTAGTATACAGGTAAATACACTCACATATACAATGCAATATCTGACTCAATATAGAATATATTATTATTTTGTCAATGGCATGTGTACATGTTTTAAGAAAATAGAAGTGATCGAATGTAACCACATGTGTCGGTGTTGTGTTGAACAGCAGACACACCTTCAATCAAAAGTGTTGGTGCTACATAGAACAATACAATACCTTCTTGATAAGATTGTATAGATTCTGGAGACTGTTGATTGAGTAAACTGTCTCTGCCATCAGAATAAAGTCATAACCAGAACCCTGGATGTGATTCGCATCTGTACCAACATGAGGGAGCAGTTTATCGATTTCGCTCCACCACCGGCAAAAAGCGAACTTCTGCCTTGTCATTCGTCAAGTGTGATGGTGATGGTTGAGATCTTTCAGAAATATTTGCATCTACATTAGGAATGGTGAGGCAACGCAGGACTTCAGCATTGAAATCTTGAAAATGTACAACAGCCGCCCCCTAAAGCAACCAAAACAAATACATTATTATATTTTCCAAATCTAATTTATTAATGATACTAAAGCAAAGCCAATGAACCATAGTTTCACCTCAAGCAACGCATAGATTCCAGGAAGTCCCTGACCGCATCCGACCTGAATCAAATATTGAAACTGGATTTAATCGGACGGGTTTTCAATCAAGAGACTAGCTTTGAGTATACCTTCTTAACCAACATGTATATAAGATGACAAAAGCTCCTCTAAAGTTAATTTGGTTGTCTATAAAGTGAGCAAGTAAAAGACAGTCTTCTATCATCTACTATACAGATAAAAATACAATCCAGAATCACCTGAAAAAAGAGAAGCCCACCTCTAATACTCGCTTCCCACCAAATGAGATAAGGCCACTTTTGATATCTGAACGAAGGGCTTTAATTAGATCAAGTGAACCTTCCCACAACTTCAAACCTCCTAAACCAAAGGGAACCAAAGTTGCAACTAAATTAAGCTTTTGGTAAAAGGTAGCAAATAGTGGATGCACCAGCGAATAATAGTGGGTTTATAGCAGATAGTTAATAGCGGATAAGCTAGCAAAGTGAATTTAAAGTGTTTAACAAACTTAGTAGTTAATCAACGAATCAACATAAAATGACATAAACGACATTTTTAATAAATGAAAGAGAGAGAGAGAGAGAGGACAAGGGTTAATAGTCTCTTATTTCAGTTAATAGAGAATAAATGAGGAATCCAATCAAAATAATAAGAGTAAAAATTGAGAGAAAATGATACGCAGTAAGTTGTAATTTAAATCAAGTTCAAGTAGCGTCTAGAAAAATGTGAAAGACGCAATAAGCTAGTGATTACTTAACACCTAAAACGAGTTTATCCACTATAAGCTAACAGTTAGTTCTTATGTAACAAAGTCTTAGTAATCATGAACTCAGATGGGAATGAATAAACGGAAACAGAAAGAAAAAAAATCATCATCACCACCTTCATATTTCCCGGGAACTAAATCAGAGTTGGATAATCCAAAAACATGCTTAGTATTCACCCGCCCCTACAAAAACAAATTAAAGTAAGCATAAATTCACGTTATATTATTTTGAGAATTTGGAAAAATGAAACAAACTTTACCTTAAACAAAGTAATCCCATCACAATTCACTGACTCCACATTGTGTTTGGCGAATAAAGGAACCTAATTTAACGAATCACACGAAAACAACACAATTTCAATAACGACGTCGTTTCAGTTCAAACAACAATGAACAGCAAAGGAAGAATAATACCTCGGAATCAGACGCGATAACTTCAATGCAAGGAGGAGGAGGTATAGCTGGAGCTTGTTGAGAAACATCGTCAAATATTCCGAAAGAAGAACTTGCTGAAGAGGAGAATAATTGAAATGTGTCGAAACTTGGTTTCTGAGCAGTTTCCTGCTTTAATGTCACGAGAAAATGTTAAAACCATTAATTGAGATCAGAAGAGTGAAGAAAAGGAAGAAGAAGAGATTATTATTGGTTTCAGAGTTTCATTTAGTGACCTTAGAGTCACACTCGGAGTTCGTCGCCGCCATTTCTGCTTCAGCTTCTTCCAACTTTTTCCTTCTTCTATTACGTAACGGTTTTTTTTTTCGTTTGTTATTGCTTTGAGGCTTTACGAATGGGAGGAGTTCTATCTACACCCCCCCTTTTTTTTAGCCACACCCTTCTTTTTTCCTATATTTAAAATTACTCAAATACCCCTTTGGAGTTAAAAATGTAACTAAAAAATACAAAGATAAGAATTGCAAAATTTAAAATTTAGGAAGACGAAATTCGCCAAAAAATAAAGTTGGAGGACGAAGCTCTGAACACGCTACAAATACCAAAGACAATATTTTACTCACATTGACAATCTACTATCAGCATGCAATGTAATATATTGTCTATGTGAGTAAAATATTGCAAATTTTAAAATTTAGGAGGACGAAATTTGCCAAATTTTTTTTGGAGGACGAAGCTCTAAACTAGCTACGCTACAAACACAATAGACAATATTTTACTCACATAGATTACATTGCATGCAGATTATTTTAGTCTTGCTTTTCTTTTATGAGTTTTGATTTTTGAACACCCCTCAAAATCAACACGCATCTAACATCCCTGATCGTGCTTCATGTTTCTCTTTTCTTATCAAATCACTCACCTATTACTCTTCTCTCTTTTATCCCTATCCCTATCTCTATCTCTCTCAAAGTGACTATAACATATTGTGATGTCCAAAAAAACTTTTTCCTTATTTTATTTGCGAGGTTTTTTTGTCAAAAAAAAAATAGCAAGGCTTTTTCAGGTATGTACTAGAGATTTTGACATGGTACTCCTTCCATAGGTTTTTTCTACTCTATCGTTTCATTTAAAATCAATAGCGAAAAGTCAAAAGATAAGATGGGAGAGAAACCAAACCCAATAGATTTGAGAGTGATTGATAGTATTTGACAAGGTGATTTCACGGGGAATGAATTCTCTCACGTGACATGAGAGTCTAGTGAAATCCTAACCATCTATCGAGAGAGAGAGAGAGAGATATATTAGATTTAAAATACAACAAATGAAATAGAAGTGCTTTAAGGTTGAGACTTATATCACATTATTTTCTCAAGTTTTTTTTTTCACTTAAAAATACTTTCCTAATTTTATGTTCCTAAAACTAATTTAAAAAACGTGCTGCTATATCTGTTAAAATATTATTAAGATTAATATGAGATTTATATCATATTATATTATTAGAATATTTTAAATAAAATATATAACTTCTTATTATTGAGAAAAAAAATGAATGTCAACTTGCATAAAGAAAATTCCCTTTCCCTAAAGCTTTATTGTGACACACACATGTTCACAATCTTTTGGAGCCACAGATGGCTTGTCAAAAATATTTTCCTAACATGCTAAAGTTGCATAATAGTTTCTCATGTCTCTGATACATTGACATTTGAGATACAGTAAAGTTGCAAACGGACAATAACTTCCTATCTTTTGTTGCCAAATAATGAAAATGCGCAACAGCACGAAGAGTTGCTTTCACATTTTTTCAAAAGTGTCGTTAATGAAATGCAAATCAAGTTTACAGGATGATGTTAGATTCCATTTTTTTTTATCTAGACGAAATGACAAATAAACACCACACATATTATCACATAGTCACACTTGAGTTTAAACTCGAGAGTCATCATCCTTATATAGCTTAAATTACCAATACAACTAACAGTGCGAGACAATGCTAAAATCCTTTTGTGAAATGGTGGATCCAATGCGGATCATGAAAAGATGGACAACTCGACTAATTAGATTATGCATCGCAAGTGGCAACACAATGTGTCCTCTGCTTTTTGATAACTTGGACTTGCTAATGGTCCATTATTCATACACATTCAAACATGCCCCTTCAGCTTCCATCGTGCATGACAAAATTAGGGAGACAGGAATTTTCACATCCAGCTAGGAAAGTGGTTTGGACCCGGCAAACATCACTCATTTGTCAAATAGATTCTTATTGGGAGAAACTTTTGTAGCATTTCAACTAGATTCTCATCATGTGCTAAAACACCCAGTGACAAGAAGTTGGGTCCTCTTTAAGTAAGATACAAAAATTATGAACAGAGAAAATAGGTGAGGTTCGCACTCGAGGTAGGAATAGTATGACTTTTTGGTTTGAATTGTACTCTATCTCTTTCATTTAATAACTCATTCGCTTGTATATTTTTTTTTGTTTTGTTATCGTGTTATTGGTGTGTAATATTAACTAATTTTGTTGGCGACTAATCTATGTCCTCATCAAAAAGTCAAAATTTAGTTAAAGTTAGAAATTTCAAAGTTAGAAAACTTCACCTCTTCATTTACGTCTATGTGTCGAATTGGACGGAGTCTATTAGATTTCAAAATTTAGCTACCGTTACATTGAGATAAAAGAAAATAGAAATTTATTTTTCCCCAAATTGTTACGTTCTTGATATGATATTAGAAGTGCTCTAGCGTTCTTGATATGATATCATGAACAATGGGGCTCATCATGGTATCAGAAGAAAATATCTTGATTTTTCTTCCACATTTTCAATGAGATTCTCTGCGTTCATCGTTATTCCTTCGTTCTTTGCTCTGTTTGGTTGTTGTTTAACTCATTTCTGACAAATCTTGCGCAGAATCACGATGATGCATTCTACCTCCATCCTTCGCTTAATCCCGATCTTGTGTTGGTATCTCAACATCTCACTAAGAACAAATTCAGTCCCTTCTTGTGTGTGTTCAAGAAGTTCATTAAAACTTCTTCCTCGATCATCCCTCGAGCCAGCTTTATCATCTTTGATATATTTTTTGTCTCTTGTTTCTTCCTTGTCCAGCCATGTAGCTATGGAAGAACAAATAAAGAGAGTCTGTCTTGGGGTTTCTGAAGACTACCTTATGTTCTTTCGTCTTACATGTAGTTTCTTGCAAGTACTCAATTGTTGCCAACATAGTAGCATTGTTGCTTCGCCTTATAAAATGAGAATTCATTTTCCTCATTAAGTTTCCTAATGTGTCTACGATGGTCGCTGACAGAGTTTATATTCACGTGGTTTGTGTATTGGATTTGTGTTTGAGTGAATAGTACAAGTTACATGAAACCTTTGTTTTAGCATCTCATCTCTAAGTTAAGTTGGGAGTTCTTGAAATCCCACTTCCAACTTGAGGGGTTATTAGATTTAAATTAAGTTGTTAAATTATTCAGTTAGTTAGTTAGTTAGACATGTTATTAGTTAGACTTGTTAGCTAATAGTTAGGCTTGTTATCAAGTATTATAAATACTTCTAGTACATGTACAGTTACATTGAGATAACAGAAAATGGAAATTTGCTTTTCGACCAATTATCTTTTTAATACAACTGAATAATGAGGGTCAAGAAAACAAAAATACCAAAAAAGAGAAGTAAATACAAAAGTAGTCAAATAATTCGGTGTGTAGATCCTCTATGGCATATGCATAGTACAACTAACGATATAGCCGTTAGATTGAGCGAGATAAACTTTTGGTCTTTAAGTTTTCTTAGTTAGTTTAGCAAAATGACAAATGAACACCAAACACACTATCATATAGTCACATCTAAATTCAAACCCAAAAGTTAGCGTCTCGATCTCATTTAAATTGTCAATACAACCAACAGTGAAAGACTTCTGCCTCTAGATTTAACAACTTTACGGTCCACTTCACTATATATGCAACATGATTCGGATCCAATGTTCTTGTGGTTATATATAGAACTTACCATGCATATCATGATATCCATAGCAACATAACACATATAACACAAAGTGTAGTGTGAGTGAGTGAGTTGAAGACAGTTAGTTAAAATGGGGGAACTATGGGCACAAATGGGATCCTTACTAGCAACCATTATGTTTACATATGCAATAGTTGAACGTTTCTTACCAGCTACACTTCACAAAACTCTTCAAATCTACACTCAAAAACTCATGACACTTTTATACCCTTATGTCCAAATAACCTTCCCTGAATTCTCAGGTGAGAGACTCAAAAGAAGTGAAGCCTACACTTCCATACAAACCTACCTAAGTGAAAACTCTTCTCAACTAGCCAAAAGACTCAAAGCTGAAGTAGTCAAAGATAGTCAAAATCCACTTGTTCTTAGCATGGATGATGATGAAGAAGTCACAGATGAATTCCAAGGTGTAAAACTTTGGTGGTCTGCTAGTAAAACTGCTACTAACTCACATGCATATTCTTTTTCCTATTATACCCCTCTTGATGGTAAAAGATACTATAAACTCACATTCCATAAAAGATATAGAGATTTAATCACAGTATCTTATATCAAACATGTTTTAAAAGAAGGAAAAGAAATTGCTATGAAAAATAGACAAAGGAAACTTTATACTAATAATCCAAGTAGTGGTTGGTATGGTTATAAACAATCAAAATGGAGTCACATTGTTTTTGAGCACCCTGCAAGTTTTGAGACACTAGCTATGGAGAAAAAGAAGAAGGAAGAGATCAAGAATGATCTTGTTAAGTTTAGAAATGGAAAGGACTATTATGCAAAAATTGGTAAGGCTTGGAAAAGAGGTTATTTGCTGTTTGGTCCTCCAGGTACTGGTAAGTCTACTATGATAGCTGCTATAGCTAATTTCATGAACTATGATGTTTATGATCTTGAATTAACTGCAGTGAAAGATAATACTGAGTTAAGAAAGTTATTAATTGAGACTTCTAGTAAAGCTATTATAGTTGTGGAAGATATTGATTGTTCACTTGATTTAACTGGTCAAAGAAAGAAGAATATGACTAATAAGGAAAAATATGAGGAAGAATATTTGGAACTAAAGGATTATCACAATCCTAGTAAAAGAGATGAAGAAGAGAATAATAAAAATAGTAAGGTAACTTTATCTGGTTTATTGAATTTTATTGATGGTATTTGGTCAGCATGTGGAGGAGAAAGGATTATAATTTTCACAACAAATTTTGTGGATAAACTTGATCCTGCTCTTATTAGGAGAGGGAGAATGGATAAACATATTGAGTTGTCTTATTGTGGATTTGAAGCTTTTAAGGTACTTGTCAAGAATTACTTGGATATTGACACACATGATTTGTTTACTAGAATTGAGAATTTGTTGGAAGTGATTAATATGACACCTGCTGATGTTGCTGAGAATTTGATGCCTAAGTCTGTTGATGAAGATGTTGAGACTTGTTTGTTGAATTTGATTCAAGCTCTTGAGATTGTTAAGGAAGAGAAAAATGTGGTAGGAGAAAAAGACAAGGGAGATCCTATTCAGAAGGAGATGAAAAGTAATGGACAAATTGTGAAAGATGTGAAGGAAAATGGTTACATTCTTTGAGTGGAAAAAGGATATACTTTGATTGAGATTGTTACACTTTCTGTGGTTGAAATATGTATTTAGCTACATGATTATTAGGAGTGGAAATGTGTAGTAGTTTTCATAATGTATTTATATATCCTTTCAATTATTAAACTAATAGCAATTGTCTCGTGCAGTTCAAATTGTTTTTGAAATAACTGTTTAGCCAAATTAAAGCAAGCTGGAATAGCTCAGTTGGCTAGAGCGTGTGGCTGTTAACCACAAGGTCGGAGGTTCAAGCCCTCCTTCTAGCGTTCTCTGTTTTACTCTTCAATTCTTCAATTTTTTTCTTGTCAAAAACAAGAAAAGCTAAATTATATTAATTTTTGAAGGACAAAGTTAGACTTGCCATTCTCACCCACAGGATTGTCATTCTATTTCAATTAGGCATTACAATTACAGCAAGACCAAACCAGCAGGTATTTGCCCGAACCCTCCTCCTCCATTTTGATGAGGAAAATCTAGAGCTGTCAAATTAGGTCGTCCGGCTTAGCTCAGCCCAATGAGCCAAAGTGCAAAAGGAAGTTAGGTTGGGCCGCCCAGTTATCAAAGGCTATTGTTTTTCCCACGCCCCCTTCTACTCAAAACACACCCCACAAGGGTGTGAAAAGACCAAAATGCTAGCCAAAACCTCTTTTTTTTTTCACGAAATTTCACCTGTTCGAACACGAGCCTTCGAACAAGTTCGAATGACATCGTTCGTGAGTGTTAAATCTTGACTTCACACTCTCTTTGGGCGTTTTTCACCTGTTCGAGTGTTCGCATGACCTCGTTCGAACCCGTTCGAACAACATCGTTCGAGTGTGTTAAATATTGACTTCACACCCTCTTGTGCGTAATTTCACCGCTCAACGAGGTCATTTCAACGTGTTCAACAAGGTCGCTCAACGATCTTTAAACACGTGAACTCAGCGTTTCACGTGAGGTTATTTTTGGAATAAAATTTGTTAAGGGGTGTGAAAAAGTAGGAGGGGGTGTGGGAAAAACAATGGCCTTATCAAATGGGATGTACTGTTTGTAGTTAATCCCAGCCCAAAACACTGGCCTAACAGGTCGACCCATCCCAATCTAATTTTTAAGAAAAGAAAGCACTAAAGAAATTCAAAAAAGCATAAAAAAGTATTGATGTGTTTGTAATTCATTTAACTAAGTGTGATGTGTGTAACAAGTGAAAACTAGTGAAGTGCAGTTGTGTAATAAGCACTGTGGTCAGTGCATGCATAGTGTATGTGGTGACTTGGTTAACTCAAGTATGGAGTTAAGCCAATAGTAAGTGAGTCAAATGTGTGGTTAAGTCATACTAGTGTAGTTAGTAGCAAATTAAGCTAAGTAGTATATACTCTAATTGTAAAACTTTACACTTAATAGATTCAATACAATTCTAAATTCTTCTCAAAGTTTGTTACATTCCTGTTGAGAGCATCTTCTTCTCCCTTTCGTTCTTTCTGTTACCACCATAATTTTTGCAATTCCTCCCACAAAAAGTAGGCCCAATCTGGCCTATGAGTCAACTTAGTTGGGCGAAAATGTTTTAGTTCTTTTTGGGCCTCTTTTTTTGAGCCTAGTCCAACCCAAAATACTATGCCATTGGGTCGGCAAAAATTGACACCTCTAGAAAAGTTCGCATTGAATGGGTTTGGAATCGGGTTTTCCCTGAAATTCAAAGTCCAGGCGGAAATGTGGTTGTCTATATTCATCGTTCATTGTCAATTTTCGATCGAACTTTTAAAATATTATCATTATACTTTCGGTATGGTTCGGTTGTTGCTTGGGGCGTTTCAATTTGGTTGTGGTGGAGTGGCAGAGACTCACATGGTACTTTCCTATTCGCTTTCTCTCACAAACTTGATAGATGTAGCGTTCTAGAAACTGAATTATGGGAAATTTACCATGGTATTTGCATAGCTTTTAGTAAAAGTCAACACAAGATCATTATTGAATCCGATTCAGCCAATGCTATTTTGCTCTTTACAAGCTCCAACATCCTGTTTGCGCCCTCATTTTGAGCTCATCCATGGAATAAAAGAAGCGATTTGGAACAAGGCGGATACAGTTTGGAATTATATACCAGCGGACATTTTAGCTAGACTGAGTCTATCTAAAATGACGATTTTGGCTAGTATTCAAGTACGATTTCTGACAATAAAACAAATTGAAGCTAGACTTTACTTACCTTCCGATCAAACTCTCAATTTGTCAATACCACTTTCATTTGATACTAGAGCATAGTCAAAGACCTTAAAAAAAGGAAAGAGGGGTATTTGATACTGTTTATCATTTTACAAACACATTGACAGAATTTTAAATGGCCTCAGAAGTGGGGAAAAGAGGGAGGTGCGAAAAGCTAATTACAATATGGTAATTAACGATGTGGCTTTACACCGGAGTCCTAGCTCAAACATTAAATTCCTTAGCAGAATTAGTCATCACATACTATAACCTTTCAATCTTTGTGTATGCAAATAATTAGATTTTCATATGTCATCCTAAATTTTCAACGGTCAAATTACAGACCCACATTCCAATTAATCAAAAAGAGGAAAGACGTTATTCTGCTTCTCAATTTAAGCTCCTAACATTTTACCTCACATTAAACCTTCAATAAAAGAGCATAAAAAAGTAGACGTCCTAGCCTCATTCAAATGTACAATTAATTATATTAATAAACATTGTAGCTAGAAACTAAGTTTATATAAAGACATGAATCTCAAGTAAATCTTAATCCATTTCCAAAACAACAAGTCAACCTAGCTAGCTTATTATACTCACATTCAAAATTAAGGTTGATTATTTTCAATGGCAACCTCGTCTTCAAGTTTTGTTTCTCTTGTGGTTGTTTTTGGTTTAGTTTTAGTACTAGGTGTATTTGTCCCTAGAAGTGAAGCTAGGCCAAGAGCATTCTTTGTATTTGGAGATTCTCTTGTTGACAATGGAAACAACAACTATTTGCTTACCACTGCTCGTGCCGATGCCCCTCCTTATGGAATTGACTATCCAACTCGTAGACCAACCGGCCGTTTCTCTAACGGCTTCAACATTCCTGACCTAGTCAGTTAAGTTTCATTTTCAATATAAGTACTTATGAAATTGTTTGAGGGAGTTTATGAAAATTTCTTATAATATGTCCATAAGTCGTTGTTTCAGGTCAGCGACTCGGTGCTGGACCCACATTACCATACTTGAGTCCAGATTTAACTGGAGAGAATCTCTTAGTAGGTGCCAATTTTGCTTCAGCTGGAATTGGAATCCTTAACGATACAGGAACACAGTTTGTAAGTAGTAGTTTAATCACTAAGCCACTTCAACTTTCATTACCTTAATGTACACTCAAACATTATGATTAATATATGGTAATAATGTAATTTTACAGGAAGATGTAATTAGAATGTTTAAACAACTAGATCACTTTCAAGAGTACCAACAACGTTTGACTACTCTAATAGGTGCTTCACAGACTAAGAGACTCGTAAATCAAGCACTTGTTTTCATCTCTTGTGGAGGAAATGATTTTGTAAATAACTACTACCTAACACCCTATTCTGCAAGGTCTCAACAATACCCACTACCACGTTATGTTAAATTCCTCATCACTGAGTATAGGAAGCTCTTGCAGGTATATTAAAACTATATGCAACATTACTATATGCGTAGCACTGATACTTTAGATTGAAGGCATATTTGGTGTCTAATATATGTCAGTGTGAGACATCGACACGATAGTGACACATGTGGTGGTTACATGTTAGTGTCTGTGTCTGTATTAGTGTTGTGTAGACATCTATTTCACTATTTCTATTGTGATGATGCATTGCAGAGGTTATATGATTTGGGAGCTAGGCGAGTTCTTGTCACAGGGACAGGACCTTTAGGTTGTGTCCCCGCGGAATTGGCAATGCATAGCGAAAATGGTCAATGCGCTTCTGAACTACAACGTGCTGCAACGTTGTACAACCCTCGACTAGAAAGAATGCTGGAACGACTCAATGACAAAATCGGCAGTGACGTATTCATCGCGGCAAATACAGCACAAATGCACAAAGACTTCATTATTAATCCCACCGCTTACGGTATTGTTGACACCCAAAATCTATTTTATAGAATGAAAAACATTCCTTGAGGTTGTTCTTATTAAGGAACAAATGCTGATGTTTTATGTTGTTGACTTGTGTAGGTTTTGTGACATCAAAAGTAGCATGTTGTGGTCAAGGACCCTATAATGGAATTGGATTGTGCACACAATTCTCAAACTTATGCCCAAACAGAGACTTATATGCATTTTGGGATCCATTTCATCCATCTGAAAAGGCAAACAGAATTATTGTGGAACAAATTATGTCTGGTTCTACAGTTTACATGAAGCCAATGAACCTCAGCACCATTATGTCCTTGGATGCTAGCAACATGAATTAGATTAATGACCTTATTGGTGATAACTCTTAATTGTTTGTTTGGAGTAAAGTGTGTAATTTAATTTCAGAGTGTTCAAAATAATTAGAGCACATAATTTAACTCTAGTTTTTAAATACAGAAATGTATCTCCCTGTTAACAATTATAGAGGATGAAAATGATATAATTTTTTAGTGTGGTATTATATCATTCATAGCATAGCATAGTATCCTATTCCTGCTTAATTTTTCTAATTTTAGCCTAATTTGTGGCATAGATAGAGTTTAGTAACAGGTACTGACCTGCTTTTCTTTATGTCATTCCATGTGGTAGCTGATGATTAGTGTTTATTTTAGAGTTTCTTCTGTTTCACTTTCATATGGGTTTTGAGTTTTCACGGATTATTGTTGTTACTCTTCTTAGATTGATCAGCATGAGAATTATGTTTTTCTCGCATGTAAGTGGATTGTTTTGGGGTGCCTGTGTTGTAAATCAAGTATACCCTGGTAGGTTCTAAATAGCGGTCGCGGTCACGGTCGTGTTAAAGCTTTCACGATTTCGGCCGTTGCGGCCGTTGCGTTACATGTTGCAGTTGTCGTGGTGTGGATTGATCACAGTAATGTATAAATTTTATTAAAATTATTTGTCGCGCAGAATTCGCCACTACCGGCATAGTTTTATCATGACGTTTTTAGCGTAACGGACCGTTTTTTAGAACATTTTTCATTGCTTTGTCACAGTAATAGGTTGGAAAATGGAAGATCTTCCTTTTCTCACGCTTCTTTCACTGCTTGATTAAAAACATGTAAATCTAATAGATTATCAAAATACCAAAAAATCGAAAATGGATTGTTCCTGCCCAGGATCGAACTGGGGACCTTTTGCGTGTAAAGCAAACGTGATAACCACTACACCACAGAAACTGTTGTGTTAATATTCAACTATATTAAAATCAAATGTTTTAACCATAGGTAGCTAGTTATGATATGGCTAAGGCTTAAGTCACATTATTCATAAGTCTCTGTACTCAGATTAAGTTATCCACCCTAACCCACTTATCTAAAATATAAACAATTTCCTCCTATCCCGTTAAACATGATCTAAAATCATCTTTGAAATATACTTGGAGTGCAAAGCTTATCTAAACAAATTTTAACTATATATAAAATTATCTCTCAACATAAGTACATGGACACTAAGCAGTATAAAGAGGAGAGGATTATCTCCATTGGACTTTTCATTTGACACTTTCAAGTATTAAATCTGAACCATTCAATCTTAAGTTTTTTCATTGCTGGTACATTCCAATCTTAAGTTGCACCATTCATTATAAAGTCATGAGAGAAAATTCATTTCCCAGTATAAGAATCGGATTACTTTTCTTCAATCTCAGATGGATCGCACAAGCACACATGATTCCGAGAACCTGGATGACACTATGGTTGGTATGACCGTATGAGTTCCTCCCTCATTGATTCTATTGGCATGAATTGTTCCCTAATTCGCTCAAAGCACTGGCACTGATAATAATTTAAGAAAGTAGAAACAATTGAAGTGTTGTGTTTAACACGACACATGCCAATGTCTTCGATCTAAAGTGTCGGCGGTACTAGTTTGCATCATTAGTTCTGGTGCAACTTTCCACACATGTTTCAATCTTAAGTTTTTCATTGCTGGTACATTTTTTTTTGTGTGATTGCATGGCAGAATCAGATACCCCCCTTCATTGTTATTTTGTTCCTTCTATTTTCTCTCATTCTTCTTGTTATGGAGGGAGAGAAAAAATAGAGGAGTTGAAAGAGCACAACAAGGAAGGACATTTATGGATCTCCATCTACGAAACACCGACACAGACACCCACACCAGACACGACATTGACACATACACATAGACATCAATAATAGTTTTGAAAAAATAGAGCACCATATGGTGCGGTGATGTTCCAATTTTGAACCTTGCTGGTCAAGATGTCATAGATGCATTCATTATTAGCATACCATCCTGGCACATCATTGGCAAATTCTTCACTGGCTATTACCTCAAGGATTTCAAGTTGCAACTGGGTTATCAAAAATTTGTTGCATTCTTATTTGATATCATGAACATCTTCAACTTGTGCTGTGTTTTCTGAAGATGAAAACAAAGGAAAGCAGGCTGTCTTTCCAGGTTGTCTCTACAAATATTACAAGCATAAGATATGCTAATTAAAAAACTTCATGTAGGTGCTCGATTAAAAACATGTAAATCTAATAGATTATCAAAATAGCAATGGGGACTAATATTCAACTATATATTTCGGTTACAAAAAATAAAAACTATATTGTTCCTGCCCAGGATCGAACTGGGGACCTTTTGCGTGTAAAGCAAACGTGATAACCACTACACCACAGAAACTCTTGTATTAAAGTTCAACTATATTAATACTAAATCTCTTTACTCAACAACAACAAGCAATAACTGTCTTTGAATTTTCTATTTGCGTTGACCGGTCGAATATAACGGTCTCAAAATGAAGAAATATATGGTTCTGTTTCCATTGAGAAAATGTCAACTAGTACAACAAATCAATGTTCATACCAAAGAATAGTCTCTCTGGTTTTATAGTTGGGAGGCTTACAAACTTAAAGTCTGGACAAATTAGAAACCAATTATTTTTGGTCTAGTGGAGAAAGCAATAAACAGTACTATTACTCTATACTCGTTTAAGATTATGACTTGAGGTTTTTTCAAACATAAAACAAAACATGCATCAAACTGATTCAAATTCAACAAGGATGGATCAAACTTATCCTAAGAATATTCTTCAGAAATAAAAATTATTTTATTTGACAAATAATTTGTAAAATTATTAGTATCTATTTATATTTTCAAGTTCAGTCATCTGTCCGTAAGACCCTAACACAACTAACAAAATCGATGTTGTTAGATTGGACATTTTTCGTAGTTACCTAAATTCAAACTCGAAATCTCCATTTTGCATGTGTTAGTTTAGGATGATGTTTGCCACCCCTCTTCAAACAAATGGAAAAAATAAAGTTCAAATTAATTAACCTTGCAAGTTGACTTATTAGGACCATTTCAGCCTGTATGTATTATACCCACAAAAATGATTGGCAACGTAACTTTGTCAACTTTGTCAGCAATGAGATTAAGAAAGGGTGAGAGGTGTGCCAAGTGCAGTCGTCTATATATACATACATACATACATAGATTCATATTATTGCAATCAAAGGTGTCTTCTCTTCTCTCCATTCTCCAAGAAGGCAAATTAGAAAGAGAGAAAATAAAAGAGGTTGAGGATGTCTTGTCGCAGGAGGGATGACATTGTCACAGATATGTATAGCCAATGTCATCCTCATGTGACAAGATGACCTACAATCACTTTCTTAATACATTTTATACAAGTCACTGTTTCAAGCCACTTATCAACCTTGATATGGTTAATGTATGTATAGTTGCGGTTTTATTCATCACAGTGGACTGCTAGCAGGTAAGATTCAAACTCCATTCTTTCAATCCAGGTATATATTAATTTTGCTAGTTGATTAATCTCATTTTTTTATAAGTGGTTAGCTTAGTTTCTTTTCTACCGCGTGCACTCTTTAAGGATCTGTGGTAGAAGAGAGAAAGAAAGAGCGAAAAAATATGACTTTCAAATGTTCGGTTTAGGAGATAAATATGATAGAGAGAAAGGGAAGTTATTAGTTTAGTATTTTTTTTTTACCATCCACACACATATATTTACCACCGATCTGATTTCAATAGATCACACTTCATTTTCTCCACACCAACACTTGATATTTTTAAGCATTATTATTAAACCAGGAGTTACACAGCCACTTCACTTACAAGGATAGCATTCACACAAACAAACAAAGGATTTGGAACCACACCAAGCAAGATTGTCTAGAAGCCTAAACACTTAAAAGGACTATGTTTGGACCAGCGGAGAGATTTCCGCATCCACCTAGAACTGCAGCCGAAATCCACGGTAAGAGAGAAGCTACCATTTGGACCTTCACATTGGCCACAAATATTTTGCGACGAAATCCCCACCATACATGAGTTTGCAGAACCAAACACTCTGTTTAATACACTTCAAGGCTCCCCCTATCTTCGAATTCAGGGTAAACAATTGGAAGAAAAAAAAGATAAATTAGATTTAAAGTATAATACTCATATAAAATAATAATACACTAAAAAGTTAGTTAATGAAAAAACTTTCATTATATATAAGTATAGATTATCATTTTCTTCCAGGGTGATACCCTCAGGTACCTACTTGATTTTAATGACACTATTTATAGAATCAAACCCAAGATCGTTTTGCTTGGAAGAAGTTGATCAGTTATATTTTGGTTGATCACATTCGTTTTCTTTGCAACCACTTTTTTGCTATTTTAATTTTTATAACCATTCATCATCTGTATCGATAATCTAATTTTATGTGTACGCTTCTATTTAATATTTGCTACTGAGTTGTTTGGTAATATGTATAGTAGATTTAGAGAAATGATATTTGGACAATGAAACATGGACAATGAGGGACAAATACGGTGGGTCCCACACGTTACAATGGTTAATGTTTCAAAAAAATTGGGTATCTATCTCGCCTGCAATGGTTAACCTCAAAAATACTCCAATGAATTGACAATGCAATAGGCTTCCACTTTTGGAGTACCTTTTGAGGTTAACTATCAGTTATGATAAATACCCAACTTTTTTGAAACATTAACCACGTAGTAAAATTCCAACGTTTACTTTTTGAGGTTAACCATTGCAGCAAAATAAATACCCAACTTTTTTAAAACATTAACCATTGTAACGTGTGGGACCCACCGTAGTTGTCCATCATTGTCCATGTTCCATTGTCCAAATAGCAGTACTGTAGATTTATAAAGTAAAACTAATAAAGAAATCAGATGCAAGATCGTTTTGCTTCGAAGAGGTTGAGTTATATTTTGGTTGACAATATTTGTTTTGTAGTTGCGTGCTGAGCATATTTGTTTTTCTTGCAACCGCTTTTTTGCTATTTTTATACAATTCATCATCAGTATTGGTAATCTAACTTTACGCGTACAGCTTCAATCATTCGTAATTAACATGTACAATAGAAACAAACATTCAAGTTTATCATAATATTCCCTTTTTTTTCTCTCCATCTTATTATCTTAAATTTGCATCATGCATGCATGCCTATACCTTCTAAATACCAAACTCACAATATTACACAAACAAATTCAACCCTAATTTCCAATTAATTCTTTGAATTGATTTTGGCAATGGAAATCTTCCGAAGGGCAAAAGTGGTACGTTTAAGGAGCCACCATGACAAATACTTATTAGCAGAAAATGATCAAGAAGGTGTTTGTCAAGAACGTATTGGATCATTCAAAAATGCTAAATGGAGCGTGGAGCTTGTTGATGATGCAAATTTAATAAGATTAAAGAGTTGTTATGGAAAATATTTAACAGCTTCTAATATGCCATTTTTATTAGGCGCTACGGGAAAGAAAGTGTTTCAAACACTTCCAACAAGGTTGAATTCATCTTTGGAATGGGAACCTATAAGAGAAGGTAATCATGTAAGATTAAAGACTCGTTATGGACAATATTTACGTGCTAATGGTGGGTTACCACCTTGGAGAAATTCCATTACACATGATATTCCACATAGGACAAAAACAACTAATTGGGTTTTATGGGATGTTGATCTTGTTGAACTTCGACCACAACCACCACCTCCTTCTGAGGAAATACAAGAACATGGTGTGCCTACTCCAACATTATTGAATGTTTGTACCAATGATTCTGCCTCGTTGGATCGTCCTCGTCCTCGTTCACCTTCACCTTCACCTCCTCATTCTCCTACTCTTTCGGATAATTATGAAATTGATCTTATGTCACCCATACCACATAAGGTTTGTTCAATGCATAAGAATTTAATTTCATTAATGTCTCATTCATATGATAATTCATGGGCTTAAACATCTTTTTAAAAGCCATGTAATATGTCATAGGCTCAACTTTTGTTCTAATAGCTAATTTCACCCGACAAAGTGCTACTGCTACATAAAAGTTAATTGAATCTTGTTGTCAAATTATTTGGCAGCTTTTACATAGGTTTTGTGTGGCGATATGGTTAAAGTGATCTAACGTTTCAAGTGGTTAGTGGTGGTCAAATGTTTGAAAATGACTTTAAACTCTAATGGCACTTCGGCTCCCCATATGTATAAGCTTATGATCCTCCACGTTTGCACGGTCATCAATAATGACTTGGTTAGTGCCCGTTTGACAAAAAGTTGACCTTGTCGTAGTTTAGCAATTATATTGATCAAGTCACTATCGAGGACCATGTAGATGTGGAGGAAGATGATCTTCTAGTTACGTGGGCACCTGCAATGAGCGTTGGAGTTTGGAGCAATTTTCAAATGTTTGAATATCATAAATCACTCAAGTGTTGGAATACCCTAGCCATTGTCGTTCAACCTATACTAAAGTATACTATTTTTCAGAAATGAGTAGAAAATTTTAAATTAGTACTTATTTTTATATCCACACACAACATACAATATCTGCCATGTTTGTGTACATAAAAATGCTCTGATTTCTTTCTGAACAAGTATTTGATTCAATTTTCTTAGTATAAAAAATGTGTTAACAAAGTTTTACTACTCTAATCATACATTTGTGACTCAAATCATTAGATACTTAAGGAAGCATATGGATTAAATTAAATTAAATTGCCCTGTTTTTCTTAAACTACACCCTTCTCAAATGCAGCACAAAGATTCAGAAGAGAGCGGGTCCCCGATGAAAAAAGGGAGGATGATATTTTATAACATAGGGGATGAAAATGGAGATGTTCCTAATGGAAGTGAAGAAAAATCCTTTACATTCAAAGGAAGTAGTGTGATTGAGTTAAAAGAGAAGTTAAAGGACGAGATAGATCATGATGGTAATTTTCTTGTGTGTTGCCGCAACCCATTGACTGCTAAACTCTATCCACTTCGTTTACAATTACCTCCTAATAATACTGATATGCACATTATTGTCATTCCTTCTTCATCACAAGGTGAGCATGCACTTCCTAGCTTCAATCCCTTTCAAATTTGTTATTATTTTTGATAATTATAATCTATGAAGCACAAATACAGTAATAAACACAAACTCGAACAAATACACTAATAATAATCTGAGAAAATAGATGTAATTGAAGTGCGTATATTGTATTGGTGTTGGTGCATAGCTTGGAAGAGCTAGTTTGTAGACTATTTTAATTTTAATTTAAAGCTTGCATAATTATTGTCCTTCACGTGTTTCTTAATTAGTTATACCAATTTATGGTTTTCAGCATAAATAAACAGAAGAGGAAGATGGTCGTCACAAGTTCATTACTAGAAATGCATCATGATAAACAACTATTTTGGAAAGGGGTTTGGCTCTGACAAGATGATTACTGCAACCTTACTAGTATTTTTACTCACACAAGAAAAAGAACAAAAAAGAATAAGGAAAAACTCTGAAAGTGGAAATGAAAAACAATAGCAGTGATGTAGATCTCCAATTCGTCAAAAAAATTGTAAACACCCAAACAAGAAGTTTAAAGGATTTCTTTTCAATCAATGTACTTGAAGTATTTTCAACCAGGAAAATGCTAAATGTTATTAAAAATGTTTGTTACAAAAAGAATAATACTATGTGACATTATGTAACACTTAGAAATGTTACTAGAAATGTTTGTAACAAAGAGAAGAGAACCGACACTCTCAAATTCTTTAACATCTTGGGTTTAGTATTTTGATCTCAAACGTAGAGCTTGAAGAGAAATCCACTTCAGGTGATGAGCTTGAACGATCCTCCTCCACGTTAATTTTCTTCCTACCCATACCTGACCTAACCATAAGATGTTCAACGTAAGGTACGATATTATAAACTTTAATTTAGTCCACCACCATATCACTTCACGAGGAGTAACATGTCTTTAGAATTTCCTTTCCAAGGTGGTATGGAAAATATCCAATCGACTTTTGGGGTATCAAAACCCCATCCCTCTTAACGTTCCTTTTAGTTAGTAGCAAGTGGAGTATGTGAGCACACCTCCGGCCTATTAATAGAACGAGAAGAGAGACGATAAGTAGTCCAACCGGTTATAACAATTATGTTTCACGATGATACACCTCAATAAGTACAATCAATTACCCCCATAATCATTTCGAAAAACGGATGCGTCTTTTCAAATCTTTTCCAGTCGACGAAGGGCACATGATGGTTGACGTGTGCGTGTCTTTCAACACAAAACCTGAAGGAGAGCCGAAATATGGTCATACACAAATTATGACGTAAGATTGATTGATGTAATTTCTACGTGAGCCAATGTCTAATGGTCGTTGAGCTAGAGTGCACATAACATCATAAACTTAACTTGAAGTCATCACTCATAAATTACATTGGCTTAAGGGAAACTTTTTAGGGTTGGGGCGAGACCATACTTTGGATTGGGCCTTGAATCGAAAAACATTTTACACTTGGACGAAGTTCACCTCCATGCACACGACAAGATTGGATCTAACTACGATCTCCATCTCGTGCTAGATCCAATATATAGTCTCTACTACACACCATGTGTTAGCGTAACCGTTTCACACCTTCCCAAGCTTCATGCGCCTAATCACGTGCCATCGCACGTGACCACATAGTCATTCCTTACTCATCGAAAAAGGAATTCACTCCCCATGGGGTATGTATGCTTTCATTACCCACCTCTCAACTTGATCCAATACTGACTTTTATAAATTTTTGCAAGTACGAACTCCACATCGTGTGCCACCACTCCTCTACAAATTTCACTTCGGACATTGATTAATTCCACCTTGAATTAGTTAGGGTTTTAATGAGGTTTGTGAGTTAGTCTAGGCACCACAGTTGGAGGCTTGGATGTGTGTAATGTGGCTTAATATGTTAATTGGAGATTAACAAATAGATTTATATTTATTGAGATTCAATTGATTTTTTTTTATTTACCAGCGTACTACTATCATTTAATTATCAACATATTAATATTATATTTTTACAAAAAAACATTGTCATTTTATACGAAAAGAATAAAAACGTTCTAATTTTTGTGTTTATAATTTTTTAACCAATCTAATTGAGACAGACACTCACATGGCCTTAATTAATTCTAGTGTAACATTACAGTACTGTTTTAGTAATATATTCAGAGGAAATAATTTATATATTAAAAATGGTAATATATCAAGAGAGACAAAGTTGATTAAGTATCGCACTGCAAGTATTAAATTAATAAATCTTCAAGATTCTGCGAATAATAATATAGATACAGTTAACTGACAAAAGAATACACTCATATTTTTCAAAAGAATACACTCATATTTTTTAATTTATAATTTATAAGAACCTAGTTAGTAGAATGTTATGTGATTTGTTTATCAGAATCTAAATAAAATAATACGTACATGATTATGATTACGCTTAAAAACAGATTAAGTGAATCTAAGATGACCAAGAAAAACAAAAAAAAGCTGTCAAAAAAAAAAAACAAAATAGCACTAACTCAGTCAATGGTCTTTCCATGTGGGGACCTCAAAGTCAGGGAACATTAATTAGGTATCTTCTGCGCACAATTGTAAAGACAAATTTCTCGAGTCCGATAGAACCATAATAAGTTACAAAACCCTTAAAAGATTTAGCATTACTACATATTCAAAATTGGATTTGAATTCAAAACATTAATTAAGCCGGAATAAATTTCTAACATCTCATCCGAGTGATCTATTCGGTTGTAATATTAGTTGGCCAAACATATCACATCCATTCAACCAATTATTTCTTAAATAGTTAATCTTTTTGGCTCAATGGTCACCCAAAAAGACCTTCACCTCATAATATATTATCAATGTGTCCACATTATGATAGTGACACAGAAAGCAGCAACGCATATCCAAATTCACTTTGTTAGCCTTTTCCTACCTCTCTTCTTCAAGTAAAGGTTTATCACCTTACTTTTCATCGTATATTCCAGAATCCCCCTAAAATTTTATGTCAAGAAGAGACGTATGTATCAAAAATCAAATATACCAAATATGTTATCAAATCCTAGTGTGTAGTGACTATAATAAAATAATTTATTCAGAAGTAATGCACAAATATTTTTTATATTATCCCATCCCAAAGTCTCGAGTACAAATTTTGGCAGATAAAAACTCTGTTGGCAGAAGGAAACTACACAAGTTGACAAAACCAAGTATACACCGGCCTGCCAGATTCCCCAATGACGCCAAGGTAGATTGTTTATCGTTAAAATCGATGGATATTGAACACGAATGACATGGTAACTAAAAAACAGAAGTGTTAACAACACTCTCTTTTAAACACTCTCTCAAACACTCACTCTATGTGTGGTTAAAATTCATGTGGTCGCACCAAATTAATGGGTCCCAATTCCAAAATTGTGAAACCCACATGAATTTTAACCATCATAAAGTGAGTGTTGGAAAAGATTCAAAAGAGATATTCTTTAAGATTTTTCACTAAAAAAAATATTATCTTTGGTTTCAAAATTTAATCTAATATCAATTTTTTAATTAATTTTAAGGAATTTTTAGAGATTTTGCCAGCTACTCGTTTCTCTATCTTCTCTCTGCGTGAGATCCTCATGAATTCGTGAACTGTGTGCGACTCATTTTTCCACTCTCTCCACTATAAATATAAAATCCGAGTCGGCGCCTATATTTTCTGCCATTTTCCGTTTCTCGTTGCATTCGCAAGGTTTTTCAATTCTGCATTTCTCACTCGCTTGCGCGTGTAGTTGCGTTACAATCGTGAGTTCTTACCGTGTTCGCGAAAAGGCGTTAACTACTGCGAGTTTCTTCTCAGAAATTTTTCGTGTTGAAGATGGTGGATGACGGAGATGTTGCGGCGAAGAAGATAACGATTGGAGTCTGCGTGATGGAAAAGAAGGTGAAATGTGGCTTCGAGGTTCTCTCTATCCTTTTGTTTTTTGTCTTCCTTTCACTCTGGATCCAGTATTACTCCTTTGTTCTTTCTGGTTTTTTTATTATCTTGAAACAGAGACTCGCTCGCAAGTCGCGACGAGTTGTTACTTGTTATGAATGTTTTTGATTTCGTGTCAGTGTTTTATATTGCAGGTTTCTTCCGCGCCTATGGAGCAGATTCTTCAGCGGCTACAAGCATTTGGTGAATTTGAGGTTTGTGAATGTTCACCATTGATTTGGAATTGACTTGTTCGTAGTTTGGTTGTGTAGTAGCAGAGATGGTCGTCGTGGTTGTGCTTTTTTGCATATTCTTAACTAAACTTCGTATTGTATGCAGGTCATACATTTCAGGGACAAGGTGATACTTGAAGAACCAATAGAAAGGTATAATTGTTACCGTTAGTGAATTTGAATTTGTATAATTGGGAGACACTGGAAAGGAAAGAAAAGAAATGACAATGGAAAGTCTGTGGACTGTGGAGCTTACCAGTATATGTAATTTTTTATTTCATTTTCATTGGTGGTGGGTAAATTTGGAAGTTCTTATAATTTCACTGAATACTCGACTTTTATTTTTGTTGTATGTCCACTTTTGGAGAGAATAAAGATTAAGAAAAGTATGCATGCCCAGGGAACACTTTATTCCCTTACCATGCTTTCCTTCTTCTCTCATAATGCATCCAAACAAGGGTCAAAGTCTTGTTTTATTTTATTTTCCAATATGTTGCTCGATCATATTTGCATTTAACATATGTAAGTTACAGCTGAAATATTTGTTGCTGTCAACTTTTTCGGTGTTTAGAGTCACTTTTGCATTTCCAAATTCAAATATCTTTTGTTTCAGCTGGCCAATATGCGATTGTTTGATTGCTTTCCATTCCTCCGGATATCCCCTCGAAAAGGCTGAGGCATATGCTGCTTTGAGGAAGTGAGTGTATTTAATTGCCAACTATAGTTTATTTGCATGTCGTATAAATTTTATTTTATAAATAATCAGAACCTTACATGCAGTCCATTTTCATCAAAATGTTGGATTATGCAACTATACAATGTTCTAGGATTACTATTGGGCCATGGTCAGTTACATTAGGATGGGAAAATGCTAACAAATATTGAGAATACTTGTTTGCTAGCTTCTTGATAATCAACTTAAGAAACATCTATAACGAATTTTGTGCTAAGATTATTTGGCATCCGATAGGGATAATTCCTTTAATGGTTTAGGCAAAGAGGCTATTATTTGATGGCAGTATGATGATTATACCGTTTCCTGCTGTATTTGATTGAAGAGAATATCCCTATTTTTTATGATGTCTCTTTGGACTCATTTGTCATGAAATATGTAAAATGTTGTATTGGAAGGTTGTGTGTTTAAATCAGGTCACACTAGGCTTTGTTTATAATAATAGGATTGCAAAGAATACTTTTCTGCACAGTTCAACTCCTTCATGGCATTATCCATCAGTCTAGTTGTCCGCACACACCGCAACCGAATGGTGTTGCTGAACGAAAAAAACATCGTCACCTAGTTGATGCAAAACTGCGTACCTTATTGATCAATGCTCATGCACGTTAAAATTTTGGGGTGATGCTATTCTCACTCCCTTTTATTTGATAAATCGCATGCCATCCTTGGTACTGGGTAGTGAGATTCCTCACCTTCTCTTATTTCCTAAGAAGCCTTTGTATGCTGTTCCTCCTTGAGTATTCGGTTCCACTTGTTTTGTTCATGACTTTTCAGCTGGTCGTGATAAGTTGTCTGCTTGAGCTATTAAGTGTGTCTTTATTGGGTATTCCAGAGTCCAAAAGGGGTATTGTTGTTATTCTCCATCTACACATCGTTTTTACGTTGCTGCAGATGTTACCTTCTTCGAGGATAAACCCTTCTTTGCATCACGGGCTACATCCGAGCCAACAATAGAGGTTACTCCTCTCAAGTACTACATGTTCCTCTCTTTGAAACAACAATCTCTCTATTCACAGCTCTCCACAGACTACCCATGAGTCCTGTCATTATGGTATTAGGTATGAGCGTAGACATCGTGAAGCTTTTGAGACCACTCCTACTGATTCTGGTGATTCAACTCCTATTGATTCAGCTCATGCTCCAAGCCCTCCTCCTGTTGTGGTCTCACCTGATCCCTTAATTGGCCTACCTATTGCTCTCTGTTAAGGTGCACGGTCTACTTCTAATCCTTATCCTATTTTTAACTTTTTGAATTATCATCGGTTGTCTCCTACCCATAATGCCTTTGCTTCTGCTATATTCTCTATCACTATTCCCAAGACTATCTAGGATGCATTATCTCATCCAAGATGGAGACAGACAATGATTGATGAGATGCCTGCTTTGGAGTCTAGTAAAACATGGAAACTTGTCCCACTTCCTATTGGTAAGTCTAAAGTAGGTTGTCTATAGGTCTTTGTTATTAAAGTGGGTCCCGATGGTAAGGTAGATCATTTGATAGCTCGATTGGTAGCAAAAGGATATACTCAGATTTATGGTCTGGATTATAGTGATACATTTTCTCCAGTTGCAAAAATGGCATATGTTCGCCTCACCTCTTCTTGTCTATGACAGTTATGAGACATTGGCCTTTGTATCAGCTTGATATTAAAAATGTCTTTTTGCACGGAGTGGAAGTCTATATGGGGAAACCTCTCGGGTTTGTTGCTAAGGGGGAGTCTGGCCTTGTTTGTAGGTTACAAACATCCTTGTATGGTCTGAAGCAATCATCTCAAGCTTGGTTTGGAAAATTTAGCCAAGTTATTCGGCAGTTTGGCATGACTTGTAGGTTACAAAGATCCTTATTTTCATTTACCATAGTGGAGGACATAGACCTATGATGTCGATTGAAAACCTGTTGATATTTCATTTTTCCTTGTGGACAATGGTGATATTTACTTAAATATGAACCTGCACAGGAATGGTTCCTTTGAATAATCTGTTTTCCTTTTCTATGTTCCTTTGTTATATTTTTAATTGATTTTTCCTATCATTTGTTGGATGTGAATGAATGACTATTGATCCAAAACCTGTTCATTATAATCCAGACCTTTTTTAGTAAATGAACTGGAGCCGCAGCACCTTCTTCATGATCGAAGAAAAGTCTACGAGGTTGGAGAGATCAAATTCTTTCGTTCTTATAGTTAGATACTGCTGTTTTTCATTATATGAGATATCACTGTGTGTGCATTTAGTTATATTTGATTTCCATTTAAGAAATAAATTTAGTGAAAATATGCTATCTTGTTATAAGTTGATAATAACTCTGGTTTTTGCTCGACACAAAAATCAGAAAAGAAAAATATTAGCATCACTTGGCTATGTACTTGATTGAATTTTTATCCTGCACCCTTATAGTAGGATAGGATTTGTTCTTTTCTACATTTTTTTATTACAACATATTTTAAAAATAAATAAATAAAAAGATGATGCATTTGAATAGGTGTTATTGATAGAAAGCCAGTCTTGGGTATCTATGTAATAGCTTAAGCATTTGGGAGCACTTGACTTTAACATGGTATGGTGGCTCTGTGCATTTTACATTTTGAAGGGTTGGTATTGACAATACACAAGAATTATTCTGTTGGTATTGACAATAAACAACACTTATTCTTAACTTTCTCTAAGAGGGCTTGACTAGCCATTGTTTATCAGAAGTCTGACGGTGATTTATCATGTAAAGCCAAGTTAGGTTGGATTTTAATAGTGTGCTGACATTTTTTTTCCTGGGGGTGCATTCATTTCAACATATTGAATATACTTGTATGTTTGGTTGGTGATGTATTACAGCCAAAATGGTTTATGCTATTTCTTTTCTGATGCACAATGGTTTTAATAATGTTTCAATTTTTGTGTTCAAGCGTCTTGAAATGTTTGGAATCCATGTTCCAAGATACACCCTTGTAAATAGGGAAGTACCATACCAACAGCTGGATTACTTCATTGAGGAAGAAGATTTTGTTGAGGTTCATGGTATGCGTTTTTGGAAGCCATTTGTGGAGAAGCCTATTGATGGTGAGTTTTTTTTACTCATTTAAGATTGAAACTATTTTACCTCATCCCTTTGATTTGGTTTATGCAGTGAAGAATTTTGTGGGTATTCTGAAGTTAAGTTGTCTAACGGATTAACACACTTTGCCCTGTGTACCATATATCAATGATGAAAGTTTTACTTGCAAATATCATGCATATGTCATTGCATTGTAAGCAGAATACTATCTTAATTGTGTAATTGCTATGATCTGCTACTACTAAGTATTGAAAGTTTTCCCCTTTTTTCGTTCAATTGATATATATATATATATATATATATAGCCAGTTTTAAATATATTTTATTGAAGGTGGTATAACCCTTATTTTGTTTTGTGAAGGTGATAATCATAGTATAATGATATACTATCCCAGCTCAGCTGGTGGAGGTATGAAGGAACTATTTAGGAAGGTGAGCTTTAAGTTGACATGACACTCCTTAATTGGCCTGGTATAACCATGGTGCTGCTAACATTTAATGTTGGTAAAGGAAACCCCTTTTCCAAGAAACTTGGTTAAAAGTTTTTGACTTGGCTGTTTAGTGTTTTAGCTATGTAACTGCCTGCCTAAATAATAAATGAATAATAAGTCCCAAAAAAATTAAAAAAAAATAAGGGGTAGTTTTGGTGTTCTGGTGATTATATTGTACTAAATCTGAAAAGCAAGCTTGCATGCTTTGATATAAACCGAGTCCTTTTCTCTGTCTTCTCTGAACATCTGGAGTGATGTTTGGTACGTGCAGAAATAGTTATTCCATTCTATAGACTATACTTATTCCATGGAAAGACGATTCCTTGTTACACTCGCAACCAATAACAATTTATGGTATGGATGACATATAAGGTGATTATTAGTTGACTTACTTCTTTCTAATGACATGGTAACTTATGTTTGGTGCATAGTGTTTATACACCGGCGGTGAGTATAAATTAAATCCTTTAGATAAACCCCAATTCTATATTCTTTGTCTCAAACTACAATGCTAACTAACTGTGGAATGGGAATGATGATTGCATTCCAGGAAATCATCATTCTGTGTAAAAAAGTGACATTAAGTTTCTGGGATAGTTAATGTTATTCTTTTCGTTTCTGATGCTTGTGAGTTATGACTGAATATTTAAGTAACATGGTCTATTTTGGGTACTGTATGATCTCAGGTTGGCAACAGGTCTAGTGAGTTCCATCCAGAGGTGAGAAGAGTGAGACGTGAAGGCTCCTATATTTATGAAGAGTTCATGCCAACTGGAGGGACAGATGTTAAGGTTTGGCAGTTTGAGCTTTACGTTGCTTTGTATGTGTGTGATGATATAGTTTGGTGGATTTTCAGACCTTTCCGGCATGTGTCATGTTTTTCCAAAAAATTTCACAACATAAATTGTTTTAAGAAATTTTCAACAAATGATTGTAGGTGTATACAGTAGGCCCTGAATACGCTCATGCTGAGGCTAGGAAGTCTCCTGTGGTTGATGGTGTTGTTATGAGAAATCCCGATGGGAAGGAAGTAAGTAGTTTGCTGTACATTATAGTCTTTTGTCCCATATATTGGTTCAGTTCTTATGATCTGTGTTTTGTCGTCGATTGACTTAATGGAGTAATTCTGTGTTGCTTGTACATCTGATCCAGAATTTGCACGTGGAGTTTAGGCTAGATGGAGGATATCTAATAGTTAGAGATGAGAGGAGATTAAGGGAAACTATAGGCCAAATCCCTTTAAGGGTGATTTATACTTAACTGATTTGTCATTAGACATGATTCATAATTGGACGCTACTATATCATTTTATTCGTGTAGCTGACCCACCTAGTATGAAAATCTTTTGATTGTTGTTGGTATTCAACCTTTAAGCTTCCGTCTAAATACAGACCCGTCTTTCCTATTTTCAGTTGCCATTTATCAGACATGTAGGCTTGGGATTCCTTTCAAGTAGCTCCTAGCATAGAGTGGGTTTTCTTGGATTATTGTGTACTCTTTTAATCTTTCTTCTTGGATGTTTCTCATGGTACCGCAACCTTATGTCAGATATTTAGCAGCCTATAATCATGTGAACATTTAATTGTTTGTCTGTAGGGTTTTTAGTAAATCTTTCTCTAATCATGTGAACATTTAATGGGTGGTTACCTTAGTTATACGTTTTGTGCGAGCTAGGGAATTAATGAACATACACCTTTCAAAAGCAGGCTGGAATTATTGATTTATTGTTAAACAATAATTTGAATTTCTTGATGAAGAATGTGTTTAATTTCATTTGGCAGATTAGGTATCCAGTTTTACTAACTCCTGCCGAGAAGCAAATGGCAAGAGAGGTTTGCATATGCGTTCAGGCAATCGGTATGTTGTGTGAATATCTCAATGTGATAATTGTATGCTATTAAAAGATGTTTTTTTTTTTTTTGTGTGTGATTGTTTTCTGAAACATTCACTGTAGCAGGTTGTCTGGTCCTGGTTTCTGCAGTTCAGTTAGGCTAATTTGTGTTTTCATTTGGAGTCTGGACTGATTAGTAGTCTGAGAGTTCCTAGACGTTTAAGTATAGATTTCTTTTTTTCTCAGAAGTTAAGTTGAATTGTGCCATGGTCGTATTTCTGTTTCTGATGCGACCTATATCTCTATTTTTAATAATAATTGCATTAATTCTTATTTTGTAGCTTATTTTACTTCTGGTTGATGTTTGATCAGTAGCTTAATAATATGCATTATATCTATTTGCTGACAATTGAACATCTCTGCAAGTTATGTTCATTAAATATTTCATAATATTCATAAAATTTTCCTTTTGTAGTTGCTGTCTTTCTAATTTTAACTACTGTGGCCCCCAATTTTATCCCAACAAACTAGTGCGTTTTAAATGTGAGGGACACTCCTATGTTTGTTTCTCGCAGGTTTGTGGGTTTGATCTCTTGAGATGTGAGGGACGCTCCTATGTTTGTGATGTGAATGGATGGAGCTTCGTGAAAAACTCACACAAGTAACATTCTATAATTATATTTTTTTGCACTATTTGTTTTAAAATCAAAAGCATGATTCAAAATACATGAATAGTTTAGCTACTATTGGGGGAAAACCAAACTCTCACATTGACTAGAGGTAAGGCTCACAAGATTTATAAACAAGTCGTATTCCTCACTTTATAAGTCAGTTCTGTAAGGATGAGTTAGGCCCAAAATCCTAATATGGTATCATAGTCTATTTTAGATCATTGTTAGGCCACCCACCACATTATACACATATCAACCCGATAGTGTTATGGCATACTATTTGATAAATGAAATATGTTCTCATAAATAGTGTGACACGTGAGGTTGACGAGGCAGTGGAGTGTTGTGGTGCATGAGAGATAGTCGAGGAGCGGCTCCTAGCAGGCTTCCAGCAAAAGGACTCACGAGGGAACTAAACATACACAAGAATGAGAGGGATCTAAAGACATTATGACTGCATAGTGGAGGATGACTTAAAGGAATAGATTAGCACCACCGGTTTTCAAGGGTGTAGAACATAAGAACTCTATAGTTATGTGTTCTTGACATGGATCATTTGAGGATGGGTGACCTCTTGGATAGAGCGTGTGACTTAGGATAAAACACGCTAAAAACTCATATTGGTTTGTGGTGATGCACTGTTGTTCCAAGTAGTCCTGAGACTTCTCAAATTATATCAAGGGGAGATCTCTCCTGTATGGCAGGGTTTTGGGACGAACTGAGGCCAGTTGGCAGGCATGTGACTCTTAAGGTGAAAATACCCGTGTTGGTTTGTGAGTCACTTGTTAATCCTACAAGCAGTCACAGGATGTAACAAATAGTTACTTACTTCCATGAAAACCAACGTAACAAATAGTTAGTTGTAACTTGTAACTTACTTCCACGAAAGCCAACTTGCATTGGATGTTGAATTTTGTGAAACATATGCCTCATCACATCACTTATTCCTATTTGCCAAAAGTAATATTTCTTGCAATTTCACTTGTGGCCTAAAGTACATATGTCTATTTTTGGACGAAGTACATTGCAATTTGCAAAGATTTTCTCCTATCCCGGTTTCGGGAATCAGATTGGTATATTACTAAAATGTAGGTTGCCTGATCATTTTGTGTTTGATATTTTTATGAATAATGGTTCTATAATTGATTAAAAGAATACCGATGAATTGTAAATTGATTTTCCCAACATATATCACATAACAGACAAAGTGAAGCAAGTAAAGAAAGATGAAATGATTGAAATGCACTTTGTGAAGCATCATTGAAATTTTGTGAAGTTACACTGAAGAAAAGTAAATGCGAAGAGGCACCTAGATGACTAGGATATCTTTGAGTGGCCTCTTTATCTCGCATGTACTCTGTTTATAAATCTCGCAGATCTTATTGTTTTGAAATAGTTAGTTACATAAACAAAGTAGATATTCTCTCTAGCCTACATATTTTCTCCAAATTTTTGCGGCCTTATTTTGTGAAGTATTTGTTATATTATATGCTGAAGAAAATTACAATAATAAAGCAAAATCGCAAAGCCAATCTGGGTTGTGGTAAAAAATAGAGATTTGAGACTCTTCATACATTATCCATTTTATCATATAACAATAACAACCAAAGCATTTTACCACACATATTAAACGATGCCAGAATGTCTTATGATAAATCCCATGTAAACAAAAAACATTTGAATCCAAATCTAATTATTGGACTACCCTCATTTTAATCTACCCATCTTGTTGGTGCTTTTATGGGTCTTTGTCCACGCATGCCTACCATGCAAGGAGGAAAATACTCTATCTTCGATTCCAAAGTAGGTGCTATCCCAGTTTTCTCATAAATGACTTTTTTCCTATCCTATCTTGTCTTGTGTGTGTACCCATCTATTATGACATTCTCATATATGTTATGTTAAGCTTAGTTTCTTGTTGACCTTTTGCTGTGCAACATTTAGTCCCATGTAGCATTATAGTTCCTATAGTTGTAAAGATTTTCCCCAACTGAGTGGTACCTTTCTATCACAAATTACACTTGAAGCATTCCTTCATCTTATCTACCTTGATTGAATCTCATAATCCCCTCCCTGATGGACATACGATACTTAAACCATGGGACTTGTGGGTTTATACATGTTATACAGCTGAAAGTAAACTAAGGAAAAAATCATTTATGAAGACTTTTCTAGTTGTTTGACAATTTTTTTATATTCTATATTATATTATCATGCATTACTTGCTTCTGTTTGCTCTAATGGTTTTGGTGAATAGCTCATCCCTTTTAGCTCGCTGCTTCTGAAGGTATTATGATGATGCTGCCTGTGTGCTTCGGAAGATGTTCTTAGATGCAAAGGCACCTCATCTTTCTTCAGCAATTCCACCAACTTTACCATGGAAAGTAAATGAACCAGTCCAACCTTCTGAGGGACTTACTCGTCAGGGTAGTGGTATTATTGGAACTTTTGGACAATCTGAGGAACTACGTTGTGTAATTGCTGTCATTCGTCAGTATGTTCGATTCTCTTTTTTATCTTAGATTTGATTAGCGTCATGTTTCTTTCCTATTAATTCTTCTGTCTTGGCAGTGGGGATAGAACTCCTAAACAGAAGGTGAAGCTAAAAGTTACTGAGGAAAAGCTGCTGAACCTAATGTTGAAATACAATGGAGGCCGGCCTAGAGCAGAGGTAATATTATTTTCTAGTGCTTTTGCAAACTTTACCAAATTCTGTTTGAGCTACTAAATATTTTCCCTTTTGCATGATCTAATGATTTTTCTTTCCAGACAAAACTTAAAAGTGCTGTTCAACTGCAAGATTTGTTAGATGCCACACGCATGCTGGTTCCTCGTACCAGGTAATCGACTCTGCATAAGTGTCAACATAGATTTTAAATCAAGATGACATTCAATTCACTTTCAATTTCACACCAAAGATTAATCCAATTTCAGAAGATTGTGACGGTCTGAGCCTGTCACAGTGAACTTTCCTCCAAATATTTTCCTTTATCTAATGTGGGGATGTCTCGTGCAGTTTCCTAATTTCACAATTTCTCTTGATTACTATTTACACACTTTGAACAAATGTAAATGCGTAGGAGAAAAGAAAATCAGATATTACATTATCCCCATGAAAAAACAAAAATTTATCAAAGGAGAGGAGAGGTACAATTATGGTCAAAAATAAATGTTTTCTCATAAAGCGAGATGGAAAAAAATGAAAATGAAAGGAACCTCCAAATTAGAGCTGAATTTCATTGCATTAGTTTATCTTGGAATTTGGGTTGAGCCCAACTCAACCCTTCAAAATTGGTATTTAAGGTGAGGATGTCTCCCACCTACAAATATTTTTAGGCCATATGACGTTGGGACTCTCAACACCCCTGTGTCTTAGGACTAGACAATTGGAGTGTGAAGACCCGAGTGACCCAAAGAATCTTGAGTAGACTTTAATGTCAACTTAGAACTTGAGTTAGGTCTAAAGTCAACCCTACAAAACTGGCTTGTAAGGTGAGAGGTGTCTCTTCCGTATAAACATTTTTTTCGGGCCGTATGACATCCGTTGTAGGATTCTCAACAACTCACAAAAATTACTTTGACTGATCTGAAATGGATAGCACATTACATTTCTGTTTGCAAGGAATTTTTGTGGGCTTTTTATGTTTACATATTCATTATTTATGTGAGGTGATAGTTTTGAGTTAATTGTAGCTATATATATTATTTAGACCAGATCGAGAAAGTGATAGTGAGGCTGAAGGAGAGCATGGTGAAAAGCTCCGTCAAGTTAAAGCCGTTCTTGAAGAGGTTTTTGATTCTCGATTCTTGACTTTGTTTTTAATATGATACTCATGAGTTTATATCAAGTTAAAGCCATTCTTGAAGAGGTTTTTAATTCTCGAGTCTTGACTTTGTTCTAATATATGATAGTCGTGAGTTTATATAATACAAGCACTAAGAACCTGATCGTAATTGAATTTTGAAAATTATGTTTCTTTGGAGAAGAAAATTAGTTTTTCATCTTACTTCTCTGCATTGACTTCTGCCTTCCCTTGACGGGGTTTTCTTTTTGGGGGCTATTTATTAAACTCTTAATTCTATACGAACAGTCAAATCCAGCTCTGTTTACCAGAAAAAGGTGGCCATCAAAAAGGACTTAGAGTTACGTGACTTCCTTGAATACTTGGTTTTTGATAGAACACAGTCGCATTGTTTGTTCGATGTAGTGATCCCACTTTGCGAGCAACGGGCTTCTGTTGATTTTTGTGCATTTATCTAGATAGAGTAACAGTTACTGCGGTGCACATAAACATAATACAGGAAATTAATTGTCTGTTAGGTTTGACATGTTGGGCAGATTGCTTCCAGATGAGGGAGATGATACTCCTGCTTGTACTTTTAAATCCTGAATAGTTCTATTGCAGCCTTTATTTTTTGTTTTTTCCTTGTAAACTTTAAGAAGTTTTTGAGATGTTTCATAGTTGTTTTACCTCTGAATATCAGGGAGGGCATTTCTCTGGCATATATAGAAAAGTTCAACTAAAGCCACTTAAGTGGATCAAAGTCGCCAAAAGCAATGGTGAAGGTGAAGAAGAACGGCCTGTTGAAGCTTTGATGGTTCTTAAATATGGTGGCGTTCTTACACATGCTGGCAGAAAGCAGGTTTAAATTACAAACATTAAAAAATTATTCTACTCAGCTTGAGTTTGATTGTACTACTATCGTTCTAAGAATAAATTTGAAATTCTTATTTATAATCCTCTTTTCAATTGTGTTGTTTATGCTTTTTCCTTTGCAGGCTGAAGAACTAGGAAGATATTTTCGTAATAATATGTATCCAGGTAACTCATATTTTCATTCACCAGTGTATTTCTGAAGTTGACTTTAATTAACTAAAATATTCGAGTCACATTACAGCATATTTTTGTAATGCGTTGTCACATTTTCTAATTGATTATTTGATCATTTCTGAGGTTCTACTTTCAAGTCTGCATGCCAGATCCATGAATGTGTTCTTTCAAAGATATATAAATATAAGTAAACATGGGTCTCCATCTAATTGCTAAACCTTTTAGTGGAGTTGATGTCAGACATGCTGTATATTATTGGCTTCATTCCCACTACATCTATCCTTGCTTCACAAATAGCTGTCTGTTTGCATGCATTAACAAGGATGTAATCCAAGCATAAGAAAATGTTCATTTACTAATAAGGATGGTTTTTGTTGATTGTATTTGTAATTATCATTGTTGTTTCCATTATTTTTGGACAATAGCCTTAGATGTTAGTCACTAGTATTTTTCTCCCAATCTTGAGGATTCTAATTATGTTTGCCTTGTATAATACAGACTGAAATGAGATATGGTGTTGAATATTGTAGTGTGTATGATGTTGTACAAGAGGTATCTACGTAATAATTACCTCAGATCATTTTGTGTGTCATCATCTAGTTAGCGCCTACTATGCCACACTAAACACATGTTAAATGTGTTATTAAAAGTTAAAACCTCTCCTCAAGCTTGACCTCAAGCTGGAGCATATATGTCATATGATGCAAGCTTGTTACAAATTTAGTCAACTCAAGACTCTTTAAGGGACATGGTGACCGTTTTAACCAGCCAGAATTGACAAAGGAACTTGTGATTTCGCCCAAGATTACTTTCTCTCATACATAGTGACAGTCTATCTCTTGTGATGCATTTCAATGGTTTTACTGATTTTCGACATCTTCCAGGCAATAATTGTCGGAAAGGTAGAATGCTTGCAGGTGTCCCATGCATGGATAAGCATGTGTGTGTGTGTATGATACTTCTTTATTGGGAAAATTGGAGTATCGGTGGTGCTTCTTAGGTTTTCTCAGCATAATTGTTTCAAACATGGTCTTTCATTCATCTTGTAAAAATGACAGATAGTGGATTGTATTTTTGTAACGGGTAATAAAAGCAAGTAAAATTCTGTAAAATTGCAGGAGAAGGTACTGGCCTGCTTCGCCTCCATAGTACATACCGTCATGATCTTAAGATTTACAGCTCTGATGAGGGTCGTGTGCAGGTATGGGCTCTGTTTCTCTAACAATCGCACAATCAAAACTGAGTGGTTTATTTGCAGATTCTCCACTTGTTATATAAGTATTTATGTTTGATATCTAGATTTTGTTGCTTACTTGCAAATCTTAGCATCATATGAAAATCATTATTTACTGGCATATGTTAACAGATGTCTGCAGCCGCATTCGCAAAAGGTCTTCTTGATCTAGAAGGACAGCTAACACCAATCCTGGTTTGTTTTTTTTTGGCTGAAGAAAATATTTGAGCTATCTCTGTTTTGGAGATGTTTGACACTTCGACTGAAATGCTATTTCAGGTTTCCCTTGTTAGCAAGGATTCCTCCATGTTGGATGGGCTTGACAATGCCAGTATTGAAATGAAAGAAGCCAAGGTTTGTAATATGCATGGTTTATACTGTCCTTCTACATTGTTGGCATTGCAATAGTGATGATAAATTGAAAAAAATATATGTTGGAATACTCTGCTGCAGGCCCGGCTGAATGAAATCATTACCACCAGTTCAAAGAAAATTCATAGCAACGAATCGCCTGAATTTGCTTGGATGGTCGATGGAGCTGGATTGCCACCCAACGCCGCAGAATTGCTTCCCAAGTTGGTAATGTTTTGTAAATGGAGCAATGCATCATTTTATCTTTAACTTCTTTCTTCATGATTTAGTGGGGAAGCTAAAATGCACTTTCTTGAATTAAAAAAAGAAATCCGGCTCCTCATTATGCTACCTTACGAAGATTCTAGTATTTAACTTCATTTTAGGCTTGTCTAGTAGTTTTCTTTCTACATCATGAATTGTGGGGAAGATATTGTTTTCATGATTCTTAGGATAGGTTTGCTTTCTTTTTTCACGATTGTGCTGATATTTTGTTGGTATTCAGACCTTTACATCCTCTACTTTGTGGGAAACCTGTTTGCTATTGTCGGAGTTTATTAATCAAGACAAGATAGTGTTTTGATGATAAGTTATTGCTTTCTAATTTCTTCTAGATTTTCACTATTGATAGAATATGAAACTATTTTTTAAATGCAACTAAAGCTATTTAAGTTTCCGATTCCCTCGCATCTCTCATTAATAGGTAAGTTTGATTAAGAAGGTTACTGAACAAGTAAGGCTACTTGCAAAGGATGAAGACGAACAACTCACAGAAAGAAGTTTATATGAAGTAATTCCTCCCTATGACCAAGCAAAAGCGCTTGGGAAGACAAATATTGATGTTGATCGCATAGCTTCTGGCCTACCTTGTGGTAGTGAAGGGTTTCTTTTAATGTATGCTCGGTGGAAAAAGCTTGAAAGGGACCTATATAATGAACGCAAGGAGTAAGTATTTACCAGTTTATGTAATCTTGTTTGCTTTTACTCTGTTTTGGATATTAGGATACAAAAGGTTACTTCAAATGCCATTAATACGTGAGATAATCTAGTTACATTCATGATCGAAGACTGTCAGATTGGGAGTTTCAGAAACTAGATATATGTGAAGTCAAAATATATTACATAATACATACCCCATGGTTTCTATATGGACACTATTTATAACTATCTTTTGATGTGTAGAAGAATTATCATCCTGCAAATATATTTTATTAATTTGTCTCCTCTAAATTACTTTTTTCTTGGAGCCCATTACACTGTGGCATACTTTAGTTTTACCATGTTGAACAAGCAAAGAGTGCTTTTGGCTGTAGGAATTTGCAACTTCCTTTTCATTATTTAAAATGCGTTCGATTATTTCTAGTTTCTATTTCATATTAGCTTTTTCCAGTGGCAATTTCTTTAACAGAACTATCTTCATGAGTTCCCATGCCATACATGTATAGCGATTATGCTTTCTTTTTCTTGTTCCCTCTGTGTAAGGTGGTGGCTAATACTCAGATGGTTTGTTACTTGCACAGGCGCTTTGACATCACCCAAATTCCCGATGTCTATGATTCATGCAAGTAAGTTATCTCTTTCCTTAGGTTTTAATGATTGTCAGCTTCCAAGTGCACGTTCAGATTTCAAGGGGATGTTATGTTTTAATGAATGTCAGCTTCCAAGAGTGTGTTTTCTCTTTATCTTTCTTCCTCACCCTTTTTGGATATTGTTTATGACAGAAAACTAAGAATTCAGCTTGTTTGTGTAAATCTAGATTTTTTTTTTGAAAATACATAGTAGAACAAGAATGAAGACATATTTTTTCGCATTCAAATTTTAGAGGAAGCTAATAAGTTATTGGATTTTCTTAGTGTGACAATGTTAAGAAGAAATACCCAAGCACGAACCAACATGAGTAACTAGCTGAAAAGGTGTTTGTAGCAAGATATTAAGGAGTCTTCAACTGAACTATTCTACCAGACCAAGTTATACGGATTTTTTTTTTATTAAATTATATTAGGGGGTTTCACCTATAACTTCTTATCACTTAATTACTCGTCTTACTTTTTCTCTTGTTTTCTCCTCTCATAAAATTTACCCTACTCCACTATCTATTCTCTTCTCCTGGCCTACTCTTTTTCCATCGGCTCTCCGGCTCCACCCAGGTTTTATATGTGCCTTGAGCCAATCTGTGAGTATTTGAGTTTAGAAGATCCTTACGGTTGGTTCATTGAAACTTACCTGCCTTTAGTTCTATTATCAGCCAAACACAGTAAACTAAATCTTACAAATACGTCTGTATGAGATATGCATAAAGGTGTAACCAAAATTTGAGAAAATAAGTTGTTAGTTTCATTTATATTATGTAGCTTCTTTAATTCCTTTCTTATAAGAAGTTAACATTTACTTGCCCATTACAGATATGATCTCTTGCACAATGCACATCTCAATCTAGAAGGATTGGATGAACTCTTTAAAGTTGCTCAGGTATGTTACGTTAGAGAAATCCGAATCCAACTAGAACTGGTTGAACCAGTATAAGACAAACATTTCTTATAAAATTCTGAACGGTGTTCTGTTCTGGCTTTACCCTTTTGAAAGATATGGGAAAATCAAAGATAGTTAGGTATTCTCTTCCAGAAATAAAACACCAATTTATGATATTTGTCTTACATTACATGCTGTGACTGATGAGTTCAATTTGTTCGCCTTCTTATTGCAATGTCGTCTTATGTGCAGGCACTAGCTGATGGTGTAATTCCAAATGAATACGGAATCAATCCAAAGCAGAAACTGAAGATTGGCTCAAAGGTTAAATCCATTTAAAACTATTTTTGTTTAGTTTCTTTTAGTTGATATTGCTTGATGAACATGGGCTACTCTGATTTGATGCATCGTTTCTACATATTTACTTGTAATTATAGCCAGCTGATTAGATTGTTTTAATTATTTTTGCCGTTTTAATTCAGATCGCTCGTCGATTACTGGGAAAAATTTTGATTGATCTGAGGAACACTCGTGAGGAAGCCCTTAGTGTTGCCGAGTTAAAGAGTAACCAAGAACATGATTCATCATCCTCGAAGACTGAAAAGGAAGATATAGACATCAAACCAAAACTTTTGAATAAGATTGATGAAATAAGAAAATTCAACACTTTGAATGATATATCAATGGACCAAGATGATGATGATGATAAAGAGACCAAATATCGATTGGATCCAAAGTAAATATCTTGTCTTCAATTTATGGTGTACGTAATATTGTTTTCTAATATTGTTTATTCTCCGTCAGGTATGCAAATGTCAAGACACCAGAGCGCCATGTGCGAACCCGCCTGTACTTCACATCAGTGAGTGCTGTATTGCATTATTATGTTATAAAACCTTGAACAGAAATTTGCTTCTAACCCCTCCCTCCCCATTGTCTATTAATATGGCTTTAATTTGTCAGTGTGTGGATTGATGGCGAAACTATGTCCTATCTGATTAATTTAACCACCAAATCATGCTCATTAAAGTGTTAAGATATAAACATTTTCATGTTTTTGGTGGAAAAGGCCTGCATTGCTTTATACCATTTGACGGAATTATATAAATTGCCCATGTAAATATGTATAGTTATATTGCATTCGACCTTTATTACTATTAACTCCGTAGGCTGATTTCTCAATTTATGAGGACTTTTATAATGACAATCTTAATGTGGAATACATCATATTGGACACCAGGGGTTTACCTAATCAATTTATTTGCATACTTAGGTATATGCCTTTATCTAAAAGATGAATCCATATTTGTATATTCATAAAATGAAATTCCGTTAACATTTTTAAAGAATTCGTCTTAGTTTTGTACTTTTGTTTCCATACCCTTGTTTTGACCTATTTATTTTTTGTTGACAGGAATCACATATTCATTCACTCATGAATGTTCTTCGTTATTGTAATTGGGATGAATCTCTTGAAGAAGAAGAGAGTCTCGTTTGCTATAATGCTCTAGAGCGCCTATTTAGAACAAAGGAGCTTGACTACATGAGTTACATTGTGTTGAGGATGTTTGAAAACACAGAGGTCGGTTTAACCATTTTGCCCAATCAACATTTCTAATTCATTATTGCAAACTCCCTCATTTTATCACTAGTTGGCATCTTACAATTATATTATTATTGTGATTACACAACCGTGTCTCTGTATATAGGCTTAAGAACAATAATTCAGGAATATTTACAGGATTATTTATTACTTCTTTTTGACAGCAAAACGAATTAATTCATTTCATTAAAAATAATAGAAGCAATACATGTTGGAATTACATCATAATCTTGAGAACTAGCTGTCAAAATGGCCATCCGTGCAAGGGAATGAGCAGTCAAATCAACACTCCTATTTTATTTTCATGACTCCTCCTCAAGTTGGAGCATATAAATTATATGCATCGATCTTGTTACATATATAGCTGATATATATTGATTCGAGGATGTTTTTGAGATTTATTAAAGACATCTGCTAATTAATTGTTGGAATTGACAAAGCTAGTAGTGGTAATAATGTCTCCATGTTCAATCTATTCCCGGACAAAATGGCCATCCACCTCAATATCTTTGTCCTTGTGAAAACAGGATTAGAGGTAATATGAAATCCCGCTTGATTAACATAGATTAATGTCATTTGCATACCCCCTTACAACAGCAGGCGACAGAGGATGGTGGATGAGGCAAGTCGCCCAATGGTATCACTCAGATACCATGTTGAATTTGTGATTTGTGTGTCTCAATCTGATCACACTAGTGTATTTATAATAGGATTGTAATAAATACAATAAAGGCTAATTGATTATTATACTTTTAATTGATATGTGCACATACATGACTAGAATTCTAACAAATAAGAATAAACAGGGTTAGTATAGTATTATTGGTCTTTTGTATCATCCATCTACCATGAGCAAAATGGTTTACCTTTAATGTGTGCTAGTATCTGTGCTTTTTTGTATAATTTTACTTTTCTATTTCAAATTGCAGGTGGCTTTAGAAGATCCAAGAAGGTTCCGTATAGAGCTGACCTTTAGCCGTGGTGCTGATTTATCACCTTTGGAGGTAATAATGATTTCAGTTTATTTGGTTTCCCTGATGAGAAATCTAGAAGAGGGGTTTCAACTCTCTCCATTTATTGATATGATTACCCTCTTCATTTTGACAACTTTCCATGAGGAATATTAGTATATATTATATAAGCTGTTGTTGTATTGGATTTCTTTTCATTAGCTAAAATTGCTGTTTGTTGTATGGTTGGCAGAAGGATGATAGTGAAGCTGCTTCATTACATCAGGAGCACACACTGCCAATTATGGGTCCTGAAAGGCTACAAGAAATAGGATCATGTCTTTCTTTGGAAAAAATGGAGATGATGGTTCGTCCATTTGCTATGCCTGCAGAAGACTTCCCTCCACCAGCAACACCCGCGGGATTTTCTGGCTATTTCTCGAAAAGCGTACTTGAGCGTCTAGTAAATCTTTGGCCTTTTCATAAGCATGCCCATGCTAATGGAAAATAATAAACTCGTTAAATACTACTCTTCCTCTCTCTCTGCTTTAGTGTTTCCAGCTTCTTGTTTCTTATTGTACATGGGAAAATACTGTTACAATCATAGCATGCTTTTGGGCGTCTTGGGAAGAATTTTTGAAGCTAACATTTTCCCACCAAAGAAACAGTCATAGTATTTAAAGCAAACTTTCTTCCCAGCTTTCTATTATGCTTTCTTTGAAAACTAAAATGATGGGATTTAGTAAGAAAAATTTATCAAGGTTTACTAATATTAACTTGGCCAAAACTGGAGCATGAGGGGAAAACTGGAATATGACAGTATTCTAAATGGTAATATTTTAATTTAAAACACTAATTTGATTATGGTTTTTCTTACACCAAAATATCGGAATGACTTATCATGGATATAAAGGGTTTTATTTTTCTCACCCCCCTCCTTCCCTATCTCACCCCCATATTTCAAAAAATGCCAAGAATACCCCTGCGTTTTAAAAAAAAAAAAATTGAAAATTTTCGGAATTACCTCAAAATAAGGTAATTCCGGTTCAAAAAAAAATTAAACTTTCGGAATTACCTATAAAAAAGGTAATTCCGGTTCATAAAAAATAAAAAATTTCGGAATTACCTCTAAAAAATGTAATTCCGAAATTTGTATTTTTTTATTTAAAAGTTTATATATTAAATTAATATTTAAACGCGTTTTATTTTGGAAATATGATACGAACGGATTACGATTTAAATAAGAAGACGTCAAAATATATAAAATGACCAACATAAAAAAATAGAGTACAAATACAACAATTTATGGGTCCAAAATGTTTAATAACAATGATGAAAATAAGACGTGAAGTAGGTGAGCGCGACATTTAGGCATCCCGCCAATGCTGTTTGCTCTGCACCACTTTCCTCATATGTCTCTCGGGACAACGGGCTCTCGATGATATGGTGGATCCCGAAATGGCTCGCCGTGGCTCGCACGGAGTAAGACGCACTCGTTACTCGATCGTGACTGAAGGAAGGTAATCGAGGATCGCACTTCGCCGTGGTAGCCCGCCACTCTACTAGCTCGCCAAAAGTCCGCGCCGAATCGATACATCAATGAACCCTCTGTATGATCTCGTCTCGCGGAGGAACATTACCCGAAATGGGTGGAAGAGGATCTCTCAGACTGCCCGAATCGCTAACGCACCGCTCGGCTTGTAGGGAGAAAAGATCATCGCCCAAAGCAACCGACCTGTGAAAAGCGGATATGTTCGACAAAGGAACATATCGCTGTGGTCATCATAAGGGGTGAGGATGACATCCTCCACCGCAGAGCATCTATCCGCGCCCTAAAGTCCACCAACTTTACTTTATCCAAACTTCTTGTTCCCCGGTGGTGGCACGTGGTCGACACGTCCTAGCTAACACTTTCCGACCAACGGACGGTGGGAAAGTGCTCGTAGATCCAAAGAAGATGAAATAGTTAAATTAAAAATAATCGATTATTAATATATGAGTAATTTAATTAAAAGTTTTAAATTAAAAAATAAATAAATGATTACCGGAGTAGTGTCGCAGATCCGCCGAATCGCTGGTCGTATAAAAACCGCTTTACGTCAATTTGGGTGTAGAGGTAACTAAGAGCGGCTATACCCCAAGACCATCGCCACACCGCCAAGATCACGAGGCGGATACATCCACCTCACCGCACTAATGTATGAGTCTTGTCACCGAATGGTGGTGCCTAACAGGAAGAGCATGTAGCACCGTGCGTGCACCGCTTCATAAGCACCCCGTGCCATGTTCTCCTGTAGGCGTCCTCTACGGGAGATCCTCGGGATCGCCTCGTTATCCTTAAGCTCTCGGATGACGATGAGCACGATCCATGCCCAAACGATCCACGGCCATGTGAAGAGCCTCAACAGAATCAAAATCGGCCTTCGGCCCAATGGGGTGCCATCCAATGCAAGTGGAGCAAAGACGGCCACATCATCCAAGGTGACTGTCATCTCCCAAAGGGCATGTGGAATGAAGCAGGTCTCGGGATGCCACCTCTCCACAAAAGCATATATCAACTCATGGTTGATTGCCCCCAGAGGTGTGATGTCCAACTCGAAAGCTTAGCCAGACGCAACCAAACTGCACCGTGGGTGGTGCTCAGTAGGTCTAACTCTAGGAATCTTCCGCCGTGAGATACAACCTTTAGTTTCCGAGGCTGAAAAAATTAAAATTAAAATTAAACCATACGTTATTAAAAATAAGTAATTAATTGTTGTTAAGTAAAATTAAAATAAAAAATTAATTACCTCGCCTCTATCTATCCAGGACGCGCAATGCGTATCCCATTGTAAATATAAGGGTGTGTGCTCCACAGCTGGGGCAGGCTGAACCTCCTCCTCCTCAACCTCCTCCTGAACCTCCTCCTCCTCCTCACGATCTCGGCCCTCATCCTCCTGCTCCTCCAAAGCCTCCCAACCGTCATGATACATCTCTGGGTGCTCCTGTTGGTGCCGCATATGGTACTCATAATCAGGGTGGTCTTGTATCCGCTGCTCATACCGGGGCTGAGGCTGAGGCTCAGGCTCAACCATCTCTACCACTCGCGCGCTCTCTCGCGCGCTCGACGCTCGAAGCATGCCCAGCAGACTCACGAGCCTCTGTAAAGTGTTTGGAGAAGGAGTCACGCTACTACTCGCCTCCCGAGAATATTGTGCTCGCCGTCGCGCGCGGTCTTCGCTCCCAAGACTCTGCCGCTTCTACGTTATCGATCGTCTACTCGCCACTGTTAAAAAAATAAATGTAATTAGAAAATATTAAAAATTGAAGAAAAAAAAATTAGATTTTCGGAATTACTTAGTAATTCAGAAAAGAATTTCGGAAATACCTCGAAGTGAGGTAATTCCGGTTCATATTTCTGAACCGGAATTACCTCCCTTCTGAGGTATTTCCGAAATTCTTTTCGGAATTACTAGGTAATTCCGAAAAACCCATTCGAATTTACTTACTTTTCCGAAATTATGAAATGTGAAATGTGAAATGTGATTTTTGTAAATTTTCAGGGGTATTTTTGTCCATTTGGGATATTATGGGGGTGAGATAGGGAAGGAGGGGGGTGAGAAAAATAAAACCCGGATATAAAATGGATTTCCTAAAAACTATAAAAAAAAAAGTTCTACATAAGCTAGATAAAATTCATATTCCAAAAACTATAAAAAAGTTCTACATGCCTTTTTTTTTGACAATAAGTTCTACATACCTTTTTTGACAAAGTTCTACATACCTTAAACACCCTTAAGATCAGGTAAAATATATTGTTTCTACTTTTGTTTTTACGCAAAAATCGTCACAGTAGGCAAAAGCAACATTGTTTTGCAGTAAGAAATAATATAACATGAAGCCAAAAGTTTGTCAAGATTAGGAGAGAGATTGTGGACAAACAAGTATACTCAAACACACAATGAGGAAAGAGAATCGAGTTTGAGGCCTAGTTATCAAGGATAGGCGAATACATGTGATTTATAAGATACCACACTAATGATTCCCCGCAAGAAATAAGATGCCAATTTTGTGGTCGGCTTCCTCATTTTGTTGAGGTACATGAGCATAAGATATTTGGCCAAAAATGTCGTTAGAGGCCATAAAATTTTGAATTTAATTGGCCAATTGTCAAGAATTATCATGCATGCGTAAAGTGCAAATGGACACACCAAATTGGGTTTAATTTTATTTTTTTAATAAATTGTTTAAAAATAGAGAATAACTTAGAGTTATTTTTCATTAAAGTAACCGCGTATAATAAGAAAAATCACAATTATAACAAAATATTTTGACTCAAAACTGGAAATAGTATAAGAAGGACCTCAAACATTTGAGAAAACAAAAATATAGAGGGACAAAGTCCATTTATTGGCTCGATCGTGTTTCTCTAATTAACATGACTCGCAATGTAAACTAGATAATTTACAAACGCCTTGTTTGGAGAAAAAAAACATATTTATGTTTAATTCATATCATTATCAGTGACGCAATCTGAGAATTGACAAGTTAGAATTACAATTAGTTTTTATATCAACACATAGCGCCCCCACTGTAACCCCTCCTCACCAAACCCTCAAATCCCTTTCAATTTCTTTCACTGCAAACCCACCATCCACCCCCCACCCCCCATTTTGATTGACCGCTGATGGTTGGCGCCACCACCACAGCCCAAATCTCCTTCCCCAAATCCTTCACGAGCTTGCCACCACGCAGAATTATAATGTCAGTTTAACTAAGAGTCAAGTGAAGGAATCCTTCATGGGTTTTACACAAGTATCCCCAATTGCTTATATTACTAGTACTATGCACTCCTCACTCAAAATCAAAAGATTCTATGTTGCTTCTCTGAAACTCAACGGCGACAATGACCCATTGCTTCAGGCTGCCACTGCTTCTGCTTCTCTTCGTTACCAGGAAACACTTCGACCAGGCAAATTAACCCATCTTTCTCTCTCATGATTTCTGCCAAACTCTTTTGAGTTATGTTATTTCTTTTAGACATTTTATCAAGCACTTTGAGGATGGCTTTTGAATAATGTGTGTGTATGGTTGAGTTTTCTTGCTCCTAACTTGTTTTTCCACAGAACGATATAAAGACATATTTGGTGGCATAATTTAGTTGATAGGTAGTTGTTGATGTCTAAATACTGAATGCATTGTTTTATTCAATATTATATTATTCTACATTATGCATAAAAGGTTTAAATTTGCTTTGATTAAAGAAAATAAAAAGTAAAGGACATGCTTGCCTATGATAAGACTGGGGATTGTTCCCATCTGGTAGAGCTGTAGTTTTGTGATCATGCCTAGAACCTTGAATCATGTTATTATCACAATTTTGGAAGCCTAAAGTAAATTCATACAATTAGGTGTGCAACACATTGTCATGTTATGTAGTGTATAAGATCAACATGCCTCATAGTGTCTCTTCTCTGCTTTGTGCAGAGCCTCTCTTTCTAGACCCATATGCTGGTTGTTTTGTCCCTACCAATATTTCCAAGGATATGATTCAAGACTTGCACCCCTATTGTCTTGCAACAAAGTTCATTGATGAAAAGTTGCTTCATACAGTGAACCATATTGATGGGCTTAAGCAGGTTACTTGCTGATTGCTTGCATATAAAGTTATGAGAATAATACTAAATCATCGGGATTACTTACTTACTACTACTATTTTCGTAATGTTTTTTTGTTTCGTGTAATTAGGAGGATATTGCATAGTTTGATGGGGTTTCGCCTCTTGATTGCAGCTAGTTTTGTTGAGTGATGGCATGGACACGCGACCATACAGACTTAATTGGCCAACTTCAACCATAATATTTGACATATCCCCTGAAAGAGTATATAAAACTGCAGCTGAGAAGCTTAAAGGTGATTTTACTTTCATGCTTATTATGATATTTCTCTTGGTATTGCCTTTCATGTTTATGTATTATGCATTTTCTAGAAAGAAAGCATCTAATTAAATGCCTTTGTTAAGTTTCAGGTGTTGGGGCTAAGATTCCAAAAGGTTGCATGTTGTATCATATTCCATCAGAATCATCTGATATACAGCACAGTCTGCAATTTAAGGGCTATAATGGTAACAGGCCCAGTGTGTGGGCCATACAGGTGATTAGTTCTGTCGAAATTATCCCATTAGTAAACGCTTGAAAACACTGCCTATGTATGAATGTTTGGGTCTAGAGGGAGTCTATGCTTAAGAAGTTTCATCATATGAGTTTATTCTTGCGCAGGGACTTCCTGTAATGACACTGGCAAATTTTGAAGAGGTTTTGTCAATGATAAGCACTTTGGCCATGAAGGGTTCCTTTTTTGTTGGAGAGTTACCTGCCTGGTTAATTGAGAGAGACATAGAAATCAAGGTTAGTCTGCAATGGGTGGATAAGCTATTCATGAGCAAGGGATTTCGGGTGGAAATGATTAATTATAAAGGAGTTGCAGAGAGTTTTGGTAAAGATTTTGCTGCAACACACTACAATAATATATTGTTTGTTGCAGAACAACTACGACATTCTGATGATCAGGTGAGGAATTTGATATTCTATATGACATGGCAGAACATAGTAGTGTGTTTTCTTTTGAGGTTTCTTTCTAATATATTTATCATTAATCTTCTGGGTTCAGAAGTTCAAATACTCGACCTATTCACTTTGTCAAGTCACATACATGCCTTTTGTTCTTCTAACAAATGGTTATACCATGCTTTCTTTCTCCCTACCTTGTTTTCGTTCTTTCGATAAGAGATGACATCATACAAGTGATTCCACTAAAAATCTGTTTATTTTTGTGACATTAATCTCCATCTCGTTTACGTATGCATAGAGCATAACCAATGTTATTTGCAGATGGAAATATGGAGAAGAGAATTCCAAAGGTTGGAAGATGAAGGAGATGAAGATGGTTTTGAAGAGTTATAAAAGAACATACAAACATATAAAGCTTCATCATAACCTGATTAGCCTTGAAACGAAACTTCTTTGTCTCTGATGGTCTATTGTTCAAAGCATTTGGATTCAATTCCTAAATGCCAAGAGGTTGTGCATGCATACTCATGATAAAACAACCAGAAGGATGCACTATAATATTCTCCTTTCCTAAAAAGATAAGTTAATGTAAACTAGTCATGCCTTTTATAACTCTACACATTTATTTATTTTTAAAATGTTTTACCCCTGTGAGGGGCAATTGCCCCATACACCACTCAAGGTGGATTTGCCGTTATGTACAACTCGATCGGATGTATTGTAAGGAATCTGTTCAATTAAAGTGCTTGATGTTGTTACTTAGCCGATGATTGAAATTATTAATGATCACAAATAGTTATTGGTTCTTGGGTGGGAATAAATTTGGGCCGAGCTAGGCTTTGCTTGGGCTGGACGCGCCTACATTGAAAATGTTAGGCCTAAGCGCGGCTCTGTGGCTGTCAGAGCCCATTTTCTAGGCTGGCGGCCCCGGCTTAGCCTTTCGAAAGCTCCGACAAGGCCCGAAAGCCTTTTAAAAGCCTATTTGACTATTTTCTTAAGAAGACCTCCAACATTTCAATGGTGTAAACCATTAAAATAGACTAACAACCTAATAGGTCAATGAGATTAAGTTTCAATTGAGATTTAACAGAACTTTTTAGGAAAATATCTTTATATGACATCTTATTTAAATTTTATTTTATAATAATAACTTCAACTATGTCAAAAATTTATGTAGGTTAATATGTTTAAACTAACAAAAAATGTTAGCAAAGTTATGACTTAACACAAAGTATCAAATTCAATATAAAATAATATTAGTAATTAAAAAACTAGTTATATTGATTTAAATAGGCCGGCATGATAGGCCTAAAAGGCTTTTTCAATGGCCTATGGTCTGATCTATTTAGCTAAATAGGCTTTTAAAAAAGCGTTGGCCTTATCTGTTTTCAAAAAGCGCAGTGCAGCCAGCTACTGTCAGAAGGTGGGCGTAGAGGCACTTGTTAAGCGGCGCAGTCTATTCCCACCCCTACTTGTGTGTCTACACATCAAAAAGGTTCATCATAGATGATCCATATCAGCAAGCAAGTGGGAAAGATAATAAAAAGTATAATCCACAAGCATGAGCCGCCAATCGTTGCCCGGTGTAAGGAATAAATATATAGAAAGCTTTTATTCCAATAAATTAATAAATTGAAAAGCTACACGTGTTAATAATTAAAAAAAAAGTTATAAGACGCCTATAGCATTTGCCTAAAATAAATTAGCATGGATTAAGAACTACATGTGTATAAAGTTATAGAAATGTGCATTTTAATTTGGTGTGTTTGGTTTTGCGGTGATGCAAATTGAGTTTCATTGAATTGATTTTTGTATAATTGATTTTGCTAAAAAGGAGTTGAATATAATGTGATTTATATTGGGATACATTAAAAAAAATATAAAAAGTTGATTTTATCAAAGAGAAAGCAATGTCTAGTATAGCCTAAAGAGTTTCTAGGTGGAGCCTGACCAACTTGCATTACAACAGATTGATTGGCAATAGTGGAATCAGTGGTGACTGCGTGAGACATCTAGCATTCTTGTTGGAGAACTAAAAATAAAGCAGTCTAACATAGTAATCAACATGATTCAAGAGCGAACATGAGCAAATTGTACATTCAAACCCTTTAAGAACTTAATAACACTCTCTTGTTTTTTTATATTTGCGAAGATCCAAAGTCGCACCACGAATGCAAGGAATTGCACAAATACAACCTTCAATTTTCAATTTCTTGCAACATCATTGTCAATTGAGTGAAATAGGAGATGTTAAGGATACCTTTCTGAAATCGAGCCAAATCTTCTTGAATATCAACATTGCGAAAGATATCCCCCCCGACCTAAGAAAAACACTTCTCAAGACTTTTCCAAATTGGCAAAGCACTATCACACCAAATAAGAGATTTAGCAGTGCTCTTGAAAACTGAGCGCAACCTTCATAGACATAGGCTAGCCCAAGTTCGATAATTCTTGTTGTCAATAGTAGGTTGAACCAGAACAGGCAAAGAATTCTCGTTCGAATGGATGCAATATGGATTTGAAAGATTTGTAGCAAATTGGCATAAGAACTCGCCATAGTTATAGAAGAAACATAACGAATCAAGGAGAAGAAAATAGTCACCATGATTACAAGCGCTTATCTGACTAACAACTTCATCTAACAAACTAACAATTAACTAGAGTTAGTTGGATATATCAACCTGTGATAGTAATCAAGTTTTGATCAATGAACTTGAGGTATTATTAAAAAACTCTGATATTAAGTTATATGGAAGAATTTCCCTATTTACACGTAGGTGTCCGGTTGAAGACGTGTCGAGGTGTTCGAGACGATACACAGACAGTAACACTTCACAAACTAACAATTAACTAGAGTTAGTTGGATATATCAACCTGTGATAGTAATCAAGTTTTGATCAATGAACTTGAGGTATTATTAAAAAACTCTGATATTAAGTTATATGGAAGAATTTCCCTATGTACACGGAGGTGTCCGGTTGAAGACGTGTCCGGTGTTTATGTCCGTGCTTCATAGGAATTTCCCCCAACAGGTAACAGTTGAGATTAAAACAACTTTTGACATGATAATACTGCAGTGACCATCCATAACACATTCAATTACAATGTATTTTGCTAAACTATGAAAGAGATACATTCTCAGTGAAGCAACACAGCAAGTTAAATTCTCAGTTTTCTTTATCATTAAAATAAATAAATAGATAGCTGAAGAATTAGGCAGTACGGTATTCCTCAATCTTCCTCTGAAGTTCATCTTTCTTGGCTCCAACAATCCTACCAACCTCTTTCCCTCTCTTCAACAACAGAAAAGTCGGCATCGCCTGCACCTTAAACTCCTTCGCCACATCCTATTATTATTTTTTATATATCAAAATAAAAACAGAAAAATTCATAGAAATGATGTGTTGAAGAAAGAAAATTACAGATAATTCGTCGACGTCGATCTTGATGAATTCAACATCGGTGTACTGGTTGGACATGGCGTCGAGAAGCGGTTCCATGAATCTACACGGACCACACCATGTCGCTGAGAAATCTACCACAACCTTCACAATTCGATTGGATCGGATTCAGATTGAGTAGATGATAAACAAAAAGTTAGTAATTGAGATATCTATTCTATCTTACGAGGCAAGAAGAGTCTTTGAGAGCGTTGAAGTCAAGCTGCCAACGAGCGGAGGAGTGAACAAACCTTGACGCGAGAGTTCTCCGACGAAGTCAACGGTTGAGAAGAGAACCAACTCCCCATGCTTATGCTCTCTGCTTCCTTCCTACGCCTTCTTTGGTTGTTTGTTTGTTACAGGGAGGAGGATTTCGAAGATATAAAAACCGAAATTTAAAAAAATCTTTTAGTCCCTCGCGAATGTCGAGAAAATCCAGGTTTAGTCATCTCGATTCCAAAACTTTTAAAATAGTCTCGCAATTACTAAACGTTACTACTTTGGTCCCCGCCGTTAACTTCCCATCCAAAAATGCCGACATCACTAACGGAGATGGACGCCGATGAGCATCATCACCGCCACGTGTCACCATTTAATTGGTCCTCTGTACCACATGTCACTAAAGGCCACGTCATCACCCCATGTCACTAATGCCAAGTGGCGCGACACACGCCACGCGTCGAGAGCCAATGAGTGGGTCATGCGTGGCACTCAATGGTAAAATGGGGCATTCTTTGTTACTAAAAAAATAAACATTTTGGGGGCATATGAGTATTGAAATCGCGACCTACAACTAAGAAACTAGCGTCTTAACCACTAAACCAACGAGCTATTTGTGTTAGATAACCCACCGGTATATATATATATATATATATATATATATATATATATATATATATATATATATATTATAGAAATGCGAATAAAAAAATCAGAATAACAACCATCGGTTCATCTTCATCATCATCTGCAGAAATTAACTTAACCTTTCACTGTTCACCATCATCTCGAAGAAAGCAAAACCTTTCTTTATTCACCACACACAACACAACGATCTTCATCTTCAAAAAGCGAAACAAAACCCACAAAATCTACGAAACTAAACGAAACTCATGAGATATGGATCATTTCAAAGATACGAGAAACCAAACGAAACGAAAAACAACAAAACAATGGAGATTGGATTGGAAAACGAAAAAGAGAGATGGAAAAGAAACAATGAGCAGATTCGAATTTGTGAGAGATAGAAAACAAAGATCTTAATTGCAAAAACTTAGATCTCGTATCTTGTAAACGAAAGAAAATCATAATCGAAGCCCGAGAATCTTCAATCATCGCCATAGATCTAAAAATTAAACGAAATCAAATTTTAATAGATTGAATTTGATGTATAAAACTAAATAAAAATCGAATTGGTTCAAATTATTAAGTTTTGGGTTTCAAAATGTTGGGTTCAATTTTTCGATTCATTGCCATTGGAGAATACACGTCAATCTTCTCTTCTTGAACAACCATTCAAGATGCGTTCTTTGTTTGTTGCCATTGGAGAATATCGTTTTCAGGTAAAGGAGAAGATTGAAAAAGAAGAGAGAAGATGGAAGAAGAGAGAAGATGGAAGAAGAAGAAGAAGAAAGAAGAAGAAGAAGAAGAAGAAGAAGAAGAAGAAGAAGAAGAAGAAGAAGAAGAAGAAGAAGAAGAAGAAAGAAGATGGATGAAGAAAAAAAAGTGTTTACGGAGATGAGATAACGGTGACTAAGCCTTTTTTTTTCATGTTGGCATCCTTATTCACGCTACATCATCAAAACATAACAGTGTCATCACTAAACTAACGTTAGGACTAAAGCGATTAACGTTTAGTAATTGCAATGACTATTTTAAAAGTTTTGAAATTGCGAGGACTAAACCTGGATTTTATTGACATTTTGCGGGGACTAAAAAGATTGTTTAGCCTAAAAACTATGCATTATTTATTTATTTAATAAAAAAATATTCGTTAAATTGCATTTTTTTCATTATATATTTGACTAAAACTACAGTTTGGCCCTTTTTTTCACTTTCATTTTTATCTTTTATATATATTTATGTCACCCAAGTATTTTATCTTTTTTTCCTCACTTTGTCTTTCATATTTTTTTATATTTGGTCCCTTAAAACACATAATAAACAAATACGAAAGATAAATGGCCAAAAGTGAGGAAAAATATAAATAACAAATCGACATAAGTATGAAAGATAAAGGACCAAAAAAAAAAAAAAAAGTAAATGATTAAACTAAAATTTTGAAGAAAAATAAAGACTAAAAGTACAATTTAGCCAAAAATGGTTATCTCGACAAAGATTTATGGTACTTTTTTACTTGCAAAAATGTAAGACTATTATTTATTTATTTTTAGACCAAAATATAAGGCTATTCTATAAACACAAAATATGTTGATATTGTACTTCTTTTTCATAAATTATTGGGGAAATATCTTAAGTCATGATGCCTAGTAAACACTAAAATAAAGAGTATATAAGTTGATAAACTTATTAATCCTACACTTTAAGATTTTGTAAAATAAAATTGGTCTAAATCTCATAATACAATTCAAAATAAAGGAATAGAAACCCAACTAGTGATTTTTTTTATAGACAACCGTTAGTGGTTAGTAATTAATTAGAGTAGGGAAAATGTTTTTTTTTTGACAAAGAGTAGGGAAAATGTTAGTTTCCAAGATTTAACCTGGACATCATGACTTCAATGAAGAAACATTTCATGATAATAATATAAATGTCTTACTTTTGATTCTCAAAGGTAGATATTACTCACGTAAAAAAAAATATAGGTAGATGTTACTCATTGTCGCAATAATATAATTAACTGATTAGTAGTTCTTTTAGTAATTTTTTCGTACTTCTTCATTAAATTCTTTTTTTCATAATTTTTTTATACATCATTATTTTTCTTTTGGCTCGACGAGAAAACATTACATGTCTAAATAGTCTTTTTTTTTTCACTTCATTTATATAGTTATGATCTCACATGGTTTGAGTCCTATTGAGAAAATATTGCATGTTGTCTTTATAATTTTTTATTTTGCCTTAATAAATGTATTTGTATATTATAGATGGTTATTTTACTTTTTTGTTCGACGAATAAATATTAAATATTGTCAATATAATTATTTTTTATATTTTATCTTCATGAGTGTCTTAATTTTTTATAAATTATTATTTCACTTTTGAGTCTCGATGGAGAAAATTAATTACATCATTAAAATAATTGTTTTTAATTGTATTTTTTAAAAGTAACCAAATTACTATTATCGTTCAAAAAAGATTGTAAAACTTTCGTAGTAAGTAATGCTCGACCCGTGTGTATGTACTAGTACACAGCTAATTTAAATTGGAGTAATATTATATGGACAAAAATTTTGAGACAAATATAGACAAAAACCAATTCACAACATCAATTAACCAAGTTTTTTAGACTATTAATCAATCTGTCTTTTAAGAGTTTTTTAAGCCATTAACTAAAAACTTGGTTAATTGGTCACTTGGTTAATAGCCTAAATTTGTGTTGTGAATTGATTTTTGTCTAAATTTGTAAGAAATTTTTTGTCTCAAAATCATTATTCTTTAAATTGGAATCTAAATTGGCATGAATGTACCCACAGCACCGTACCTAAACAAAGTAGAATAAATTAATATTCTTTTAAAATAATGATAAAAAAATTTCATGTGTTTGTATCCATCATTAGATCTATGTAAGACTTCTTTCCGTCTCAAATTGTTTGTTTTTTTTAAGAAAATCAATTTGTTTCAAATCGATTGTTATTTTCGATTTTCAATGATACTTTTAATAGTCTTTACCACTTATACCCTTATTAATTATGACAAATTTTTACAACTAATAAATGATTCACATATATCGATGTAGAGAGATAAAGAGTTAAAAAGTAAATTAGACAACACTTTTTAGAAAATTTAGACATCCAATCATTTTTTCTTAAAATGTGTGTCAAAACCTGAAACTGCAAACAAAGTGGAATGGAAGAGTAGATACTTGGGGAATTGATTCTCTGAAGTGGAAAAAAACTTGAGGAAATAAAGTGTTACTAATATCACCTTTAAAGCTTTCATCTCTCTTATTTATTATACTATATCAACATCTTCTCTCTCATTAATGAATGACTAGGATTTCACTTGACTCTCATGTCACTTGAGAGTATCATTTCCCAGATACTTAGATATACTCCATCCGTCTCATTTTGTTTGTAGTTTAAGATTTTGGCACACTCTTTAAGAAAAATGATTAGATGTCTAGATTTTCTAAAAAGTGTTGTCTAATTTACCATTTAATTCTTTATCTCTTTACATAGATAAATGTGAATCATTTATTACTCCCTCTGTCTCAAATTGTTTGTTGTTTTAGCAAAATCAATTTGTCCCAAATTGATTGTTGTTTTAGATTTTCAATTAAACTTTTAATGTTCTTTTACATTTATATCCCTATTAATTATGACAACTTTTTACCTCTAATAAAATATTCACATTTATTTAGGTAGAGAGATAAAGAGTTAAATGGTAAATTAGACAACACTTTTTAAAGAATCTAGATTCCTAATCATTTTTTCTTAAGGGTGTGTCAAAACTTAAACCGCAAAACAAAATGGGACAGAGTGAGTAGATGTAAAAAGTTGTCATAATTAATATGGGTAAAAGTGGCAAAGACTATTAAAAGTGTCTTTGAAAATCGAAAAACAATAATTAATTTGAGATAAAATGATTTTCTTTAAAACAACAAAAAATTTGGGACATAGGAGTATGTAAATGAGTAATGACTAAATGGAGAGTCCCACTTTTAATGGTCTAGCGGGGCACCTTGAAAATGATTGATTGGATTTGTCACTTACTTCATGATTTTTCACCCCCTCCTTGTCACTCCCACCTCTATAATTACCTAAAACCTAATTACTTCGATTATAAATAAAAAAATTGAAGAATTTGGAATTACCTCAATTTTAAGGTAAATTCGATTCAAAAAGGGGGTCCGAAATTTGGGAATTTCGGATTTACCTCTATAATTACCTAAAACCCAGAATTACTTCTGTTTTTAAAAAATTCGTACATTAAATTGTGATTTACGCGTGTTTTATTTTGAAAATACAATACAAATGCTTTACGATTTAAATAAAAATACGAAAGCGTTACGATATACGAGTAAAGAAACGTCATATATGATCTAAAATACATCAAAATATATAAAATACCCAATATGAAATACGAGTACAAATACTAATAAGTCAAATACAACTACGGGTCCAAAATGTCTAAAACGGCCTCAAAATAACGACGTGAAGTATCAGGTGAATGGTCGACACGTAGCGCATCCCGGACCAATGGAGCTGCTCTCTGAACCCTCTCCTCTAAAGTCTCTAGGACAACGGGCTCCTGATGTGGCTCCTGATGTGGCTCTGGCTGTGGCGGAGCAACTGGCACCGGAGTAAGACAGACCCTGGTTACCTGGCTGTACCAAGGTAGGTAATCAGGATCGTACTGGCAGTGGTAGTCTGCCTGTCTACTAGCTTGCCAAAAAGTCTACTATATATATCCCAGTGTAACAATAATGGTGGGTGAACCACAACTGGGCCAGCCTGAACCTCCTCCTGAACCTCCTCCTGAACCTCATCACGGTAGGGCTGCTCATACCGGTCGGGGTTGAGGCTCAGGCTGAGGTTGCCTCTCAAAATGTGGTCGCGATCCGATCTGCAGTCATCTCTATGACTCGACACGGGCTCTCGCGCGCTCTCACGCCGGAAGCATGTCCAGCAGCTCTGAGCCTCTGTAGAGTGTCCGGAGAAGGAGTAGCACTCCTACGGCATATCGCTCTTCGCTGGACTCCCAGCATGTTGTTGTGCTCGTCGTCGGTGTGCGGTCTTTGCTCCCAAGAAGACTACTCGCGCTTACACTTGTTTGGTCGTCTACTCGCATGCCATTGTTAAAAAAAAGGAAAATGTAAATAAAAATATTTATAATTAAAAAAGGCTTAAATATGTTTTTACCCCGCAAATATGGGGTGTTTTGCTTTTACCCCCGCAATTTTTTTTAAAAACCCTTGCAAAATCAACTTTTTTGGTTTTAGTCATTCGGTTAGATGAACGTTACAAAAAACGTTATATGACATTTTTAAATACGTTTTTACCCTCGCAAATAGGGGTGTTTTGCTTTTACCCCCGCAAATTTTTCATTATCCTCTCCCCACCTCACGTTTCATTCATCTCTTCCACAAATCTTTTCATTATCCTCTCCCCCCACCTCATCTCATCTCTATCTCTCACTTCTTATCACTATATTTCTTCGTCATTCAACTCTTACTTCCACAATCAAATCCCTAATATTCAACAAAACAAAATGGTCCAAACCTCAAACTTCATCTCTCTCTCTCTCTCTCTCGTTCTTCACCACCATTATTTCTTCTCATTCCAAATCTCAAACAAGAACTCATCTCTCTCTTTCTCAGAACCAAAGACACAGCTTTAATTAAACCACACACATTTATTAAACCCATAAAACCTTGATTTTGAGATGAAGAACAATCCATAAAACTTGAAACAAACCTTAAAATCAGAATCGCAATAAAAGTTAATTACATGTTGTGCTCATGGTTTGTTGGTTCTGTGAGAGAGAGAGAGAGAGAGACGAAGAAGATGAGAAGATGAGTTCTGGTTTGATATGGAAACGTTTGGTTTGTGTTGGAGATGGAAAAGTTGAAATGAGGTTGGATGGGTGCTGAGGAAGAAGAAGGGGATTTAGTCTTTTTTTTTGTAGGGGGTAAAAGCAAAACACCCCTATTTTTGGGGTAAAACGTATTTAAAAATGCTACATAGACGTTTTTGTTACGTCCATCTAACAGAAGGACTAAAACCAAAAAAGTTGATTTTGCAAGGGGTTTTTTTAAAAAAATTTTTTGCAGCGGGTAAAAGCAAAACACCCCATATTTGCAGGGGGTAAAAACATATTTAAGCCTTAAAATAAAAAGGATTTTCGAAATTACCTGTAAATCCGAAAAGAATTTCGGATTTACAGGTAATTTCGCTAACCTCTCCGTTATACACTTACATTTTTCCAGAAATATGAAATCTAATTTGTGAAATGTGATTTTTGTAAGTTTTTAAGGGTATTTTTGTCCGTTTAGGTAATTACGGGGGTGTGAGTGACAAGGAGGGGGTGAAAAAAACCCACTATTCTATTGCACCACGAGTCATGACTTGTCTCATTCTCGTAAACATGGGTAACTAAATATTGCATGACAATTGGACCAAAAAAAAAAAATATTGCATGACAAAAAACCCTTTAATGGGAATAACGTGGCACACTATGAATGAATATAATAGTGCATATGCTCTATCAAAAACAAACAAATGATAGTGCTAACGGCCAAGTCCTAAATTATCTAATGAAAAGAAAGTAGCGTTAGCTTTGTGACTGAGAGAGAGAGTATTAAAGTGTTGGAACAACATCGCATCAAGAAAAAAAAAGGGTCCTAAAGTATCTTAGACTATATGAGTATTTTCTTATTGTGTTATTGGTGGGCAATATATATCTATTGATTTTATTGGTGATTATTTGGCGGATCACGTGTAAGTACTAGGATTTGCAAGTTCATGTGATTATGTTGATATGCAATATTCACCGGTCTTATCTCGTGATTAATTTATATTGATCGTAAATTTGATTGATCATGTGTAAGTATTTAATTATGCATGAGTTCGTGTGGTTGTTTCCTCTCATAAAATTTTTGTCAAATTAAAAATTTAAACTTAAAACTTTAGGTGAGATCGGAACCCGATAGGCTACCACGATACAAAACTTATATGTTAGACTATATCTGTATAATTAATTGATATCATATATAAAAGTTATATATTTACACTATTTAAATAACTTTTTATAAAATAAAAACTATTCAATTTAGTTATCAAACATTAGCTCTACACTCTAATAGAAGGAGCAAAAGAGTTGTTTTCAAAACCTTGAAAAACATGCATTGAGAAATACTATTTTTTTCTAATCAAAATGCATTTAGAAATACTATCTTAAAATTTGCGTTGAGAAAAAACTCAACCAAACCGAACTTGACTGCGTAAAGAGGAAGCAAGAGGATAAGCAACAAAACTTTGCATATTAATTTGTCAAATTAACATAAAAAAATCTTTTAAATTTAATGACTGGGTTTTTATATGGAAAATGATAATATTATATGGTGTGAAATAATTCATTGTGTAAAAAATCACCAAATGTGTAAAATGAAAGTCAAACAATTAAGAGGAAATTAAGTTGTAAATAGCAACTAGGAAAAGTAACCAACCAAAAAACCAACACATGTTAGTTCTAAGGTGGACAAATTTGGTTTTAGGCGTTGTGACACTTCATGAGTAAATAATAGTCCATATTGGGAATAGAATGTTCTATTATAGAGCGTTTGGATAAGATTGTTTGGGTCTCTTCTAGCTTTATCAAATTTCTTGGTTCGAATCCAGTCTTGAAAATACAAAAATATTCTGATTGTAGTCCTATCCGGCTCGAGAAATTAATCTCTACCGTTATTCTATTGTAAAAATAAATAAAAAAACAAGCAAATAATCTCTCTACTAAACAAAAAAACAATAATAGAGTGAGTATTTAAAAAAATGTCTTAATGTTGTTTCTATCACTTCTCCAATTGGGAATAGCAAGCAAATGCTCTATTTAAAAATAAAATAAAATAAAATAAAAAAACAAGCAAATGATCTCACTACTAAAAAAAAAGAAGCAAAAGCAAATGGCTGTCCCTTTCTCTCTCTTGCCCGTCCTGCCCGGTTTCTCTCTTTCACATTTCAAGCCTGCCCGGCCGGCCCATTGTTGAAAAACTCTGTCTTTCTTTCACATGCAATTGCAATCAATCTCCCACTGCTTCTCTCTCCTCTCCAAAGACACCCCCTTTAGACTCAATTCCTTAAAATTGAGTTTCTGGTTTCAATTATATCCTTGTTTTAATCTTTTATCAACCCAGAAATCTATGCTTTCATTGTTCTTTTAGTTCAATTTACTGTGATAATGATGATGATGAGTTTCACAGCCTTCAATTATTGGAATTAAGGTTACTTGAAAATTGGGTATTTTTTTCCTGTTATTGTAAATTTTTGATAACCCTAAAGGTTGAAACTTTTTGTGAATTGTGAATATGTAAACTTATTGGGAAGAGTTTTTGGAAGATGGGGTTTAGAAATAATGCAATTGAAGCAGGGAGTTTAGATGTGGAGAAGTCAAAGGGAAAATTGAAGAAGAAAGATGTTGTTGAGAAGGAAATTGGTTGTTGTGTTAAATTGAGTTGCTTTAGGAGTTGCATACCTTCAAGATCAAAGGTTGATACTTCACTTAGTGGTACTAGTGCTGCTCACAGTGGTAATTTTCTTTCCTTACCTACTTCTTTTGTTTTAGGAATTAAATTCTGTTTCACTTTGATGTTAGGGTAGAAACAATATAGGTTCTGAGGTTGTTGAAGTGATATATATTTTTATTGTGTTTTTATTCCTAAAGGAAGTTGGTGGTATTGTTTGCAAACAATAGAATTTCCAAATAATGATCTATTGTGCATTACTATTGTTAAGATGGATAATCTCTTTGTAAATTGTTAAGTATTAGTAGTAGGAAAGAAGAAGAAAATATTTTAGTTGATTCATCATTAGAAAGAAGCTCTATAGCACCGACGCCGACACTTGAGGTTGAAGATGTGTCTTATGTTGGACACATGTTGTGTCAGACACCAATACCGAGACTGGTCAATTACTTCCATTTTATCAAATTATTATGCGTGTAAACCTGTTTTTGTGTCTGTGTCGGGCGCTTTATAGGAAAGAATAACATATTATGGTTCAAAACATTGTATTGACATTCAAAAGTCATTAACATCATGAAACTTTAACCTGGTTACTGTATAATGAAGTGTAGCATGTCAGGATCCTATGATGTAACAGACTAACAGTGATGTTTATAATCTTTAATCCTGAATTTAATTGATATTTATAAGTATATTTTTGTATTAGTGGGAAAATCATCTACATATGAGAAAAGCAAAAGCGCAACAAGTGCTCCTCCAGGATCCTCAACAACTAGTAATGCAGAAAGTATCCCTTCCACTCCAAAATTCAGTGAGGAGTTGAAAGATTATTCTCGTTTGAGAAAGTTCACATTCAACGAACTTAAGTTGGCGACTAGGAATTTCAGACCAGAGAGTCTTCTTGGTGAGGGAGGTTTTGGTTGTGTCTTCAAGGGTTGGATTGAGGAGAATGGAACTGCACCTGTGAAACCAGGTACTGGACTTACCGTCGCAGTCAAGACCCTTAACCATCATGGACTTACTGGACACAGAGAGTGGCTTGTACGAGACTTATATACCTTTCTTCTCGAATTATTTTCCTTCTAGAACTTTTTCTATTTAGAATTCCCTTTCGTTAACATTCTCAGTTTTTTGTGGTTCCCCTTTGCAGGCTCAGTTAAACACTCTTGGTGATATTGTCCATCCGAATCTCGTTAAATTGGTTGGTTTCTGTATTGAAGATGACCAAAGACTATTGGTTTATGAGTTTATGCCTCGTGGAAGTTTGGAGAACCACCTCTTGTAATAACGATATCAACCTCTTTTATTTATTTCTATTACATGCCTTCACTACTACTTTATACTCCTTCACATAGAATATAAGCAAAAACCGGTCAAAATTTGGACAAGATACATCAACTTCGTTGACCGCTTTTTGTTTATATTCAGTAACGGAGTAGTATAACTTGCACTAGTTGAAAACGAGTTCGAGTATTACTGAATTTTGATAGTATTAAATTCACAACCAATTCTTAAGTTAGGGTACTAGGTTGTTATCAGATTCACAGGTTCTTGTGTTTCAAGAAAACAAAAGACAGAACAAAATGATTCTCTCCCTACAAAGCATTGTTTTTTCTGCTTTGCGGTATGCTTTTAGAAATTCATATGCATATGAAAATTTATTGTTTTCTGGTAACAACCATGAATTATGCAGAAGGGTCTTTGCCTCTTCCTTGGTCTATCAGAATGAAAATTGCACTTGGTGCAGCCAAAGGTCTTTCATTTCTACATGCAGGAGCTCAAAGGATGATAATCTATGGTGATTTCAAGACATCTAATATTCTATTAGACGCGGTATACGATTTCACTTGGCTAAAAAGGTTTTTAACTATTTGCTATTTTGCCTCCAACTTCAATACATAAAATCAAAATTATTTGTTTTTAGGAATACAATGCAAAGCTCTCTGATTTTGGACTTGCGAAAGATGGTCCTGAAGGTGTAGAGACACACATGTCAACAAGAGTTATGGGAACATACGGTTATGCCGCTCCTGAGTATGTTATGACTGGTGAGTTTCCTTTCTTAATTTTGTTTCATAAATTTTAAACTTTGTTCTGAGATTCAGGCTCTAGATCGCTAATGGTGTCCAAGATTGCATATAATTTTGACCTGACCTGTCAATGACTATATTCTGATTAGGACATTTGACATCAAAAAGTAATGTGTATAGTTTTGGAGTGGTTTTACTTGAAATGCTCACTGGTCGGCGATCGGTTGATAAGAATAGACCAAATGGGGAACACAACCTCGTAGAATGGGCAAGACCTGTACTTGGAGACAAGAGATTGTTATTCCGAATAATTGATCCTCGCCTCGAAGGTCACTTCTCTATTAAAGGAGCACAGAAAGCTGCCCAACTGGCTGCTCAGTGCCTCAGTCGTGATTCGAAAACGAGACCTATGATGAGTGAAGTTGTTCAAGCTTTAAAGCCTTTGCAAAACCTCAAGGATATGGCTGTCTCATCTTATCACTTCCAGGTTGTTCGAGTAGACCGAACCATGTCCATGCCGAATTCTAAAAATGGTATGCAAACACAATTGGCATCTTTATCAAGGAAGGGTCAACTTTGCCTCTTACCGACAAACTGCTTTTCGTTTTTGTGGTGTCTTTGGATTTGGACTATCAGAGACCACACATAGTCGAATTGGGCATATACTAGCTGAAGAAATTATTCGTAACTGGTTAGATTCAAATATTGTGAATCCTCCTCCAATTATGGTCATCTACTATGGGTGGATGTTGTTTGCTTGGCCGATAGGTTTAGCTATTTGATCTGATGTTTTTACAAATGCGACATGTTCTCTACTTGTATGTTGATGTTAATGTTCTGTATATTCTAACTATTAAGGGAAACTCGGATCCATGTCTCGGGAATGCCCTAACAATGATTGATCATCCCGAATATAATGTTTCTTCTCTATTAATAGAATGAGATATGTTTTCTGTTAGAAAAAAAGTGTCCAACTCGAGTTCCTAAGTATTGAAACCACACGTTAAAAAAGTTTTACTACTCTAAATGGGTTCATACATTTGTGTAGGGGTGAGCGAGACCCGGCCCAACCCTAAGGCCCGTCTCGTCTTCGTCCCATTAAACTCGCAAAATATTGGGTTTGTTGAGTCTCAAGGCGGGGTTAGGGTCCAAAGAATTGGTCAACCAAAATTTAGGGGGGGTTGGGATTAGGTATAACCCGTCCCAACGTGTCCTCTTACTCACTCCTCACTCTAATTTTTACCTCAATTACATTGGTAATAAGACTTTAAAAATAAGCTATTCAATTTGAAATTGATGTTAGTTTAAGTAGAAATATTATTGTAAACTAATACTGTAAAAGTCGTGTTTAAAGTTAGAATACATATAAAATACTAAAAAGATTCAATTTATCATTTCTAACTTTTGTTTATTCTTGAGTAATCACTTTATAATTTTGTTTCAATTGTCTTCGTGTCAACCCGTTCTCATCCTAAATAGACCCGGTCTTACTTGAATCAACTAATCGTAGAATTCAACCCCGCCTCTATGCACGGAAAATCTCTGTGATATCTTATTGTAAGTGTTAAGCAGGGCACCACGCAGAATTAAAATGTCAGTTTAACTAAGAGTCAAGTCATTCCTCCCTTGGAAGGAATCTTTCATGGGTTTTACACAAGTATCCCCAATTGCTTATATTAGTAGTACTATGCACTCCTCACTCAAAATCAAAGGCACCTCTAAGAAAAGATTCTATGTTGCTTCTCTGAAACTCAACGGCGACAATGACCCATTGCTCCAGGCTGCCACTGCTTCTGCTTCTCTTCGTTACCAGGAAACACTTCGACCAGGCAAATTAACCCATCTTTCTCTGTCATGATTTCTGCCTAACTCTTTTGAGTAATGTTATTTCTTTTAGACATTTTATCAAGCACTTTGAGGATGGCTTTTGAATAATGTGTGTGTATGGTTGAGTTTTCTTGCTCCTAATTTGTTTTTCCACAGAACGATTATAAAGACATATTTGGTGGCATAATTTAGTTGATAGGTAGTTGTTGATGTCTAAATACTGAATGCATTGTTTTATTCAATATTATATTATTCTACATTATGCATAAAAGGTTTAAATTTGCTTTGATTAAAGAAAATAAAAAGTAAAGGACATACTTGCCTATGATAAGACTGGGGATTGTTCCCATCTGGTAGAGCTGTAGTTTTGTGATCATGCCTAGAACCTTGAATCATGTTATTATCACAATTTTGGAAGCCTAAAGTAAATTCATACAATTAGGTGTGCAACACATTGTCATGTTATGTAGTGTATAAGATCAACATGCCTCATAGTGTCTCTTCTCTGCTTTGTGCAGAGCCTCTCTTTCTAGACCCATATGCTGGTTGTTTTGTCCCTACCAATATTTCCAAGGATATGATTCAAGACTTGCACCCCTATTGTCTTGCAACAAAGTTCATTGATGAAAAGTTGCTTCATACAGTGAACCATATTGATGGGCTTAAGCAGGTTACTTGCTGATTGCTTGCATATAAATTTATGAGAATAATACTAAATCATCGGGATTACTTACTTACTACTACTATTTTCGTAATGTTTTTTTGTTTCGTGTAATTAGGAGGATATTGCATAGTTTGATGGGGTTTCGCCTCTTGATTGCAGCTAGTTTTGTTGACTGATGGCATGGACACGCGACCATACAGACTTAATTGGCCAACTTCAACCATAATATTTGACATATCCCTGAAAGAGTATATAAAACTGCAGCTGAGAAGCTTAAAGGTGATTTTACTTTCATGCTTATTATGATATTTCTCTTGGTATTGCCTTTCATGTTTATGTATTATGCATTTTCTAGAAAGAAAGCATCTAATTAAATGCCTTTGTTAAGTTTCAGGTGTTGGGGCTAAGATTCCAAAAGGTTGCATGTTGTATCATATTCCATCAGAATCATCTGATATACAGCACAGTCTGCAATTTAAGGGCTATAATGGTAACAGGCCCAGTGTGTGGGCCATACAGGTGATTAGTTCTGTCAAAATTATCCCATTAGTAAACGCTTGAAAACACTGCCTATGTATGAATGTTTGGGTCTAGAGGGAGTCTATGCTTAAGAAGTTTCATCATATGAGTTTATTCTTGCGCAGGGACTTCCTGTAATGACACTGGCAAATTTTGAAGAGGTTTTGTCAATGATAAGCACTTTGGCCATGAAGGGTTCCTTTTTTGTTGGAGAGTGTTCGCTCGTGTTTTTAGCAAACAATCACTAGTTTTCAATATAGAGACTGTGAGATCAAACTAGGAAATCTCTTTGACGTTTGCCTTTAAGTTTTGTGTCTTTTAGCGTGCGTAAGAACAGAAAATAGTAGAAAGAGATAGTTTGAAAGCAGAATAAAAGCAAGAAATGCAACAAACGTAAAAACAAGTAAAAATTGCATTAAAATGATAGAAAGAAGAAGATGGTCCACCAACACGCATAATATGATCCGATTCACTCTTGTTTCGCTTTGACTTGGAAGTTGAGTTTCTCGAGTTTTTGTAGAAATGTGGTGACCCCTTTTCCTATTACTGAGGAGTATTTATACTCTCGGATACAATCGTGGGCAAGCCACGATAACTACTTCCTAAAACCGTGGAAATAACCGCCCACTAATCAAGCATTTCCTTGCGCCGACCCGACTTGTTGTCGAAGGATTTGGCGTAATATTGGACCCGGGCCGTCGAACAATTGGGCCTCTCTCGTCGAAGGTTTCGACATTGTTTTCGTAGCTTGAAGAACCAAGTGCTGCCGAAGTTTGCTTGCATTGTCAAGACTTGTACAACTTTTATCGAATTTATGGTACATTGACTTGAACATTGACGCGTGGCCCACGAGAATACTATTAAATGTGCGATCAATACCATTTAAAGCTTAATTTAATGCCCTTGTCGTAATTTTGAGGTAACAGATTGCCCCCAAAAAATGCTTTTCGGCGGAATAAGGAATGGAGGAAGAAAAGGCATTTTTTGAATATTGTGCAATGGTCATTTCTACCGCCTTTTGCATTTCAACGGTGGTCGAAAAGACAACCATCATTACTTTGCACGGGGGAAAACGAACCGTCTTATTGGCACACGCTGCATAGTTGGTGGGCCATCACGTCTTTCAATCGTCGCTGAACGTGCGAGTTATGGCGAACGATGCTAATAATCGTAGCTTCCCAACATATATAAGCGGCTACAACCCTTCATATTCCTCTTTACTCGGTTTGAACCTTGTGAAGTCTCTCTGCATTCTTCATTTTTTGCAAAACCCCAAAATCACTAAAGTTTCAAACTTTCATTCCTTTCCTTCAATCTACGCTTGAATTTCGTCTCGCATTTGCTTTTTATCTCTCATGGCTTCATCATCTCTCTTTGAATGTTCAAAGAAGAACGACGAACCCAACGGACCTCAAACCCTCGATGGCTTCGTTGATGAGCCCGACATTCACGACATCGAGCGCGGTTCAATGGCAAACCTGTATTGATTCCCTCTGCTAGGGTTTATACTCATGCATATCTAGGTCCTCTTCCCGATATCCTCGTTAGAAAACACCGAAGTTTACGAAATTTTCCTAGTCATGCCTGTCTTCAACCTGAATTTTCACTAAGACCCCTTTTCATTTAGAATTTCTCGAATAGTCCCTCCGGGGTTTTTAGGTGCGCTCCAAGCTCGACTCAACAAATTTACATAGACCGGCTCGACAAGGTAGAGGCTAAAAAGGCCAACATCTGGAAAAAACAAGGTATTTTTGACCTTATCCAGCTTGTCTAGGTATGGGCCTAAGTATGACAAAGACCTTGATATTTGGTGCTATGCGATTTTGGGGATCGTCTTACTCATAGGCTCCACTTGAAATGTGGCATCTTTGTCTCCCACTTTACTAGATGTTCTTTGCCATCACAGTCCGAAACCCTTAGGTGAGACTTTCGACCACCGCTAATCCACGAGTATGAATACCCGTTCTCTTTTAACAATGCCACTTTTGCCCCTTACATCACAGAACACCACAATCTCGACAACGATACGATTAATTCGCTAAAGAACACGTAGCCTTCTTAACCTTTGGTTATCCTTTTGTTTTTCGTACTCGCCACCTCGAGTTTCTAAAACCTATATTCCTTTGGCAATTTCAACTCCACGAGGAAGAAAACATTAGTCTTGCCAAATTGTTGTTGGGTTCTCTCTATCGGGAACTTGATAATCTTTGTTCTAGAATTGAAAGAAGCATTTAACCCACCAACAAGTTCTTGGCCTCTCGCCCATTGTGGCTATTGCAATTGTGGTCATTAGCCACTTTTGAGTCTCGACTAGGTGCGTATATCCCTAAGTGCGCTTTCAACCAACCTTAAAGTCTAGGAGGATGAAGGGATTCGACTAGCCAGTTGAAACCAAGCAGATAAATATCCTCCGGAAGAGTCCTTGAAATTCACTTGATATGTTCCCTGAAGTGCACAAGTTTTGTAGACTCTATGGCTCCCTTTCAGGCAAAGGCCTTTCGGTCCAACTTGGTTTTAAGCAACCATTTCCTTCCCTTCGCCGAACAAGCCGAGGAGATTACCCAAATCGCAAACCTACCTCTCTCTCCCGCTATTCTTTCTACCGGACTTACCCCGGCAAAACTAAAAATAGTTTGGGAATTAAGAAATATTTCCCAAGTTATTACGCTGCACGGTTTGGCCTTATGTCGATTCGACTGCGCCAAGATGTCTTCATCGGCGAGAATTTTCGAATCGAAGCAAGTGGCGCGACTACAAACAAGCCTTCAAGAAATTCCACTATAGGGCCTTGAATTTGAACCTCTCAAATTCAACCCCAGATTCTCATGCACCGAGAAATTCCACGAATGGTGGACTGGTTACTATACCACTTCTTCTTTGGAGAGGCTAGTGACACCTTTGCGAGAAAATATTATGAAGAAATGGTGGTGACCTTTCCTTCGAACAACCTGTATTTACTTAGCGATACCCAAATCTTTACGAGTCTTAAACATCTCGTAACTTAGTTTTATTTCTGTTTGCTTATCAATGTTTTCGACGTCAGACCAACCTGCCCCCAAGTGAAGATCAAAGTAAGCAAGGCTACCACAGAGAAAATCTCCTCAAGTAACCAAGAAGACGTTGGTAGCGAGATCCACTCAGAAATTGTCCTAAAGAAGGTATGTTGCCATTTATTCGCTTCAAGTTATTTTTGATTACGACTCTTATTTATGTCGAAAACCTTCTTTCTAGAAAACAACCCAGGCAAAACCCCTTCAAAGTGAGCCAAAGCTAAAAGGAAAATGGTCCTTCCTAATGATGAGGTACTATACTCTTGCCTTGTTAATCCGTCGAAATTTCTCTTCCATTTGTCATTCACTTTCTTGTCATAACCCAAATTCTTCTTTGCAGGACACTGAAAGTGATGATAACGTCCCCCTCACTCAGAGGTCGAAGAAAAGAAACCTTCCCGAATTTCAAAGGGCAGACTCAAGGCATCATTATTGATTTGAGCCTTACGAATCACCTTCTTCTCCTCCAATCAAGAGGCTTAAGGTACAAGAGGTAAATTCCCTTTCGACATTAGTTTAGACTTCTTCGATCTCACCTTTCCAATCCTTAACTTAAATGATATACCTTCTTTGTGCATAGGTGGGTGGATCGCTCGTGAGACAAACACGAAGTTCGATCATGGTTGAGGTCACGATCTAGAGTTATCGGTCCCCCGTGCTCCCTTTTCCTTCATCTCCTCGTGGTGTAATCTTTGAAGAAATTTTCCAAGCGTTGGATAACCACGAAATCCTGTTTTCTGAGGAGTTTGTTCCAAGCATTTGGAAATGTCGAACAAGAGGGTGAGTCGAAGAGAATGCTCTGCTATGGAGGAGGCTATTCAACCACTTGGTAGAGTCGTCAGGAGGCGTTGTTGGAGAAAGCGCTCAAGTTCGAACTTAACATTCCAACAAATGAAGGACCGTAAGTAGTGGCTACTCGCCGAAATACGAAGAAAATATGATCGATCAAGAACAAGAGGCACCTAGAGTGGGGAGCTGCAGATCAAAGTGCTTACGCAAAAGAGTCATCCAACGTATTTGTTAGCGATCAAGAATTGGTGAGCTAAAGAAGGCGAATCCCTTGGCGACCTTGAAGATCATGTTAAGTCTTAAGAGCTCGTCGAGCCAGCTTGATTTGCGATTCTTGAACAACTCTCTAAGTTCTATCAATCGGGAGGCGGTCAAAGCACGCTTTGCGGTGAAGACGAAGGTGTTAGAAGGGGACTTGGTGGCAACCATTGAGAATGACCCATCTGTGTATCTTGAGGTAAAATCCTCATTCACAAGATCACCAAATTGGACCCTCCTCAAAAGCGTCCTTTCGTTCTTCATGGAATTTGGCCCCATTTTTGAGCAACTTTCTCTTTTAATCAACCAACGGCCGACCACCTCAAGCGCAAGGTTCAAGAGACTCGACTGCGAGGTGGAACTCGCCTCTCTTAAGGCCGATCAAGAGGCGACATCGAGGCTCTTGAAACCCCAGCGACTAAAGATGAGAAAGCAATCATTGAATGGGATGCGAGATTGCGCGTATTGACGAGGAAATAAAGACCCTTCAACTCAAATCATCAAACGCTAAGCATCGAAGGACACGATCGTCGAAAGAATGAGTCCGCTTCTTCGTCCACCAAAACCACCAAAGCATTGGCAACTATAGAGCACTTGGAGAAGATTGACAAACATCAAGCCATTCTCGCCGACCTCGATAAAGAGCTACACCTTCTCGACACCTCTATCTCTTTGAGTGTTAGCATCATGGATAGGCATAAGGCTACCTTGTCGAACTTACGAGAGGCTGTAATAGTTTAGAATTTCAAAAATGGTGTGTAACTTTGACATTTCTTTATACATTGCCATTTATGAACAATTTTCGTTTACTTATAATTGCTCAATTTTTATCTCGATTAACGTTGGCTTGTATCGCTTTAAATACTTGCCATTTATTCTAAAGATTCTATTTTCGTCACCTAGCTCTTCGACTTCATAAGCGCCATTCAAAAGCATCGCAACACGCGAAATGGGCCTTCCCACCCACAGTGACCATTTGCCTAAAACTCTATCTTTTTATCCATAGGTAATAGGACTTTCCACACTAACTCCCCTTCCTCAAAGGTTTTTAACTTAACCTTTTTATTGTAGGCTTTAGCTACTCTTTCTTTTCTGTCGAATAAGCATCTCTAAAGCTAACAACCTCTCTTCGTCTAAATCAACTAATTCATCAATCATCATATTCCAATAATGATCAAAAGGAATTTCACATTGTTTCGAATCCTTGTTGATTGTAAACAAATCTCGACAGGTAACAACGCATCGTGCCCAAATGTTAACTTTGTAGGGAGTGGTGTTTATAGACTCTTTAGGCGACGTTCGACAAGCCCACAACACTTGGTCAAGAGAAGCGTGCCAACTTCTAGGCTTACGTCCAACGTGCTTTTTAATCAAGTTAATAATGATTTTATTGGCGACCTCTACTTGACCATTGGCTTGTGCGTAGTATGGTGTCGAAGTCAATAACTTGAAACCAATTTCAAAGTGAAATCTACCATTTTTCGACCGGTGAAAGCGATGCACCTTGGTCCGTAGTAATGGTTTCGGAATTCCATATCTATAAATGATATGATTTTGAATAAACCTTATCATCGCTTCTCGATCTACATTGGCTAAAGGTATTGCCTCTACCCATTTAGTAAAGTAATCAATCCCTACTAGAATGTATATCGTGGCCTTCGACGAGGTTGGTTTTATTTCTCCAAGCCCAACCCCGAATGGCCAAGGTTTCACTATAGAATGCAACTCATTTGCGTGCACATGTTGTATTCCAAAGCATGTTTTTGGCATTCTTGGCAACCTTTGGCAAATTCTATACAATCTTTTAGCATAGTTGGCCAATACATTCCTTGTCGAAATAACAACCATTTCATTTTGTGGCCTACTTGATGTGTGAGCCACATGCTCCACTATGTGTATCGAATCGCCAAATATGCCTCGTTTTCACTAAGACATTTTAGTAGTACTCTTCAGGAGTTTGTTTGTACAATTCGTTTCCAATTAACACATAGCTTAGAGCTCAGACTTTACTTTTTATTAGTGTTCCTGTAGGATTTTGTAAATACTCTACAATGGGTTTTCGCCAATCATCATCAACCATATTGTCAATAGCAAAAATTTCTGCCAAGTCAATATCGTCAAAAATGTGACGTTTTTCGACGCGTACTTCATTTGTATTTATTGCCCCAATTTTTGGTGTTGACAATAACGTCGAAGGAGTATTATAGAGAGTCTTTCGAGATTAATTTATCTTTTATCTCAATTAACTCTTCTAGGCTTTGCTTCGATACTTTGTAACCGAGGCAATTTGTGCAGTTCATTTGCCACGTGATTTTCAATTCGTGGTAAATGTTCTAGGTGAACGAATGTAAACCTTTTTAGCAAAGTATTGGCAATAACGAAATATTTAATAAGGTGTTCATTAATACATTTGTATTCTTTTGTCAATTGTTTGACCACTAGTTGAGAATCACCTTTTATTTCGACATAACTTGCCCCCAATTCGAGTAAAATTTTAAGGCCTACTATTAAAGCCTCATACTCACTTCATTATTTGAGCAAGAGTCTCGAATTTTAAATTTATACTTCGTTGGAGTATTTTACGGAGAGATAATCAAAATTCCTATACTGCTCCATTTTTATGGCTTCGAGCCATCGAAGTATAATCTCCAAGGGCGTATGTCTAACGAATGTATTTCACATTCGACAAATGAATGGTCTACTATAAAATCAAGAACCACTTGTCCTTTAATTGATTTGAGGGTTGGTAAGTTAAGTTGTACTCTAGCAAAGCTAAAGCCCATTTGCCAATTCGACTATGCAACATTGGTTTTGACAACATATGTTTAATAACATCAAAATGCGAATAAACATAAACATCTCATCGATTTTATATATTGCTTCAATTTTGTACAAGAAAAATACAAGCAAAGGCACGAACTTCTCTATTGGACTATACCTAGTTTCAAAGATCAATCAAAACCCTACTAAGGTAATAAATGGGTCTTTCGACACCACTATCATCCTCTTGCGCTAACATGCTACCTATTGTGTTATCAGAAGCTGCTATATACAATTTTAGCAATTTGTTTCCAATAACATGCAATAAAATTGGTGGTTTGACCAAATAAGACTTGATTGCGTCGAAAGCATCTTGGTGAACTTGCTCCCACTTGAATTCATCTTCTTTCTTCAATCTCAAAGAATGGCGAAAAAACTTGTGTCTTGCCACTTAGATTTGAGATGAATCTTGAAGGAAATTAATTTTCCCTAGTAGTGATGAAGTTCTTTCTTGAGTCGAAGGAGCCTTCGTTTCCATAATTGCTTTAGTCTTATTTTCGTTGATCTCTATGCCTTTCTTGTGTACTACAAAACCCAAGAATTCACCGCACGCATACGTAAAGCACATTTGGTTGGATTCATTTTCAATCCATATTTCCTCATTCGTTCAAAAGAACGTCGAAGATGGTCTAAATGACCACTTTACGAGGATGACTTAACCACCACATCATCTATGTATACTTGCATAAAATCATCAATAAAATCGTGAAACATAGAATTCATTGCCCTTTGATAAGTGGCACCGGCATTTTTCAAACCAAAGGGCATGACTACCCATTCATAAACACCTAATGCCTGGACATCGAAAAAGTCATTTTTCGACACATCCTCTTCGGCAATAAAGATTTGATTATACCCCGAGTAGCCATCTAGCAAACCGAGATAATCAAATCCTGCCGAATCTATTAGCATTTTCGCTCACGGGCATAGCGTATTCATCTTTAGGTGTTGCATTATTTAGATCCCTAAAGTCTACGCAAACTCTAAGTTTTCCATTTTTCTTCATTATTGGAACTATATTAGCTAACCAATCAACGCACTGGCGATTCGATGAATTTGCTTTTGAACGGCCTTTCTATTTCTTCCTTGATCTTAGCCAATATTTGAGGAGCAAATCTTCTTGGCGTTTGCTTCACTGGTTTCTTCCCCGGTCGAATGGGTATTTGTAATTCCACCACTTCGACTCAAACCGGCATTTATTTGTACTCCCAAGCAAAGCAATCTTTGAACTCTGCGAAGTGAAATAACTTTGGTTACAAGGCGACATCAAGATGTGCACTAATATATGTTGGCCTTTTGATCAAGCCATTTCCCAAATCCACCTCTTCGATGGATCTTGAGCTTGCATGCGCTTTGTAGAATCTTTAGGGTCTTTTTCAAAACCCAATGGTTCGTCATCATAAATGCAATCCCAGCTTGTCATTTATGACTTCACCATTTTCTTCAGATGAAGTTATGGCTTCGATGACCATTGTTTGTTGATTTAACTCGGCTTCCAAAGCCGCGTTTTATTTTATTTTCGGCCATGTGGCGTAATTTATCCCAAGCTAATCGGTGCGACATCTAAACCTTCTAAGAGTCGGTGTCCCATCCCGTTGGAGGTAGCACACCATCGGGATAGACATTTGCACCTTCTATTTCCTCTTTCCCACACAAAACCATGTGTTGGGTATAAGTGAATGGAGGAAAGCACATTATCTCAAGAGATATATGCTTGGCTAGAAGATGAACATGGCGCAATATTCGCCATTTGTTTCTCGAAATTCTCCCTGGTGACATTATTTACGTCAAGAAGGAAATAACTTTGTCCGCCTTCGACGTACTCCACGGCACCATCATCCTCCACATTACCAACTTCACGGTGTAGGCTTGAGGGGGACGGCTCCTACGCCATGTATCCACTCTCTCCCAAGGAGTAGATTGTAGCTTGCTTTTGAAGCTATGACAAAAACGTGGTGGTTCTTCCGGCAGTTCCTACCACCACTTCCACTTCGGATGACCCCAACGGCCAGGCCGATTTCCCCTCATAATTGGTTAGCATAATATTATGAGGTCTAAGGTCTCAGATCAAACATCCCTATTGTCTTCAAAGATGGCACGAGGCATTAAGTTAACAATGAGCCCCTCCATCGACCAAGATCTTATTAATACCTACGCCATTAACTTTGGCTTGGACGTACAAAGGCTTCAGATGGTGTTGCATGCCCTCGTCTGGCCTCTCGAAAGTGGCCATCTGTTCATAAATGGCAATGTATAAAGAAATGTCAAAGTTACACAGCCATTTTTGGAATTCTAAACTATTACAGTCTCAGAAGTTCGACAAGGTAGCCTTATGCCTATCCATGATGCTAACACTCAAAGAGATAGAGGTGTCGAGAAGGTGTAGCTCTTTATCGAGGTCGGCGAGAATGGCTTGATGTTTGTCAATCTTCTCCAAGTGCTCTATATACCGCCAATGCTTTGGTGGTTTTGGTGGACGAAGAAGCAGCACTCATTCTTTCGACGATCAGGTCCTTCTGATGCTTAGCGTTTGACAGTTTGAGTTGAAGGGTCTTTATTTCCTCGTCAATACGCGCAATCTCTGCATCCCATTCAGCGATTGCTTTCTCATCTTTAGCTGCTTGGGTTTCAAGAGCCTCGATGTCGTCTTGATCGGCCTTAAGAGAGGCGAGTTCCACCTCGCAGAGTTGAGTCTCTTGAACCTTGCGCTTGGAGGTGGTCGACCGTTGGTTGATTAAAAGAGAAAGTTGCTCAAAAATGGGGCCAAATTCCATGAAGAACGAAAGGACGTTTTGAGGAGGTCCAATTTGGTGATCTTGTGAATGAGGATTTTACCTCAAGATACACGAGATGGGTCATTCTCAATGGTTGCCACCAAGTCCCTTCTAACACCTTCGTCTTCACCGCAAAGCGGGCTTTCGACCGCTCTCCGATTGATAGAACTTAGAGAGTTGTTCAAGAAGCGCAAATCAAGCTTACTCGACGAGCTCTTAAGACTTAACATGATCTTCAAGGTCGCCAAGGATTCGTCTTCTTTAGCTCACCAATTCTTGATCGCTAATAAATATTTGTTGGATGACTCTTTGGCGAAGCACTTTGATCTGCGAGCTCCCCACTCTAGGTGCCTCTTGTTCTTGATCGATCATATTTTCTTGAGTATTTCGGCTGAGGTAGCCACTACTTTTGGTCCTTCGGTTGTTGGAATGTTAAGTTCGGAACTTGAAAGGTTTCTCCAACAACGATCTCCGGCTCGACTCTACCAGTAGTTGGAATAGCCTCCTCCATAGCAGGAGCATTCTCTTCGACTACCGCCTCTTGTTCGACATTTCCAGCGCTTGGAACAAACTCCTCAAAAACAGGATTTCAGGTTATCCAACGCTTGGAAAATTTCTTGTGATTACTACACGAGGAGATGAAGGAAAAGGGAGCACGGATCGATAACTCTAAATCGCGACCTCAACCATGATCGAACTTCGTGTCCGTCTCACGAGCGATCCACCCACCTATGCACAGCAAGGTATATCATTTAAGTTAAGGATTGGAAAGGTGAGATCGAAGAAGTCTAAACTAATGTCGAAAGGGAATTTACCTCTTGTACCTTAAGCCTCTTAATTGGACGAGAAGAAGGTGATTCAGAAGGCTCGTCAATAATGATGCCTTGAGCTGCCCTTTGAAATTCGGGAAGGTTTCTTTTCTTCGACCTCACGAGTGTGAGGGGGCGTTATCATCACTTTCAGTGTCCTGCAAAGAAGAATTTGGGTTATGACAAGAAAGTGAATGACAAATGGAAGAGAAATTTCGACGGATTAACAAGGCAAGAGTATAGTACCTCATCATTAGGAAGGACCATTTTCCTTTTAGCTTTGGCCTGCTGAAGGGGTTTTGCCTGGGTTGTTTTCTAGAAAGAAGGTTTTCGACATAAATAAGAGTCGTAATCAAAAATAACTTGAAGCGAATAAATGGCAACATACCTTCTTTAGGACAATTTCTGGAGTGGATCTCGCTACCACTGTCTTCTTGGTTGCTGGAGGAGATTTTGCTGTGGTAGCCTTGCTTACTTTGATCTTCAGCTTGGGGGCAGGTTGGTCTGACGTCGAAAACATTGATAAGCAAACAGAAATAAAACTAAGTTACAGATGTTTAAGACTCAGAAAGATTTGGGTATCAAGAAGTAAATACCTGGGTTGTTCGAAGGAAAGGCTGCCACCAATTTCTTCATAATATTTTCTGCAAAGGTGTCACTAGCCTCTCCAGCAGCAGTGGTATAGTAACCAGTCCACCATTCGTGGAATTTCTCAGTGCATGAGAATCTGGGGTTGAATTTGAGAGGTTCGAAATTCAAGGCCCTATAGTGGAATTTCTTGAAGGCTTGTTTGTAGGTCGCCATTGTTTTCGGATTCGAAAATTTCGCCGATGAAGACATACCGCGCAGTCGACCGACAAAGGCCAAGTATGCAGCGCGAATAACTTGGGAAATATTTCTTAATTCCCAAACTATTTTTAGTTTTGCGGGGGTAAGTCTGGTAGAAAGAATAGCGAGGAGAGAGGTAGGTTTGCGGTTGGGTAATCTCCTCACTTGTTCGACGAAGGGAAGGAAATGGTTGCCGAAACCAATTTGGACCGAAAGGCCTTTGCACAAAGGAGCCATAGAGTCTACAAAACTTGTGCACTTGAGGAACATATCGAAGTAGATTTGAAGGACTCTTACGGAGGAATATTTATCCGCTTGGGTTTCAATGGGCTAGTCGAATCCCTTGATCCTCCTAGACTTTAAGGTTGGTTGAGGACTTAGGGATATACTGAGACCTAGTCGAGACTCAAAAGTGGCTAATGACCACAATTGCAATAGCCTGATGGGCAGAGGCCAAGAACTTGTTGGTGGGTTCGTCTTCTTTCAATTCTAGAACGGCATTATCAAGTTCACGATAGAAGAACCCAACAACGGTTTGGCAAGACTAATGTTTTCTTCCTCGTGGAGTTCATTTGCCGATGGGATATAGGTTTTAGAAACCAGAGTGAGCAGGCACAGAAAACAAAAAGGGATAACAAAGGGTTAAGAAGGCTACGTGTTCTTTAGCGAACCTTTAATCGATCGTTGAGATTGTGGTGTTACGTGATGTAAGGAGCAAAAGTGGCATTGTTAAAAGAGAACGGGTATTCATACTCGGGATTAGCGAGGATCGAAAGTCTCACCGAGGTTTCGGACACTGTGATGGCAAAGAACATCCAAAGTAAAGTGGGAGACAAAGATGTCACATTTCAAGTGGAGGCTATGAGTAGCACGATCCCCGAAGCGCATAGCGACCCAATATCAAGGTCTTTGTCATACTTAGGCCCATACCTAGACAGCTGGATAAGGTCAAACATACCTTGTTTTTTCCGGATGTTGGCCTTTTTAGCCTCTACCTTGTCGAGCCGGTCTATGTAAATTTGTTGGTCGAGCCCAGGAGAGCGGACCTAAAAACCCGGAAGGACTATTCAGAAATTCTAAATGAAAAGGGTCCTAGTAAAAATTGCAGGTTGAAGACAGCGTGGATCGCAAAGGTCTCATCAGGCGTGCAATTTGTTCGCTTCGTGTTTTTAGCAAACAATCACTAGTTTTCAATAGTAGATGCGTGAGATCAAACTAGGAAATCTCTTTGACGTTTGCCTTTAAGTTTTGTGTCTTTTAGCGTGTAAGAACAGAAAATAGTAGAAAGAGATAGTTTGAAAGCAAAATAAAAGCAAGAAATGCAACAAACGTAAAAACAAGTAAAAATTGCATTAAAATGATAGAAAGAAGAAGATGGTCCACCAACACGTACAATATGATCTCGATTCACTCTTGTTTCGCTTTGACTTGGAAGTTGAGTTTCTCGAGTTTTTGTAGAAATGTGGTGACCCTTTTTCCTATTACTGAGGAGTATTTATACTCTCGGATACAATCGTGGGCAAGCCACGATAACTACTTCCTAAAAACCAGGAAATAACCGCCCACTAATCAAGCATTTCCTTGCGCTTCGACCGACCTTGTTGTCGAAGGATTTGTGAAGTATTGGACCCGGTTTTCGTCGAACAATTGGGCCTCTCCGCCGAAGGTTTCGACATTGTTTCGTAGCTTGAAGAACCAAGTGCGTCGAAGTTTGCTTGCATTGTCGAAGACTTGTACAACTTTTTTGTCGAATTTATGGTACATTGACTTGAACATTGACACGTGGCCCGAGAATACTATTAAATGTGGTCAATACCATTTAAAGCTTAATTTAATGCCCTTGTCGTAATTTTGAGGTAACAGAGAGTTACCGCTCTGGTTAATTGAGAGAGACATAGAAATCAAGGTTAGTACGCAATGGGTGGATAAGTTTATTCATGAGCAAAGGATTTCGGGTGGAAATGATTAATTATAAAGGAGTTGCAAATGAGTTTTGGTAAAGATTTTGCTGCAACACACTACAATAATATATTGCTTGTTTGCGAGAACAACTACGACATTTCGATGATCGGTGAGGAATTTGATATTCTATATGACATGGCGAGAACATAGTAGTGTGTTTTCTTTTGAGGGTTTCTTTCTAATATATTTATCATTAATCTTACGGGTTGAAGTTCAAATACTCGACCTATTCACTTTGTCAAGTCACATACATGCCTTTTGTTCTTCTAACAAATGGTTATACCATGCTTTCTTTCTCCCTACCTTGTTTTCGTTCTTTCGATAAGAGATGACATCATACAAGTGATTCCACTAAAAATCTGTTTATTTTTGTGACATTAATCTCCATCTTGTTTACGTATGCATAGAGCATAACCAAGGCATTGTTATTTGCAGATGGAAATATGGAGAAGAGAATTCCAAAGGTTGGAAGATGAAGGAGATGAAGATGGTTTTGAAGAGTTATAAAAGAACATATAAAGCTTCACCTACCATAACCTGATTAGCCTTGAAACGAAACTTCTTTGTCTCTGATGGTCTATTGTTCAAAGCATTTGAATTCAATTCCTAAATGCCAAGAGGTTGTGCATGCATACTCATGATAAAACATCAAGAAGGATGCACAATATTCTCCTTTCCTAAAAAGATAAGTTAATGTAAACTATTCATGTCTTTTATAACTCTACACATTTATTTATTTTTAAAATGTTTTACCCCCTGTGGGGGCAATTGCCCCCATACACCACTCAAGGTGAGGTGGATTTGCCGTTATGTACAACTTATCAGATGTCTTGTAAGGAATCTGTTCAATTAAAGTGCAGTGTTGTTACTTAGCTGACAGATTGAAATTATTAATGATCACAAATATAGTTATTGGTTGCGTGTCTACACATCAAAAAGGTTCATCATAGATGATCCATATCAGCAAGCAAGTGGGAAAGATATAATCCACAAGCATGAGCCGCCAATCATTGCCCAGTGTAAGGAATAAATATATAGAAAGTTTTTATTCCAATAAATTAATAAATTGAAAAACTACACGTGTTAATAATTAAAAAAAAAATTATAAGACGCCTATAGCATTTGCCTAAAATAAATTAGCATGGATTAAGAACTACATGTGTATAAAGTTATAGAAATGTGCATTTTAATTTGGTGTGTTTGGTTTTGTGGTGATGGAAATTGAGTTTCATTGAATTGATTTTGCTAAAAAGGAGTTGAATATAATGTGATTTATATTTGGATACATTAAAAAAATATATAAAAAGTTGATTTTATCAAAGAGAAAGCAATGTCTAAAGAGTTTCTAGGTGGAGCCTGACCAACTTGCATTACAACAGATTGATTGGCAATAGTGGAATCAGTGGTGACTGCGTGAGACATCTCACATCTAGCATTCTTGTTGGAGAACTAAAAATAAAGCAGTCTAACAGAGTAATCAACATGATTCAAGAGCGAACATGAGCAAATTGTACATTCAAACCCTTTTAAGAACTTAATAACACTCTTGTTTTTTTATATTTGCGAAGATCCAAAGTCGCACAACGAATGCAAGGAATTGCACAAATACAACCTTCAATTTTCAATTTCTTGCAACATCATTGTCAATTGAGTGAAATAGGAGATGTTAAGGATACCTTTCTGAAATCGAGCCAAATCTTCTTGAATATCAACATTGCGAAAGATATCCCCCCCAACCCTTAAGAAAAACACTTCTCAAGACTTTTCCAAATTGGCAAAGCGCTATCACACCAAAGAAGAGATTTAGCAATGCTCTTGAAAACTGAGCACAACCTTCATAGACAGAGGCTAGCCCAAGTTCGATAATTCTTGTTGTCAATAGTAGGTTGAACCAGAACAGGCAAAGAATTCTCGTTCGAATGGATGCAATATGGATTTGAAAGATTTGTAGCAAATTGCATAAGAACTCACCATAGTTATAGAAGAAACATAACGAATCAAGGAGAAGAAAATAGTCACCATGATTACAAGCGCTTATCTGACTAACAACTTCATCTAACAAACTAACAATTAACTAGAGTTAGTTGGATATATCAACCTGTGATAGTAATCAAGTTTTGATCAATGAACTTGAGGTATTATTAAAAAACTCTGATATTAAGTTATATGGAAGAATTTCCCTATTTACACGTAGGTGTCCGGTTGAAGACGTGTCGAGGTGTTCGAGACGATACACAGACAGTAACACTTCACAAACTAACAATTAACTAGAGTTAGTTGGATATATCAACTGTGATAGTAATCAAGTTTTGATCAATGAACTTGAGGTATTATTAAAAACTCGATATTAAGTTATATGGAAGAATTTCCCTATGTACACGTAGGTGTCCAGGTTGAAGGCGTGTCGGTGTTAGAGAGACGATACACGACAAATAACACTTCACAAACTAACAATTAACTAGAGTTAGTTGGATATATCAACCTGTGATAGTAATCAAGTTTTGATCAATGAACTTGAGGTATTATTAAAAAACTCTGATATTAAGTTATATGGAAGAATTTCCCTATGTACACGGAGGTGTCCGGTTGAAGACGTGTCCGGTGTTTATGTCCGTGCTTCATAGGAATTTCCCCCAACAGGTAACAGTTGAGATTAAAACAACTTTTGACATGATAATACTGCAGTGACCATCCATAACACATTCAATTACAATGTATTTTGCTAAACTATGAAAGAGATACATTCTCAGTGAAGCAACACAGCAAGTTAAATTCTCAGTTTTCTTTATCATTAAAATAAATAAATAGATAGCTGAAGAATTAGGCAGTACGGTATTCCTCAATCTTCCTCTGAAGTTCATCTTTCTTGGCTCCAACAATCCTACCAACCTCTTTCCTCTCTTCAACAACAGAAAAGTCGGCATCGCCTGCACCTTAAACTCCTTCGCCACATCCTATTATTATTTTTTATATATCAAAATAAAAACAGAAAAATTCATAGAAATGATGTGTTGAAGAAAGAAAATTACAGATAATTCGTCGACGTCGATCTTGATGAATTCAACATCGGTGTACTGGTTGGACATGGCGTCGAGAAGCGGTTCCATGAATCTACACGGACCACACCATGTCGCTGAGAAATCTACCACAACCTTCACAATTCGATTGGATCGGATTCAGATTGAGTAGATGATAAACAAAAAGTTAGTAATTGAGATATCTATTCTATCTTACGAGGCAAGAAGAGTCTTTGAGAGCGTTGAAGTCAAGCTGCCAACGAGCGGAGGAGTGAACAACCTTGACGCGAGAGTTCTCCGACGAAGTCAACGGTTGAGAAGAGAACCAACTCCCCATGCTTATGCTCTCTGCTTCCTTCCTACGCCTTCTTTGGTTGTTTGTTTGTTACAGGGAGGAGGATTTCGAAGATATAAAAACGCAAAATTTAAAAAAATCTTTTAGTCGCTCATGAATGTCAAGAAAATCAGGTTTTAGTCATATGATTCCAAAACTTTTAAAATAAATTCGCGAATTACTAAACGTTACTACTTTGGTCCCCGCCGTTAACTTCCCATCCAAAAATGCCGACATCACTAACGGAGATGGCGTCGCCGATGACATCACCGCCACGTGTCACCATTTAATTGGTCCTCTGTACCACATGTCACTAAAGGCCACGTCATCACCCCATGTCACTAATGCCAAGTGGCAGCGACACACGCCACGTCAAGAGCCAATGAGTGGGCGCCACGTGGCACTCAATGGTAAAATGGGGCAATTCTTTGTTACTAAAAAAATAAACATTTTGGGGCATATGAGTATTGAAATCGCGACCTACAACTAAGAAACTAGCGTCTTAACCACTAAACCAACGAGCTATTTGTGTTAGATAACCCACCGGTATATATATATATATATATATATATATATATATATATATATATATATATATATATTATAGAAATGCGAATAAAAAAAACTGTAACAACCATCGGTTCATCTTCATCATCATCTGCAGAAATTAACTTAACCTTTCACTGTTCACCATCATCTGCAGTAAAGCAAAACCTTTCACTGTTCACCACACACAACACAACGATCTTCATCTTCAAAACAGAAACAAAACCCACAAAATCTACAGAAACTAAACGAAACTCATCAGATATGGATCATTTCAAAGATACAGAAACCAAACGAAACGAAAAACAACAAAACAATGGAGATTGGATTGGAAAACGAAAAAGAGAGATGGAAAAGAAACAATGAGCAGATCTGAATTTGTGAGAGATAGAAAACAAAGATCTTAATTGCAAAAAACTTAGATCTGTATCTTCAGAAACGAAAGAAAATCATAATCGAAGCCCAGAATCTTCAATCATCGCCATAGATCTAAAAATTAAACGAAATCAAATTTTAATAGATTGAATTTGATGTATAAAACGAAATAAAAATCGAATTGGTTCAAATTATTAAGTTTTTGGGTTTCAAAATGTTGGGTTCAATTTTTCAGATTCATTGCCATTGGAGAATACACGTCAATCTTCTCTTCTTGAACAACCATTCGAAGATGCGTTGCTGTTTGTTGCCATTGGAGAATATCGTTTCTGGGTAAAGGGAGAAGATTGAAAAAGAAGAGAGAAGATGGAAGAAGAGAGAAGATGGAAGAAGAAGAAGAAGAAGAAGAAGAAGAAGAAGAAGAAGAAGAAAGAAGATGGATGAAGAAAAACAGTGTTTCTGGAGATGAGATAACGAGCTGACTAAGCCTTTTTCTTTCATGTTGGCATCCTTATTGGTCGCCACATCATCAAAACATAACGGTGTCATCACTAAACTAACAAAGAGGACTAAGCGATTAACGTTTAGTAATTGCAATGACTATTTTAAAAGTTTTGAAATTGCGAGGACTAAACCTGGATTTTATTGACATTTCACGAGGACTAAAAATCTTATTTAGCCTAAAAACTATGCATTATTTATTTATTTAATAAAAAAAAAATATTCGTTAAATTGCATTTTTTTTCATTATATATTTGACTAAAACTACAGTTTGGCCCTTTTTTTTTCACTTTCATTTTTTATCTTTTATATATATTTATGTCACCTAAGTATTTTATCTTTTTTTTTCCTCACTTTGTCTTTCATATTTTTTTTTATATTTGGTCCCTTAAAACACATAATAAACAAATACGAAAGATAAATGACCAAAGTGAGGAAAAAATATAAATAACAAATCTGACATAAGTATGAAAGATAAAGGACCAAAGTGAAAAAAAAAGTAAATGATTAAACTAAAATTTTGAAGAAAAATAAAGACTAAAAGTACAATTTAGCCAAAAATGGTTATCTCGACAAAGATTTATGGTACTTTTTTACTTGCAAAAATGTAAGACTATTATTTATTTATTTTTAGACCAAAATATAAGGCTATTCTATAAACACAAAATATGTTGATATTGTTTCTTTTTCATAAATTATTGGGGAAATATCTTAAGTCATGATGCCTAGTAAACACTAAAATAAAGAGTATATAAGTTGATAAACTTATTAATCCTACACTTTAAGATTTTGTAAAATAAAATTGGTCTAAATCTCATAATACAATTCAAAATAAAGGAATAGAAACCCAACTAGTGATTTTTTTTATAGACAACCGTTAGTGGTTAGTAATTAATTAGAGTAGGGAAAATGTTTTTTTTTGACAAAGAAAGAGGAAAATGTTAGTTTCAAGATTTAAGCTGACATCATGACTTCAATGAAGAAACATTTCATGATAATAATATAAATGTCTTACTTTTGATTCTCAAAGGTAGATATTACTCACGTAAAAAAAAATATAGGTAGATGTTACTCATTGTCGCAATAATATAATTAACTGATTAGTAGTTCTTTTAGTAATTTTTTCGTACTTCTTCATTAAATTCTTTTTTTCATAATTTTTTTATACATCATTATTTTTCTTTTGGCTCGACGAGAAAACATTACATGTCTAAATAGTCTTCTTTTTTTTTCACTTCATTTATATAGTTATGATCTCACATGGTTTGAGTCCTATTGAGAAAATATTGCATGTTGTCTTTATAATTTTTTATTTTGCCTTAATAAATGTATTTGTATATTATAGATGGTTATTTTACTTTTTTGTTCGACGAATAAATATTAAATATTGTCAATATAATTATTTTTATATTTTATCTTCATGAGTGTCTTAATTTTTATAAATTATTATTTCACTTTTGAGTCTCGATGGAGAAAATTAATTACATCATTAAAATAATTATTTTTAATTGTATTTTTAAAAGTAACCAAATTACTATTATCGTTCAAAAAGATTGTAAAACTTTCGTAGTAAGTAATGCTCGACCGTGTGTATGTACTAGTACACAGCTAATTTAAATTGGAGTAATATTATATGGACAAAAATTTTGAGACAATATAGAGAAAAAACCAATTCACAACATCAATTAACCAAGTTTTTAGACTATTAATCAATCATCTTTTAAGAGTTTTTTAAGCCATTAACTAAAAACTTGGTTAATTGGTCACTTGGTTAATAGCCTAAATTTGTGTTGTGAATTGATTTTTGTCTAAATTTGTAAGAAATTTTTTGTCTCAAAATCATTATTCTTTAAATTGGAATCTAAATTGGCATGAATGTACCCACAGCACCGTACCTAAACAAAGTAGAATAAATTAATATTCTTTTAAAATAATGATAAAATAATTTCATGTGTTTGTATCCATCATTAGATCTATGTAGTACTCTTTCCGTCTCAAATTGTTTGTTTTTTTAGCAAAATCAATTTGTTTCAAATCGATTGTTATTTTCGATTTTCAATGATACTTTTAATAGTCTTTACCACTTATACCCTTATTAATTATGACAAATTTTTACAACTAATAAATGATTCACATATATCGATGTAGAGAGATAAAGAGTTAAAAAGTAAATTAGACAACACTTTTTAGAAAATTTAGACATCCAATCATTTTTTCTTAAAATGTGTGTCAAAACCTGAAACTGCAAACAAAGTGGAATGGAAGAGTAGATACTTGGGGAATTGATTCTCTGAAGTGGAAAAAAACTTGAGGAAATAAAGTGTTACTAATATCACCTTTAAAGCTTTCATCTCTCTTATTTATTATACTATATCAACATCTTCTCTCTCATTAATGAATAACTAGGATTTCACTTGACTCTCATGTCACTTGAGAGTATCATTTCCCAGAATACTTAGATATACTCCATCAAATCTCATTTTGTTTGTAGTTTAAGATTTTGGCACACTCTTTAAGAAAAATGATTAGATGTCTAGATTTTCTAAAAAGTGTTGTCTAATTTACCATTTAATTCTTTATCTCTTTACATAGATAAATGTGAATCATTTATTACTCCCTCTGTCTCAAATTGTTTGTTGTTTTAGCAAAATCAATTTGTCCCAAATTGATTGTTGTTTTAGATTTTCAATTAAACTTTTAATGTTCTTTTACATTTATATCCCTATTAATTATGACAACTTTTTACCTCTAATAAAATATTCACATTTATTTAGGTAGAGAGATAAAGAGTTAAATGGTAAATTAGACAACACTTTTTAAAGAATCTAGATTCCTAATCATTTTTCTTAAAGGGTGTGTCAAAACTTAAACCGCAAACAAAATGGGACAGAGTGAGTAGATGTAAAAAGTTGTCATAATTAATATGGGTAAAAGTGGCAAAGACTATTAAAAGTGTCTTTGAAAATCGAAAACAATAATTAATTTGAGACAAAATGATTTTCTTTAAAACAACAAAAATTCGGGACATAGGGAGTATGTAAATGAGTAATGACTAAATGGAGAGTCCCACTTTTAATGGTCTAGCGGGGCACCTTGAAAATGATTGATTGGATTTGTCACTTACTTCATGATTTTTCACCCCTCCTTGTCACTCCCACCTCTATAATTACCTAAAACCCGAATTACTTCGATTATAAATAAAAAAATTGAAGAATTTTGAATTACCTCAATTTTAAGGTAAATTCGAGTTCAAAAAGGGGTCCGAGGTCGGGAATTTTGGATTTACCTCTATAATTACCTAAAACCGAATTACTACATTTTTAAAAATTCGTACATTAAATTGTGATTTTTACGCGTGTTTTATTTTGAAAATACAATACAAATGCTTTACGATTTAAATAAAAATACGTAAAGCGTTACGATATACGAGTAAAGAAACGTCATATATGATCTAAAATACATCAAAATATATAAAATACCCAATATGAAATACAGTACAAATACTAATAAGTCAAATACAACTACGGGTCCAAAATGTCTAAAACGGCCTCAAAATAACGGCGTGAAGTATCGGTGAATGGTCGACACGTAGCGCGCATCCGGACCAATGGAGCTGCTCTCTCAACCCTCTCCTCTAAAGTCTCTAGGACAACGGGCTCTGATGTGGCTCCCGATGTGGCTCTGGGCGTGGCGGAGCAAGCCGCACCGAGTAAGACGGACCACAGTTACCCGGGCCGTACCAAGGTAGGTAATCGAGGATCGCATCGGGCGATGGTAGTCCGCTGTCTACTAGCTTGCCAAAAAGTCTACTATATATATCCCGATTGTAACAATAATGGTGGGTGAACCACAACTGGGCCAGCCTGAACCTCCTCCTGAACCTCCGCCTGAACCTCCTCCTGAACCTCATCACGGTAGGGCTGCTCATACCGGTCGGGGTTGAGGCTCAGTGAGGTTGCCTCTCAAAATGTGGTCGCTCGATCTGCAGTCATCTCTATGACTCGACACGTGCTCTGGCGCCTCTCACGCTCAGAAGCATGTCCAGCAGCTCTGAGCCTCTGTAGAGTGTCCGGAGAAGGAGTAGCACTCTACCGGCAGGGCATCTTTGCTCTTCTTTGGACTCCCAAGCATGTTTGTGCTCGTCGTCGTCAAGTGGTGAGTCTTTGCTCCGAAGACTCTACTCGCGCTACACTGTTTGGTCGTCTACTCGCCACTGTTAAAAAAAAAAGGAAAATGTAAATAAAAAATATTTATAATTAAAAAAAGGCTTAAATATGTTTTTACCCCCTGCAAATATGGGGTGTTTTGCTTTTACCCCCTGCAATTTTTTTTTTAAAAACCCCTTGCAAAATCAACTTTTTTGGTTTTAGTCATTCGGTTAGATGAACGTTACAAAAAACGTTATATGACATTTTTAAATACGTTTTTACCCCCTGCAAATAGGGGGTGTTTTGCTTTTACCCCCTGCAAATTTTTTCATTATCCTCTCCCCCACCTCACGTTTCATTCATCTCTTCCACAAATTCTTTCATTATCCTCTCCCCCACCTCATCTCATCTCTATCTCTCACTTCTTATCACTATATTCTTCGTCATTCAACTCTTACTTCCACAATCAAATCCCTAATATTCAACAAAACAAAATGGTCCAAACCTCAAACTTCATCTCTCTCTCTCTCTCTCTCGTTCTTCACCACCATTATTTCTTCTCATTCCAAATCTCAAACAAGAACTCATCTTCTCTTTCTCACAGAACCAGCACACAGTTTAATTAAACCACACACATTTATTAAACCCATAAAACCTTGATTTTGAGATGAAGAACAATCCATAAAACTTGAAACAAACCTTAAAATCAGAATCGCAATAAAAGTTAATTACATGTTGTGCTCATGGTTTGTTGGTTACGTGCGGAGAGAGAGAGAGAGAGAGAAGAAGATGAGAAGATGAGTTACGGTTTGATATGGAAACGCGTTTGGTTTGTGTTGGAGATGGAAAAGTTGAAATGAGGTTGGATGGAGTCTTTGAGGAAGAAGAAGGGGATTTAGTCTTTTTTTGTAGGGGTAAAAGCAAAACACCCCCTATTTGCAGGGGGTAAAAACGTATTTAAAAATGCTACATAGACGTTTTTTGTTACGTCCATCTAACAGAAGGACTAAAACCAAAAAAGTTGATTTTGCAAGGGGTTTTTTTAAAAAAAATTTTTGCAGCGGGTAAAAGCAAAACACCCCATATTTGCAGGGGGTAAAAACATATTTAAGCCTTAAAATAAAAAGGATTTTCGAAATTACCTGTAAATCCGAAAAGAATTTCGGATTTACAGGTAATTTCGCTAACCTCTCCGTTATACACTTACATTTTTCCAGAAATATGAAATCTAATTTGTGAAATGTGATTTTTGTAAGTTTTTAAGGGTATTTTTGTCCGTTTAGGTAATTACGGGGGTGGGAGTGACAAGGAGGGGGTGAAAAAAACCCACTATTCTATTGCACCACGAGTCATGACTTGTCTCATTCTCGTAAACATGGGTAACTAAATATTGCATGACAATTGGACCAAAAAAAAAAAATATTGCATGACAAAAAACCCTTTAATGGGAATAACGTGGCACACTATGAATGAATATAATAGTGCATATGCTCTATCAAAAACAAACAAATGATAGTGCTAACGGCCAAGTCCTAAATTATCTACCGAGCAAAGTAGCGTTAGCTTGTGACTTGAGAGAGAGTATTAAAGTGTTGGAACAACATCGCATCAAGAAAAAAAAAGGGTCCTAAAGTATCTTAGACTATATGAGTATTTTCTTATTGTGTTATTGGTGGGCAATATATATCTATTGATTTTATTGGTGATTATTTGGCGGATCACGTGTAAGTACTAGGATTTGCAAGTTCATGTGATTATGTTGATATGCAATATTCACCGGTCTTATCTGTGATTAATTTATATTGATCAGAAATTTGATTGATCATGTGTAAGTATTTAATTATGCAGGTTCGTGTGGTTGTTTCCTCTCATAAAATTTTTGTCAAATTAAAAATTTAAACTTAAAACTTTAGGTGAGATCGGAACCCGATAGGCTACCACGATACAAAACTTATATGTTAGACTATATCTCAGTATAATTAATTGATATCATATATAAAAGTTATATATTTACACTATTTAAATAACTTTTATAAAATAAAAAACTATTCAATTTAGTTATCAAACATTAGCTCTACACTCTAATAGAAGGAGCAAAAGAGTTGTTTTCAAAAACCTTGAAAAACATGCATTGAGAAATACTATTTTTTTCTAATCAAAATGCATTTAGAAATACTATCTTAAAATTTGCGTTGAGAAAAACTCAACCAAACCGAACTTGACTGCGTAAAGAGGAAGCAAGAGGATAAGCAACAAAACTTTGCATATTAATTTGTCAAATTAACATAAAAAAATCTTTTAAATTTAATGACTGGGTTTTTATATGGAAAATGATAATATTATATGGTGTGAAATAATTCATTGTGTAAAAAATCACCAAATGTGTAAAATGAAAGTCAAACAATTAAGAGGAAATTAAGTTGTAAATAGCAACTAGGAAAAGTAACCAACCAAAAAACCAACACATGTTAGTTCTAAGGTAGACAAATTTGGTTTTAGGCGTTGTGACACTTCATGAGTAAATAATAGTCCATATTGGAATAGAATGTTCTATTATAGAGCGTTTGGATAAGATTGTTTAGTCTCTCTTCTAAACTTTATCAAATTTCTTGGTCAATTCGATCTTGAAAATGCAAAAGATTCGATTGTAGTCTCTATCCTATTGGTAAATTAATCTCTACCGTTATTCTAATGTAAAAATAAATAAAAAAACAAGCAAATAATCTCTCTACTAAACAAAAAAACAATCATAGAGTGAGTATTTAAAAAAATGTCTTAATGTTGTTTCTATCACTTCTCCAATTGGGAATAGCAAGCAAATGCTCTATTTAAAAATAAAATAAAATAAAATAAAAAAACAAGCAAATGATCTCACTACTAAAAAAAAAGAAGCAAAAGCAAATGGCTGTCCCTTTCTCTCTCTTGCCCGTCCTGCCCGGTTTCTCTCTTTCACATTTCAAGCCTGCCCGGCCGGCCCATTGTTGAAAAACTCTGTCTTTCTTTCACATGCAATTGCAATCAATCTCCCACTGCTTCTCTCTCCTCCCCAAAGACACCCCCTTTAGACTCAATTCCTTAAAATTGAGTTTCTGTTTTCAATTATATCCTTGTTTTAATCTTTTATCAACCCAGTAATCTATGCTTTCATTGTTCTTTTAGTTCAATTTACTGTGATAATGATGATGATGAGTTTCACAGCCTTCAATTATTGGAATTAAGGTTACTTGAAAATTGGGTATTTTTTTCCTGTTATTGTAAATTTTTGATAACCCTAAAGGTTGAAACTTTTTGTGAATTGTGAATATGTAAACTTATTGGGAAGAGTTTTTGGAAGATGGGGTTTAGAAATAATGCAATTGAAGCAGGGAGTTTAGATGTGGAGAAGTCAAAGGGAAAATTGATGAAGAAAGATGTTGTTGAGAAGGAAATTGGTTGTTGTGTTAAATTGAGTTGCTTTAGGAGTTGCATACCTTCAAGATCAAAGGTTGATACTTCACTTAGTGGTACTAGTGCTGCTCACAGTGGTAATTTTCTTTCCTTACCTACTTCTTTTGTTTTAGGAATTAAATTCTGTTTCACTTTGATGTTAGGGTAGAAACAATATAGGTTCTGAGGTTGTTGAAGTGATATATATTTTTATTGTGTTTTTATTCCTAAAGGAAGTTGGTGGTATTGTTTGCAAACAATAGAATTTCCAAATAATGATCTATTGTGCATTACTATTGTTAAGATGGATAATCTCTTTGTAAATTGTTAAGTATTAGTAGTAGGAAAGAAGAAGAAAATATTTTAGTTGATTCATCATTAGAAAGAAGCTCTATAGCACCGACGCCGACACTTGAGGTTGAAGATGTGTCTTATGTTGGACACATGTTGTGTCAGACACCAATACCGAGACTGGTCAATTACTTCCATTTTATCAAATTATTATGCGTGTAAACCTGTTTGTGTCTGTGTCGGCGCTTTATAGGAAAGAATAACATATTATGGTTCAAAACATTGTATTGACATTCAAAAGTCATTAACATCATGAAACTTTAACCTGGTTACTGTATAATGAAGTGTAGCATGTCAGGATCCTATGATGTAACAGACTAACAGTGATGTTTATAATCTTTAATCCTGAATTTAATTGATATTTATAAGTATATTTTTGTATTAGTGGGAAAATCATCTACATATGAGAAAAGCAAAAGCGCAACAAGTGCTCCTCCAGGATCCTCAACAACTAGTAATGCAGAAAGTATCCCTTCCACTCCAAAATTCAGTGAGGAGTTGAAAGATTATTCTCGTTTGAGAAAGTTCACATTCAACGAACTTAAGTTGGCGACTAGGAATTTCAGACCAGAGAGTCTTCTTGGTGAGGGAGGTTTTGGTTGTGTCTTCAAGGGTTGGATTGAGGAGAATGGAACTGCACCTGTGAAACCAGGTACTGGACTTACCGTCGCAGTCAAGACCCTTAACCATCATGGACTTACTGGACACAGAGAGTGGCTTGTACGAGACTTATATACCTTTCTTCTCGAATTATTTTCCTTCTAGAACTTTTTCTATTTAGAATTCCCTTTCGTTAACATTCTCAGTTTTTTGTGGTTCCCCTTTGCAGGCTCAGTTAAACACTCTTGGTGATATTGTCCATCCGAATCTCGTTAAATTGGTTGGTTTCTGTATTGAAGATGACCAAAGACTATTGGTTTATGAGTTTATGCCTCGTGGAAGTTTGGAGAACCACCTCTTCAGAAGTACGATATCAACCTCTTTTATTTATTTCTATTACATGCCTTCACTACTACTTTATACTCCCTCCGTTACAGAATATAAGCAAAAACTGGTCAAAATTTGGACAAGATACATCAACTTCTGTTGACCAGTTTTTGTTTATATTCTGTAACGGAGTAGTATAACACTGCACTAGTTGAAAACGAGTTCGAGTATTACTGAATTTTGATAGTATTAAATTCACAACCAATTCTTAAGTTAGGGTACTAGGTTGTTATCAGATTCACAGGTTCTTGTGTTTCAAGAAAACAAAAGACAGAACAAAATGATTCTCTCCCTACAAAGCATTGTTTTTTTCTGCTTTGCGGTATGCTTTTAGAAATTCATATGCATATGAAAATTTATTGTTTTCTGGTAACAACCATGAATTATGCAGAAGGGTCTTTGCCTCTTCCTTGGTCTATCAGAATGAAAATTGCACTTGGTGCAGCCAAAGGTCTTTCATTTCTACATGCAGGAGCTCAAAGGATGATAATCTATGGTGATTTCAAGACATCTAATATTCTATTAGACGCGGTATACGATTTCACTTGGCTAAAAAGGTTTTTAACTATTTGCTATTTTGCCTCCAACTTCAATACATAAAATCAAAATTATTTGTTTTTAGGAATACAATGCAAAGCTCTCTGATTTTGGACTTGCGAAAGATGGTCCTGAAGGTGTAGAGACACACATGTCAACAAGAGTTATGGGAACATACGGTTATGCCGCTCCTGAGTATGTTATGACTGGTGAGTTTCCTTTCTTAATTTTGTTTCATAAATTTTAAACTTTGTTACGAGATTCAGGCTCTAGATCGCTAATGGTGTCCAAGATTGCATATAATTTTGACCTGACCTGTCAATGACTATATTCTGATTAGGACATTTGACATCAAAAAGTAATGTGTATAGTTTTGGAGTGGTTTTACTTGAAATGCTCACTGGTCGGCGATCGGTTGATAAGAATAGACCAAATGGGGAACACAACCTCGTAGAATGGGCAAGACCTGTACTTGGAGACAAGAGATTGTTATTCCGAATAATTGATCCTCGCCTCGAAGGTCACTTCTCTATTAAAGGAGCACAGAAAGCTGCCCAACTGGCTGCTCAGTGCCTCAGTCGTGATTCGAAAACGAGACCTATGATGAGTGAAGTTGTTCAAGCTTTAAAGCCTTTGCAAAACCTCAAGGATATGGCTGTCTCATCTTATCACTTCCAGGTTGTTCGAGTAGACCGAACCATGTCCATGCCGAATTCTAAAAATGGTATGCAAACACAATTGGCATCTTTATCAAGGAAGGGTCAACTTTGCCTCTTACCGACAAACTGCTTTCGTTTTTGTGGTGTCTTTGGATTTGGACTATCAGAGACCACACATAGTCGAATTGGGCATATACTAGCTGAAGAAATTATTCGTAACTGGTTAGATTCAAATATTGTGAATCCTCCTCCAATTATGGTCATCTACTATGGGTGGATGTTGTTTGCTTGGCCGATAGGTTTAGCTATTTGATCTGATGTTTTTACAAATGCGACATGTTCTCTACTTGTATGTTGATGTTAATGTTCTGTATATTCTAACTATTAAGGGAAACTCGGATCCATGTCTCGGGAATGCCCTAACAATGATTGATCATCCCGAATATAATGTTTCTTCTCTATTAATAGAATGAGATATGTTTTCTGTTAGAAAAAAAATGTCCAACTCGAGTTCCTAAGTATTGAAACCACACGTTAAAAAAGTTTTACTACTCTAAATGGGTTCATACATTTGTGTAGGGGTGAGCGAGACCCGGCCCAACCCTAAGGCCCGTCTCGTCTTCGTCCCATTAAACTCGCAAAATATTGGGTTTGTTCAGGTCTAAGGACGGGGTTAGGGTCTAAAGAATTGGTCCGACCAAAATTTAGGGAGGGGGTTGGGATTAGGTATAACCCGTCCCAACGTGTCCTCTTACTCACTCCTCACTCTAATTTTTACCTCAATTACATTGGTAATAAGACTTTTAAAAATAAGCTATTCAATTTGAAATTGATGTTAGTTTAAGTAGAAATATTATTGTAAACTAATACTGTAAAAGTCGTGTTTAAAGTTAGAATACATATAAAATACTAAAAAGATTCAATTTATCATTTCTAACTTTTGTTTATTCTTGAGTAATCACTTTATAATTTTGTTTCAATTGTCTTCGTGTCAACCCGTTCTCATCCTAAATAGACCCGGTCTTACTTGAATCAACTAATCGTAGAATTCAACCCCGCCTCTATGCACGGAAAATCTCTGTGATATCTTATTGTAAGTGTTAAGCAGGGCACCACGCAGAATTAAAATGTCAGTTTAACTAAGAGTCAAGTCATTCCTCCCTTGGAAGGAATCTTTCATGGGTTTTACACAAGTATCCCCAATTGCTTATATTAGTAGTACTATGCACTCCTCACTCAAAATCAAAGGCACCTCTAAGAAAAGATTCTATGTTGCTTCTCTGAAACTCAACGGCGACAATGACCCATTGCTCCAGGCTGCCACTGCTTCTGCTTCTCTTCGTTACCAGGAAACACTTCGACCAGGCAAATTAACCCATCTTTCTCTCTCATGATTTCTGCCTAACTCTTTTGAGTAATGTTATTTCTTTTAGACATTTTATCAAGCACTTTGAGGATGGCTTTTGAATAATGTGTGTGTATGGTTGAGTTTTCTTGCTCCTAATTTGTTTTTCCACAGAACGATTATAAAGACATATTTGGTGGCATAATTTAGTTGATAGGTAGTTGTTGATGTCTAAATACTGAATGCATTGTTTTATTCAATATTATATTATTCTACATTATGCATAAAAGGTTTAAATTTGCTTTGATTAAAGAAAATAAAAAAGTAAAGGACATGCTATGCTTGCTACTGATAAGACATATTTTTCCTAGTCTTAGCTTGTGATTGCCTATGATAAGACTTGAGATTGTTCCCATCTGGTAGAGCTGTAGTTTTGTGATCATGCCTAGAACCTTGAATCATGTTATTATCACAATTTTGGAAGCCTAAAGTAAATTCATACAATTAGGTGTGCAACACATTGTCATGTTATGTAGTGTATAAGATCAACATGCCTCATAGTGTCTCTTCTCTGCTTTGTGCAGAGCCTCTCTTTCTAGACCCATATGCTGGTTGTTTTGTCCCTACCAATATTTCCAAGGATATGATTCAAGACTTGCACCCCTATTGTCTTGCAACAAAGTTCATTGATGAAAAGTTGCTTCATACAGTGAACCATATTGATGGGCTTAAGCAGGTTACTTGCTGATTGCTTGCATATAAATTTATGAGAATAATACTAAATCATCGGGATTACTTACTTACTACTACTATTTTCGTAATGTTTTTTGTTTCGTGTAATTAGGAGGATATTGCATAGTTTGATGGGGTTTCGCCTCTTGATTGCAGCTAGTTTTGTTGAGTGATGGCATGGACACGCGACCATACAGACTTAATTGGCCAACTTCAACCATAATATTTGACATATCCCCTGAAAGAGTATATAAAACTGCAGCTGAGAAGCTTAAAGGTGATTTTACTTTCATGCTTATTATGATATTTCTCTTGGTATTGCCTTTCATGTTTATGTATTATGCATTTTCTAGAAAGAAAGCATCTAATTAAATGCCTTTGTTAAGTTTCAGGTGTTGGGGCTAAGATTCCAAAAGGTTGCATGTTGTATCATATTCCATCAGAATCATCTGATATACAGCACAGTCTGCAATTTAAGGGCTATAATGGTAACAGGCCCAGTGTGTGGGCCATACAGGTGATTAGTTCTGTCGAAATTATCCCATTAGTAAACGCTTGAAAACACTGCCTATGTATGAATGTTTGGGTCTAGAGGGAGTCTATGCTTAAGAAGTTTCATCATATGAGTTTATTCTTGCGCAGGGACTTCCTGTAATGACACTGGCAAATTTTGAAGAGGTTTTGTCAATGATAAGCACTTTGGCCATGAAGGGTTCCTTTTTTGTTGGAGAGTTACCTGCCTGGTTAATTGAGAGAGACATAGAAATCAAGGTTAGTCTGCAATGGGTGGATAAGCTATTCATGAGCAAGGGATTTCGGGTGGAAATGATTAATTATAAAGGAGTTGCAGCGAGTTTTGGTAAAGATTTTGCTTCAACACACTACAATAATATATTGTTTGTTGCAGAACAACTACGACATTCTGATGATCAGGTGAGGAATTTGATATTCTATATGACATGGCAGAACATAGTAGTGTGTTTTCTTTTGAGGGTTTCTTTCTAATATATTTATCATTAATCTTCTGGGTTCAGAAGTTCAAATACTCGACCTATTCACTTTGTCAAGTCACATACATGCCTTTTGTTCTTCTAACAAATGGTTATACCATGCTTTCTTTCTCCCTACCTTGTTTTCGTTCTTTCGATAAGAGATGACATCATACAAGTGATTCCACTAAAAATCTGTTTATTTTTGTGACATTAATCTCCATCTCGTTTACATATGCATAGAGAATAACCAAGGCATTGTTATTTGCAGATGGAAATATGGAGAAGAGAATTCCAAAGGTTGGAAGATGAAGGAGATGAAGATGGTTTTGAAGAGTTATAAAAGAACATATAAAGCTTCACCATAACCTGATTAGCCTTGAAACGAAACTTCTTTGTCTCTGATGGTCTATTGTTCAAAGCATTTGGATTCAATTCCTAAATGCCAAGAGGTTGTGCATGCATACTCATGATAAAACAACCAGAAGGATGCACTATAATATTCTCCTTTCCTAAAAAGATAAGTTAATGTAAACTATTCATGCCTTTTATAACTCTACACATTTATTTATTTTTAAAATGTTTTACCCCCTGTGGGGGCAATTGCCCCCATACACCACTCAAGGTGGATTTGCCGTTATGTACAACTGATCAGATGTATTGTAAGGAATCTGTTCAATTAAAGTGCAGTGTTGTTACTTAGCTGACAAATTGAAATTATTAATGATCACAAATAGTTATTGGTTGCGGGTGGGAATAGGCTGGGCCGAGCTAGGCTTTGCTTGGCCTGGACCTGGCCTACATTGAAAATGTTAGGCCTAGCGCAGCGCCTGTGGCTGTCGTCAGAGCCCATTTTCTAGGCACAGCTGGCCTAGCCTTCTCGAAAGCCGACAAGGGCTCGAAAGCCTTTTAAAAGCCTATTTGACTATTTTCTTAAGAAGACCTCCAACATTTCAATGGTGTAAACCATTAAAATAGACTAACAATCTAATAGGTCAATGAGATTAAGTTTCAATTGAGATTTAACAGAACTTTTTAGGAAAATATCTTTATATGACATCTTATTTAAATTTTATTTTATAATAATAACTTCAACTATGTCAAAAATTTATGTAGGTTAATATGTTTAAACTAACAAAAAATGTTAGCAAAGTTATGACTTAACACAAAGTATCAAATTCAATATAAAATAATATTAGTAATTAAAAACTAGTTATATTGATTTAAATAGCTACTGATAGGCCTAAAAGACTTTTTTTTCAATGGCCATGGCACCGATCTATTTAGCTAAATAGACTTTTAAAAAAGCCTTGGCCTTATCTGTTTTCAAAAAAAGCTGTCTGGCCTAATTTCTACTGTCGTAAGTGCAGCCAGAGCCTCAGCACTGTTAAAGCGGCGCGGCCTATTCCCACCCCTACTTGCGTGTCTACACATCAAAAAGGTTCATCATAGATGATCCATATCAGCAAGCAAGTGGGAAAGATAATAAAAAGTATAATCCACAAGCATGAGCCGCCAATCGTTGCCCGGTGTAAGGAATAAATATATAGAAAGCTTTTATTCCAATAAATTAATAAATTGAAAAGCTACACGTGTTAATAATTAAAAAAAAAATTATAAGACGCCTATAGCATTTGCCTAAAATAAATTAGCATGGATTAAGAACTACATGTGTATAAAGTTATAGAAATGTGCATTTTAATTTGGTGTGTTTGGTTTTGCGGTGATGCAAATTGAGTTTCATTGAATTGATTTTTGTATAATTGATTTTGCTAAAAAGGAGTTGAATATAATGTGATTTATATTGGGATACATTAAAAAAAATATAAAAAGTTGATTTTATCAAAGAGAAAGCAATGTCTAGTATAGCCTAAAGAGTTTCTAGGTGGAGCCTGACCAACTTGCATTACAACAGATTGATTGGCAATAGTGGAATCAGTGGTGACTGCGTGAGACATCTAGCATTCTTGTTGGAGAACTAAAATAAAGCAGTCTAACAGAGTAATCAACATGATTCAAGAGCGAACATGAGCAAATTGTACATTCAAACCCTTTAAGAACTTAATAACACTCTCTTGTTTTTTTATATTTGCGAAGATCCAAAGTCGCACCACGAATGCAAGGAATTGCACAAATACAACCTTCAATTTTCAATTTCTTGCAACATCATTGTCAATTGAGTGAAATAGGAGATGTTAAGGATACCTTTCTGAAATCGAGCCAAATCTTCTTGAATATCAACATTGCGAAAGATATATTTGGCAAAGCACTATCACACCAAATAAGAGATTTAGCAGTGCTCTTGAAAACTGAGCGCAACCTTCATAGACATAGGCTAGCCCAAGTTCGATAATTCTTGTTGTCAATAGTAGGTTGAACCAGAACAGGCAAAGAATTCTCGTTCGAATGGATGCAATATGGATTTGAAAGATTTGTAGCAAATTGGCATAAGAACTCGCCATAGTTATAGAAGAAACATAACGAATCAAGGAGAAGAAAATAGTCACCATGATTACAAGCGCTTATCTGACTAACAACTTCATCTAACAAACTAACAATTAACTAGAGTTAGTTGGATATATCAACCTGTGATAGTAATCAAGTTTTGATCAATGAACTTGAGGTATTATTAAAAAACTCTGATATTAAGTTATATGGAAGAATTTCCCTATGTACACGGAGGTGTCCGGTTGAAGATGTGTCGATGTGTTCGAGACGATACACAGACAGTAACACTTCAATTACTTGTAATTTTTTTAAAAAAAAAATTAAAATAAAATTGGTGTTTGGGTGTCTGGATCCGTGTCGTGTTCGGTGTTTGTGTTCGTGCTTCACAGGAATTTCCCCCAACAGGAAACATGTTGAGATTAAAACAACTTTTGACATGATAATACTGCAGTGACCATCGATAACACATTCAATTACAATGTATGAATGAAAGAGATACATTCTCAGTGAAGCAACACAGCAAGTTAAATTCTCAGTTTTTTTTTATCATTAAAAGAAAGAAAGACAATAGCTGAAGAATTAGGCAGTACGGTATTCCTCAATCTTCCTCTGAAGTTCATCTTTCTTGGCTCCAACAATCCTACCAACCTCTTTCCCTCTCTTCAACAACAGAAAAGTCGGCATCGCCTGCACCTTAAACTCCTTCGCCACATCCTATTATTATTTTTTATATATCAAAATAAAAACAGAAAAATTCATAGAAATGATGTGTTGAAGAAAGAAAATTACAGATAATTCGTCGACGTCGATCTTGATGAATTCAACATCGGTGTACTGGTTCGACATGGCGTCGAGAAGCGGTTCCATGAATCTACACGGACCACACCATGTCGCTGAGAAATCTACCACAACCTTCACAATTCGATTGGATCGGATTCAGATTGAGTAGATGATAAACAAAAAGTTAGTAATTGAGATATCTATTCTATCTTACGAGGCAAGAAGAGTCTTTGAGAGCGTTGAAGTCAAGCTGCCAACGAGCGGAGGAGTGAACAACCTTGACGCGAGAGTTCTCCGACGAAGTCAACGGTTGAGAAGAGAACCAACTCCCCATGCTTATGCTCTCTGCTTCCTTCCTACGCCTTCTTTGGTTGTTTGTTTGTAAAAAGGGAGGAGGATTTCGAAGATATAAAAACTAGGCTTAAATATCATTTACCCCCTGCAAATATCACCATAATCCATTTACTCTCTGTAAAATAAAAAGTTTTAAAACGCAAGATTCTGAAATATAAACTGCATTTACTAGTTACCCCTTTGTTAGATTATATTGTGAGTGTTAAGTGTATAATGGTATAAACCGTTTCTGTTTACATATGCAAAATATAAATGCGTTTGCTGATTCTCACTACAGTGAAGTAAAAACGCTTTATATTTCTGAAGCATTTTAAAACTTTTTATTTTACAGGGGTAAATAGATTATGGTGATATTTGCAGGGGGTAAATGATATTTAAGCCTAAAAACTATGCATTATTTATTTATTTAATAAAAAAAATGTTCGTTAAATTGCATTTTTTTTCATTATATATTTGACTAAAATTACAGTTTGGTCCTTTTTTTCTGACTTTCATTTTTTATCTTTTATATATATTTGTGTCACCTAAGTATTTTATTTTATTTTTCCTCACTTTGGTAATTTGTCTTTCATATTTTTTTTTATATTTGGTCCCTTAAAACACATAATAAACAAATATAAAAGATAAATGACTAAAGTGAGGAAAAAATATAAATAACAATATAATGTCTTAGATACATCAATTGTGAACCGAATTTATCTCACTTGTGAGGTACTTCCGAAATTCTTTTCGGATTTACAGGTAATTTCGGTAACCTCTCCATTATACACTTACATTTTTTCCGAAAATATGAAATCTGATTTGTGAAATGTGATTTTTTAAAGTTTTCAAGGGTATTTTCGTCCGTTTAGATAATTATGGGGGTGGGAGTGACAGGGAGGGGGTGAAAAAAAAACCCACTATTCTATTGCACCACGAGTCATGACTTGTCTAATTCTCGTAAACATGGGTAAATAAATATGGTTTTTTTTTTGGACCCCCACCCCATCCCCTCCCACCCCCACCCAATAACAAAAACCCCAAAATGCCCTTTGAAACTTAATTTTTAAAAAAATAAATAAATCGTATATACCCTTGAGTATGTATATACGATGGCATTATTTTGTCCAATCGTATATACGCACTCAAAGGGGTATATACGATGCACTTTTTATTTTGTTAATAATTTGTTTTAAATTTTATTACTAAAAGACTACTAAAAATTCGTTAAATAGTCAAAACTACTCTAAAAATTATAAAAATACCACTAAAAATCTAACAAAACCAAAATAAGGCTATACAAATTTTTTTTCAGATTTTTGGAGACTATGAAAAATTAAAAAATCGTAAAAAATAGTAAACGATGGAATTTGGGATTTTGGGCCGTAGTCCGTAAGAAGTCCCTTCTAGGAGTCTTGATTCTTGATTTTTTCGCTTCTAATGGTTGTGGTTTCATTACGATCGAGTATGTTGCCCGACAACCGATTTTTAGCCTAAATTATACGTTCGACGTATAACATCGTCACGTGTTAACGAACTACACACAAAACCTATTTTCGGGACTTATATAATTTTTATTTGACTTAAAAAAATTTAAAAAAATACAATGGGGTCGATATACACACGAGGGGGTATATATACGACCTGTTTTTGCCCATCGTATATACACCTCCCAAGGCGTATATACGATTAAGGTGAGGAGTTTTCCAATCGTATATACGCAGCTTGGGGGTGTATATACGATGCCTAAATCAAGTGGTCGTATATACACACCCAGGGTGTATATACGATTGGTCAAAAATTTAAAAAAAAAAATCGTTTTCAGAAAGGCATTTTGAGATTTTCAGTGTGGGTGGGGGTTTATGGGGATGGGGTGGGGGTAAAAAAAAAACCCAATAAATATATATTGCATGACAAAAAACCCTTTAATGGGAATAACGTGGCACACTATGAATGAATATAATAGTGCATGTGCTCTATCAAAAACAAACAAATGATAGTGCTAACGGCCAAGTCCTAAATTATCTACCGAGCAAATTAGCGTTAGCTTGTGACTTGAGAGAGAGTATTAAAGTGTTGGAACAACATCGTATCAAGAAAAAAAAAAAGGGTCCTAAAATATCTTAGACTATATGAGTATTTTCTTATTTTGTTATTGGTGGACAATATATATCTATTGATTTTATTGGTGATTATTTGGTGGATCACGTGTAAGTATTGGGATTTGCAAGTTCATGTGATTATGTTGATATGCAATATTCACCGGTCTTATCTGTGATTAATTTATATTGATCAGAAATTTGATTGATCATGTGTAAGTATTTAATTATGCAGGTTCGTGTGGTTGTTTCCTCTCGTAAAATTTTTGTCACATTAAAAATTTAAACTTAAAACTTTAGGTGAGATCTGAACTCGATCGGCTACCACGATACAAAACTTATATGTTAGACTATATCGTATAATTAATTGATATCATATATAAAAGTTATATATTTACACTATTTAAATAACTTTTTATAAAATAAAAAACTATTCAATTTAGTTATCAAACATTAGCTCTACACTCTAATAGAAGGAGCAAAAGAGTTGTTTTCAAAACCTTGAAAAACATGCATTGAGAAATACTATTTTTTTCTAATCAAAATGTATTTAGAAATACTATCTTAAAATTTGCGTTGAGAAAAACTCAACCAAACCGAACTTGACTGACTGCGTAAAGAGGAAGCAAGAGGATAAGCAACAAAACTTTGCATATTAATTTGTCAAATTAACATAAAAAATCTTTTTAATTTAATGACTGGGTTTTTATATGGAAAATGATAATATTATATGGTGTGAAATAATTCATTGTGTAAAAAATCACCAAATGTGTAAAATGAAAGTCAAACAATTAAGAGGAAATTAAGTTGTAACTAGCAACTAGGGAAAGTAACCAACCAAAAAACCAACACATGGTAGTTCTAAGGTGGAAAATTTTGGTTTTAGGCGTTGTGACACTTCATGAGTAAATAATAGTCTATATTGGGAATAGAATGTTCTATTATAGAGCGTTTGGATAAGATAGTTTGGGTCTCTTCTAGCTTTATCAAATTTCTTGGTTTGAATCCAGTCTTGGAAATGCAAAAGTATTTTGATTGTAGTCCTATCCGACTCGAGAGATTAATCTCTGCAATTATGCACAGTGGATACTCAATTCACATCAAAAAAAGAATGCTCTATTGTAAAAATAAAAAAAAACAAGCAAATAATCTCTCTACTAAACAAAAAAAACAATCATAGAGTGAGTATTTAAGAAAGTGTATTGATGTTGTTGCTATCACTTCTCCAAGTGGGAATAGCAAGCAAATGCTCTATTTATTAAAAATAAAAAAAATAAAATAAAAAAACAAGCAAATGATCTCACTACTAAAAAAAAGAAGCAAAAGCAAATGGCTGTCCCTTTCTCTCTCTTGCCCGTCCTGCCCGGTTTCTCTCTTTCACATTTCAAGCCTGCCCGGCCGGCCCATTGTTGAAAAACTCTGTCTTTCTTTCACATGCAATTGCAATCAATCTCCCACTGCTTCTCTCTCCTCCCCAAAGACACCCCCTTTAGACTCAATTCCTTAAAATTGAGTTTATGTTTTCAATTATATCCTTGTTTTAATCTTTTATCAACCCAGAAATCTATGCTTTCATTGTTCTTTTAGTTCAATTTACTGTGATAATGATGATGATGAGTTTCACAGCCTTCAATTATTGGAATTAAGGTTACTTGAAAATTGGGTATTTTTTTCCTGTTATTGTAAATTTTTGATAACCCTAAAGGTTGAAACTTTTTGTGAATTGTGAATATGTAAACTTATTGGGAAGAGTTTTTGGAAGATGGGGTTTAGAAATAATGCAATTGAAGCAGGGAGTTTAGATGTGGAGAAGTCAAAGGGAAAATTGAAGAAGAAAGATGTTGTTGAGAAGGAAATTGGTTGTTGTGTTAAATTGAGTTGCTTTAGGAGTTGCATACCTTCAAGATTAAAGGTTGATACTTCACTTAGTGGTACTAGTGCTGCTCACAGTGGTAATTTTCTTTCCTTACCTACTTCTTTTGTTTTAGGAATTAAATTCTGTTTCACTTTGATGTTAGGGTAGAAACAATATAGGTTCTGAGGTTGTTGAAGTGATATATATTTTTATTGTGTTTTTATTCCTAAAGGAAGTTGGTGGTATTGTTTGCAAACAATAGAATTTCCAAATAATGATCTATTGTACATTACTATTGTTAAGATGGATAATCTCTTTGTAAATTGTTAAGTATTAGTAGTAGGAAAGAAGAAGAAAATATTTTAGTTGATTCATCATTAGAAAGAAGCTCTATAGCACCGACGCCGACACTTGAGGTTGAAGATGTGTCTTATGTTGGACACATGTTGTGTCAGACACCAATACCGAGACTGGTCAATTACTTCCATTTTATCAAATTATTATCAGTGTAAACGTGTTTGTGTCTGTGTCGGCGCTTTATAGGAAAGAAGAACATATTATGGTTCAAAACATTGTATTGACATTCAAAAGTCATTAACATCATGAAACTTTAACCTGGATTCCTTAGGAATCATAGGAGTACTTACTGTATAATGAAGTGTAGCATGTCAGGATCCTATGTTGTAACAGACTAACAGTGATGTTTATAATCTTTAATCCTGAATTTAATTGATATTTATAAGTATATTTTTGTATTAGTGGGAAAATCATCTACATATGAGAAAAGCAAAAGGGCAACAAGTGCTCCTCCAGGATCCTCAACAACTAGTAATGCAGAAAGTATCCCTTCCACTCCAAAATTCAGTGAGGAGTTGAAAGATTATTCTCGTTTGAGAAAGTTCACATTCAACGAACTTAAGTTGGCGACTAGGAATTTCAGACCAGAGAGTCTTCTTGGTGAGGGAGGTTTTGGTTGTGTCTTCAAGGGTTGGATTGAGGAGAATGGAACTGCACCTGTGAAACCAGGTACTGGACTTACCGTCGCAGTCAAGACCCTTAACCATGATGGACTTCAGGGACACAAAGAGTGGCTTGTACGAGACTTATATACCTTTCTTCTCAAATTATTTTCCTTCTAGAACTTTTTCTATTTAGAATTCCCTTTCGTTAACATTCTCAGTTTTTTGTGGTTCCCCTTTGCAGGCTGAGTTAAACATTCTTGGTGATATTGTCCATCCGAATCTCGTTAAATTGGTTGGTTTCTGTATTGAAGATGACCAAAGACTATTGGTTTATGAGTTTATGCCTCGTGGAAGTTTGGAGAACCACCTCTTCAGAAGTACGATAGCAACCTCTTTTATTTATTTCTATTACATGCCTTCACTACTGCTTTATACTCCCTCCGTTACAGAATATAAGCAAAAACTGGTCAAAATTTGGACAAGATACATCAACTTCCGTTGACCAGTTTTTGTTTATATTCTGTAACGGAGTAGTATAACACTCCACTAGATATAAAGCTTAAGTTGAAAACGAGTTCGAGTATTACTGAATTTTGATAGTATTAAATTCACAACCAATTCTTAAGTTAGGGTACTAGGTTGTTATCAGATTCACAGGTTCTTGTGTTTCAAGAAAACAAAAGACAGAACAAAATGATTCTCTCCCTACAAAGCATTGTTTTTTTCTGCTTTGCGGTATGCTTTTAGAAATTTATATGCATATGAAAATTTATTGTTTTCTGGTAACAACCATGAATTATGCAGAAGGGTCTTTGCCTCTTCCTTGGTCTATCAGAATGAAAATTGCACTTGGTGCAGCCAAAGGTCTTTCATTTCTACATGCAGGAGCTCAAAGGCCGATAATCTATCGTGATTTCAAGACATCTAATATTCTATTAGACGCGGTATATGATTTCACTTGGCTAAAAAGGTTTTTAATTATTTGCTATTTTGCCTCCAACTTCAATACATAAAATCAAAATTATTTGTTTTTAGGAATACAATGCAAAGCTCTCCGATTTTGGACTTGCGAAAGATGGTCCTGAAGGTGAAAAGACACACATATCAACAAGAGTTATGGGAACATACGGTTATGCCGCTCCTGAGTATGTTATGACTGGTGAGTTTCCTTTCTTAATTTTTGTTTCATAAATTTTAAACTTTGTTACGAGATTCAGGCTCTAGATCGCTAATGGTGTCCAAGATTGCATATAATTTTGACCTGACCTGTCAATGACTATATTCTGATTAGGACATTTGACATCAAAAAGTGATGTGTATAGTTTTGGAGTGGTTTTACTTGAAATGCTCACTGGTCGGCGATCGGTTGATAAGAATAGACCAAATGGGGAACACAACCTCGTAGAATGGGCAAGACCTGTACTTGGAGACAAGAGATTGTTATTCCGAATAATTGATCCTCGCCTCGAAGGTCACTTCTCTATTAAAGGAGCACAGAAAGCTGCCCAACTGGCTGCTCAGTGCCTCAGTCGTGATTCGAAAACGAGACCTATGATGAGTGAAGTTGTTCAAGCTTTAAAGCCTTTGCAAAACCTCAAGGATATGGCTGTCTCATCTTATCACTTCCAGGTTGTTCGAGTAGACCGAACCATGTCCATGCCGAATTCTAAAAATGGTATGCAAACACAATTGGCATCTTTATCAAGGAAGGGTCAACCTATGAGGGTCTTGTCGAGTCCAAAAGGTCCACATGGTTCTCCGTATCGTCTTTATACCAAGTCACCAAAACCTAATGGATGAGAATCGCAATTCGCGCTTTAATTTACTTCTTCTCTATTCATTCAATAGGTCATCAGCTGAACAGAAAATGTTCATTTTCAATTTCTAAAACCTTAGAAATCATCGAGTTTTCTGTCATTATATATATATTGTCTCAAATAAGGTGAGGGGACCATGAGACAGTTTACTACTATATAGTGGAGACCAAGTTTGAAAGAAGGTAAAGAACAAACCAGCATAAGCAGCTTTCACTTGGGAATTTGATGTTGTGAATTTGTTATACTTTTTCTACCTTTTTACAGATTGTATTTTTTGTAAAGAAAACAAGTGTTGGTTCGCTCATGTTATTTATAGACATTTACAGTGTACTTCAGTTTTCAGAAATTTTCTTTATATTTTTCAGTAAATGTCCCAATTGGTGCAGCTCTTATACTTAGTTCAAGGATTGTTTACTAACTCAACAATGAGTTGAGATAATCTTAAATAGTGCTCCTTTCACCCATGGTTCAAACTTAGCATAGCTTCTTGCCTTAGCTAAAGATAATCCTTCAAAGACCCCCCATAACTCTACAACAAAAGCTGAGCAAGATCCTAAATATCCTAGATAGAGGTGAAGCTTCATTTCTATTTGATATCAGTTATTATCTGAGTATACGAATCCTCTCACTTACTGCACCATATCACGCCCAGCCACCATCACCATTTGATGCCACAATCAAACCTTCTCCACTAGCAACAATCACTGATGATGCTGCTGCTGAAAATATTTACTCTTTTGTTTGGAGAATTATTCTGCAGTATCACAACAATTTAAAAGCTTTCAATTGAATCGATACATGTAAAGAGGGAGAGGGAGGACAATGTTGTAGCTCATAATTTAGCTTAATATACCTTTTCAAACTATAATACCACTAGGTTCGAGGAAATCCCTCCTTGTACTTCTTTTGCATTGCCCTCTAATTTAAGAGGGTCCTAATAAAATCATTTTCATGTTGAAAAATAAATAAATAAAACAGTTTTAGAAAAACAGGGCCATACAGGAACACCCTGCCTTTCTATTCTTTTTACTCCCTTTCAAATTATTAAAGAGAGTAAAAAAGGAACATAACATTTTTGTAATTAAAAACAACGATTAATTGAAATAAAAACCAAATAAGTAAAAATTATTATGCTTTGGCTCTAAGAAATGACAAAAACCAGTCCACATTACAACCATCGCATCGCAAGATATATTGCAAGGAAATATTGCAAAAATATGACCATAATATCAAAAGGTATAAAATTTCGCAAGTCAAAACTTCAATGAGATTGAAGAGTAACAAATTCTCAGATCAACAAAAGAGGCTTGCTAAGCTTGTGGGCATTTAAGAGTAGCACTTGGTTCATGAAAAACCTATTTATTTCTACAAGCTTGAATTGCTCGACTACAAAGAAAACACCATGAACACTTCTTACTCAAGAAGAGAACCAACTTGAAGAAAATAATCCGAGTCCAACATACTATATGCTTCCTAAAGCCTACTCAATTCTTGCCAGGATGGATCAAAATTCTCAGGGTTTCAGAACCAAACCCAATCCAACCTTAGCACTCTTTTCAATGGCCTTGGTGTCTACCTCACCAGAAATGGTAAAGAAAGATTTGGGACGCCACTCGTGCTGGATGAGAGCACTAGCCTTGCCAAAGTTGTTCACACGGGCCTTCAATGAAGTCAATGGATCCAATGCATGCTGAGTGCCAAGGGTGAAGGTGTTCTCATTAGTTGAGAATCTGTGAGTCACCTCAGCGCCGACAGCAGTGTTGGTAAAGGGGTTAACAACATGGAAGTATGACGCATTCAACGTATCACCTTTGTCATTCCTGCACACAAGAACTCATCACATCACAAAACATATAAACACTATCAACCAGTACAAACTCGAGAAGGAATAGTTGGGACATTTCATGTTTATGTGTGACACATCTTAAAAGGGAAGAAATAGCAAAAACAGTTTAAAAAAAAAAAAATACTAAAATGAAGTCTTGCCACTTCGCTAGTCAGCATGGGAGCCTTGGACAAAAAAAGCATAGTACTTTTTGTAGATTCACAAGCAAAAAAGGCCTTAGATTCATCATTCGTTTTCAATAAATTAACTTAAAAACTCCATAGCTCAAACATGAATGGCTAACATTTATGTTGAGTGAAATAAATGCAGAAAGTTAACTGGAATTACTCTCGCAGAGAAGAGGGACAATTACTCACACAGTCAATGAGGCAATCAAGTCATCTTTGGTGAAGCTAACTCCAGCATTAGATTTTGTTAACTCCCCACTTTTGGTATCAAAAGAAACATCAGCACCAAGAGCAAGAACGTTAGTTCCAATAACACTGGAGAGGTTGACAATTGGGTTTGCTGTCAAGCCAACGCTGCTGCTGATTCCAGCATACTCATGCAAGTATTGAAGTTCCAACTGTTCAATGAAATAGACAACACAATTTACATCCATGAAGGAATTAGATACAAGAACTCTAGGTTTTAGACAGTTCGAATTAGGTTTCATTCCCAAACTACATAATATTTTCTATTGAGTATAGACAACTGGATTTTTTTTGAACTTTGAAAGCTTGTTATGTAAAATGGTCGACTATCTTACCTTCCCAGACCTCTGGTCAGGAACTTTTAAGCTAAAAATAGCCTTCACACCAGGTGCGGGCTCATTGATAGTGATGGTTGTTAAGAGCTGGAATGAACAAACATTAATCAACATTAGTGAAACGATCATAGGAAGGTCATAAATAGATCAGAGTAACTCAGGATAAGATTAAATTAATACTAACTGCCCCGAGTATAAGATTTCTGTTTTACATTTTCATGACATGGTACTGGTTTTGCATGTAAAGAAAAGACAGGCTAAGACAACAAACAAATCAAATTCCACAAACAGCAGCAACCATCATATTCATTCTATATTACCCGATACCAGTAACATACCCATATCCATGCAACATGAACTAACAATTTTACATGCTACTCTAACATATGATAATCCAATAATCCAACATGTTCAATCTCTTGGATATACACTTCCCTCCAATGGTGTAGTAAAACAAATATCAATTACACTAATTGGCTTGATAAACCCGAACAGGGCACATTAATTAGAAACAATGCTGTATAGATCCCAATTAATGCCAAGAACAGAGAGTAATAAAATTTCCAAAAAAGAATCTTAAACTTACATTAGAATCTGTATCGACTTTAATATCAGTAGTGATATTTTTGTTCTTCAACTGGGTGTTAATATCAGCCACAAACAGTTCACCTTTTCTGGTACCTGATGATGTTATAGCCTATAACACAAGACACAAAAGTAAGTCTGCAAGATATACATTGCAAAACAGGGGTTTCAAAGCATGTATCTGAAAATTATATACTACTTTTCATCACAACCATTCACTTCAATTTAACCTTTCATATTGCAAAGCATATGATGCAGGTTACATCATTTCTTTTTACTATGCATGTGCTACAAAATTCATATTTCATACCAAGTGTTAAACATTAAAACAATAAATAATAAATAATATACAAAGTAGAATGTGGTGGAAGTTGGAACGGAGAGAAGCCATATTTGAAATTGCTATGACAGCACAAGATCTCAAAGCGACCGCTATAACAAAGATAGTGGTTTTAATGGAAGAACTATACAAATTTGATAAAATTACAAGATCAATAATCATAATAGATTAACACCTTACACTGCCAACAGGTGGATATAAGCATAGTATAAACTCAATATTTAAGAAGCATGTATCAACGAACTATGTCAAAGTGGTATAGATATGTTAAATAATAAATGTCTATCAAGCATAAAGAGAAACAAGAAATTACTATAATAATGAGACATTGATGTAGAGGGACAGTAACATCAATCATAGACAGCAAAACAAATTACCAAAGACGGAAAAAAAATAAAAGCTGGCTTCTTTGTGTCCTTCTTCAACAAGTGGGCTTAGATTGAAGGACATAAAAACAAAAGCAGAAAACAAGATAAAAGTGTGCAGAATTAACCCATAGGGGCTTCTGCAAAAACATGGAGCAAAAAAAAGTATCGGGAAACCAAATAGAAGCTACTGTGTAAGTGCAATAGCACTATAGCAGTCCAACTAGCATCTATTGGCAATAATACACAAGCCTGATAGTAGTATTACATACAACCAGACTATACATAAGACAACTAACAAGAATAAATCAGAAAAATCTAATTCTAAAGATGGTTAAAACATAAATCAAGTTTAATTTGCATTATGTTATATAATGATGTAAATTCAATTGCCACATCTAGGTTATTCTCATCATGCAATTAAAAAAATATCTAGAGAAAGATGAGCTCATAGCCTCATATAAAACCACAATCCAATCAGGATTTTACAAAATTAAAAATGACTCAAAACACAAAAAAACGAGTAAATAGGAAAATCACAAAGCACCAGAAACAGAAGCTTTTTTATTGTCATATATAATTAACATAATATACTTAGTTAGGTTATCATTCAAAAACAAGGTTTCCAATCAAAATGCCACTAAGAGAGCTTCAAGCTAAAATGCTCTATTGTCTCAAAATCAAGCAAATCGAAAAGAAAACAAAACATCACAAATCGAAGATGAAATAAATATCCATGACATGCATTGTGCAGCGAGAAATGAAGGAAAAAAAACTCACAACTCCAGTAGGTGAGTAGGTTGTGAGGGTGAATTTCTGATCACTGTGATAGTCCTTGAACAGCAGATCTACATCAAATAAACATAAACTCATCACAAATTTCATCGAACAATATCAAATTTCCATAGATAAAAAAAATAAATCAAATCAAAATTTGAAAACCACGAGCAAAGAGAGATGGAGAGAGAGAGAGAGTACCTCTGGCTTTCTTGCCAATGTCAGTGTAGAGACCGGGACCCTTAGCCATGGCGTGTTTCGGAGGATCGGAAATGAGTTGAAGCTGAGTCTGTGTGATGCGAGTGAAACCAAATAGATGAACTCTCCTCCTCAAATAAACCCTAAATTCACCTTTCTTTGCGGACAAGGTTTTTTTTTATTTCGCACACTTTTTTTTTTCTTGTCGCACACTTGTTTTGTTGCCTACGATATCAGAAAAATTGTATCCACCGTTTGATCTCAACCGTTTAATTTAATATGTATTTTTTGTTGACTGCAATTTTTTTTGGTTACTCAAATTTAATTATTGATATACATATTTTTTGACAAAATTATTGATATACATATTTAAAATGGTTAAATGTCACTTCTTTGTATTTGCTTTAAGTTTTATTTTGATTATTTATCTTTTCTTTGATCTATTTTGGTCCCTCATCTTTTATTTCTGTTTCATTTTAGTCTCTGCCGTCAATTTCTGTTTACAAACGTCACGCTGACAATTAACTATTGACGCGACGTCTTACTGTCGGTGCTGATTTGGAACTCAATAAGTAATGTGACATATAAGGGACCAAAATGAATCTTACAAAAAACATGAGAGACCAAGTTGATAAAAACACAAAACATAAAATCAATCAATGTCTTCATCTTTTCCGGCCAGCCACCACCACAAACAGTGACATCGTCTCTTTCTCCCCCTCCCCCTCTCTCTCAAAAACAACAACATTTTTCAGAATTCTCAATTCTTCACCAAATCAAACAAATGAATAGTGCGTTTTATGCAAAATTTCAAAATGAACAATAATCCGTCACCAAATGGCACAAAAAAGTGGAAGAATTTAATCAAAAACGTGACTTTCAGAGGACAACGCGATTTGGGTTTTGCAAATTGGGGAATCATTCAAAACTTAACCAAAGTTCACCAAACCACTTGCAATATACTCGAAATTGGTGTAGTAGTTGATTGTTAGCAAAATATTTCAACAAAAATGATAAAGAATTGGGAACAAAATGCAAATGTAGAGAGAGGGGGGAGGGGAGAGAGAGAGTACTGAGAGGCGATGTCATTGTTTGTGGTGGTGGTGGTGGCTCGTGGGAGGTGGTGGCTCATGGGAGGTGGTGGTGGTTGACCGGAGAAGATGATGATGGTGATTGATTTTGTGTTTTGTGTTTTAATCAATTTAATCCCTCATGTTTTTTTTAAGTTTCATTTTGGTCCCCTATATGCCACATCACATCACTTAATGAGTTCTAAGTCAACACTGACATGTAAGATTTCACGTCAGCAGTTAACTGACGTGACGTCTGTTAACAAAAACTAACGGCAGGGATCGAAATGAAAGATGAGGGACCAAAACAGACCAAAAAAAGATAAAACACCAAAATGAAACCTAAAGCAAAGTTAAAGAACCAAAAGTGACATTTAGCCTATTAAAAATCTATTTCTTTATTGTATTTTGAGACACATAAAAATATTATAAAAGTTAGTAAAAAGAATAAAATAAAAAATATTATAAAATAATTTTCCTTGTCAAATAAGCCTCAGTCACATAACTAAGAAGTAAAAAATTTGGATTTATTAGAGTGCAAATAAAATATGCAATCTTATTCTCAAGTATAGACTCCAACTTGTCAACTACCAACAAAAGTCGGTCCGAGTGGTAACTAGGCTCAAATCTCACTCTAAGATTTTGGGTTCGTATATTGGGTGTGGCAAAATGTTAGGAGGGGAGAATCACACAAATCGGTAAAGTCGGATATACACGTGGTCAGCTAGGTTCTCCAATAGATTAGCAGTAGAAAAAGGACCCCAACTTGTCAACCAATATTGCATACATTAAGAAATCCAATCATAAGTTTTCTCACTGTCAGTATTAATTGACATGAGTCCCTTAGCTTCATTCATCCTAAGAATTCTCACTGTCAGTATTAATTGACATGAGTCCTTTAGCTTCATTCATCTTCCTCATGGTATGCATTAACTCGTGGTGAGTTTCTAAAAACTATCATGTTGTTTTCAATGTTCTGAATTGTGCAAAATGAAGCTAGCTTGAAGTGGTGATATGATATCTGCTGAAATGCAGAGAAAATGATGAAACTAAACTGAATAGTGTGATTTCATTTATCAGATTCTGTTACAATAGAGCTTATATACAACCTTATAAGATGCTAATCGACTTGGTCAGCAACAGATATAACAGCTAGCTAACAGAAATGATGACTTGGCAAACTAACTAACTTACTACTGGGTTACAAACTAACTAGAGTAGTGAAGTACATCACTAACCAAATGTTTGAACAGTTCAGTTCTAAACTATTAGTAAAAATTCAGTTAATTTCAGCTCAGTTCGATTTAGTTTGGCAGTTCAGTTTTTTGTTTCCGATGAACAGCCCTAACCAAATATCACCTCTCTTTACTTATATACAACATTAATTAGTAGGGTATTGAAAGCATGTTTTCTTACCATAACTCAATACAATAAACTCACAACATGTTATTTTTCATCCATCCATATATGTAACTCTGTCTATTATTATTCCTCGCATATATTTAATACATCCCTTCAAAGTTCCAAGAGAAAATAGAAAGCCAATTCCACTGGCAAGGCAATAAGCATCCCTAACAAGATCCTGTAACCCAAAACAAGACCAACATCAAATCTTAAGCAAGACACAAATATATATATATATATATATACATGTTATGAAAGAGATGCTTTGACACATCACATACGCAGTGCTTAAGATTGCTGGATGGACATCATATTCTTTAGCAAAAACAAAAGGAACAATTCCTTGTGGTAGAGCTGCCTGCCACATGTAAAATCATATATTACCTTTAATTACATGATCTGAAAAGTAGTACATAAAAGAAAAAGAAAAAAAAAATTAATCACCTGAACTATTGCTACTTTAAACAATGTGTTCCTTAATCCAATGGCAAAGGATGCTAAAGCCATTAGTGCAGGTCCAATCACAACTTTCAGTGCTATTGCTACCATTGTTTTCCTTGCCCCACATGCTATAATGCTTGTTTGTGATGCCATAAACAAACCTTATATATACATAAATGTCAACCAAGAAACACAAATTAATGCAACTCTAGAATCTAGATTGTTGTTTTCATCTTATGTTCATAAAAGGAAACAAAACAGAACATTTATTATATACCTAAGCTGAACATTGCCATACCAAGACCTCCATTGGACAATATTTCTATTGATTGGTTAATCACTTCTGGCATATGTATTCCCCACCTGAAACAGCTTGTTATACTTAGGGTCTCTTTGGATAAACAGCTTAATTAAAGGCTTATGGCATAAGCGCTTATCATATAAGTGTTTATGTATAAGCTGTTAATATAATAAAAGATGAAATAATGCTAAATTATTTTTCTATAAGCCATAAGCTATCATTTGGAGCTTATGAAAATTAGCTGAAACCAGCTTATGAACATGTCATAAGCTGTTTCCATAAGCTCTCCCAAACAGTTTCACAAATACTTATGCCAGTAGATAAGCCCAAATAAGCTCATCCAAACGGGCCCTTAGTCTTATTTATGATCTCATTTTGATAAGGAAATATTTATAGATTGATCTCTTAAACTAAAAAAAAAGCGTTAGGACACTCCGTGGAAAGTCAGCAATGATCTGAATAAAAAAACATGTGTAAAACCTCTCCTATGTTATTACCTGAAATGTATGCTTGACCAAATGAAACCTGTTAAAGTTGCAAAAGTATTAGGATTTCTGATTAGCTTCTTCCCTACTGTGACAAGAATTGGAAATATTTTCATCTTCCTTTTTCTTCCAGCTAGTTCTTCATCTTCTTCTCCTTCTGATTGACAATAAATTTAATTCAGAGGAATAAATAAATATTCAAAGAGCATCTAACAACTGAAAGGAAAAATAAAATATCACACAGACACATTAAAATAAATGTTCTGGCCCCCACTTTGATTGTCCTAGATTACTTTATTTGGCTGAGCAAAATTAATGTATCATTAATTCTCACATGATTAGACATGAATGAAGGGTATATCCAATATATATATACATATACATATACATGTACCTGTGTCTTGTGATGGTGCTGCAGCATGCCTTGTCTTAGCAGCATCAAACTCATAAAGAAACAAGAGCAAATTGTACCAAACCATGCTTTGCAAGAAAATAATCTGTGCTAGGAGAACAACTGCTTCATCCTTATACATAGCCTTAATAACTGGAATTCCTAGAATCAATGTATTAGGAAGTGTTAACAATGAGAAACCAGTTATAATCCACTTCAAACCTCCTTTGCCACTAATCTTAATGACTGCTGTTAAGACAAGAAATGCAAGCAGTTTCTGAACAAAATCAGCAAAAATGAGCTTAAGGCTCATTTTGTAGAGATTGTTAGAAGAAATGACTTGAAAGGACAAAAGTGGAACTGAGAATTTGGCTACAAATTTGTTTATGCCTGAACATTGTTCTGGTGTAAAGATTTTCCACCATTTGATAGAGACATAAGCTAGTATCATGGTAACATATAATGGGACAGTGGTTGTTACAACATGATAGACATCTGTTAAGGAAATCATTGTTGAATAGGAAAGAAAATTATTAGGATCACCTAGCTACACAATTTATTATGCTGTCTTACATGCTTTTTAGGCTACTTTATTTAGTAGAATAGTATTGAATAATTAAGATAGAAGTATGGGTTTAAAAAGTTTCTTTGGAGGTTTTCTTCTATTTAAATTGTACTTAATTACCCTTAATTAAGCTTTCTTGAGTACAATTAATGAAAGAAAAAGGAAAAAGGCAAAGTAGTTAGCAGATAGGGAAAAAAAAAGGGGGAGATGAATAGAAAAAAAACCATAAATCTTGTCTCTCCCTAAATCATGATACAATCTTTTTGGCAGTCTTTTATATATGTTAAGGTTTATATAATTTTATAGTCATGTTACATTTATTTTATATTTTAATACTATAATATTATAATATTTATTTTATTATAAAGGGTATTGTAGCAATTTTCTAGTAGTTTGTATTGTTCTTTGCTTCGGTGCGTATAAGCACTCCAACATTTTCAACGAAATAGTAAATTCCGTTCGTACTAAGGATCAAATTTGCGACTTTGCTAATACCGAAGTTTGACCACTCACGGAATCGAACCGGGAAGCACCGGGTCGACTCCCCATGTTCGAGTAGATTAAATCACTAAGTCAATGTTAAAGTTAGTGCCACTTTGTGCTCTAATTGTTGAGAATTCAAGTGTGAGTGGTTAGTCCCACGTCGACTAGGAATGAGCTATATAAAAGATATAAAACAGAGGGGGACCCTTATACCGGACACCTTAAGGTTTTGAGTGGAAATGTGGTGTCCAAGTCTCTTGGAAGTCCGGTTCATTGGCTAGCTCGTTGTTGCTCCCTCGGACTCCCCAACAAGTGGTATCAGAGCCATGGTTCGGCTTGGTGGGGGAGCGAGAGCGGGATCCTGGTTTGGATCAAGGCTAGCGATGTGGGTGACTCGCACTTGGGGGGAGAATGTAGAGAATTCAAGTGTGAGTGGTTAGTCACACCGGCTAGTCTCTTGGTGGTCTGGTTCATTGGCTAGCTCGTTGTTGCTCCCGGTGCTCCCCCGGACTCCCCAACAAGTGGTATCAGAGTCATGGTTCGCTTGGTGGGAGCGGGAGTGGGATCCTGGTTTGGATCAAGGCTGGCGATGTAGGTGACTCGCACTTGGGAGGAGAATGTTGAGAATTCAAGTGTGAGTGGTTAGTCTCATATCGGCTAGTAATGAACTATATAATTAAAGATATATACCTGACACCTTAAAGTTTTGGGTAGAGATGTGGCGTCCAAGTCTCTTCTGGAGTCAGGTTCATTTAGGCTCGTTATTCTCTCAAGTCTTCCTGACTCCCCACACAAACAACCTCTAATTTCAAAGAGGCTATAAGATAGGGAAGTCTTCGTGCTTAAGAAACTGGTCAGGATTGTATGTAAATCCACAGTGAGATAGAAAGATAGATCCCAATTTTATTCTTGGCATAATGCTTTCGGTACATAGGTTCTTTAGCAAAGGAGACCTACATAAGACCTGCATGCTGATCCAAATATTCAAAATCCTATTAAAAAAATAATATATGATGTAATTCAATTTCTTTAATTTATAGAAGAAGAAAATAAATCCAAAGTCTCAGCTTTTGTCTCTATTCTCTCTAACAATAAATAAACAGTCTTCATTCAGGTTGATCAAAAATAATTAAAGATATTTCCTTTAAGACTTTAGTCAGTAAATGCTAATACATTTAACTGAATTTGAGTTTTTCTTTTCCTTAAATGAAAAATTAAAGTATACTTCTCAACCTGGAAATGAGGAATAAAGAAGTTAATTGTGAGTTAAGTAATGAAGTACTGAGTTGAGAAGAGTGTGAAGAAGAATACTTTCTAATTTTGGTCAAAAGAGTGAAAGCAAGTGTTGAAGCATGGAATTTGCTTTCCAAAATGTAATTTTTTTGCCATAAAAGACCCAGCATCTCTTTCTTCATGTTGTCTACTATAAGAGAATAATAAACCCAGCCCTTTATCAACAAAAATCTTTCTTCAGGTTGTCTACTATAAGTTAATTGTCAGTTTTCTTTTCCTTCTTTAAATGAAAATAAATAAATAAATGGGTTCCACAAATAACTACACATCGTTACTTTATTAATATATAACTCACAATTTTTCATCACTTTGCTATTATATGGTATACTCAATAGTTTGTGGATCCGTTAGAGTATATCTCCAAACTTTAGAAGTTATAGGCTTTGGTATTGTATTGGCCGCTAATTTGGGAGCGACATTGATACCTCTCGGTGTTGGGTGTTTGGGGCTCATATTGAAGTTAATAATAAGTGTCACAAGGAATAAGGGGTTGAAATCGTGATCATTTTAAAAAGTAACCCAAAACAATGTAAACAACATCACAAATAATGTTTTTGTCAAAAAAAAAACACATCACAAGTAATGTTAAGCATTGTTAGAATGAATATTTTTTTTTAGATAGACAATTGTTAATGAGGGTGGAGGAAATGTTAGTTTCCGGGACTAAGGTGTAAAAACCTCCTTAACTATTTCTTTGAGTTGAAAACTGAGAAGACTCCCTTGAGTATGCCTTCTGAAGACAAAATAAGATGACAAAGTATGGTATTTTTGTAAATTTGTTTTTCTATTATGTGTACACGTGTGTGTTTAATAAATATTATTGTAAGAAGGATGACTCGAGAAGATTAGTTATTAGCCAGATTTGAGAAGGGTGGTAAAAGTAGTGTTTCAATGAAACAATGTTATGTTAAGAAGGCTCATAAACACTGCCTTCTCAGTTTTCAAAATCTTTTATTGAAGTAGAGAGTTTTAAGTGCAATGTAATAAACTTAAGAAAAGGAGTAAATAACACATAGAAGTATTAAAATCCAAGTGGCATGAATAAACAAAATTTAGAATTATAGGCCTGTAGTGACACTTATTCTCTCCAACTGAGTGAGAGTTCTCTCCCTTCTCGGTGAGAGTTTTCTTACTAGTGGCGGCAGCGGTAGATCTAGGTGGCTGAGGGATGGGAGCAAGGGCGAGTGGGTTAATCCCACATTGAATGGTGGGTGAAACCCCGAGTTTGATGGAAAAAAAAACTCGCCTTGACCGGGGACGGGGTGGGTTTCGGGGATGTCGTACCCACCCCACCCTGAACCCACTCAACAAAACATTAATAAATTATTTATTTTCTTTTATTTTATGCATATATCCTCAATCATTTTGTTTTATAAATTTTATTTATTTTTAAGGTTTAAATGTATATTACCCCCTGCAAATATACCCATTATCCATTTACCCCCTGTAAAAATAAAACTGTTAAAAAAGACCTTACAAATGTAAAAAGCTGTTTACTGATTTACCCCTCTTAGATTAGATTATGTCAGTGTTAAGTGTATAATGGGTATAAACCGTTTACTGATTCTCCTCATATGCAAAATATAAATCGTTTACTGATTCTACACTTGTGAGGGTAACTAGAAACACTTATTATTTGCAAGGTATTTTATAAGAGTTTTATTTCTGCAGGGGGTACATGGATAATGTGTATATTTGCAGGGGGTAACATATATTTAAGCCTATTTTTAATTTTGATCAATTTTCAATAGAAAAGTCTATTCTAACACTTCTAACTTTTTTTTATCATTATATAATAATTATGATGTTATTATATTAATTATCATAAATATATTTTCTTATTTTTTCTATAAATTTATGGCAGAAACGGTTACCTGCGGCGAACCTGTCCCCGTTTGGGACGGGGGATGGGGAATGAAAAACCTGACCTCGATAAAGATATGGGCGGGATGGGGGATGCAAAACCCATCCTCGACCCGTCCCGTTGCCATGTTTAGTTCAAACTCGAGACTTTGGGATGAGATCCAGTCAAGTTACCACTCAAACCAACTTTTTTTGTAGGTCCTAATGAGTTATTATAAGGGGATTAAAAATGTAATTAACTCTTTGGTAAAAAAATTGTAATTAAGTCTAGATAGATTATAGATTATCTTTTTTTTACTCAAAAATTATAGATTTTCTTTTGACATCGACCACCAAAAAGATTATTATAGATTTTTAAAGGCTAAATAGTATTATTGGTCATTTATATTTGCTCTAAGTTTCACTTTTGGTCTTTTATCTTTTTTTTGGTCCGTTTTGGTCCTTTATCTTTCATTTCTGTGTCAGTTTGGTCTTTTATCTTTATTTTGTTTCACTTTGGTCATTTATCTTTCATTTAGTGTTTCGTTTGGTCCTCTTAAACAAAAATAAAAAATATGAAGAACACTATGAATGTGCTCAAGAACACCAATAACACTTTGATTTTTTATTTTTTGAATAACTCATGCAATACGCGACCAAAATATTCTGTTTAAGAACACTAAAATGAAACAATAAATGAAAGATAAATGACCAAAATGAAACAAAATAAAAGATAAAAGACCAAACTGACACAAAAATAAAACATAAAGGATCAAAACAGATAAAAAAAAATAAATGACCAAAATGAAACTTAGAGCAAAAATAAAGGACCAAAAGTGGTAGGGAGCGGATCCGTAGAATCAGCTCCCGAAAGTGGTATTTAGCCATTTTTAAAATTGATAAAAAAAAAGATTATTATAGATTTTTAAAATAAGATTACTATAGATTTAATAAAAAATAAAAATCAGGTTAAAACCCTCCAACGAATCGAACTGAACCTTGGCAGCACCGTCTTCACTCTTCACGACATCGCCGCCGCCGTCTCTGCCTCGTCGTTGTATCACAGTTTCCCTCTGTTTCGTGCAGTCTCTGTGTTGAGTGCAGGGGACTTCTTAAACCAAAACCTCATATTGCTTCTAGCTAGCCTCACATTTTTCCTTTTGGGGATTTCAGATAACATTTTCTTTGGACTTCACAGAACTACTTCGCTGTGTGGTGTGGGGCAAACTGGTTTCTAAGCACAACAAAATGGAAACTTGGGAAAGTTTTGGAGGCATTGCCGAATTCAATTCTCAAAGGTAAATCACCCTCTTTTGTTCAAATTGCAAAAAAAGAATGAATCATGTTTGGTTAAACCTATGATTATGAATGGTCCTTATAATTTGTTTATTTTTTCGCTGTGGTAGTTTGGGAGATGGTGATAGTAATGCCTTAATTTTGCCAACTAAGAGTATGAAGAAAAGGAAAGGGATAAAACAGGTAGGTAAATTTTAAACAAGATTATGTGTTCAATCAATTTTTATGTTTACACATTTTTAGTGATCAAGGTTCTGTTTTATTAGGAACATGGAAAAATCCAATCGAATAAGAAACAGAAGTTGAGCAAAGCTCAGAAAAAACAGCTGAGGAAATCAGAGGTTTGTGGGGGTGGATGAAAAAAAAGAATGTTTTTTATTCTTTTCACTTTTGTTTTGGGTCTCAGTTTGTTTTGTTCACTTCATTTATGTAGGTTGACAAAGAGAAGCAACTTCTTCTGGAAATAGCCCTTCAGACATTAAAGTATGTTAATGAATTATTAGTAAGCTTTGGTTTCTGCTCTGATGCTGTTTTCTATGGGAAGCATTAAGTTGTTAATCAATGTTTGGAACTTTTTTTGATTCTTATTTCAGTGAGAACACACTTCCAGAGTACGCATATCCTCTTTTGCAGTCTTCATGCAATATCAACCGGGTTTGTGTTGTCAGAAACATTGATAGTTTTATGAGAAGATTATAAGTCTTGAGATTGGTTATTTACTGATGTCTTTTAATATTGTAGGATGAGACTATGAAGGAAAAGCGTAGGAGGGCTGTGCATTTACTTAAAGAAGGATTAGATGATCCACTTGGTGACGACCTGTCCAAGAAAGAGGATCTTCTCCGTAGAACTGAACCAGAGACAGAAGAGGATGATTTGGCTCAGATTCAGGAATATGAGGAAAATGACATCATTCAACAGATGAGAACAGAAACAAAAGTCTTGAATACAGTATCTGTTCCTTTTGAGTCCTCTCAAGAATCAGTTCATGGAAATGAACTTGTAAATCATAAATCTGTTGCTAAACCTCTGGCTGCAGTTTCCACTGACAAGCAACCTGATGAAATCAAAAGTTTTTCTCCCATGTCTTGTTCTAATGATGAGATAAAAAGCCCCAAATCAAAGGTATACTTCCTTCTTAGTTGACGGCTGTGTAATCAAGATACAATTCAACTGTCTCATCTGGAATATTGGATGTAAAACACTCATGAAATAATAAGCTCTATTTCTTATGTTCGTTTGTTTTCTTTTTGCGTGTCTAACTTTCTATGTATATGTGTGTACTTGTTTTCATCCTTTCATGTGCTATTTTCTTATTTTGGAAGAAACATCTTGTATATGCACTATAGTATGACCTGTATATTAATTGTTGCCCAGATTTAAGAGATCTCCTTATTGAATATCTGTAAGCTACTTTAATGTTTATTGATATTTTTTAACTTGGGGCAGGATGGGGCAGATGAGAACCCCACCAACAATGTCAGTGAATTGAGCAACACTTCAGATGTTTCTGCACCGAGGCCTTTGATTGTTCCTACTGTTGTGCATGTATACAGACCACCTGAGGTTGAGAAAACAAGAAAGGATCTGCCTATAATCATGATGGAGCAAGAGATAATGGAAGCTATAAATGAGAGTTCCAGTGTTATCATATGTGGAGAAACTGGGTGTGGTAAAACAACTCAAGTTCCCCAGGTTAGTATATTTGTGCTTGAGTATGACTGTATTGTCTATCATTCAAAACTAGCTTACCTTTTGATTACTAATGGTAGCTTTATTATTCTTTGAAAATTTATCAGTTTCTTTATGAAGCTGGCTATGGTTCAAGTAAGTCTCATGCCCGCAGTGGTATTATTGGTGTTACTCAACCACGTCGGGTGGCTGTTCTTGCCACAGCAAAGCGTGTGGCATATGAGCTTGGTATTCGTCTGGGGAAGGAGGTTGGCTTTCAAGTTCGATATGACAAGAGAATTGGAGAAAATTGTTCTATCAAGTTTATGACTGATGGCATTTTGCTACGAGAAGTTCAGGTTATTATATTCTGCCTCACTATTTTTCCCATCTGTTCATTTTGAGAAATTCTTTTATCAAGTTTATAGCTGAGTAACAAATGATGATTAAGGGAGAAACATTTATTTATATTAAGGATCCTTGTACTTTACATAATGTTAATTTCAACATTGAATCTTTTAATTTATTCTTTATTGCAGATCATCTTAATCCGTCATTCCCTGGCAATCATTTAATTTAGAGTGTGTTTTTTGGTAAAAAACTTGAAAACATTATCATGTGTACGTGAATGTGAGTGCATTTTTTTGAGTCTGATAGTGTATATTTCATATGATATCACGTTGGATTGAAATTGACAGTGGATCGATTACGCTTTCCCTCTTTTATTTGTTCATGTTTATTACCCGTAGTAGTTGCGAGTTTCTTTGCTATCAATGTAGCAATGTTTCTATTATTTTTATACAGTGATGATGATTCCACGCTATACGAGGATACAATGGCCCGTTAATTGTGCTTATATTAGTTAACACTAAACCAAGATGAGTAACAAAATCATATGTACTTATGTTGTTTAATTGAATACCTTCTGTTGCAGAATGATATTTTATTGAGGCGTTATTCTATCATAATTCTTGATGAGGCTCATGAGAGGAGCTTGAACACAGACATTCTGATTGGGATGCTCTCGCGTGTAATTAAAACTCGCCAACAGGTAAATGAAAGTGGTTTAACGATATTTTACAGACGAAATTTAATTCCGTATTAGATTTTTACAATTTCTACTCATGCTACAGATTCTAATCTGGGTGGGTGGTCATTATCTTGCTATTATTACAGATTTATGACGAACAACAGAAGATGATCCTTTCAGGGCAAAGTATAAGTCCTGAAAAAATGGTTTTTCCATTAAAACTTGTGCTGATGAGTGCCACCTTGCGAGTGCAAGATTTTACTTCCAAAAGGTTATTCCACACTCCTCCACCTGTGATAGAAGTTCCTACAAGGCAATTTCCAGTTACAGTGTATTTCTCAAAGAAAACTGAGAAAACAGATTATATTGGTGCAGCATATAAGAAGGTTTTGGCAATTCACAAGAAGTTGCCACCTGGGGGCATACTTGTTTTTGTCACTGGACAAAAGGAAGTGGAGGACTTGTGCAGGAAGCTGCGCAAAGCTTCACGGGAGTTTATCATGAAAAAAGTTAAAGCATCCATGGAAAGTGATGCCAATGCAGCCAATGAAATGAAAATGAATTCTGCCGAGGGAATAAATATGGATGAAATTAATGAGGCATTTGAGATGCCTGGAAATTCAGCCATCCCACAAACTGATAGGTTTAGTGGTTATGATGAAGATGACAAATATATAGATGGGAATGAATCTGATTCTTATGATTCAGAAGCAGAAAGTGAATTGGAATTCAATGAGGATTCAGAGAACAGGAGTAATATGGTGGGTGTCTTAGGAAAGGAAGAAAGTCTTGCTGCATTGAAGGCGGCTTTTGAAAACTTGTCCGGGCTAGCTGCTTCAAGTACCTCAAATGGGAAACGGACATTTTCTGCGACTACAGAAGATCGTTCAGACCAATCAAAAGTTTCCAAAGAGAAATCAACAAAAGAAAATTGCTGTGATTCTCCAAGTGCACTCTTTGTTCTACCACTTTATGCTATGCTTCCAGCTGCTGCTCAACCGTGTATTTGAAGGAGTCAAGGAGGAGAACGGCTTGTTGTTGTTGCTACAAATGTTGCTGAAACATCTTTAACAATCCCAGGAATAAAGTATGTGGTTGATACTGGAAGGAAAAGGTGAAAAATTATGACTCTTCTAATGGTATGGAGACTTATGAAGTGCAATGGATAAGCAAGGCATCTGCTGCTCAACGTGCAGGAAGAGCTGGAAGAACTGGACCTGGACACTGTTATCGCCTCTATTCTTCTGCAGCCTTTAGTAATGAGTTTGCTGATTACTCACTTGCCGAAGTGGAGAAAGTGCCCGTTCATGGTGTTGTCCTTCTCTTGAAGTCCATGCATATTAAAAAGGTAGGTTTGATATTTTCTTTTTTACTTCTTAGTTTTCATTCCACCGGCTTGTTTATATTGGGTGCTATCATTAGCATGCATGGAAAGAAGTAGGTCTTATTTACTTATCTTCTAACTTATCTATTTACCATGGATTAATTGAAATGCTGGGATACTTTTATGCCAAATGGTCTTCCACTACATTTATCATTAACAATAATGTATTCATTTAGACAGTTGTTAATTTGTTTTATATATGCTATTTATATTTAAGTTATATACTTAAACCTACATGATTTATCGACTTTCCTATTGCCTAGTAATCTGATTTACTCAACTCTTTTAGATTTTTATTCTTTTCCTATCGTACATGGTTTCTATTCCTGACTTTTCTTTTGATTTACTCGATCCAGGTTGCAAACTTTCCATTTCCTACTTCTCTTAAGGCTGCTTCTCTACTTGAAGCCGAGAATTGTTTGAAAGCTCTTGAAGCACTTGATAGCAAGGATGAACTTACACTCTTGGGAAAAGCCATGGCACTTTATCCTTTGAGCCCTCGTCATTCTAGAATGATCCTCTCTGTTATTAAAAATACAAGGGACGACCATAAATGCAATCCAAGTATGCTCCTGGCTTACGCTGTTGCCGCTGCTGCAGCATTGAGTTTGTCTAATCCTTTTATAATGCAATATGAAGAACATGATAGCAGCAGAGATTCAGAGATGTTTGAGAAATCTAGCATGGGAGATAGTGAGAAAGGCATTGATAAAAATGTAAAGAAAAGGAAAAAGAAACTAAAAGAAAACGCAAAAGTTGCACGTGAAAAATTTCGAATCGTCACTAGTGATGCCCTAACTATAGCATATGCCTTGCAGTGTTTTGAACATTCACCGGATCCTCAACAATTCTGCGAAGACTATGCATTGCATTTTAAAACCATGGATGAAATGTCCAAACTTCGACAACAACTACTCAGATTGGTCTTTTGTCAGAGTGATAAAGGTGGTTTTGAACAAGATTACTCATGGGTTCATGGAACTCTAGATGATGTTGAATCTGCTTGGCGGGTTTCTACTGCACACTATCCTCTTTCTCTGGTAGATGAAAGGCTCATTTGTCAAGCAATATGTGCTGGTTGGGCAGATAGGGTAGCTAAACGTATTACAACTTCTGCTGATGGAGGAAAAGTTCACGTGGATATCAATCAAGCATGGTTGAAGAAAGTGTTTTCGTTCATCGTTGGTCTTCGGTTTCTATTGTACTCCCTGAGTTTTTAGTTTACAATGAATTATTAGAGACAAAAGACCAAACAAAGAAGGGGAAACAAGTGCAAAGAGAGCATACATGCATGGAGTAACAAGTGTGGAGCCAGCTTGGCTAGTTGAGTATGCTAAGTCTTCATGCATCTTCTCTCCACCTCTGATGGATCCCAGACCTTTTTATGATGCAGAGACCGACCAAGTCAAACATTGGGTCATTCCAACCTTCGGACGCTTCTGTTGGGAGCTTCCAAAGCATTCGTTGCCCATTAGCAATGATGAGCAACGAGTGCATGTGTTTGCATATGCTTTACTTGAAGGTCAGGTTTGTCCATGTTTGAAATCTGTTCGAAAATACTTGTCGGCCCCTCCTGAAAGTATTTTGAAGAGAGAAGCATTTGGTCAAAAAAGGGTTGGAAATCTCTTAAGCAAGTTAAAGAGCATGATGATTGATAGCTCTGCTATGTTAAGAATGGTGTGGAAGGAGAATCCAAGAGAACTATTTTCAGAAATTTTGGACTGGTTTCAGCAGGGTTTTCACAAGCACTTTGAGGAGCTATGGTTACAAATGCTCAGTGAAGTGCTTCTGGAGACACAAGGACACCCTCAGTCTAGAAGTTTAAAAAAAAAGTTGAAAGGAAAATCTAAAAAGCTGCAATGATTGCTCAACAAGAATAGTAGAATTGCATATGTAACTCCTATTTTCAAAGTTTAAGGCTCAGTTTAGATACTTTAGATTAGTTTCTAGAGCCTTTCATTTAAAATAAGTTTATGATTGTTTACTTACTGTAAAGTCTGTAAAAGCTTTTAGAGGTTTATAGAAGAGTTATGTCATGAGAGAGCTTTTGGAAAAATTGAGAAGTAGGAAATACTTTTAGCTTATTTACTTTCACGTTTTTTTTGAAGCAATATTTATGTGATATTTGATCATTGGAATAAAATAAGAGATGGTATACTTTACCATATTCTGATCTTATTCATATATATTGATATATCATTGGACAATGCAGGTGAACTTGATTTTATCTTTCTATCATTCCTGCTTCTTGACAACATTGAATCCTGTTTAATTAATGGGTATGCCTTATTGTCGTGATTTTATATATTCTAAAAATAAATCAATAATAAAAAGTTCGTATACAAAGTAACACATGGAAGGAGTGGTATAAGTATAACTAAGTACTTTGACTGACCATGTTATTGTCAGAACAATATTTTGATACTTGTGTATACTTTTTTTGTTTAAAGAAAGTTTTGGTGAATTGAGCTTCGGGAGTTCACCAGGGGTTAGAAATCTAACTTTAAGCGCTCTTTGAGAGTCTTAATAAGTGATTTACGGATCACTCACTAAAGTGGTCATTACGTTGGCAGCGGGAGTTGAATCCACGCCCTAACGGGTATGAGCCAACTCCTCACCAACCGAGTCCACGTTCATTTGCTTGATACTTGTGTATGTACAACAACGTATATTATTAGTAAATGAAAAGTACTGTATCAATATATTAAACCAAGCATATATATATAATAAGACTAAAATGTATGTCCAAGCATGGTAAGTTTGACTTTTTGGCATTGACTTAGGCAATATTAATTAACTTCTGATATAGGCAGCCTATGAAATAGAATGGTTATCCACTCTATGCGCTCCTAAATTAAGAACTAGAACTTTAACCATTAATATTGCATCATTATTTAAGCATTCACATTTTCGCTTCTCTGATAAACTCGCATGCCCGAAAACGGGCATAAGAAACTTCTTGGGTTTTTTGGCATTGATTTGCTAAGTTCTTGTTTCAGTGAATCCTAACACCTTGGCTTTCATTGCCTTCTAAACCAATAAACTTTATATTAATTACTTAATCATATAAATCACAAGCAAAAATAATGGCAGGAAGTGGAGGTAAAGTTATGTTTATCCTGTTAGTTGTTTTTGCCATTACTATACCATGCCTTGATGCTGGTATTGCTGAGTTTGATGATTTTCTTAAAGCTCAAGCTGCTAAGGCTCATGAAATTGCTCTCAAGTCCTTTGTTCCCATCCCTGAAAACGTTACCACAGAACTCAATCTGCATGTTCATAGGTACATCTCTTCGTTTATCTCCCAAGATATATAAACATAGTTTTAATTTATGCAAATGGTTAATTAGTCGGGGGATGGAGCAAAAGTTTCTTTGTCTACTCCAAATTTCTTCGATGTTGCTTAGCTTGCTAACTAAGTTACCTACTTGTGGCTATAGTTGTTCAAAAATGTAAAGGATAAAGATCCTTCGAAAATTTAAAATATAATTTTAGTGTGTTTATTAAAATGGTACAATGAATGGTTCTTTGAAATAATAATTTGTGATGCATGCATTTGTAGGTTAATATTATTGGAGGAGAAGGAGGCATCAAACACAAATAGCACAAGAAGGGAACTAAGGCAAATAGGGGGAAGAAGGGGAATAAGGCAAAGAAGGGGAAGAATGGGAATAAGGCAAAGAAGGGGAAAAAGGCAAATAAGGGGAAGAAGGCAAAGAAGGGGAAGAAGGGGAGCAATGGGAGCAAGGGGAGCAAGGGGAAGAAGGCATGGTGGAGGACCATGTGTGGCCACCAACCCAATTGATAGTTGTTGGAGGTGTAGGAGGGATTGGGCACAAAACCGTCAGCTGTTAGCCAAATGCGGCAAGGGTTTTGGCAGAAATGCTGTTGGTGGACTCGGCGGCAGGATATACGTCGTCACTGACCCGTCCGACAACGACATGGTTAACCCTAAACCAGGTACACTTCGATATGGTGTTGTCCAAAAGGGACCACTTTGGATAATATTTGCACGTAGCATGATCATCAGATTGAATCAAGAGCTTATGGTTTCATCTGACAAGACCATCGACGGTCGTGGGGCAAACGTGCAAATTAGGGATGGTGCTGGGATTACTATGCAATTTGTGAACAATGTGATCATCCATGGACTTCGCATGACAAATATTGTGTCAAAAAGTGGTGGCATGATGAGGAGCTCTTTTGACCATGTGGGACTAAGAACCAGGAGTGATGGTGATGCCATCTCTATTTTTGGCTCATCAAACATTTGGATTGATCATATTTCAATGTCTCAGTGTGAGGATGGTCTTGTCGATGTTATTCAGGGCTCTACAGCAATCACAATCTCAAATTGCCATATGACCAAACATAATGATGTATGTAAATATTCATTTTTATTCTTCCTTTCATATTCATTATTACCCTTAGTTTTTGGTACTACTCCAGTAACTTAATAATTTTTTAGGTACTAATACTCTTAGATCATTTCGTTAATACTACAATAGTATTTTAGCATCTGCTTTGTTCTGTGCTCATTGACCAGCAGCGCTTAAAAGCGCTGCTAAAGACCACAAAGAAGCGCTACTAAAGCCTTTTTCTGTTGTAGTGGCAGTTGTAGATAACTAAAACACTGTTATATGTTAGATGCAATTGCGGGTATACTAACTGCATTTTAGAACCACCATTTGAAAATGATGTCATAAATACATGCTTAACATAAAAGAGATATATATATACACTACTAATTTGGTACCTTAATGTATATGTCATATATAGGTAATGTTGTTTGGAGCTAGTGATACCTACGACGGTGACAAGATTATGCAGATTACTGTTGCATTCAACCATTTTGGGCAAGGACTGGTCCAAAGAATGCCAAGGTGTAGATGGGGATTTGTCCATGTTTTGAATAATGACTATACACATTGGATTATGTATGCAATTGGTGGAAGTTCAAACCCAACTATTCTTAGTCAAGGTAACCGTTTCATTGCACCTCACAATAATGCTGCCAAGGAAGTTACACATAGAGACTATGCAGCACCAAATGTTTGGTCAAAATGGCAATGGAGATCAGAGAATGATTTTTTCATGAATGGTGCAAAGTTTGTTCAATCTGGAGCTCCTATTGTGAATCTTCCATTCAAGAAAGGATATTTAATGAAACCTAGACATGGAATTCATGCTAGTAGGTTAACACGATTTTCTGGGGCACTCAATTGCATGGTTGGTAGACCTTGCTAGATAGAAAACTATTTATTTTACTTACGAAGAAAACAACAAAATTATACTATTTTGGTACATATATTTTTGTTTGTTTTTCTTTGTAGGTAGATATGGTTTTCATGTAATTTGTATTCTTTTATTTACATGAAATAAATTTTCTTCCTCAAACTTTACTTTCTTTAGTTACAAAGCTTGTTTTAAAAAGATTAAAATAGAGTATATATGATACACAAATTATAGATTATTTGCTTAAAAAAGTTAAGTGAGTATAAATGTTTCTGTAGCGACCGAAAAATCCGAGGAAAGGATTCTTCGAAAGGTTCAAAGGAAGTCGCCACCAAATTTTAGTTTAAGGGCAAATTCGGGAAATCCCTTTAGGTTTAGGACAAGACAAGTTTAGGGTTCGGGATTCGTTATGCGTGGGAAGGTATTAGCACCCCACGACATCCTTTGTCTTATTAATTACGCTTTATTAATTTACAGAGAAAAGACTTAATTAAATTTTTTATTTTTAGTGCTTGACAAGAGTGGACTCTTGCTCCTACGTACCTCCGGATGCAATGGAGGAATCAAAGCTACGTAGTTCTTCCTGAAAAAGGTTTGTTGGTTGGTGTTTTTTAGTGTAGGGGTCTTAGGACTATTTGAACTGTACAGCTCACCGATCCTAAAACGCTGACTAACCCGATTGTACAACCGACTTAGTCCCCTACTTTTTGAAAAGGATTTTTTTTGAGTTTTTGAGAGAAATTGGTTTGATGTGAGGTGGGTTGGTTTTATAATAGGTATTCTAGGACTCTTGAACTGTACAAGCCACTCGTCCTAGAACGCTGACTAACCTGGTTGTACAATGAACTTAGTCCCCTATTTTTGGGAAAAATGATTTATTTATATTTTTATGAGTTTTTAGGATTACTGAACTGTACAGCTCATTGGTCCTAGGATGATGACTAACCCGGTTGTACAACCGACTTAGTCTTTTATTTGATTTTAGAAGAACATATTTATTTGTTTGTGAATTTTTGCTAAAAGAAATTGTTTGTTAAAAAGAATTAAGGAAAAAACGAGAAAGGGGTTAAATAGTAAAATGGGGGTGCAGTTAGCTACAGGGGGATTGTATAATTAAAACTGGGGTGCAAAAAGCATATCCCAGTTCACATTGGAGGCCCAGTCTTCGAAACTGAGCTTGAGTAGAAGGTGGTGTGTGCGCATTAATTGGTAGGGTGTGAGTAGGAATCTGAGTATTAAAGAAAAAATCATTATAATAAAAAGCAATTAAAAATTGAATAAAAGCAAAAGGGATCAGAATATCAAATGAGGCATTATTACCTCGATAACCAGATTCAATTTTGTTTCCTCCATTTCGTCTCTTCCTCACCTTTACTGTTGGCATTGATTTTACTCTCCTAATTTTTAGTATCTAAAACAATCTCTGTTTAATCCTAATATCTAACTAACACTAATTACCAATTTTTCAGAACAAAAAACTAACACTAATTTTTCAGAACATAACACTAATTTCTAAAACAATACAATCTCAGTTTAATCCTAATTTCTATCTAACACTAATTACGAATTTTCAGAACATATCAGCATGAATCTACTGCTTTCATAAAAACTAAATACTAATGGATCTATGATTTTGATATATGTAGAGACTATTTTGAACATAAAACTAATACTAATACGACAAACATCGATCTGTTACAAACTTAACTACAAAGCTTAATTAGTAATTTAAACCTTAAACTAAACCTTAATCCTATTTCAATGAAAAATAATACATATTAAACACATACTTTATATTCTCAGATTTTAATAGTGTGGAACCAACCTAATATCCTGCATCTGTTGTTAGAACTTCTATTTGTTACCGATTATGACTGCTACTGCTTTTTGAGATCTGCTGCTTTTGTTACTGTTGATGACTGCTTTTCCTTCTTTTTTACTCAGAAATTCAAATGTGTGTTTCAGTGGATTAGGATTCTAATGTTGAATCCTAATCCTTTTTAGGTGATTTTGCAGTCTGTAATCCCCTTTTGACTGAGGTAGCCTGCCTATTTATATTAGAGAATTATGTTTTAGCATTAATGTGTGATTTACCCTGATTTGGTTTATTCTTCAGATGCTTGGAGTGGAAGATTAGGGTTTTAGGAGAGCATGAGGATCCAAGTCCAACTGCTATTTGCGCTAAAGCTGTTTTTTTTTTGTATTTTTTATTTATTTTCGGATTCTATTTTTTGTGTATTTTAAAATATTATTTTTTGTACTTTTTGGGACTTTTGGACATTTTTTAAGGGTTGTAAAGCTAATATTTTTTAATTTTGATTTTTATTAATTTTTTGACATATTATTTTGTGTTGAATAAAACAAAGACCAAACTGAATATGCGACTTAATAAATTAAAATACAATTAACAAGAACTCGGACAAAATTGGGGTATAACAGCCACCCTTCACTATATGAGAATTAATGCAACAGAACCTTATGATATTTAATTGTAATTATTGGAGAAGGTTGAATAGAAGAGAAGAAAACAAACATCAATGGAGGGTTAGTGTACCTTAGCATAAATGGTGTTAAAAAGTTGAACAGAATTTCAACTCAAATTAACATTCTAAGAAAATATCAATAATTAATCACAATTACAGGAGGATGATGATCTGACCTGTTCTGTTGTTGCTCACTCATTTGAAGAATTTCCAAAGCTTTATTATCTGAATCAATGGAATAGACTATAAGCTGCTAAATTCTACAATTTGTGAAAGTATTTGGACTCTGCTAGAAATTCTCAAGTATTCATAGACCTTTTTGTTTTACCCATTGTTCTTCATCTTTACACTGCAACATTACAAGTTTACAACACAACAAAGATATTAAAGAATAGAAATTGAAACTCCCTTCAGCAATGAAGAGTTGAAATGACCTACTTTAAATGCTGAAATGAATGGAAATGTTGAATAACAAATAAAAAATACACGTATCGAGCACACAATTCCTATAAGAAGATTTTCACTAGTGGTTATGAATCTCACTATATTAACAAATTAAAATCTGGTTTAAATAAATGAGATTTTGTCACAATGGTGATTGATAGAACAGAATCTCCAAAATCTTTGAAATGAAATAAAATGATACACGTAAACAACAAATCAACTCCTTTTTATAGTAATGAATAACCCAGATAAATAAAACTGGATTTTGCCAAAATCAACAAGACCATAGCAACAACGAATTGGGTTTGAAACCATCAAAATAGCTTTATCTGATTCTTAACCTATGACATAATATTCATACCTTTGATAACAATAATCGTTCAGAGAGAGAAGAGTGAGAGGAAGTTCCAACGATTTGCGATTCAGATTTGGGGGTTAGGGTTCCGATTTGATGAATAACTGTGCGATTTGGTGAATAACCGAGGCGACTGAGGATGGTGCTCGTTGAGAGAGAGGCGACTGAGGGTGGTGCTCGTTGAGAGAGAGGCGACAGAGGGTGTGGTGCGCGACAGAGGGTGTGGTGCGAGACGGCGTGAGGAAGGGTGAGAGAGCGTGCGTCGTTCGTCGTTGAGTGTGGTGAGAGTGATGAAATGTGTTTGAAGGAGAGAAGGAGAGAAGGACGCGTGTTTAGAAAATAAAAGGGCCATTTAGTATCGGTTGTTAAGAAAACTGATACTAAATGTGTTTGAAGAGAAGGAGATAACACACATTTAGTATCGGTTGACTAAAAACCCGATACTAAATGTGTTAGAGACACACATTTAGTATTGGTTGTTTAAACAACCGATACTAAATGTAAGCGTGAAAATTGAAAACTTCAATTTAATTTCAAAATTTATCGCGTCTACATTTAGCATCAATTTGTTTAAACAACCGATGCTAAATGGTGTTGTCTAAAGTCATTTTTGCACTAGTGAAGTCTATATATATAGAAACTACTCACCACCTTTTCCTAGTCTGCCCATTTGCTAAACACATTTGGAATTGGCTCGGTGGTCTCCTAAGCCTCAATATTGACAGTACTTCCTTCCAAAGCATTTTATCTTTGACTTCCCATGGTTGGAGTCCTCAATTGAGTGATATTGTCTGTGCTGCTATTGTAAACATTTTTTGGGTGATATGGTATTGCAGGAACCAAGCTAGATTTGATAATCACGTGATCCCCCTGCATACTGCTATTACTTTAATTCTTTCCAGTGTAACGTTAGCAGGAAATGCCTCTAAATCCACAATGTCTTCCGCTGCTGCTGAATTTGCGATTATAAAAGCCTTTAATATCAATGATAATTACAAAAATTCTTCAACCATCAAACAGGTAATTTGGACCCCTCCTGCCCCTTACATGATTAAGTGCAATACAGATGGAGCTGCTAAAGGAAGCCCTGGTCCTGCTGCTTGTGGTGGTATTTTTAGAGACATGAGTGCTGCTGTTCTTGGGTGTTTTTCTGCTTCGATAGGTAATAGTTACGCCCTTCATGCTGAGCTTATTGGAGCCATGTTGGCTATTGAGATTGCTTTTGATAAAAGTTGGATGTCTTTGTGGTTAGAATGTGACTCTCTATTAGTGGTTTTGGCCTTTAATTAAGAATTGTAATGTTGTTCCTTGGAAACTCCGTAACAGATGGAACAATTGTTTATCCTTGACTAGACAGATGACTTTCGTTTTCACCCACATTTCTGAGAGAAGGTAATGCACGTCTTTGATAAGCTTGCAGGTCATGGTACTAACTCAAGTGGCTTTACCTGGTGGAACCTCATTCCGAGCTTCATTGCGGAGGAATTTTTCAAGAATAGGTTAGGCTTGCCTAACTATAGGTTTTGTTAGTCCCTCTGCCCTTCGATGGGATGGGTTCACCTTTTGCTTCCTATTTATGGTGTGTTGCAGATGATTGTTAGCGGCTTTGGTGCCGATCTGGTTGGGATGAGAGTCGTTATTGTGATGCTTTTGCACACCTTGATAGGTTTGCTTTTATTTTTTTTACAGTTCTTTAGTTGTTATTGCTCATGGGTTTTAGTCTAGTCCCCCATGTTTTTGTTTTTTTTCTCTTTTTTATCAATAAAATTTAGGGGGAGTACTCTTTCCTTCCTGGTGTTTTTTCCCTAAGGAGCGTTTTACATCAGAAGCTTTTAACGAGGCTCCATATCCCTTTCTTTTGTTTAAATATATATATATAGAACATCTGACATGCATAATGCCAACACTCTATCAAAATCATTACTCTAAGTCATTTTCTTTTTTCACTTATTCATAAATTTAAGTTAGCAACTATTTTTCCCCACAAATGAATGGAGAGATCTACACACCCCTATTTTGAAATGCTCAAGATGCTTTAGGATCTTTGGACCAAATTAGGCTGCGTGATTTTTGTCACAAACCAATATGTCTCTTTACTCTAAACTAATTGCTAACTTTTTTTTTTAGATAAGCAATACATTCATTGAAACCAAGCACAAAACGTGCCCAACAGTTACAATGGTAAGGGGAGGGCCTCCTCAAAACCTCCCAGAGCCAAAACCCCCTTGGGAAAAAGACTCTGGAAGGAAAAAGAGTACCTCACACAAAACAGACTAACAATGGGAAAAATATCCTAGCCCATTGCTTCTCCCCTTCCTACAAAAAGAACACATTTATTCTTTAAACATACATGTAATTACAACATAGCTAAACACCCTCACTGATTCTCCCCCTAAAGAAACTCCAGCCAAGTCATAAGAAGAGTAATTACAATGTTGCTAGTACACTTAGTGGACTATTATACCAATCCACCCACCCCGCCCTACAATTCTTCCCGTTCCTCGCCTTGAACCAGCACCATGCTGTGTCTTTGATACCCAAGAGCAATGCTGGTAGTGACAATACCTCTCCCTTGAAAACTGTTCTATTCCTTGCCATCCATATATTCCAAATCACCGCTAGCCATACGAGATGCTTTACCCTTTTTTGCCTCTTTCCCTTTACCATTCTTCCAAATTCCATAAAATGCGAGATCACCTCATCCATTTCATAGTAATTTTCCCCCAACCAAGAAAAAACCAGCTGCCACAAATTCTTAATGACATTACAATTCAGAAAAAGATGTTGTACCGTTTCCTCCTCCAAAAAACAGAATACACAGCTCGTTTCAAGTTGTGCTTGAATAACTCCTCTTCTTGCCAAGGCCCCCCGTGTAGCAATCCTGTTATGTAACACACGCCATGCAAAGATACTGACTTTTGATGGCACGTCATTCCTCCATAATTTTTCGCACGCGCGTTCACCAAAGTGTCAGGAAAATTCCCACCCGCATACTGCAAAAATATTCACAAACCAATCATAGCAACGTTTCACAGTAAATCCCTTGAACGATTCAAGCAACCAGCACCACGCGTCGCGTTTGTCCCGCACTGCGCGCTTTGCGGATCGCAAGAAGATCTGAGGTAGTCTTGCATCTGCGGCAGTCGATTCTGCGACCGGCAGCATTTCAATTTTCGCGCGCCCGATCGGCTGCGCAATTCGATGCATCGACGCCTGCTGCGTGGCCCAATTAAGCTCCCACCGCCATCCGTCATGCGACCACGAGCCCATGTCTTCAACTACGGCATCTTGTACACCACATTTGTCATATAACAAAGGAAATAACGTCGCCAACGGCTCCGTTCCCAACCAAATATCAGTCCAAAATTTTACTAAATTCCCTCTCCCCAATTTCAGTTTGCACAAACCTTCGAACCATCCTTCCTCCAAGTTGTTGCCCTCCCCTAGAACACACATATCCCTCCACCAAATTGAAGTTTTCCCCCAATTTCTTATATACTCCGTTGCTCTCGGCCATCTTCCATTTAGTCCATATCTTTCCACTATTAGCTTTCGCCATAATTGATCGTCTTCCTCCACCAACACCCTCCATCTCCATTTGGTTAATAAAGCTAGATTGAACGCTTCTATGTTCTTGATACCAAGTCCCCCTTTATCTTTTGGTGTGCATATAGTGTTCCAACTCACTCAAGCCATTTTTTTATTTTCCTCATCCCCACCCCACAAAAACCTCCTTTCCAACTTTACTATTTCTTCAATAATCTTCTTAGGTGCTTTATAGAAAGAGAAAAGATATAAGGGAAGGGATGCCAAAACCGAATTTATAAGTGTAACTCTTCCCCCTATGGATAGTTGCTTGCTCTTCCAACTATTAAGCCTTGCTTTTATTACATCAATAACCGGTTGCCAAGTTGATGCTCTCCTGGGATTTGCACCAACCGGAATTCCCAGGAACTTAAAGGATTCTTTACCCACTCTACATGCTAGAAACTGTGATATACCCTCCAACCTCCTCTCATCTATGTTCAGTCCAATCACATTACTTTTGGCGAAGTTTACCTTCAGCCCCGATGCAAGCTCAAACACCCTCAGAATTGTTTTCCAACACCATATGCTCCTCTCACTCCCATCACAAAATAGTATCGTGTCATCCGCAAATTGGAGTAGATTCACTTCCAAATTACTGCTTACCTTGAATCCATCCAAATTTCCAGATTCCACCCCTTTCTTGACTAAACCCGCCAGACCCTCCGCCGCTACCAAGAACAAAAAAGGTGCAAGGGGGTCACCTTGTTTCAATCCCTTCTGAGCTACGAATTCCTCCGTTGGGCTTCCATTCACTAAAACTGAAATTGAATTAGAGGAATAACACACTCTCATCCAGTGTCTCCATTTTTCACCAAACCCCAATCTATCCAACATGTGATCAAGGTAAGACCAACTCACTGAATCATAGGCCTTTTCAAAATCCGCTTTCAGAATGACACACTTCTGTTTCTTCCTCTTTGCCATATCAATAACTTCATTTACTACCACCACCCCATCCAAAATATTGCGCCCCGAGAGAAACGCACTTTGACCTTTCGATATTACTCCTTTCAACACCTTTTTCAATCTACCCGCCAGGACTTTTGCTAACATCTTATATAAGCATCCAATCAGGGATATCGGCCTGAACTCGCCCAATCCTTGTGGGTTTTTCGTTTTGGGAATCAGTGCCAGAAAGGAAGCACTGACTGCTTTGGGAAACCTAGCATCCCTATGGAATTCCTCAAAGAACCTCAATATCTCCGGCGCCAACATCTCCCAGTAAGACTTGATGAAGTTAAAATTAAACCCATCTGCGGATTCTTTTGGCCTTCCTTGCTTCCTTCTCTCTCATGTGCTGTTTCGCCTTCCGAGTTCTTAATTGCTAACTTATTAGAAATACTAATATAGTGTAATTAAGAACTCTCTTGCGAAGGGCAGCTTGGAAATTGCAACTAAAATAAATATCCATCTTCTATCACATACATATACTTCTGTGTATTATACCGTAATAACATTAGTTATATTATTTGAAATTTGTAATGCAAATAGACTTGCACTAACTTGTTAAGTTAAATATATACCATCACAATACACGTATGAGAATCTAATGTTTAGTATGAAACAAAATCATGATGGCAAACAAACAATTTATAACAATACAAACCTCATTTTCATTATTGATGACCTAACAATTAACAACTAAAATAACAACTAAAATACTTCAGACTTGCTGCAACATGTAAACAACATAAAACCACAAACTCTTTCTAAAGACAATTACAACAACAAAAGGATAGGAGAACAACTGAAAACCATAAATACAGTAGTGGAAAAAGAGGTTTTCTGCTTTCAACTCAAAAGAACCTTTTAAGCCATCTAAATATTTCAGGACTGAAAGTGTGTCCCAATGCCACTCCAGCAACAAGTCCACCTGCATACCCAATCAAAGATATTTTCCAATCAAGTTCAATCAAAGAATCCTCCGAGTCTTCATCATCATCATCGTCAGTGGCAGAAGGTGGATCTAATGAAGAACCTCCACATTTCTTCAACAACTGATCCCCACACAGGCCTGGGTTACCCTCAAATGAATTGCTTTGGAATGTAGACAACTGATTATTTTGTGGTATAGGACCAGAGAGATTGTTAAATGACACATTAAAGAACTCCAGATAGGTGAGTTGTGTCAACTGTTGGGGAATCTTTCCAGAAAGACTGTTGAGGGAAAGGTCCAATGCTTCAAGTTCTAAAAGCTTTCCTAAGGAGGATGGAATGCTTCCAGTAAGCAAGTTATTTGACAAGTTGAGGAAAACAAGATTTGTCAAGTCGCCTATGACTTTTGGTATCTCTCCACTGATTTTGTTGCTTGAAATATCAATGGCTATCATATAGTACAACTTTTGAAGACTCGGGTAAACCATTTCCACTCCTTTGCTTGACATTACGAACTCATAAGTGTCTACCCAATATACTGTATTTTGTTGGAAGTGTAATTTAATTGTCCCCTCCTCGTACTCTAATTGACTTGTGTTTGAGACTTTCATTGATTCCCAACTCTGGATCATTTCTGATGGTAAACTGCCAGAGAATTGATTATGAGAAAGATCAATGATGTGAAGCTTGGGAAATGTGTCTGTCATGTTCCCAAGGCACCTTATGGCTCCATGAAATTGATTGCCACGTAAAGCCAATACCTTCAATTCAGGTAAATCTCCCAACCAGAATGGAAATGAATCATTGATACTGTTGTGGCTAACATCAAAGAACTCTAGCCTTCCACAATGGACCAATTCTCTTGGCAACTGCCCTTGCAGATTGTTGTTGCTGAAATCAATCATCTGTAAGGTGTTACCTATCAGGTATGTTTGAGGAATTAGGCCAGACAATTTGTTCCCTTTGAGCTTCAAATACTTTAGAGATTGGCTAAAGTTCCCCAAACACGAAGGAACTTTGTCACTCAAGTTGTTGAATGATAAATCAAGAAACATGAGTAATTTGAGATTGCATATGGATGGAGATATTTCTCCTGTCAATGAATTGTGGGCAATAGATAAGCTTTGTAGGCTTTCTTTTCCCCACAACCAACTAGGTAGTGAAGTTAAACTATTGTAGGACAAGTAAAGATCTTCCAGATCACCAAGATCTCTTATAAATGTTGGAAACTCTACTAAATTGCATGAACCCAAATATAACACATTAATACGAGAATCAGACCAATTTGAAGAACTTTTTCCACTAAGCAATGACAATTTGTTGAATGAGAGCTCAAGATAAGTTAGATTTTTGAACTTCAGAAACATGTCAAGCTCTAGCTTTCCATGCAACGAATTATTGGATAGGTCAAGAAGTTCAAGATTCTCAAGTCTGAAGAAAGAGTTGGGGACTTCACCATGAAGGTTATTCAGTCCAAGGTCCAACCAAGCTAGGTTGGTTAGGTTCGTTATCCAAGATGGAATTTCACCCGTTAAATTGCATTTTTCAGCAATTAAAGAATGTAGCTGGGTGAGATTTGCAAAAGATAATGGTATCTCGCTGCCAATATTTAATGAAGACACATCCAAGTAATAGATTGATGATAGCTTACCTATCCATGAGATGGTATCAACAGTGAAGCTATTGTAACTAAGGTCTATATATGTGAGTTGTGTGAGGTTTCCAAGTGAAGAAGGAAGAGAGCCAGACAAATTGCAACCTCCAATTGATAGCGTATTTAAAGAACTAAGCCTTCCAATGGATGCTGGTATTGCACCATAGAAACCTGTGTCATCAAGATCTATATATGTGAGTTGTGTGAGGTTTCCAATGGATGCTGGTATTGCACCATAGAAACCCGTGTTATGAAGATCTAATACACTTAGTGCATTGGACTGAAAATCAGGCAACCTACCAGTGAGATGTTGGTTTTCTCCCAAAGCTAGATATGTCAATTTTGGAAGATGAAAAATTCCATCTGGAAATTCACCATACATGTCACAGTTATAGAAAGAGAGTTTTTGCAAAGATGTTAGATTTGCAAGCATGTCAGGGACAAAAGATGAAATAGTTACATAACCCAATCGAAGCACCTCAAGTTTTGTTGAATTTTTAATTATACTTTTGAGATTGGAAGGTTTGAGTTGCAACAGATTGATTTGATCACCTTCTGGACTTAATCGAACATTGTAACTTAGATCAAGATACAACAACTTTGACAACTGTGAAACTTGTGGTGGGATTTCTCCAGAAAATACGGAATTAGAAAGGCTCAGATATCTCAGCTGTGAAAGCTCACCTATCTTGGATGGGATTTGAGAGTAATTAAGATCATTATCAGCAAGATTAAGACTTTGAAGGTGCACAAGATTAAAGAGACTACTATTAGCATCTATTGAACCATATAATTGGCTGCTACTAACATTAATGCCAATCACATGACCACTGGAATCATCACATTCAATGCCATCCCATGAACAGCAATTTGTGCTTGCATTCCAAGATGATGTTTTAGGATAACTAGTAGGATCATCAGAAGCAAAAGTACGAATGACAAAACCTTCCTTGAATTGCAATAAGGCATGGCTTTCATCATCATGACATTGACTAGGCTGACCAAAATGAAAACAGTTTATAAATGTGGATGTGAACAGTGAATGAAGTAAAAGAAATAGGATAGACAAAGCAAGAGACCTCACAAACACCATTGTATTTTAAAAAGTTTAAGCTGAAGCACTCATAAAAAGCTAGACTCAATGAATGGATCTTATACTCAAGGAATTGGCTGCATGTACAAATAAACCAATTCAACCTATATATAACAAATAAAAATGTTTTCTAGTGAATATGATAAAAGAAATGTGTGGTGCCGTGAACTTTGGTTTTTTCTATTTTTGGTCAAGCCGTGAACTTTGGTTAAGAATATACACTACAAAAATCTCTTTCAAATTTGTCCATTATAATAGAATGTTTTCTAGTGAATATGTTAATAAGAAAATGTGGTGCCGTGAGTTTTTTTTAAGACTGTAGAATGTCTTTCAAATTTAGCCATTATAGTAGACTCAACAATTTTGGGTGGTCCTCATACTTCATTTTGTGTATGTTGGTATATAACTTCAAACATGGATTTTATACAAGGACTTAAATCTAACATAATATGATCTCTCTAATCATTTCGGTAGTCAATAAGATACAAAGTTTATTTGATGCTTTATCAATTTAAAAAGGCTTAAATATGATTTAAGCCTCCTGCAGATATAGCGTGTTTTGCTTTTAAGTCCCAGCAATTCTTTTTTAGTAAAAAAACCCTTATAAAATACAGTGTTTTGAAATGAGCCTTCTATTAGGATATTGTTAGTGTGACGTTAAAAAAGGAAGGAGGCTGCTAGAAACCTCATGAACGTTACACAGGATAAGCTAAGCATATCAATATTTACTCAAAACAGAGAGTATTTGAGTAATTGAATATAAGCTGAATAGTTTTTCTTGTGGTTACACAGGATGTGATATTTACTCATAAAAAAAAAACACCAGTAAATTTGTTTGACATAAGAAAATAAAGGAAGAAGATGAAACGGAATATATAAGCTGAATAATATTTATTTTATGCCTTTTTTATTTTATTTTAATCTTTAATTTTTAACTCTACAGTCGGCATTTAGGCTCACACGTGGCAGATTAGTTGTCATTTTTTTAACGTCACACTAACAGTATTCTAACAGAAGGGATCATTTCAAACGGTGCATTTTGCAACGATTTTTTACTAATTTTTTTTGCAGGGGCTTAAACCAAAACACACTATATTTACAGGGGCCTAAATCATATTTAAGCCATTTAAAGATGAAAATTATCACTTAGTGAGACATTCTTCATTTCTGCCACAAACTTCTCAATCCATTCAAAAAAAATTATCATTTAGTGAGGCTTTCGTCATTATTTTCCACTGTTCCACGATCTATTTTTCTAGTGGTGCCGTGAATTTTGGTTGGGGGGTGGGTTGGGGGAGGGGGTCCTCATACTTTTTTTTTTTTTATGTTCTTATATAATAATTTCAAACATACTTTTTATACAAGGACAATGACTTAATAAGAAAAATATTTTCTATGATAATAAGAAAATATGGTTTTGTGAACTTTGCTTAAGACTACAATTTTGGGGGTCCTCATACGTTATTTTGTGTCTGTTCGTATATAATTTGAAATATGCATTTTATACAAGGACTTAAATCTAACATAATTGGATCTCTCTAGCTAGTCACTTTCGCGATCAATACGTTGCAAGAAAATATGGTTTCGTGAACTTTGGTTAAGACTACAATTTTGGGGTCCTCATACTTTATCTTGTGTATGTTCCTATATAATTTGAAATAGAAATTATATACAAGAACTTAATCTAGCATAATTGTCTCTAGTCAATTTCGTGAGCAATACGTTGCAATGTCTATTTGATGTGTTAACAATTGATAAAGCAAATTTATCATTTAGTGGTGCTTTCTTCATTATCTTCCACAAAATTCTCAATATATTTCTAGTTTTTGGATTGATTCTATTTTTTCTACATTTGTTTCTATTATTTGACTCAACAATGAGTCTTTTAGTACAACTTGAAAGATACACATGCATTCTCACAGACCACTCTCTTTTCATGTATTTTTTAAATACAATTTATTTTTAAAATAAAAATTCTATGTTCCCACAAATTGATTTAGTTCTCTAAAAAGACCAAAAGAGTGAGGATATTCAAAAATAATCATATCAAAGATCAAGATATTATACCAAGAATGTAAGGTCGTCCCAAATAATTTAGATGTCCTATTCAAGTCTTAGAAATTGGCTCCTAATTAGGCCCCTATTTTATCAAATTGGCTCCTAATTAGGCCCCTATTTTATCATATTGTTACCTAAGAACTAAAATACTCTCTTTGTTGTTAAAAGAACTCTTTTTTGAGAGAAAAATAAAAGGCCAAAAATATCAAAGATTAAAAATGAGGAAATAATATATATTTTTGGGCCCTAACCAATGGCATTGTGTCGGGGCCCTATACGGTAGCACAACTCACACTGTCCTCTTATATAATTTCAAACATACTTTTTATACAAGGGCAAAGACTTAATAAGCAAAATGTTCTCTAGACTATGATAATAAGAAAATATGGTTCTGTGAACTTTGGTTAAGACTACAATTTTGGGGTCCTCATACTTTATCTTGTGTATGTTCCTATATAATTTGAAATAAAAATTGTGGGGTCTCTCGTATGAGGATCTCTCTAGTCACTTTCGTGATCAATACGTTGCAAAAAATATGGTTCTGTGAACTTTGGTTAAGACTACAATTTTGGGGGTCCTCATACTTTATTTTCCTATATAATTTGAAATAAATTTTTTATACAAGAACTTAAATCTAGCATAATTGGATCTCTCTAGTCAATTTCGTGATCAATACGTTGCAAGGTCTATTTGATGTGTTAACAATTGATAAAGCAAATTTATCATATAGTGGGGCTTTCTTCATTATCTTCCACAAAATTCTCAATATATTTCTAGTTTTTGGATTGATTCTTTTTTTTCTACATTTGTTTCAATTAATTGACTCACCAATGAGTCTTTTAGTACAACTTGAAAGATACCCATGCATTCTCACAGACCACTCTCTTTTCATGTATTTTTTTAAATACAATTTATTTTTAAAATAAAAATTCTATAATCCCACAAATTGATTTAGTTCTCTAAAAAGACTAAATGAGTGAGGATATTCAAAAATAATCATATGAAAGATCAAAATATTATACCAACAATGCAAGGTCGTCCCAAATAATTTAGTGTCTTGTACAAGTCTTAGAAATTGGCTCCTAATTAGGCCCCTATTTTATCAAATTGGCTCCTAATTAGGCCCCTGTGTTATCATATATTTTTTTGGGCACTAAAAAATGGCATTGTGTCGGGGCCCTATGCAGTAGCACAACTCACACTTGCTATGGGCCGGCCGTGCAATAACACATAATACTCCTCCATCTTCACTCAAAAACAAAATATTCATTTATATAAATTGTAAAGATATTAATGAAGGTAAAATTTTTTTTAATTAAACTACTAACTTGGAATTTGTCGAGACTCACACGGTTGAAATGAAAGTAGGGATCTAGAATGAGTGTACCAAATGAATGTAAGAAAGAGGTCCCGGGTTCAAGTCTCGGAAACTAACATTTCCCTCACCCCTACTAACAATTGCCTATCTAAAAATAAAAAATAAATAATCATTTACAAAAAATAATTATATCAACAATAGCAATAGTAAATTCTAAGCAGAAAAACTTTTTATTAGAGGCTGACATATGTTAAGAATGTAGTTTGTATTTTTTGTTTATAGAATAGATTTATTATATACACAATAGATTCGTAGAGACGATGGGGAGTGGTATGATTCTTTAACCATACAAAAAGAGTAAGCTTATTCAAGTCTTGAAAATAAATCTACAGGACGAAAACATTAATGTTTTTCCGAACTCAACAACAAAATATTTAATTTTTTTTAAGCAAACACAATATTTAATTTTAAAGCAACAAAGACATTTATAAAGAAAAAAAACCATACCAACAACATAAAATGTTTTTTCATTGTGAACGTTTAACGATAATTAAATTATACCGACAACTAGTAATGTTTTCTTGTTGGGTCTCTAAAGTTAAGGCTATGTTTGGCAAAAAGAGGCAGATAGCAGATAAGCTAGCGAATGAGTGGATAGCTGATGAAATTTAGCTTGAGATAAAGCAAAGTAGAAGAAATGATGTGTTTTGTAAAACTAGTGGTTAAACTATCTGATAAATGTAAAATGACATGAAAGAAAATATTTATTTAATTCATGAATTAATTGTTTGGTTTATTTTAAGGGTAAAAATGTTTTAAAAAAAGTGAGACGATATACGCTATCCGCTAAAACGCTACTTGTAGTAGAATTTTAAAACACACTAAACGCTAAATGTTAGTGTTTACCAAATAGGTGTACTCGTTACCTGCTAGTCAAATCTTCTATCCGCTAGCAAATGGGGTTTGGCAAAAAGTAGCGGATAGAAGATAAGCTAGCTAATATATAACAAATTAAATAAGTGTGGGTCTCATGTTGCGTTTGCTATGATGATTACTAACAAGGTTGTTCATTCTCTTGTCGATGTGGTCTTGTTGTCAGCTTGTCCTCAAGATTACTCTAATGCTCCTACAAGTATTTCAGATTTAATTATTAATTAATGAAATGCACTAAGTGCTACTTGTCAAAAAATATATAGCAAATGAGTGGATAGCGGATGAGATAGCGGTTAGTGGATAAGCTACCTCATAGCAAATGATGTGTGTTTGGTAGCGGTTAAGCTAACTAATAAATGTAAAATGACATTAAAAAATAGGGATTTAAAATTGTTTTGTTTAATTTAAAGAGAATAGAGAATGAATTTAACAAAAATAATGAGGGTAAAAATGACAAAAAAAAGTTAGATGTTACTCGTTACAAGTAGTGTTTTTAGCGTTTCAAAAAACGCTACTTGAAGTAACATTTGAAAAAACATTAAGCGCTGCTCCAAAAATGCTAGATGTTTGTGCTTACAAAACACGTCTATTCATCATCTTCTAGCGGATGGAACTTACCAAATAGAGTCTAAATGTTCATTCTTATGAAACCAAATATATTACAAAGAAAAAAATAAAAATATTTATTCTGACAACATGAAATATTTTCTCGTCGAGAATCAAAAGTAATGAATTTTTACCAACAAAACACAATGTTTTCCATTTGGAACTCAAAACCAAAATATACCTTTATAAGAACAAAATATAAATAATTATACCAACAACATAAAATATTTTGGATATGCTTAAAGGCAATTCAATTATCTTAAACTCTTATGCGGCTTGGCATGGGTTAGAAATCGATTGTGATTTTGCCGCGGAAAATTTATTGGCCTGTCGCATGAGTTTTTTTTGGTTCAATCGTTCTTTGCTTTATCCTTTAATTGTAAAGTTTGATTACGTGTATTTCTTGCGTTAGTTTATTAATGTTTGCCATCTGAAAATGTTAAAAAACTATGACCAATCGTTGTTTTCAAATTGAAGTTTCTCTCAGCTGCATACATATTGCTTTCTGTAGTATACTTAAAAGGCTATTATTCTGCTTATTTTGGTAAAACTTTAAACTGATTGTGTTATGACTTCATCTAATATGTGTGATTAGGCTGTTGTTTATGCTCCAATTTTAAGCTGTTTGTGTTATAATTTCATCTAATATGTGGCATGATTTTTTGTTGGTTCATTTTTTGGTTGCTTTTTTTTTTTATCTTCTTCCTTCTTTGTTTCACTTTCTTTTTTGTTTCTTGCTTTTATTTTTATTTTTTTGTTTTTTGTTATTTCATTCTTTTTTTTTACCATGTCATTGGTACGTAATTTTCATTCTCTTTGTCGATAACTAATCTACGCTGGGGAGTCTGGCTATCCACGAGTCTCCCATCCCAACAGAGTTTTTACCACATCCAAAGTTTTTTTTTTTTTTTTTTTTTTTTATATTTTAAGGGGTACTTTATAGTCTTGAAAATTTTTAGATGTTTAAATATGCAAATTTTTTGTGGAAAACTATTTAAGTTCATGACAAAACACATAAAGTGTGATGCTAAACAATGTGATTTGGTGTAGTTGATGTAAAGTGAAATGTTAAGTGGTGTGCTTAGGGGTTCTTTAGGGTTTAGAAAAAAAATTAATTTTACCGATGACTAATCTACACCGGGGAAACTGTCTGACCACGAGAACTCGGCTTTGTCGGATTGTGTGGTTATCTTCTCCAAACAGAGTTTTTGTCACACCCAAGGTTCTTCTTTTATATTTTATGGTTTTGCATTTTTTTTTCTTTTTTATATTTTAAGAGGTACTTTACAATCTCGAAAAATCTTACATGATGAAATATGAAAATTTTGGGTGAAAAAATGTTTAATTTCTTAAGAAAAAAAGTAATGTGAAATGCTAAACAATGTGCTTTGGTGTAGTTGATGGAGACAAAATTATTTTATCGCAAAATGTGTAACGCTAAATTTTACGCAGTGTGTTTTGGGTTACTTTAGGATTCCGAATTTTTTTTAAGTCTTAAAATACTAGAAGTTTCTTCGTAAATAACCGGTTTGGTAAAAAATAATAAGTTGGTGACAAAATACGTAAAGTGCAATGTTGACAGTGCATTTTGGGGAACTTGAAGTGCATGAAAAAATTTAGATGTTTAAATAAGTGAAGTTCGTTCCTCAATGATCTATTTGATGAAAAACATTCATGACAAAATAGATAAAGTGTGATTCTAAGCCGTGTGTTTTGGTGTACTTTAGAATCAAAAAAATTACATGTCCAAATTGGTGTTTTATTCTTTATTTAGATAATTTCGTATCAACAAGTATTAGAAGCATTCTTAAATTTGTGTTTAGTTTTAAATCAAACCGTGCATGATCGACAGAATCCTACAATCGGCTCAGGACGGATCTATCAACCTCAAGAGCAAACTAACCCATAATAGTCATTCTTGATGGATTGTTGTTTATGTTACAACTTTTAAGCTGTATGTGTTATAACTTGATCTAATATGTGTGATTAGACTATTGTTTTTACTCCAACTATAAGTTGTTTGTGTTATGACTTGATCTAATATGTGTGACTTTTGTCTTTAATTGTGATGTCTTTCTAATACTTAGAATTTGTTTGATATTATTATTTACTGTTGTTTTTGTTTAAAAGTAATTCATTTAATCAATAGTTAGACAACCCGTCCATCGGAGTCAATTGGCTTTTTTTTTCTTTCACTTTGGCTTTTTTTTGTTTCCTTTCTTTTACTTTTTTTGTTATCATTTCATTAGTGTGCAGTTTTCATCGGCTTTAACAATGACTAATGTACACTTGAGAAGTTGGCTGACCACGAGTACTCGGTTTTGTCGGCGTGTGTCGTTAGATCCTCCCAACAGAGTTTTACTGATGACTAATCTACATTTTTTTATATATTTTTATATTTTAAAGTGGGATGCTAAATAGTGTGCTTTAGTGTACTTGATGGGGACAACATTATTTTGTAGCAAAACACGTAACGCGAAATGTTAGATACTGTATTTTGGGTTACTTTAGTATTCAGAAATTTTTTAACTATTGAAACACTTCGTTCGCCAATAATCTATTTGATGGAAAAATAATTTGGTTGCAAAATACATAAAGTGTGATTCTAGGCAGTGTGTTTTGGGGTACTTTAGAATATTGGAAAAAAATTAGATGTCCGGTATTTTCTTCTTTATTTAGATAATTTCGCATCAAGAAGTATTAGAATCATAATTAAATTGATATTTACTTTAAATCAATCTCTGCATGAGACCTACGTACGTATTTCACTTTTTAATTATGTTGTCTTCTTTTCTCTTTAATTATGAGTTAAGTTTTCATGTGTACATTTTTTTGGTATAAACTGGGGGTTTTGCTTTTCCCACACCCCTCCTACTCTTTCACACCCCTTAACTCCAAATATTCCAAAAATACCCTTAAGTAGAGTGCGTGTTTTCACCGATTCGGGGATGGGCAACCGAATATATTCGGTTGAGGTCAACCGAACAGGTAAAAAGGTGAATGTGGTGTGATAGTCCATTTTTTGTAATAAAATAGGGTGTTCGAACACCCTCATTCGAACCTGTTCACATGACCCCATGTGAACAGGTGAAATTACGCACAAGAGGGTGTGAAGTTAAGATTTAACACACACAAACGATGTCATTCGAACCTGTTCGAAGGCCCGTGTTCGAACAGGTGAAATTTCGTGTAAAAAAAGAGATTTTGACTGGCCTTTTGGTCTTTTCACACCCTTATGGGGTGTGTTTTGAGTAGGAGAGGGTGTGGGAAAAGCAAACGCCTAAACTGGTATCCTCTACCCGCAACTCTAGAGACTAATCCCTCGAACCGGTAAGACGGTATTATGGGTTAAGTTTTTATAGTTACATTTGATGAATATGGATAATGTTATTATAGGTTGTTGTTTATTTTACAACTTTAAACTGTTATGACTTCATCTAATTTGTGTGATTAGGCTGGTGTTTATGCTCCAACTTTAAACTGTTTGTGTTATAACTTGATCTAATATGTGTGACTTTTGTCTTTAAATGTGATGTCCTTCTAATATTTAGAAATTGTTTAGTCAAAAAAAAATACTTAGATTTTGTTTGATGTGTGCACATTACGTTCCGCCAAACATTCAAGAGATGAAAAATACATAACAGGAGCCACATGGGTGTCCTTTGTTAAGGGGGAAAAATTGCGAATAGGAGATTTGCTGAAATTGGAAATTGGTGACTCCCCTTTGATTGTTTTTGTTGATATCATTAGTAAATCTGGTAGAAATAATTAACTGTAGTACTTACATTTCTACTGAAACAATCCCTTGGCCTTTAAATATCCAAACTGCCGGATATTCATTAACAAATGTCTATGCTTTTGAATTATTTTAAACATGTTTCTTATTATTATTCCTTCTTCCTATTTGTTTCATATCTAAGTTTACTTGGCCTAAGCTATTCTTTGATTCTGTTGTGTATCACATCTACATGTCTTTAACAAACATTAACCTTTAATCTTCACAAACTGTTATTTCTACCTGCTTTTATTCTAATGTGTTTTAATTAATCAACCACTAACCAACCCGTCCATTGGACGGGTCGTGGGGCTAGTGCTAATAACATGCAATGTCTACTACTCGGCAAAATTCTAAAGTTAAATATTTGGGACCCCAATATTTTGAGCAAGACCTATAAGCCATCTCCAACATTGTGAATTTGTATATTTTATAGTTAAAAGATTAAAGTCAGGCTGTCAGGTGAACCACTAAAGCAAATATGGCTTGCAACTCATGGAAGGTTGTGACTATATTCTACACAGATCATCAACCAAAGAAAAAGTAAATTCACAGTACCCATTTCTCATGGTGATCAAACCCCGTTTATCTATTGGTTGACAAAGATCTTGAAGTTTGGTTTTCAAAGCATCGGTCTTGAAAAGAGTTTATCCCTTGGTCATTTAATTTTGCTCTCAAAAATTGTAGTGTGGTGGTTGATCCTCACATTTGAGCTTAAGTGTGGGTGGTATAGAAGAATAATAGAAGAAAGAGATTAAGAAAGCAACGTGTCAACCAAGATAGCAAGTTTATTCTTCCATATGAATATTGAATATATTTATTATAAATATCACAGCATTCAAATTCAATATAGCATTTCTATAAGCTGAACATAATATTTTAATCAAATTTGACTATAAGAATCTCCCCATCTATATTACAGAAGATTTCATCAAAGACAAGAATACTTATTTTCATCACAATCTTCTAAAGCGGTGACCGTCTAGTTTCTACTGGGTCCAAGAACTCGAATGCAGTGAGAGAATGCGAGAGAATGTATACATAATTTCTCCAAACAAACATACAAAGCAATCCGACTAAAAATGAAAACAACACTGCCATGAACTCTGGACTTTTGATTTTGAGCAACACATTCTGAAATCCACATTAAATTCGGATTTCTGCTGCTCCTTAGCCTCATATATGCGAAAAACACAGCATAGTGAAACTACAAATTTGAAAAATTGTGATGTCTTAGTAAAGAACAAGAAAGACATATCCTACACACACATATATATATATATATATATATATATATATATATATATATATATATATATATATATATATATATATATATATATATATTACATTTAAGCCAATTAATTTCTTTCCCGTGCAATAACCTCCATTTTATCATCACTTGGCAAAACAAGATCCAGCAACCATTGAAATTTTAAACTGATTTGCATCATGGAACAAAGTTACCATTGAAAACATACCTGTCAAGCATCTGGCTCTCTCCATACGATAACTTAGCAAAAATAGATTGATAGGGTGGGTACTTTTCCATAACACCACGAACCTACATGTGCAATAAGGCAAGAAATTAAGGCCCAAAAAACCCTATTATAAGAAATAAGTGGATCGATGCTACAGACAGCTATGGTGATTACAAATATTTCAGGATAGATACTAACAAAAAAGGATAACAAACTATTACACTGCACAAGACCCTCTGTAAATTGATAGCCAAAACCATGTATACAAATTACAAATGAAATGAAAAGCAATAAAATCGTGCATGCCTAAAAAATAGAAGAAAAAATAAAAGTGCTCAAGATAGAAATGAAAGCTTGAAAGAGACCCTCAAATATTTGGGAGTAGGAGAATTGCCCAACAATAAAGCTTAAGTAATACAACAGTGCTTAAACCAATGATAAGAAAAAATAACACAGTGGCAGCATATTACACTGACTTGACGTCTAATAAATATAAATCTACCTAAACTATAGAAAGATATAATACAAGAGCTCAAAAAAGTTGTGTATAATATATTAATGTGATTCTAAATGTGTATTGTTCATATTCGATATGTAGAATATGTCTACAAGTAGTCGTTGCATAACTATTTTGAACGCGCATATTGAGAAGCCTATAAGCATCACACAACTGAGATGCAAATCATACCTGATCAATGTCCTCACATACAAGTAGTGTTTTAGCGTTTCAAAAAACGCTACTTGAAGTAACATTTGAAAAAACATTAAGCGCTGCCCCAAAAATGCTAGATGTTTGTGCTTACAAAACACGTCTATTCATCATCTTCTAGCGGATGAAACTTGCCAAATAGAGTCTAAATGTTCATTCTTATGAAACCAAATATATTACAAAGAAAAAAATAAAAATATTTATTCCGACAACATGAAATATTTTCTCGTCGAGAATCAAAAGTAATGAATTTTTACCAACAAAACACAATGTTTTCCATTTGGAACTCAAAACCAAAATATACCTTTATAAGAACAAAATATAAATAATTATACCAACAACATAAAATATTTTGGATATGCTTAAAGGCAATTCAATTATGCTAATAACATGCAATGTCTACTACTCGGCAGAATTCTAAAGTTAAATATTTGGGACCCCAATATTTTGAGCAAGACCTATAAGTCATCTCCAACATTGTGAATTTGTATATTTTATAGTTAAAAGATTAAAGTCATGCTGTCAGGTGAACCACTAAAGCAAATATGGCTTGCAACTCATGGAAGGTTGTGACTATATTCTACGCAGATCATCAACCAAAGAAAAAGTAAATTCACAGTACCCATTTCTCATGGAGATCAAACTCCGTTTATCTATTGGTTGACAAAGATCTTGAAGTTTGGTTTTCAAAGCATCAGTCTTGAAAGGAGTTTATCCCTTTGATAGTAAAAATATTTCCTAAATGTGTGTCTTGCAACCCTCCAAACCTGCCGCATACTTCTCATCCAGAATAAAGATAGCTAACTCATCCCCTTTGATGTACGAGCAAATTAAATGACCAAGGGGAATGTCATAAATCTTGTTTATTGATCTTTTTAAAGCTTGTGCAAAAGATTTATTTTTATTTGTTGTCAAAGAAATCGCATTTGGGGTGACAATCTTCTTGAAAATCTTGACCAACAACTTCCTTTGTTTATTTGAAAGCTCGATTTTTGTGTAGCACATGATATGTGACTCGTGCAGGATGGGTGTGCACTACACTCACTCTAGGATTGAACGAAAGATGATGTCGTGAAGCCATTAACTTAGAGGCGAGTGGGTCGTTCCCTACATTCCACAATTCACTAGTTGCTGCATAAGATGCTTTCTTTGGGACCATGACTTGCCCAGGCGGCGTATGTTCATCACTCGTTTATATGCAGCAGATTAGGAGTAGAAGGCCATGATTGCCTTGTTCTTTCCTCTTTTGAAACCCTAACAGACTTCTTTTTTCTCTCCAGGATGACGAAATTTTCAAAAAAGATTGATTTCTATACATGCAATGTTTTACGACGGAACTCAAAAACAAAATATACATTTTGTACTAGAAAAATTTGAGGCTCTTCCTAGAGACAATGTTGTTTCTATGTCAATAATGTGGCGATGAAGGATTTGAAGCGTGTTTTTGGTGTTTCTAACTTCAAGGAGGATCCTGTTAAAGATCCTGCTATGGTTATTGATACTCTCGCTGTGTATTGATGCAAGGGACATGGATGGTTTTCAAGAGTTTCGGAAGGAAGGAACCAGCTGGCACAAAGCAAAGCAAAGCATCATGGAACAAAGTTACCATTGAAAACATACCTGCTGCTCAAAAGCCAAGCAAAGCCTCTTGACCTCCTCCTCATAAAATGCCTTGTCAAGCATCTGGCTCTCTCCATACGATAACTTAGCAAAAATAGATTGAGGCCCAAAAAACCCTATTATAAGAAATAAGTGGATCGATGCTACAGACAGCTATGGTGATTACAAATATTTCAGGATAGATACTAACAAAAAAGGATAACAAACGATTACACTGCCCAAGACCCTCTGTAAATTGATAGCCAAAACCATGTATACAAATTACAAATGAAATGAAAAACAATAAAATCGTGTATGCCTAAAAAATAAACTACTCCAGTTGCATAGAAACATATAAAGCTACACCATACCAATGAAACTAACAAAGCCTTTGGTGCCTTCACACACACACACACAGATATTTGTGCTATGTGTTTGTATATATTATCCAGAAAAAAGCCTAGGAAGGAAATTGTCTTCCAGATGGGGGCCCAAAAGCTAGTTGCCTTTTACTTTAGTTTTTGATGATTTTTCATCACAACTTTTTAATCCCAATCTATTGAATAAAAACTAGGGGTAGAGATATATAACATGGTGTTGCGCCCGAAAAAGTCCCCGAGGGGTTTTTCTTCGTTTACAACTTTTTAAAACAATGAAGTCGCCACCAATATTTTTTATAAGGAAAATATTGAAGAAAAACCTTTTTGGGAAGGCAGGTGGTCTTTTGGAAAACCGGAAGATTTAGGTTCGGGGGTCGGTTAGGCATAGGGAAGGTATTAGCACCCCATACCTCCTTTCTACTGAAAGGGAACCTTTAATTAAACGTGTGGTTTTAAGTGTTGATTTGAAAAGTACTTAAATTTGCCTCTCGGTTTAATGAAAGTTTTATTTGCGGCGCTCGACGAGAGTTAGCCGCTTTAGTTTTTTGAAGGGAAAGATGTTTTTAGTTTATTGTGCTTGACGGAGGGGATCCGCTCCTACGTATCTCCAGGTGCGATGGAGAATTCAAAGCTACGTAGTTCTAAGTTTTTGGTTTTATTTTGTTTAATTGTGAAATTGAGCTTTCGTGATGATCAATTGAGCGAAGGCTCCAAGTGACCACCATTAGTACTCCATTGTTAATGATCATGCAAGCAAAGGCTTCGCAAGACCACTAACAAAGTTTTTCGATTTATGTAAAGTCTTTAAAAAAAATTAGGCGTTCATGATGATCAATTGAGCAAAGGCTCCAAGTGATCCCACTAGTTCCTCATTGTTAATGATTATGCAAGCAGAGGCTTCGCAAAACCGTTAACAAAGTTTTTTTTCTTTGAAAGTATTTAGAAAAATTAGGCATTCATGATGATCAATTGAGCAAAGGCTCCAAGTGATCACCACTAGTTCCTCATTGTTAATGATTATGCAAGCAGAGGCTTCGCAAAACCGTTAACAAAGTTTTTTTGATTCCTTGGAAGTATTTAGAAAAATTAGGCATTCATGATGATCAATTGAGCAAAGGCTCCAAGTGATCACCACTAGTTCCTCATTGTTAATGATTATGCAAGCAGAGGCTTCGCGAAACCATTAACAAAGTTTTATGATTTATTGAGAGTCTTTCGTAAAAATTAGACATTCATGATGATCAATTGAGCAAAGGCTCCAAGTGATCATCACTAGGTCCTCATTGTTAATGATCATGTAAGCAGAGGCTTCACATGACTATTAACAAAATTTTTTATTTAATGAAAAATGTTTGAGTTTAGAAAGAATTAAAAAACGAGAAAAATGTGAAAATTGCACAAATGGGGGTGTTATTAGTTACGAGGGGTTGTATAGCAGAACAGGAGGTGTAAAAAGTAAAGGCCCAATTTCGTTTTTGGTATCAGGGGGCGCTACAACAAAAAAAGAATGGGCTCTTGAGGGGGGGGCATGCGAGAAATTGTGGAGGTGCTAATAACAATCTGAATACTAAATAAATTAAAATAAAAATAAACACTATAAAAGCTTAAAACGCGAGAACCCTAAAGCGAACCCCTTCCCTTCCCCGGCTGCTGCGTGCAGTGACCTAGATGGAGTTATTTCGTGAAATCGCGCCGTCTTCTCGGCTGAGAGAGAGAGGAGAAGCTACGGGTTCTGGCGCGGTGGTGACGGCCAGGGGGTTTTAACGGCGGTGGTGGGTTCGGTTTTGGGGGAAGCTTACGCGTGGTCTCGGTGGGAGAAAGAGAGAGATCGGATCTGAGAGAGAAAACGAAATGAGGGAGAGAGAGGGACGGTGGTGCGAAGGGAGGAAGATGACCGGCGAAGGTGACCGGCGACGCGACTGGTTTCGGTGAAGATGACCGGCGCTTCGCCGGAGCTTCACGAACGTGAGGGGGAGGACTTCGCCGGCGTCACCCTCGTTTCCAGATTCGTCTCTTCACGCATTTTTTTTGTTTTCTCCTACTCTGCTACTCTTCTTCTATTGTTTATGGTCTGATCTGATTTTCGTTACTACTATTATTTTAATTCTCTACTCATTTTTCCAATTGGTTGTGCTGCCATGAAAATTGCTCTTAAAATGCATGCTACCACACTACTTAATAGCAATACCATATTCAATCACATCATTCCGATAACAGTACCAGGGTTGAAATTCTAATTCTAATAATACCAATGGAAATTAAGATTGCAAACAGTGGTTTAATTGAAAAAAAAACGATTTAACAGTGATTTAGTTACTAGCCTGATCTCGTGAAGATTAATAAAACGGGTCTGTTGTTGTGAACTGCTTGTGGTTCAATGCTCTTGCTGTTGTTTGGCTGCTGCCTACGGCTCCCCTTGATTTTCCTTCCCTGATCTCCGAAAAATGATCTTTAGGTGATTAGGGTTTTAGTGTTAAACCCTAATCTTTCTTTCGGTGATTTTTTACCTTGAAAACCGTGTCCTTTTCTGCTGCTGTTGACTGCTCTTTTATACTAGAAAATTAGGTCAGGCATTTAATTCCATTTGAATGGGCTTTGACTGTTTTGACTTCCTTTTTGCAGATCTGCTGACCCAAATCGTGATTGGAGAGCAATTTCTTTGGAACCCCAAATCTGCTTTATTCTTTCTTTGCCTTTTATTATTTTTTTTGTATTTTCGAATTTATTTATTTTTGTATATTTTGTGTTATTATTTTTTGTATTTTTTGGACATTTGGACACCTGAACACTTCTAATTTGTTATAAAAATTAAATAGACTCTTTTTTTGATGTTTTTGGATTATATAACACTTTTAAATTGTAAATAACACTAAATGGAATTTTGAAATCTTGGACTATATACATATGCTCAAAATAAATTAACTGCGCAAAACAGAATAATAATGATAAAAAAAAGTCCGGCCAAACACAAAGACGAGAACGAACCAGACTAGACGAATACACTAAAACGAGACTCAAATAGAAGAAATGAGCTCATTAACTAAAAACACTACTTATGTACGACTAAACCCAAATACGAAGCACGAAAGGATTGATCATTCGCGTGCCTGCTTAATTTAAACAACGGTATTTCGATTAAGTTGAGTTCGACGATTGAAATTGGCTTAAGTTAAGGGACGGACAAAATTAGGGTATTACACATGGTTATCAAATTGTGATTCGGAAGACCTATTTTCCAAATCCTGAAATGAATCTTACTATGAATTTAAGATGCACAGTAATAAATAGAATTATGACATTTTTAAGTAAAGACAAGTAACATGCAAAAACATAAGCTGATATATCATGTTTGAACCTCAAAATATTTCAAGATTAAATATTTAAGTCATAAATCAAAATGGCAAAAGAAAGTGGCTGGCTAACAAAGGTGACAAAAAGAAAGTGGTCGGGGCTACACAAAGTTTAGGAAAAAGTAGCAACTCATCTAATGAATCAAGATTCATGTCTAAAATCTAAAATAGATACGCACAGAGATTCATATCAATTGGGTTCAATTATGTTCCAAATACGACTCGAACATGTCATAAGATAATAATACCATGGCAGACGATGATAATTTTCGGTTTCTGCAATAGTACTACAATTCTTCAACAATCAACAATATTGGACAGACTAATTAGACAAAATAAAGTGATGAAAATTCTTTTTTGGAAATTAGACAAAGTAAAGCGATAATTTTTCTTTTGGATAGACAATTTACCTCTGATGTAATACACTCGGAGAAGTATGGAGCCAGAGGAGTGTCAACAAGAACCAGCCTGTAAAGCTCTCGCATGTTTTGAGCAACTGCCAGAGTAGCAATACTGAGGAGCATCCCCCACTAGTGGAAAAAGGACATTAAACAGCACCATTTAGTATCGGTTGTTTGAACAGCCGATACTAAATGTTGACCTTGATGGCAATTTTGAAATTAAATGAAAGTTTTCAATTTTCACGCCTACATTTAGTATCGGTTGTTTAAACAACCGATACTAAATGTGTATCTAAACCGGTTGTTTATTCAATTTTCAATTTTTATCGGACTTTTAGTATCGGTTGTTAAAACAACCGATACTAAATGTATATTACAAACACATTTAGTATCGGGTATTTTAACACCCGATACTAAAGGTCCCTTTCTATTTCACGCGCGTTAATTCTCGTTCTCTCTCACTCAAACACTCTTTCTCTCACTTTCGCCTTTCTCTCTCGCGACCAAACCTTCCTCCCTTCCTCTCTGCACAAAACTTCCTCTCTGCGCGAGAATCTCTCAACCTCGCCTCCTCCTCTCTGCGCGCTTCTTCTCTCTTCGTCGCCTCCGTTCTTCTCTTCGTGCGTCTCCGTTCTTCTCTTCGTCGTCTCCGTTCACTCGCTAGTCTCCGTTCTACTCTCGGCGTCTCCGTTCACTCTCGCATGGCTCTCTCACTCTCGGTCTCTCGCTCAACTCAACGCTCTCGCCGTTGCCAACAACGAAGACAACTCTCTCGCACTTTGGTTTGTATTCTTCTCTCTTCTACGATTTGTAGTTGGTGAAACCCTAAAAAGAACACAACTCTCTCCTCTTCTCGATTGTCCTCTTCTTTGATTGGAAACCCTAAACTCGGTGTTGTTTTTGATTAACAGTGTTGTTCTTAGGTAAGCATCTCTCGAGCTTCTTCTATCTATCTAGGTTTTCGTTTTCAACTGTTTTGGATTTTTGCTTTGATGTTACTTTTGTTATTTGATAATGATACATTGAGGATATGATACATTGAGGATGGTGATTTTGAAGTTTATTTTTGATATATGTTGATTTTCAAGTACAGGACTGTCCTATGTTTGGAAATCTTGCACTCTTTCATCTTGAATTGGTAACTTCATGCTTCATGTTTATCTACCTCTAATTTGTGGGTTTGTTCTTATACACCCCATTGTGCTTGGTGGTTTGTTCTTCTATACACTTTATGCAGGTTATTTGGGGTGGCAATGGCGTAGAGTTAGGACTATTCAGAATGAGATCAATGAACTCAAGAAACAAATTAAACCTGCTCCAGTCACCCCAGATGGAAAACCGGTCGAAACATCGCCATCGCCTGTAGAACTCAAAGTACAGCAACTTACTGAGGTAAGTAGCAGAATTACTACTTGTGTCTGTAATTTGTCATAAATTATATGCATTTTACAATAAATTAACGATGATTCACTATTGTGTCATTAACTACTGATATTGGATGCTGGATTATGATTGTAAGTTTGTAACCAATGAATTTCATGGAGCTACTGATCTAATGCTGAATTATGAATCTGATGAGCACCTAATTTATTGGCTACTGATATTCAGGAGAGGAAAGAGCTTCTAAAGGGTTCATATAGGGATAAGCACTTCAATGCAGGATCAATACTCCTAGGCTTTGGGGTGCTTGAGGCAGTTGGTGGAGGATTGAACACATGGTTAAGGACTGGAAAGTTATTTCCTGGTCCACATTTATTTGCAGGAGCAGGTAATGACTATATTTGCATGTGATGCTAAAGAAATATAATTGTAGCTTCCAGAATTGGGGATTATATATATATTGGTGGATAGAAAATGATAACACTTGTGTGATTTTTTGCCTACAGGTATTACTGTTTTATGGGCACTGCAGCAGCCCTAGTACCACCAATGCAGAAAGGGAGTGAAACAGCCAGAAGTCTTCACATTGCATTGAATACAGTAAATGTTCTGCTTTTTGTGTGGCAGATTCCCACTAGAATTGAAATTGTATTGAAAGTTTTTGAGTTCACAAAATGGCCTTGAATGTAAGATTCTCATGTGTTAGTTCTTAGTTACTTTCAAATTAGCATTCTGGTAACATCAACTAATGCATAATTTGGCATTCTGCATTTTTCCTTTAGCCTTGTACCATATCGTATATAAGTCAAGCATTGCATTATTTGTATTACTGCATTCTTTTGTATAACATAGCATATAAAAAGTTCTTACATAATTACATTCAAGTTAGTACATAAAGGAATGAGTGCTATCAGACTAGCACCTTGTCATTTGGTAAATGGAGCTACTGTTCTAAAACTTATCTTTTTTTATGGCAGCTCGACAGATTCATCACGCCCATAATACAAGGGAATATCCTTAACTTTAATTTACCTCTGCTTCCCTCTGTCCCCTTTTCCGTGATCTCTTACAAAGATACGGTGAGATAGTAGCAGTTGATCTAACTGATAAAGTATGTCTTCTACTATCCTCCTTCTTTCAACTCTAATTTGAATTTGTCACAAAATGTATTTTCTGGATTTATTGTGAATTTGTGAGTTCAAAGATATTTGCATCTTCTCGATGCTCTGGAGGAGGCAAGGATTTTCACAATTGAATAAAAATTATCTTTGTTTTAGGTTTGGCCTCAAACGACTTCTTTGCTTTTGTGAATTTTTGCATGATATCATACTCAAATATTTTTCTTTCCCAAACGCCCCTTTTCTTTCGCCCAAAATGATACGTAAGGAATTTGAGGCTTGAATTGGCTGAGTTTATTAAGCATGACCGTTCAGATATATGTCCCCATCATGTAGTCTCTACCTACTAATTTTACTGTTGTAGCATGGTGATGAAGGTCAACTAAGTTCAAAGATATTTCTTTGAAATGCAAAATCACAAAATGCAAGGTGATAATATAGACTTTTTTTCCCATACTCTTGTTTTACAACCTTGTGTTCGAGTCTCCTTTGGTTGTTATATCTTAAATCTGTGATCGAGTGTTTGTTATGATTGCTTTCTTTCATTTTTTTGTTTTACTGAGTTACGTCTCATGTACTATTGCTTTCTTTCATTTTTCTCTGTTAAATAAATAATTTTTCTATATATTTTGCCGTTCAGAATCTTAGATCATACAAGGAAAAGAATTTTGTTGAAATTAGCAAGGAAGATTTGGATCTAGGTTTACTTTCTTCCTTCTTTTTGCTTCCTTCCGATGTTGTGTTTTGGATTTATGCTACATTGTACAAACACTCAACTTAGAGGAGGGTGTTTGCTTTGTAGTGATCAAATATTTGTTAGTCTCTCTATTGGCTTTGGTATGAATGCATGATTTGGTTCTTCTTCTTTGTTAAAACTTGCTAAATTTAGTTTGTTGTTTCTGCAGGTGATAAGAATGATGAAAAGGAAAAGGAGATGAAGCAGAATTTGGCCAAACAATTGATTTGAAGTTTAATATCCTGAAGATAAAAAAATAGGACACACAAAGAGTGACTTGAGAGGCTTTTGGATGTTTTGAATCTTATTGCTTCCATTTTTTGTGTGTTGGATTGGGAACCGTGAATTTTATAGTAGTATCCTTTTTGTTGCTTGTATATGTTTCATTTCTTGAAGGAACCTAGTTCTTTGGCTTAGTGCTTATTCACTTCACAATCCTCCACACAATGACTTGGTTGAAATAGTTGAGAAGGAACTCGTGGCGTTTTTTTGCGAACACTAAGAATATGAATAACCAGTTCTTTGCCTTGCCAGTTGGTTTGTTTAATGAGTTGTTTCGATATGTCAACAAAAGTTCAAAATATCTTTGTACCAGAACTTTTGATGTGTCTGTATCTTTGTATTCACTACTTATGCTTATCGGAGAGGACCGAGAAGGAATTCTATGCTACTTTTTTGGGTTTACAAGTTAAGGCGAATTTTGAGAATATGAAGCATACTAGAGCATCCTGTAGAGTAACCTTTAAGCCGAACTTGGTCATATTTAAAGGTGGCAATTTTCTTTCGTATATCCAACGGTGTGAGAAAATAGAATGGTAAATATGATCCTCAACTCATCATACCTGTGTGCTTCGGAATTAATGGATCCTAGATTCATATCATGAAGAGATGCAAGGTACTGGAATATGGCACTGTATATTCGATTTATATAAACCCAGAATTTTGCTTGTAAATCTTACGGATCCATTACCACAAATGTGATAGATTGTACCTTAGACAAGTTATACGAAGTATCTCGTATATTGATTTTGTTCAGTTAAGTTATTAGAAATGTAAATTTCCTAATATGGGGTGGATGATTTCTCTCATTATGGCAATGCTTACTGGTATTTGAATGAATGATTAATTGACTCATTTTATGAATTTCACGTTCAATTTTAGTTGTTTGATGTTAGTTTTGGTTCTCAGTTCACATTTTACCACACACTACTATATGTAGTGTGTGTGGTAAAATGTGAACTGAGAACCTTTTTTTTTAAGAAAATAGACTTTTAGTATCGGTTATTTAAATAACCGATACTAAATGTCACTTTTAGTATCGGTTATTTAAAAAACCGATACTAAATGTCATTTTTTAGACAGCAAACACAATGTTAAAGTGACATTTAGTATCGGTTTTTTAAATAACCGATACTAAAAGTGACATTTAGTATCGGTTTTTAAATAACCGATACTAAATGTCAATTTTTAGAGAGTAAACACAATGTTGAAAAGACATTTAGTATCGGTTATTTAAATAACCGATACTAAATGTACGTTTTCAAGACATAAAAATCACCAAAAAAACGTCATTTAGTATCGGTTTTTTGAAAATCCGATACTAAAAGTGACATTTAGTATCGGTTATTTAACCGATACTAAATGTCAGACATTTAGTATCGGTCGAATTAGTATCGACAGATAACCGATACTAAAAGTGCAAAACAACCGATACAAAAAGCCTTTTCTGCACTAGTGCCCCCACAAGACAGATAAAATTAAAATTCTGTGTGTTACATTAATATATTGAATACTGCATAGAAATACTTCGATATGGTGTTGTCCAAAAGGGACCACTTTGGATAATATTTGCACGTAGCATGATCATCAGATTGAATCAAGAGCTTATGGTTTCATCTGACAAGTCCATCGACGGTCGTGGAGCAAACGTGCAAATTAGGGATGGTGCTGGGATTACTATGCAATTTGTGAACAATGTGATCATCCATGGACTTCGCATGACAAATATTGTGTCAAAAAGTGGTGGCATGATGAGGGACTCTTTTGACCATGTGGGACTAAGAACCAGGAGTGATGGTGATGCCATCTCTATTTTTGGCTCATCAAACATTTGAATTGATCATATTTCAATGTCTCAGTGTGAGGATGGTCTTGTCGATGTTATTTAAGGCTCTACCGCAATCACAATCTCAAATTGCCATATGACCAAACATATAATGTACGTAAATATTCATTTTTATTCTTCCTTTCATATTCATTATTACCCTTAGTCTTTGGTACTACTCCAGTAACTTAATAATTTTTTAGGTACTAATACTCTTAGATCATTTTGTTAATACTACAATAGTATTTTAGCATCACTCCTGCTTTGTTCTGTGCTTGTTGACCAGCAGCGCTTAAAAGCGCTGCTAAAGACCACAAAGAAGTGCTACTAAAGCCTTTTTCTGTTGTAGTGGCAGTTGTAGATAACTAAAACACTGTTATATGTTAGATGCAATTGCGGGTATACTAACTGCATTTTAAACCACCATTTGAAACTCTTTCAAAATGATGTCATAAATACATGCTTAACATAAAGATATATATATATATATATATATATATATATATATATATATATATATATATATATATATATACACACACTACTAATTTGGTACCTTAATGTATATGTCAGGCAATGTTGTTTGGAGCTAGTGATACCTACGACGGTGACAAGATTATGCAGATTACTGTTGCATTCAACCATTTTGGGCAAGGACTGGTCCAAAGAATGCCAAGGTGTATAATGACTATACACATTGGATTATGTATGCAATTGGTGGAAGTTCAAACCCAACTATTCTTAGCCAAGGTAACCGTTTCATTGCACCTCACAATAATGCTGCCAAGGAAGTTACACATAGAGACTATGCAGCACCAAATGTTTGGTCAAAATGGCAATGGAGATCAGAGAATGATTTTTTCATGAATGGTGCAAAGTTTGTTCAATCTGGAGCTCCTATTGTGAATCTTTCATTCAAGAAAGGATATTTAATGAAACCTAGACATGGAATTCATGCTAGTAGGTTAACACGATTTTCTGGGGCACTCAATTGCATGGTTGGTAGACCTTGCTAGATAGAAAATTATTTATTTTACTTACGAAGAAAACAACAAAATTATACTATTTTGGTACATATATTTTTGTTTGTTTTTCTTTGTAGGTAGATATGGTTTTCATGTAATTTGTATTCTTTTATTTACATGAAATAAATTTTCTTCCTCAAACTTTACTTTCTTTAGTTACAAAGCTTGTTTTAAAAAGATTAAAATAGAGTATATATGATACACAAATTATAGATTATTTGCTTAAAAAAGTTAAGTGAGTATAAATGTTTAGAAAGGCCACCCTTCACTATATGAGAATTAATGCAACAAAACCTTATGATATTTAATTGTAATTATTGGAGAAGGTTGAATAGAAGAGAAGAAAACAAACATCAATGGAGGGTTAGTGTACCTTAGCATAAATGGTGTTAAAAAGTTGAAGAAGGTTGAAGCAACAAGAACTATTTTTGGACTTTTTTCTTCACGACTAAAATTTGCTTTTATTCTGAATCTCACATTTTTCATCCGAGAATATTTGTTGAGGATTTCCAAAATAATAAGAACTCAAGAACACTAAATTGAAAGAGAACAAATTGTTTCATGTTCTAAAAAGTGTGTCCTATTGTGATTTTCAATGATGACTCAATTCTTCCATAAATCTCTGTATCTATTCATATAAAGACATTCAAATGAAGAGATCCACTCATTTATGGATGATTGAGACAAATCACTATAAACTATTCCTCTATACAAGGGGATATTTCTCTTCACTAAACAGTAAGTCTATATATATAGAAACTACTCACCACCTTTTCCTGGTCTGCCCAATTGCTAAACACATTTGGAATTGGCTCGGTGGTCTCCTAAGCCTCAATATTGACACTACTTCCTTCCAAAGCATTTTATCTTTGACTTCCCTTTGTTGGAATCCTCAATTGAGTGATATTGTCTGTGCTGCTATTGTAAACATTTTTTGGGTGATATGGTATTGCAGGAACCAAGCTAGATTTGATAATCACGTGTGATCCCCCTGCATACTGCTATTACTTTAATTCTTTCCAGTGTAACGTTAGCAGGAAATGCCTCTAAATCCACAATGTCTTCCGCTGCTACTGAATTTGCGATTATAAAAGCCTTTAATATCAATAATAGTTACAAAAATTCTTCAACCATCAAACAGGTAATTTGGACCCCTCCTGCCCTTTACATGATTAAGTGCAATACAGATGGAGCTGCTAAAGGAAGCCCTGGTCCTGCTAGCTGCTTGTGGTGGTATTTTTAGAGATAGGAGTGTTGTTGTTCTTGGGTGTTTTTCTGCTTCGATAGGTAATAGTTACGCCCTTCATACTGAGCTTATTGGAGCCATGTTGGCTATTGAGATTGCTTTTGATAAAAGTTGGATGTCTTTGTGGTTAGAATGTGACTCTCTATTAGTGGTTTTGGCCTTTAAGAATTGTAATGTTGTTCCTTGAACAGATGGAGCAATTGTTTATCCTTGACTAGACAGATGACTTTCGTTTGCACCCACATTTACAGAGAAGGTAATGTTTGTGCTGATAAGCTTGCAGGTCATGGTACTAACTCAAGTGGCTTTACCTGGTGGAACCTCATTCCGAGCTTCATTGCGGAGAATTTTTCAATAATAGGTTAGGCTTGCCTAACTATAGGTTTTGTTAGTCCCGCTGCCCTTCGATGGGATGGGTTCACCTTTTGCTTCCTATTTATGGTGTGCTGCAGATGATTGTTAGTGGCTTTGGTGCCGACCTGGTTGGGATGAGAGTCGTTATAGTGATGCTTTTGCACACCTTGATAGGTTTGCTTTTATTTTTTTACAATTCTCTAGTTGTTATTGCTCATGGGTTTTGGTCTAGTCCCCCATATTTTTGTTTTTTTTTCTCTTTTTTATCAATAAAATTTAGGAGGAATACTCTTTCCTTCCTTGTGTTTTTTCCTTAAGGAGGGTTTTGCATCAAAAGCTTTTAACGAGGCTCCATATCCCTTTCTATATATATATATATATATAGATGCTTAATGCCAACACTCTATCAAAATCATTACTCTAAGTCATTTTCTTTTTTCGCTTATTCATAAATTTAAGTTAGCAACTATTTTTCCCCACAAATGAATGGAGAGATCTACACACCCCTATTTTGAAATGCTCAAGATGCTTTAGGATCTTTGGACCAAATTAGGCTGCGTGATTTTTGTCACAAACCAATATGTCTCTTTACTCTAAACTAATTGCTAACTTATTAGCAATACTAATATAGTGTAATTAAGAACTCTCTTGCGAAGGGCAGCTTGGAAATTGCAAAATGAGTTTTGCGTAAATTAATTAATTCCTCGTAAATGACACTACTCGAAATGTAAATGATCTTTCTATGATAAAAAAAGATGTCAAGTGTCTAGTAAAAAGAAAAGTTGAATAAATATTATGTATATGTGCTTTTTTATCATCAGAAACACGATAATTTATAACATGGAGTAAGCAAATTCTATCCTGCATCAAGAAAGATTAATATTTACCATTATCGTTCTTTACTGCTTAAAACGATGAATAATTACTTTGAATCCGGCTTCAGTGTAGTCAGAAAATGCATGTCGTCATAAAAGTACTAGATTTAAAACTTTGCAAGTTGATCTAATTAACATTAATTATATTATTTGAAATTCATTACCACGCAAAGCCAATACCTTCAATTCAGGTAAATCTCCCAACCATAATGGAAATGAATCATTGATACTGTTGTGGCTAACATCAAAGTATTCTAGCCTTCCACAATTTACCAATTCTCTTGGCAATTGACCCTGCAGATTGTTGTCGCTGAAATCAATCATCTGTAAGGCGTTACCTATCAGATATGTTTGAGGAATGAGGCCAGATAATTTATTCCCTTTGAGCTTCAAATACTTTAGAGATTGGCTAAAGTTTCCAAGACATGAGGGGACATTGTCACTCAAGCTGTTGAATGATAAATCAAGAAACACGAGTGATTTGAGATTGCATATGGATGTGGAAATTTCTCCTGTCAATGAATTGTTGGCAACAGTTAAGAATTGTAGACTTGCTTTTCTCCACAACCAACTGGGTAGTGAAGTTAAACTGTTGTAGGACAAGTCAAGAACTTCCAGATCACCAAGATCTCTTATAAATGTTGGAAACTCTACTAAATTGCATGAAGCCAACCCTAACACAAGAATACCAGAATCAGACCAATTTGAAGAAGTTTTTCCACTAAATAATGACAATTTGTTGAATGAGAGATCAAGAAAAGTTAGCTTTTTGAACTTCAGAAACATGTCAAGCTCTAGCTTTCCATACAACGAATTATTGGGCAGATCAAGAGCTTCAAGGTTCTCCAGTCTGAAGAAAGAGTTGGGGATTTCACCATGAAGATTATTCAGTCTAAGGTCCAAGTAAGCTAGGTTGGTTAGGTTCGTTATCCAAGATGGAATTTCACCCGTCAAATTGCAATTTTTAGCATATAAATATTGTAGCTGGGTGAGATTTGCAAAAGATAATGGTATCTCGCTGCCAATATTTAATGAAGATACATCCAAGTAATAGATTGATGATAGCTTACCTATCCATGAGAAAGTATCAACAGTGAAGTTATTGTAACCAAGGTCTATACCTGTGAGTTGTGTGAGGTTTCCAAGTGAAGAAGGAAGAGAGCCAAAAAAGTTGCAACCATTAATTGATAGCGTATTTAAAGAACTAAGCTTTCCAATGGATGCTGGTATTGCACCATAGAAACTCGTGTTCTGAAGTTCTAATACACTCAGTGCATTGGACTGAAAAGCAGGCAACCTACCAGTGAGATATTGGTTATCTCCCAAAGCTACATATGTCAAGTTTGGAAGATGAAAAATTCCAACTGGAAATTCACCATACATTTCACAATGATAAAGAGATAGTTCTTGCAAAGATGTTAGATTTGCAAGCATGTCAGGGACAAAAGATGAAATAGCTACATAACCCAATCGAAGTACTTCAAGTTTTGTTGAATTTTTAATTATACTTTTGAGATTGGAAGGTTTGAGTTGCAACAGATTGATTGCATCACCTTCTGGACTTAATCGAACATTGTAACTTAGATCAAGATACAACAACTTTGACAACTGTGAAACTTGTGGTGGGATTTCTCCAGAAAATATGGTATGAAGAAGGTTCAGATATCTCAGCTTTGAAAGTTCACCTATCTTGGATGGGATTTGAGAGTAATTGAAGTGATTATCAGTAAGATTAAGACTTTGAAGGTGCACAAGATTAAAGAGACTACTATATTAGCATGGATTGAACCATATAATTGGCTGCTACTAACATTAATGCCAATCACATGACCACTGGAATCATCACATTCAATGCCATCCCATGAACAACAATTTGTGCTTGCATTCCAAGATGATGTTTTAGGATAACTCAAAGGATCCAAAGAAGCAAAAGTACGAATGACAAAGCCTTCCATGAATTGCATTAAGGCATGGCTTTCATCATCATGACACTGTTTAGGCTGAACAGAATGAAAACAGTTTGTAAATGTGGATGTGAACAGTGAATGAAGTAAAAGAAATAGGATAGACAAAGCAAGAGACCTCACAAACCCCATTGTGTTTTAAAAAGTTTAAGCTGAAGCACTCATAAAAAGCTAGACTCAATGAATTGGTTGCATGTACAAATATATCAATTCAACCTATATATAACAATTAAAAATGTTTTCTAGCGAATATGATAAAAGAAAATGTGCCGTGAACTTTGGTTTTTTCTATTTTTTGGTCAAGCCGTGAAGTTTGGTTAAGAATACACTATAAAAATCTCTTTTAAATTTGGCCATTATAATAGAATGTTTTCTAGTGAATATGTTAATAAGAAAATGTGGTGGTGAGTTTTGGTTAAGACTGTAGAATGTCTTTCAAATTTAGCCATTATAGTAGACTCAACAATTTTGGGTGGTCCTCATACTTCATTTTGTGTATGTTGGTATATAACTTCAAACATGGATTTTATACAAGGACTTAAATCTAACATAATATGATCTCTCTAATCATTTCGGTAGTCAATAAGATGCAAAGTTTATTTGATGCTTTATCAATTTAAAAAGGCTTAAATATGATTTAAGCCCCCTACAAATATAGCGTGTTTTTGTTTAAGTCCCAGCAATTCTTTTTTAATAAAAAACCCTTATAAAATACAGTGTTTTGAAATGAGCCTTCTATTAGGATATTGTTAGTGTGACGTTAAAAAATGACAACTGGTTTGTTACGTGTGAGCTTAAACGCCGACCGTAGAATTAAAAGTTAAAAATTAAAATAAAAAAAGAAAAAAAAAGGTATAAAAGATGAAAACCCAACTTCCAGTTTCACTAACTGTGCCTAATTGGTTTTGAATATGCAGAGAACAGTAGAAAGTTGGCTGGTGAAAGAACGAGATGAAGATAGAAGAAAAAGGAAGGGGGCTGCTAGAAACCTCATGAACATTCATCCCACATACAGAAATGAACATAAAAAGCTAAGCATATCAATATTTACTCAAAACAGAGAGTATTTGAGTAATTGAATATAAGCTGAATATATAGTATTTCTTGTGGTTACACAGGATGCGATATTTACTCACAAAAAAAAACACCAGTAAATTTGTCTGACATAAGAAAATAGAGGAAGAAGATGAAACGGAATATATAAGCTGAATAATATTTCTTTTATGCCTTTTTTATTTTATTTTAATCTTTAATTTTTAACTCTACAGTCGGCATTTAGGCTCACACGTGGCAGATTAGTTGTCATTTTTTTAACGTCACACTAACAGTATTCTAATAGAAGGGATCATTTCAAACAGTGCATTTTGCAAAGATTTTTTACTAATTATTTTTGCAGGGGCTTAAACCAAAACACACTATATTTACAAGGGCCTAAATCATATTTAAGTCATTTAAAGATGAGACTTATCACTTAGTGAGGCATTTTTCATTTCTTCCACAAACTTCTCAATCCATTCAAAAAAATTATCATTTATAATAGTGAGGCTTTCATCGTTATCTTCCACTGTTCCACGATCTATTTTTCTAGTGGTGCCGTGAATTTTGGTTGGGAGGGGTGGGGGTCCTCATACTTTATTACTTTTTTTTGTATGTTCTTTTATAATTTCAAACATACTTTTTATACAAGGACAATGACTTAATAAGAAAAATATTTTCTATGATAATAAGAAAATATGGTTTCGTGAACTTTGCTTAAGATTACAATTTTGGGGGTCCTCATACGTTATTTTGTGTATGTTCGTATATAATTTGAAATATGCATTTTATACAAGGACTTAAATCTAACATAATTGGATCTCTCTAGCTAGTCACTTTCGCAACAATACGTTGCAAGAAAATATGGTTTCGTGAACTTTGGTTAAGACTACAATTTTGGGGTATTCATACTTTATCTTGTGTATGTTCCTATATAATTTGAAATAAAAATTATATACAAGAACTTAAATTTGTCTCTAGTCAATTTCGTGAGCAATACGTTGCAATGTCTATTTGATGTGTTAACAATTGATAAAGCAAATTTATCATTTAGTGGGGTTTCTTCATTATCTTCCACAAAATTCTCAATATATTTCTAGTTTTTGGATTGATTCTATTTTTTCTACATTTGTTTCTATTATTTGACTCAACAATGAGTCTTTTAGTACAACTTGAAACATACACATGCATTCTCACAGACCACTCTCTTTTCATGTATTTTTTAAATACAATTTATTTTTAAAATAAAAATTCTATGTTCCCACAAATTGATTTAGTTCTCTAAAAAGACCAAAAGAGTGAGGATATTCAAAAATAATCATATCAAAGATCAAGATATTATACCAAGAATGTAAGGTTGTCCCAAATAATTTAGATGTCCCGTTCAAGTCTTAGAAATTGGCTCCTAATTAGGCCCCTATTTTATCATATTGTTACCTAAGAACTAAAATACCCTCTTTGTTGTTAAAAGAACTCTTTTTTGAGAGAAAAATAAAAGGCCAAAAATATCAAAGATTAAAAATGAGGAAATAATATATATTTTTGGGCCCTAAACAATGGCATTGTGTCGGGGCCCTATACGGTAGGACAACTCACACGGTCCTCTTATATAATTTCAAACATACTTTTTATACAAGGGCAAAGACTTAATAAGCAAAATGTTCTCTAGACTCTATGATAATCTACTATCTATATTAACAATCAACCCACTACCAAAAATACCAAATTATCCCTTACTTTTATCTCAATCTTAGGGATAAAAGTGTCATTTCAATTATTTTCTTTTAGTTTTTTACTCTCACTCACTTTTATTATTAGTGGGTCCCACTCTCACATCATCTTTTTATTTTTTTATTTCACTTTAAAAGCCTCTTTTCTTTTTTTCTCTTTCCTTTCTCACTCTTTCCAATTCTCTCTATTATCAACATAATCAAAACACCCACTATCAAAAATCTTTTTTACAAAATTACTAATTTTGTAAAAAATCAGTAATTACATAAAATTGATTAAATTAATATTACATTATGTAGAATTTACTATTTACTATAATCTACTCGAACTACTAAACCCAATTAATTTAACCACTACTATTTGTCTAAAAATGTGATACCGCTGGCAAATATTTCAAAACTATTTTTCTTAAAAAAATCCAACGGGAGCGCCAACATAAGCGCAACGGGAGCGCAAACAATTTTTTTCTAAAAAAACACTTTATTTTTAAATTTATTTCTTCTACAAAAGTAGTAAATAATAAACTTAATAAAATCTACTATCTATATTAACAATCAACCCACTACCAAAAATACCAAATTATCCCTTACTTTTATCTCAATCTTAGGGATAAAAGTGTCATTTCAATTATTTTCTTTTAGTTTTTACTCTCACTCACTTTTATTATTAGTGGGTCCCACTCTCACATCATCTTTTTATTTTTTTATTTCACTTTAAAACCTACTTTTCTTTTTCTCTTTCCCTTTCTCACTCTTTCCAATTCTCTCTATTATCAACATAATCAAAACACCCACTACCAAAAATCTTTTTTACAAAATTACTAATTTTGTAAAAAATCAGTAATTACATAAAATTGATTAAATTAATATTACATTATGTAGAATTTACTATTTACTATAATCTACTCGAACTACTAAACCCAATTAATTTAACCACTACTATTTGTCTAAAAATGTGATAAGCGCAACGGGAGCGCAGACAATTTTTTTCTAAAAAAACACTTTATTTTTAAATTTATTTCTTCTACAAAAGCAGTAAATAATAAACTTAATAAAATTAATATTAAATCATATAGAATTTATTATTTACTTTAATTTACTCAAAACTACTAAATTCAATTAATTTAACCACTACTGATAGTCAAAATAAGCGATACCGCTAGCAAATCCATCCACTTTCTGGGAGTAGCAGAACGGGGCGCCAATGGAAAAAGCCCAACAAAAGCGCCAGGGGGTGCCAACGAGAGCACCAACAGGCGCGCCAACGGGAGCGCCATTATTATAAGAAGATACCGACATTATTTTTTTTATTGTTACACCTCTATTATTTATATTATAAGATGATACCGACTTTTTTTTTAAAAATTATTTTTGCAACACAACTATTTTAATAAATTTGAAATATCGCGTTTTATGAAGTTGTTCCTTTTTCTTTTATTACATTTTGTAACTTTTAACGTATTAATAATTTCATAGAAAATTATAACAAATACAGTATCACCCGTGCGTATGCACGGGTAAAATACTAGTAAGAAAATATGGTTCTGTGAACTTTGGTTAAGACTAGAATTTTGAGGGTCCTCATACTTTTTTTTTTGTGTCTGTTCGTATATAATTTGAAACATGCAATTTATACAAGGAGTTAAATCTAACATAATTGGATCTCTCTAGTCACTTTCGTGATCAATACGTTGCAAGAAAATATGGTTCTGTGAACTTTGGTTAAGACTACAATTTTGGGGTCCTCATACTTTATCTTGTGTATGTTCCTATATAATTTGAAATAAAAATTATATACCTGAACTTAAATCTAGCATAATTGTCTCTAGTCAATTTCGTGATCAATACGTTGCAAGGTCTATTTGATGTGTTAACAATTGATAAAGCAAATTTATCATTTAGTGTGGCTTTCTTCATTACCTTCCACAAAATTCTCAATATATTTCTAGTTTTTGGATTGATTCTATTTTTTCTACATTTGTTTCTATTATTTGACTCAACAATGAGTCTTTTAGTACAACTTGAAAGATACACATGCATTCTCACAGACCACTCTCTTTTCATGTATTTTTTAAATACAATTTATTTTTAAAATAAAAATTCTATGTTCCCACAAATTGATTTAGTTCTCTAAAAAAAAGACCAAAAGAGTGAGGATATTCAAAAATAATCATATCAAAGATCAAGATATTATACCAAGAATGTAAGGTCGTCCCAAATAATTTAGATGTCCTGTTCAAGTCTTAGAAATTGGCTCCTAATTAAGCCCCTATTTTATCAAATTGGCTCCAAATTAGGCCCCTATTTTATCATATTGTTACCTAAGAACTAAAATACCCTCTTTGTTGTTAAAAGAACTCTTTTTTGAGAGAAAAAAAAGGCCAAAAATATCAAAGATTAAAAATGAGGAAATAATATATATTTTTGGGCCCTAAACAATGGCATTGTGTCGGGGCCCTATACGGTAGCACAACTCACTTTCCTCTTATATAATTTCAAACATACTTTTTATACAAGGACAAAGACTTAATAAGCAAAATGTTCTCTAGACTCTATGATAATAAGAAAATATGGTTCTGTGAGCTTTGGTTAAGACTACAATTTTGGGGGTCCTCATACTTTATTTTGTGTCTGTTCGTATATAATTTGAAACATGCATTTTATACAAGGAGTTAAATCTAACATAATTGGATCTCTCTAGTCACTTTCGTGATCAATACGTTGCAAGAAAATATGGTTCTGTGGACTTTGGTTAAGACTACAATTTTGGGGGTCCTCATACTTTATTTTCCTATATAATTTGAAATAAAATTTTTATACAAGAACTTAAATCTAGCATAATTGGATCTCTCTAGTCAATTTCGTGATCAATACGTTGCAAGGTCTATTTGATGTGTTAACAATTGATAAAGCAAATTTATCATATAGTGGGGCTTTCTTCATTATCTTCCACAAAATTCTCAATATATTTCTAGTTTTTCGATTGATTCTATTTTTTCTACATTTGTTTCTATTATTTGACTCACCAATGAGTCTTTTAGTACAACTTGAAAGATACCCATGCATTCTCACAGACCACTCTCTTTTCATGTATTTTTTTAAATACAATTTATTTTTAAAATAAAAATTCTATATTCCCACAAATTGATTTAGTTCTCTAAAAAGACTAAATGAGTGAGGATATTCAAAAATAATCATATCAAAGATCAAGATATTATACCAACAATGCAAGGTCGTATCAAATTGGCTCCTAATTAGGCCCCTGTTTTATCATATATTTTTTTGGGCACTAAAAAATGGCATTGTGTCGGAGCCCTATGCAGTAGCACAACTCACACTTGCTATGGGCCGGCCGTGCAATAACACATAATACTCCTCCATCTTCACTCAAAAACAAAATATTCATTTATATAAATTGTAAAGATATTAATGAAGGTAAAATACAAATTTAATTAAACTACTAACTTGGAATTTGTCGAGACTCACAGTTGGCGAGTTAAGGGATACCGAAGGAGTGTACCAAATGAGTGTAAGAAAGAGGTCTCGGGTTCAAGTCTCGGAAACTAACATTTCCCCCACCCCTACTAACAATTGCCTATCTAAAAAAATAAATAAATAATCATTTAAGAATGTAGTTTGTATTTTTTATTAGAGGCTGACATATGTTAAGAATGTAGTTTGTATTTTTTATTTATAGAATAGATTTATTATATACACAATAGATTCGTAGAGACGATGGGGAGTGGTATGATTCTTTAACCATACAAAAAGAGTAAGCTTATTCAAGTCTTGAAAATAAATCTACAGGACGAAAACATTAATGTTTTTCCGGACTCAACAACAAAATATTTAATTTTTTTTAAGCAAACACAATATTTAATTTTAAAACAACAAAGACATTTATAAAGAAAAAAAACCATACCAACATAAAATGTTTTTTCATTGTGAACATTTAACGATAATTAAATTATACCGACAACTAGTAATGTTTTCTTGTTGGGTCTCTAAAGTTAAGTTTATGAAAAAAAAAGAGCGGATAGCGAGATAAAATTTAGGGACGAGTGGATAGCTGATGAGCTAGCGGATAGCGGATAAGCTAGCTAATAGCAAATGATGTGTTTTGTAAAACTAGTGGTTAAACTAATTGATAAATGTAAAATGACATGAAAGAAAATATTTATTTAATTCATGAATTAATTGTTTGGTTTATTTTAAGGGTAAAAATGTTTAAAAAAAAAGTGAGACGATATACGCTATCCGCTAAAACGCTACTTGTAGTAGAATTTTAAAACACTCTAAACGCTAAATGTTAGTGCTTACCAAATAGGTGTACTCGTTACCTGCTAGTCAAATCTTCTATCCGCTAGCAGATGGGGCTTGGCAAAAAGTAGCGGATAGAAGATAAGCTAGCTAATATATAACAAATAAGTGTGGGTCTCATGTTGCGTTTGCCATGATGATTACTAACAAGGTTTTTCATTCTCTTGTCAAGGTGGTCTTGTTGTCAGCTTGTCCTCAAGATTACTCTAATGCTCCTACAAGTATTTCAGATTTAATTATTAATGAAATGCACTAAGTGCTACTTGTCAAAAAATATATAGCAAACGAGTGGATAGCGGATGAGATAGCGGTTAGTGGATAAGCTACCTAATAGCAAATGATGTGTGTTCGGTTGCGGTTAAGCTACTAATAAATGTAAAATGACATTAAAAAATAGGGATTTAAAATTGTTTTGTTTAATTTAAAGAGAATAGAGAATGAATTTAACAAAAATAATGAGGGTAAAAATGACAAAAAAAAAGTGAGATGTTACTCGTTACAAGTAGTGTTTTTAGCGTTTCAAAAAACGCTACTTGAAGTTTTGTAAAAAAAAAACGCTACTTAAAGTAACATTTGAAAAAACATTAAGTGCTGCCCCAAAAATGCTAGATGTTTGTGCTTACAAAACACGTCTATTAATCATATCAAAGATCAAGATATTATACCAAGAATGTAAGGTCGTCCCAAATAATTTAGATGTCCTGTTCAAGTCTTAGAAATTGGCTCCTAATTAGGCCCCTATTTTATCAAATTGGCTCCTAATTAGGCCCCTATTTTATCATATATTTTTTTTGGCACTAAAAAATGGCATTGTGTCGGGGCCCTATGCGGTAGCACAACTCACACTTGCTATGGGCCGGCCGTGCAATAACACATAATACTCCTCCATCTTCACTCAAAAACAAAATATTCATTTATATAAATTGTAAAGATATTAATAAAGGTAAAATACAAATTTAATTAAACTACTAACTTGGAATTTGTCGAGACTCACAGTTGGCGAGCTAAGGGATACCGAAGGTGTGTGCCAAATGAGTGCAAGAAGGAGGTCCCGGGTTCAAGTCCCGGAAACTAACATTTCCCCCACCCCTACTAACAATTGCCTATCTAAAATAAATAAATACTCATTTACAAAAAATAATTATACCAACAATAGCAATAGTAAGTTCTAAGCAGAAAAACTTTTTATTAGAGGCTGACATATGTTAAGAATGTAGTTTGTGTTGTGAATATATAATATTAGTGGATGTCCACTAGCTTTCCTTCTTCTTTCATTACTTCCCTTAGTAGTGGCTTTTATGGTCTCCTTTCATCTCCTGTAACACCATTGATTAAAGGTCTCCTTTCAAGATTCTATAGTTTTCAGATCAGTTCATCTTTCTAGATCATTTCCAGATCAGGTCATCTTTACAATTTATTCATTGAATTATTTGTTGTGGTTTATTAACAATCTCTTAAGGTCACCTTTTCCTAGTCAATTTTGTTATATATTTGATTAGATTATAATGTTTTCTGTTCGATCTTCCAAAAGTTGTTTTGGGTCTATCTTTCTCTGAAGGATTGCACACCATTGAATTGATTATTCATGCATCCCTGAAGGATTGCAGAAATAATTGTTTCTATGTATCATTGTTTATGATATAGTTTTTGAAGAATGTAGAAATTTAATATTCAAGCATCCTTGAAGGATTGCTCAAAGTATAGTTTTTCCCTGATTATCATTGAAGATGTTTTGTGGCATAGTTCCTGAAGAATTAATGAATTGGTAATTTAAGCATCATTGGAGGATTGCACAAAATATATTTTTCTTTGGTCATCTCTTATGGAGGTTTCTGATCAAGTTCCTGAAGAATTAGAATTTTGGACTATGACTGAAATCTATAAGATCTATTTGATCTTAGTATATTTTGAAGCAAAGGAAAATACATGTAATTTATGTCTCAAATATTCTCATGTAATAGGAAAAAGAGAAAATATTTTCAATATATTTAATGACTACTCACAAGTCACTCAATAGATTGAAGTTCAATCATAGAAGTGAATAATCCACATTATAATTTTGATACAACAATGGTTGTAGTGGTGATCATTGATATGCCAAATGTTATCAGTATCCTATTTAACTATCATTAATATATCATTTGTGATTATGATCTTCCAACTGGTGTAGTAACTCATGAATTTTGAAAAAATGTAACCTTTCTTCTTCTTTATGCTAGGTTGTATTGATTCTCGCTTGTTCCATGATACTACTACGTACTATGTTGTATGATTTCAGTGTCTAACCAAATGGGTATTATAATTGGTTCTCTCGATCAGATTTGACTATCGTCTGATTATTGTGTATTCATATATATATATATATATATATATATATATGAATCTAAGTACCTATTTGCTTGGTGATTAACCTTACAGTTTAAAGTATTTAATCTTGGATTGGAGGCTCTTGATATATTTTTTTATAATTAGATGTGGATTAGTTCTGTTGTCTTTTGATATTCTTGAAAGAGGTTCAAATCTTCTCGATTTCTAGATCTTCAATTATTTTTAGGGATTTTATGTTGTTTTGTTATCATTCTATGTTAACTATACTTTTCAGTGAAAAAACAAGTTTATCATCGTCCAATACATGCAATTCAAACTAAATGTGATCTCTCCTATTAATATTGTTGTTGTGTTGCGGTTAGTTGATGAGATAACATAAATGTTTTTCCGTAACCGATATGTTGATTGAATAGATCAATAATAAAGATTCTATCATGTGAACTATTTGGATATAATGAACTCTCTCATCAATTAGATATAATGAACTGTTTGGCGGTTTCTCTCTGGGAAACCTTAATTATCAAGCATTGGATCTATTGAACTCTTTGGTGGTGTCTCTCTAGTACTCCCTCCGGACCTATTTATAAGCAAAAAGTCAATTTTTAGGTTCATTGGAAAACTAATGTATTTGGACTACATTATAGTCTAAATACATTAGTTTTCCAATGAACATAAAAAGTGCTTTTTTGCTTATAAATAGGTCCAGAGGGAGTATATCTGTATCCGCTGCTATTTATTGGGTTTTTATGTTTTGGATATGCATGGTACTTTTCGTATTTCATTTCATCTCAAAATCACACATTAAATATGTAACATTATTCTTCTATTTGTAATCTTATCACCTTCTTTCTTTTCTTCTTTCTAGAAATATTATTACTTGATTATGGTGCTGTTGCACCTTCAACTAAAAGTCATTTGGAATATCATGAGACTCATCCCACTAATACAACTTCATTCCCAGAAGTGAATGTAGCAACGCACCTTAACAAAATTATGAACTTTTGATTGAAAATCGTGGGGATCATCTCACTAGCACTGCTTCATTCTCAGAAGTGAATATAGCAACACACAATCACTATGGGTATACTTGTAGCCGTGGTCTTGATCATAATCACAGTAAAAAAATTACAAGAACAGATTTTTTCACAAGAGGTGGAAAAGTATTTGAAAGAATGATTTTACAAAGACTATGTGTAAATAATTCAATTATAATAGTGTAATTTTTTTCTCTTATACTTATTTTTTATCTCTTATCAAATTTTGTCAACGAGATATACTTTGAATAAATAAGTACTGTAGTGGAAAAGTTACTCACTTTTTCTTTCTGTTTCTGCTACACGTATATCGGTGCAATTGAAGCACGTGTTGTAAACAAGAAGTTTACAAATCACGATAATTTTATTGTTTGGCATGACCGGTTGGACCATCCCGGGTTCATAATGATGCGAAAATTTAAAATAATTGAAAATTCATGTGGTCATCAATAGAAGAACCAGAAGATTCTTCAATCTAATAAAAGTTCTCTTGTTCACAAGGGAAGTTTATAATTAGACCATCACCTCAAAAATATTGGGAGTGAATATCTCAAATTTTAAGAGTATTTGTGGGCAATAGAACCCCATGCAGACCATTTAGATATTTTATGATTTTAATTGATGCATCAACTAAATGACACCTATATTTGTCGTCAAATCGCAATTGGAAGTTTGTGAGATTGTTTGCTACTCTAACTCCACTAAGAGCTCATTTTTCTAAATTATCTAGAAAGCATCTGGAGATTATTGTATATCTATTAAAAATGATATTGGATATCACCTAGCATATGTTCATTCATAAAATGGTCTTGAAGAACCATTCTTTAGACGTCAAAAGTTAATTATGTGACGAATATTTATGAGATAAGAAACTTCCAATTTCTACTTGGGAACATGCAATTTTGCACGTTGTAGCTTTGATTCGCATCAAGCCAACAAGTTATCACAACTCTTCCCCTTTGCATTTGGTTTTTTGGTCACGAACCTAAAATTTCCCATCTTAGAATTTTTGGATGTGCAATGTACGATCCAAATTCCCTGTTCACAATGCACCATGATAGGTCCTCAAAGAATTTTGAGAATATACATTGGATATAAGTCTCCATGTATAATAAAGTATTTTGAGCCAACAATTGGAGATTTGTTTATAGTCCAGTTTGATGATTATTATTTGGCGAATTAAATTTCTCAACATTAGGGGGAGAGAATAAGTAGCTGGAAAAAGAGATCAATAGGAATGAATTATCATTGTCTCATATTGATCCTCAAACTAAACAATGTGAACCAGAAGCTCAAAAGATAATTCATTTGCAAAGCTTAGAAAATCATCTACCAAATGCATTCACTAGTCCAAAGGTGTGACCAAATCACAGATATCAGCTGCTAATGCTCCAATAAAATGGATGTCCCTGTTGGACAATAGAATATTACAAGTGAGTCTCAACCGCGCCTGAAGCGTGGTAGACTAATCGGTTCCAAAGATAAAAATCCTCGAACCAGAAAAGGAGCTAAAACGAAAGATGGTCTAAGCGAGGATATAGAAACTCTAAAAGAGTCTTCAGACATAATTAACATTTCAGTTCCACAAGAACTAATCAGGTACTTGAAAATTCTGAAATTAAAGAGATCTCAATGCATTATGTCAAGAATGAAATACAATGGAACCTAAATGAAGTCTACGTTGACGCTATTTTTACATATAATATAGCGCTAAATGTGATAAATGATAGTGAGGATCATGAACCAAAATCTACTAAAGATTGTAGACAATGTGAATTGGCCAATATTGAAAGATGAAATTAAAGCAGAATTAAACTCGCTTTGCAAGAAAAAGTTTTTGGAACTGTAGTCCAAACATCTAAAAGTGTAAAACCAATTGGATACAAATAAGTTTTTATGCAAAATCAGAATGACAATGGTGAAATTGTGAGATAAAAAGCTCGACATGTTACTCTAGGGTGGATGTGAGTATTTTTCAGTACTTAATTAGCCTTGTAGCACATGAAGAGCTCAATTCTCACAAGATAAATGTTTCTACAACTTATTTGTATGACTCATTTGATAGTCTTAATAATTTGAAGATCCCTGAAGGATTTAATATTCCAATCCACACTTTTCGAATTCTCTAAATGATTACTCATGTTGAACCAATCCCTCCATGACATAATTAGAACACATATGGTATTATCAACTCAATTTATATACTAAAGGAGGGATACAAAATTGACATCACATGTTCATATAGTTTTATGAAAATAGTTGGAAAAGAATTTTCTACAATTGATGTATGATGATGACATAAATATTATCGGAACTCCCGAAGAGCTTCCAAAACTATAGACTATTCAAGGAAAGAGTTCTAGATGAATGACCTCAAATTTATCTGATGGATTTTGAGGTTGAACCTGTAGTTGATCTCTACATGGAAAACTTCAGAAGGATTCAAGATAAAAAGAAATATTTTTAATTAAATTCTTTTGAAAAACAAAGTATCATATTGATCTGCAGAAATTATTCATATTGAGTACATAAGTTGTGTGGTAAGATGCATATTTAAGTTTGGCTATTGTAGTGAATAAATCATTTTATGTATGTTGCTCAAATTAACCATGCAGATACAAAGTTTTTTTTCTGTTCTAGATCAAGTCAGATGCAAGTCAGCTATTAATTATCTACATATGGTGACATTGAAATATCGTTGATCTACGAAACAACCTATGGTTCTAGCTTCTTCATTTCATGCCCAAATGTGAACAATTTAAGGAAGATGTTTTTGAAGATAATACTGACCGCAAAGCTTCATTAAAAGAGGATACCTCACAAGTGACAGCGTAATAAATTACTCCATTTTTACTCAGGGAGAAACTCGAGATGTTGAAATTCATGTTATGAAGTGACACTTCATTCAGGGGGAGAAAATCTGCACTCTTTTTTCCTTTGCCATGGTTTTTTTCCATTGGGTTTTCCTGGAAAGGTTTTTAACGAGGCAGTTCCCACTGACAGGATATTGTACTCTTTTCCTTCACTAGATTTTTATCCCACTGGGTTGTTTCTAGTAAGGTTTTTAATGAGGCATATCCTCGATGGACATCCAAGGGGGAGTGTTGTGAATAATATTAGTGGATGTCCACTAGCTTTCCTTCTTCTTTCATTACTTCCCTTAGTAAGGGCTTTTATGGTTGTCCATTCACTTGTTAATCTAGACCCTATATATAGGGCTCAATCTTATGTGTAGAAACACACTTGAAAAGAGAATGAATAATACAAAGAATCATCTTCTCTCCTTCTCTTGTCCTTCTCTAGCTATTGTTTTGATTCATTTTATAACAGTTTGTTTTTTTTATTTATAGAATAGATTTATTATATACACAATAGATTCGTAGAGACATGGGGAGTGGTATGATTCTTTAACCCTACAAAAAGAGTAAGCTTATTCAAGTATTGAAAATAAATCTACAGGACGAAAACATTAATGTTAGTGTCAAAAAAAACATTAATGTTTTTCCGGACTCAACAACAAATTTTTTTTTTTAAGCAAACACAATATTTAATTTTAAAACAACAAACACATTTATAAAGAAAAAAAACCATACCAACAACATAAAATGTTTTTTCGTTGTGAACGTTTAACGATAGTTAAATTATACCGATAACTAGTAATGTTTTCTTGTTGGGTCTCTAAAGTTAAGGCTATGTTTGGCAAAACGTGTCGGATAGCAGATAAGCTAGCGGATGAGTGGATAGCTGATGAACTAGCGGATAGCGGATAAGCTAGCTAATAGCAAATGATGTGTTTTGTAAAACTAGTGGTTAAACTAATTGATAAATGTAAAATGACATGAAAGAAAATATTTATTTAACTCATGAATTAATTGTTTGGTTTATTTTAAGGGTAAAAATGTTTTAAAAAAAACGTGAGACGATATACGCTATCCGCTAACTAATAAATGTAAAATGACATTAAAAATAGGGATTTAAAATTGTTGTTTAATTTAAAGAGAATAGAGAATGAATTTAACAAAAATAATGAGGGTAAAAAAGACAAAAAAAAAAGTGAGATGTTACTCGTTACAAGTAGTGTTTTTAGCGTTTCAAAAAACGCTACTTGAAGTAACATTTGAAAAAACATTAAGCACTGCCCCAAAAATGCTAGATGTTTGTGCTTACAAAACACGTCTATTCATCATCTTCTAGCGGAAGGAACTTGCCAAATAGAGTCTAATGTTCATTCTTATGAAACCAAATATATTACAAAGAAAAAAATAAAAATATTTATTCCGACAACATGAAATATTTTCTCGTCGAGAATCAAAAGTAATGAATTTTTACCAACAAAACACAATGTTTTCCATTGGAACTCAAAACCAAAATATACCTTTATAAGAACAAAATATAAATAATTATACCAACAACATAAAATATTTTGGATATGCTTAAAGGCAATTCAATTATGCTAATAACATGCAATGTCTACTACTCGGAAGAATTCTAAGTTAAATATTTGGGACCCCAATATTTTGAACAAGACCTATAAGCCTTCTCTAACATTGTGAATTTGTATATTTTATAGTTAAAAGATTAAAGTCAGGCTGTTAGGTGAACCACTAAAGCAAATATGGCTTTCAACTCATGGAAGGTTGTGACTGTATTCTACGCAGATCATCAACCAAAGAAAAAGTAAATTCATAGTACCCATTTCTCATGGAGATCAAACCCCGTTTATCTATTGGTTGACAAAGATCTTAAAGTTTGGTTTTCAAAGCATCAATCTTGAAAGGAGTTTATCCCTTTGATAGTAAAAATATTTCCTAAATGTGTGTCTTGCAACCCTCCAAACCTGCCGCATACTTCTCATCCAGAATAAAGATAGCTAACTCATCCCCTTTGATGTACGAGCAAATTAAATGACCAAGGGGAATGTCATAAATCTTGTTTATTGATCTTTTTAAAGCTTGTGCAAAAGATTTATTTTTATTTTTTGTCAAAGAAATCGCATTTGGGTGACAATCTTCTTGAAAATCTTGACCAACAACTTCCTTTGTTTATTTGAAAGCTCGATTTTAGTGTAGCACATGATATGTGACTCGTGCAGGATGGGTGTGCACTACACTCACTCTAGGATTGAACGAAAGATGATGTCGTGAAGCCATTAACTTAGAGGCGAGTGGGTCATTCCCTACATTCCACAATTCACTAGTTGCTGCATAAGATGCTTTCTTTGGGACCATGACTTGCCCAGGCGGCGTATGTTCATCACTCGTTTATATGCAGCAGATTAGGAGGAGTGGAAAGCCAAAAGAAGGCCATGATTGCCTTGTTCTTTCCTCTCTTGAAACCCTAACAGACTTCTTTTTTCTATCTAGGATGACGAAATTTTCAAAAAAGATTGATTTCTATACATGCAATGTTTTACGACGGAACTCAAAAACAAAATATACATTTTGTACTAGAAAAATTTGAGGCTCTTCCTAGAGACAATGTTGTTTCTATGTCAATAATGTGGCGATGAAGGATTTGAAGCGTGTTTTTGGTGTTTCTAACTTCAAGGAGGATCCTGTTAAAGATCCTGCTATGGTTATTGATACTCTCGCTGTGTATTGATGCGAGGGACATGCATCAATTTGTGGCAGTTGGGGTTTTCAAGAGTTTCGGAAGGAAGGAACCAGTTGGCGCAAAGCAAACAAGGTTTGCTCTCAAAAATTGCAGTGTGGTGGTTGATCTCACATTTGTGCTCAAGTGTCGGTGGTATAGAAGAATAATATAAGAAAGAGATTAAGAAAGCAACGTGTCGACCAAGCTAGCAAGTTTATTCCATATGAATATTGAATATATTTATTATAAATATCACAGCATACAAATTTAATATAGCATTTCTAAAAACTGAACATATTTTAATCAAATTTGACTATAAGAATCTCCCCCATCTATATTACAGAAGATTTCATCAGCACAAGAATACTTATTTTCATCACAATCTTCTAAACAGTGACTGTCTAGTTTCTATTCCACAAGAACTCGAATGTGCGAGAACGAGAGAGAATGTATACATAATTTCTCCAAACAAACATACAAAGCAATCCGACTAAAAATGAAAAAACAACACTGCCATGAACTCTCGACTTTTGATTTTGAGCAACACATTCTCAAATCCACATTAAATTCGGATTTCTGCTCCCTTAGCCTCATATATGCGAAAAACACAGCATAGTGAAACTACAATTTTGAAAAATTGTGATGTCTTAGTAAAAAGAATAATATATATATATATATATATATATATATATATATATATATATATATATATATATATATATATATATATATATTACATTTAAGCCAATTAATTTCTTTCCCGTGCAATGACTTTCATTTTATCATCACTTGGTAAAACAAGATCCAGCAACCATTGAAATTTTAAACTGAATTGCATCATGGAACAAAGTTACCATTGAAAACATACCTGTCAAGCATCTGGCTCTCTCCATACGATAACTTAGCAAAAATAGATTGATAGGGTGGGTACTTTTCCATAACACCACGAACCTACATGTGCAATAAGGCAAGAAATTAAGGCCCAAAAAACCCTATTATAAGAAATAAGTGGATCGATGCTACAGACAGCTATGGTGATTACAAATATTTCAGGATAGATAGATACTAACAAAAAAGGATAACAAACGATTACACTGCACAAGACCCTCTGTAAATTGATAGCCAAAACCATGTATACAAATTACAAATGAAATGAAAAGCAATAAAATCGTGTATGCCTAAAAAATAGAAGATAAAATAAAAGTGCTCAAGATACAAATGAAAGCTTGAAAGAGACCCTCAAATATTTGGGAGTAGGAGAATTGCCCAACAATAAAGCTTAAGTAATACAACAGTGCTTAAACCAATGATAAGAAAAAATAACACAGTGTCAGCATATTACACCGACTTGACGTCTAATAAATATAAATCTACCTAAACTATAGAAAGATATAATACAAGAGCTCAAAAAATCGAAATGAGAGCTTGACAAGTAGGAGAATTGCCCAACAGTACAGCTTAAACCAAAGATACAAAAATTAACACGATGGCAGCATATTACACTGACTTAACAACTAATAAATACAAATCTACTACCAGGAGAAACACGACCTAGCAGGCTCCAACATATAATTGAAAGAAGGAAAACACCATATATCCTATCCACCAATGTGACCTAAAGCATCACATCACACAACTGAGATGCAAATCATACATACCTGATCAATGTCCTCACAGACAGCAAGTTCCTCGTGACCATATGGATAGCTGTTTAAAATAAGTCAGTCATTATAAAAAAGGAACCATTCTAAAGCAGTATATTGAATATTTAACTGAAGGATGAAAGCTTACAGCAAACCAAAGTTAGAGTACAATTTTCTCCGGTCATCCCTGGTAAATAGAATTATGACATTTTTAAGTAAAGACAAGTAACATGCAAAAACATAAGCTGATATATCATGTTTGAACCTCAAAATAATTCAAGATTAAATATTTAAGTCATAAATCAAAATGGCAAAAGAAAGTGGCTGGCTAACAAAGGTGACAAAAAGAAAGTGGTTAGGGCTACACAAAGTTTAGGAAAAAGTAGCAACTCATCTAATGAATCAAGATTCATGTCTAAAATCTAAAATAGATACGCACAGAGATTCATATCAATTGGGTTCAATTATGTTCCAAAACAAGATACGACTCGAACATGTCATAAGATAATAATACCATGGCAGACGATGATAATTTCCGGTTTCTGCAATAGTACTACAACTCTTCAACAATCAACAATATTGGACGGACTAATTAGACAAAATAAAGTGAGAAACATTCTTTTTTGGAAATTAGACAAAGTAAAGCGATAATTTTTCTTTTGGATAGACGATTTACCTCGATGTAATACACTCTGAGAAGTATGGAGCGAGGAGTGTCAACAAGAACCAGCTGTAAAGCTCTCGCATGTTTTGAGCAAGCGCAGAGTAGCAATCTTGAGGAGCATCCCCACAAGACAGATAAAATTAAAATTCTGTGTGTTTACATTAATATATTGAATACTGCATAGAAATCGAAATCGAAATACCTATCAAACATGCCCAGTGGGTGGCATTTTTCTAGTAGTTCTTGGACATCTCTCTCATGTAAGGTACCAGCAACAATCAAGACAACATTGTCTATCATGTGACCGTACCTGCAGGATAAAAACAGAAAACATATTGATATGTGAATGCTTATGATTAATATAATTTTAGTTTTAAGACTATTATAAAGGGATGTAAATGATTTGAAGAATTTGAAGAAACCATCCCAAACCCTCCTCTAATATATTAATTGGGAGATTTAGTTTTACAAAGAAAAATAAACTCAAATAAATATCCATCTTCTATCACATACATATACTTCTGTGTATATAAACTGTAATAACATTAATTATATTATTTGAAATTTGTATAATGCAAATAGACTTGCAGTAACTTGTTAAGTTCAATATACCAGCACAATACACGTCTGAACATCTAATGTGAAACAAAACCATGATGGACAACAAACAATTTATAACAATACAAATAAGCCACTAGGATTAGGATATTGTAGTTTGCTACGACTAAACCTCATTTTCATTATTGATGACCTAACAACAATTAAAATACCTCAAACTTGCAACAGGTAAACAACATAAAACCACACACTCTTTCTAAAGACAATTACAACAACAAAAGGAAAGGAGAACAACTGAAAACCATAAATACAGTAGTGGAAAAAGAGGTTTTAGACTTTCAACTCAAAAGAACCTTTTAAGCCATCTAAATATTAGGGGGTGACGGTGTGTGTCCCAATGCCATTCCAAAGAACAAGTCCACTGCATACCCAATCAAAGATATTTTCCAATCAAGTTCAATCAAAGAATCCTCCGAGTCTTCATCATCATCATCGTCAGTGGCAGAAGGTGGATCTAATGAAGAACCTCCACATTTCTTCAACAACTGATCCCCACACAATCCTGGGTTACCCTCAAATGAATTGCCTTCGAATGTAGAAAACTACTTACCTTGTGGTATAGGACCAAAGAGACTGTTAATTGACACATTAAAGAACTCCAGAAAGGTGAGTTGTGTCAACTGTTGGGGAATCTTCCCAGAAAGACTGTTGAGGGAAAGGTCCAATGCTTCAAGTTCTGAAAGCTTCCCTAAGGAGGATGGAATGTTGCCAATAAGCATGTTATTTGACAAGTTGAGGAAAACAAGACGTGTCAAGTCGCCTATGACTTTTGGTATCTCTCCACTGATTTTGTTGTTTGAAATATCAATGGCTATCATGTAGTACAACTTTTGAAGACTCGGGTAAACCATCTCCACTCCTTTGTTTGACATTACGAACTCATAAGTGATGGTGCTGACCAATACCCTCCACTTTGTTGGAACCAAAATTTAGCTGTCTCCTCCTCGTACTCTAATTGACTTGTGTTTGAGGCTTTCATTGATTCCCAACTCTGGATCATTTCTGATGGTAAACTGCCAGAGAACTGATTATGAGAAAGATCAATGATGTGAAGCTTGGGAAATGTGCATGTCATGTTCCCAAGGCATCTTATGGCTCCATGAAATTTGTTACCACGCAAAGCCAATACCTTCAGTTCTGGTAAATCTCCCAACCAGAATGGAAATGAATCATTGATACTGTTGTGGCTAACATCAAAGTATTCTAGCCTTCCACAATGGACCAAATCTCTTGGCAACTGACCCTGCAGATTGTTTTTGCTGAAATCAATCATCTGTAAAGTGTTACCTATCAGGTATGTTTGAGGAATTAGGCCAGACAATTTGTTCTCTTTGAGCTTCAAAGACTTTAGAAATTGGCTAAAGTTCCCCAAACATGAAGGAACTTTGTCACTCAAGTTGTTGAATGATAAATCAAGAAACATGAGTGATTTGAGATTGCATATGGATGGAGAAATTCTTCCTGTCAATGAATTGTGGGCAATAGATAAGCTTTGTAGACTTTCTTTTCTCCACAACCAACTGGGTAGTGAAGTTAAATTGTTGTAGGACAACTCAAGATGTTCCAGATCACCAAGATCTCTTATAAATGTTGGAAACTCTACTAAATTGCATGAAACCAATCCTAACACAAGAATTCCAGAATCAGACCAATCTGAAGAACTTTTTCCACTAAATAATGACAATTTGTTGAATGAGAGATCAAGCAAAGTTAGCTTTTTGAACTTCAGAAACATGTCAAGCTCTAGCTTTCCATGCAACGAATTATTTTTTAGGTCAAGAAGTTCAAGGTTCTCAAGTCTGAAGAAAGAGTTGGGGATTTCACCATGAAGGTTATTCAGTTTAAGGTTCAACCAAGCCAGGTTGGTTAGGTTCGTTATCCAAGATGGAATTTCACCCGTCAAATTGCATTTTTTAGCATATAAATATTGTAGCTGGGTGAGATTTGCAAAAGATAATGGTATCTCGCTGCCAATATTTAATGAAGATACATCCAAGTAATTGATTGATGATAGCTTACCTATCCATGAGAAGGTATCAACAGTGAAGTTATTGTAACCAAGATCTATATGTGTGAGTTGTGTGAGGTTTCCAAGTGAAGAAGGAAGAGAGCCAAAAAAGTTGCAACTTGATATTGATAGCGTATTTAAAGAACTAAGCTTTCCAATGGATGCTGGTATTGCACCATAGAAACCCGTGTTCCGAAGTCCTAATACACTCAGTGCATTGGACTGAAAATCAGGCAACCTACCAGTGAGATGTTGGTTATCTCCCAAAGCTAGATATGTCAAGTTTGAAAGATGAAAAATTCCAACTGGAAATTCACCATACATGTCACAGTTATAGAGAGAGAGTTTTTGCAAAGATGTTAGATTTGCAAGCAGGGCAGGGACAAAAGATGAAATAGTTACATAACCCAATCGAAGCACCTCAAGTTTTGTTGAATTTTTAATTATACTTTTGAGATTTGAAGGTTTGAGTTGCAACAGATTGATTTTATCACCTTCTGGACTTAATCGAACATTGTGACTTAGATCAAGAGACAACAACTGTGACAACTGTGAAACTTGTGGTGGGATTTCTCCAGAAAATAAGGTATAAGAAAGGTTCAGATATCTCAGCTGTGAAAGCTCACCTATCTTGGATGGGATTTTAGAATAATTGAAGTGATTATCGGTAAAATTAAGACTTTGAAGGTGCACAAGATTAAAGAGACTACTATTAGCATCCATTGAACCATATAATTGGCTGCTACTAACATTAATGCCAATCATATGACCACTGGAATCATCACATTCAATGCCATCCCATGAACAGCAATTTGTGCTTGCATTCCAAGATGATGTTTTAGGATAACTAGTAGGATTTTCAGAAGCAAGATTACTAATGACAAAGCCTTCCTTAAATTGCAATAAGGCATGGCTTTCATCATCATGACATTGACTAGGCTGAACAAAATGAAAACAGTTTGTAAATGTGGATGTGAACAGTGAATTAAGCAAAATAAATAGGATAGACAAAGCAAGAGACCTCCCAAACCCCATTGTGTTTTAAAAAGTTTAAGCTGAAGCACTCATAAAAAGCTAGACTCAATGAATGGATCTTATACTCAAGGAATTGGTTGCATGTACAAATATACCAATTCAACCTATATATAACTGATAGGATCCTAAAATAAATAAGAGGTAGTGGAGGGAATATGAATAGTATTTTTAATAATGAAGTAATAGTGGGGGAATAAGAATGGTCTGTGTAATAATTAAGTAGGATATGAATGTTCAAAGTTGAAGAGTAGTAGAAAGGTCAGGTTATAGAATAAATAGAGTGGGAGAATAGTAGTGAAGGCAGACTGGATTTTGGGATTAGGCTTGGGATGGGCTAGGCACTCTTGAATTGCCTAGAATAGTTATCTTCATCTATATTTCTGAAATTATCTCTTGTAACTCTGTTTCTAGGGTTGTTATCATTTTGATTCAGCACCTATATTTTCATTAATATACAGTTTATTGTTATTTTTGATTGAGATGGATCCTGGTACTCATCAATAACAAATCAAAATGTTTTCTAGTGAATATGATAAAAGAAATGTGTGGTGCCGTGAACTTTGGTTTTTTTCTATTTTTTGGTCAAGCCGTGAAGTTTGGTTAAGAATACACTATAAAAATCTCTTTTAAATTTGGCCATTATAATAGAATGTTTTCTAGTGAATATGTTAATAAGAAAATGTGGTGCCGTGAGTTTTGGTTAAGACTGTAGAATGTCTTTCAAAATTAGCCATTATAGTAGACTCAACAATTTTGGGTGGTCCTCGTACTTCATTTTGTGTATGTTGGTATATAACTTCAAACATGGATTTTATACAAGGACTTAAATCGGTAGTCAATAAGATGCAAAGTTTATTTGATGCTTAAAAAGGCTTAAATATGATTTAAGCCCCCTGCAAATATAGCGTGTTTTGGTTTAAGTCCCTGCAATTCTTTTTTAGTAAAAAAACCCTTATAAAATACAGTGTTTTGAAATGAGCCTTCTATTAGGATATTGTTAGTGTGACGTTAAAAAATGACAACTGGTTTGTTACGTGTGAGCTTAAATGCTGACTGTAGAATTAAAAGTTAAAAATTAAAATAAAAAAGAAAAAAAAAGGTATAAAAGATGAAAACCCAAATTCCAGTTTCACTAACTGTGCCCAATTGGTTTTGAATATGCAGAGAACAGTAGAAAGTTGGCTGGTGAAAGAACGAGATGAAGATAGAAGAAAAAGGAAGGAGGCTGCTAGAAACCTCATGAACGTTCATCCCACATACAGATATGAACATAAAAAGCTAAGCATATCAATATTTACTCAAAACAGAGAGTATTTGAGTAATTGAATATAAGTTGAATAGTATTTCTTGTGGTTACACAGGATGCGATATTTACTCATAAAAAAAAACACCAGTAAACTTGTTTGACATAAGAAAATAGAGGAAGAAGATAAAACGGAATATATAAGCTGAATAATATTTCTTTTATGCCTTTTTTATTTTATTTTAATCTTTAATTTTTAACTCTACAGTCGGCATTTAGGCTCACACGTGGCAGATTAGTTGTCATTTTTTTAACGTCACACTAACAGTACTCTAACAGAAGGGATCATTTCAAACACTGCATTTTGCAAAGATTTTTTACTAATTTTTTTTTGCAGGAGTTTAAACCAAAACACACTATATTTACAGGGGCCTAAATTATATTTAAGCCATTTAAAGATGAAACTTATCACTTAGTTAGGCATTCTTCATTTCTGCCACAAACTTCTCAATCCATTCAAAAACATTATCATTTAGTGAGGCTTTTGTCATTATCTTCCGCTGTTCCACGATCTATTTTTCTAGTGGTGCCGTGAATTTTGGTTGGGGGGTGGGGGGTCCTCATACTTTTTTTTTGTATGTTCTTATATAATTTCAAACATACTTTTTATACAAGGACAATGACTTAATAAGAAAAATATTTTCTATGATAATAAGAAAATATGGTTTCGTGAACTTTGCTTAAGACTACAATTTTGGGGGTCCTCATATGTTATTTTGTGTCTGTTCGTATATAATTTGAAATATGCATTTTATACAAGGACTTAAATCTAACATAATTGGATCTCTCTAGCGGTCACTTTCGCGATCAATATGTTCCAAGAAAATATGGTTTCGTGAACTTTGGTTAAGACAACAATTTTTGGGTCTTCATACTTTATCTTGTGTATGTTCCTATATAATTTGAAATAAAAATTATATACAAGAACTTAAATCTAGCACAATTGTCTCTAGTCAATTTCGTGAGCAATACGTTGCAATGTCTATTTGATGTGTTAACAATTGATAAAGCAAATTTATCATTTAGTGGGGCTTTCTTCATTATCTTCCACAAAATTCTCACAATGAGTCTTTCTACATAGTTTTTGGATTGATTCTATTTTTTCTACATTTGTTTCTATTATCTGACTCAACGATGAGTCTTTTAGTACAACTTGAAAGATACACATGCATTCTCACAGACCACTCTCTTTTCATGTATTTTTTAAATACAATTTATTTTTAAAATAAAAATTCTATGTTCCCACAAATTGATTTAGTTCTCTAAAAAGACCAAAAGAGTGAGGATATTCAAAAATAATCATATCAAAGATCAAGATATTATACCAAGAATGTAAGGTCGTCCCAAATAATTTAGATGTCCCATTCAAGTCTTAGAAATTGGCTCCTAATTAGGCCCCTATTTTATGAAATTGGCTCCTAATTAGGCACCTATTTTATCATATTGTTACCTAAGAACTAAAATACCCTCTTTGTTGTTAAAAGAACTCTTTTTTGAGAGAAAAATAAAAGGCCAAAAATATCAAAGATTAAAAATGAGGAAATAATATATATTTTTGGGCACTAAACAATGGCATTGTGTCGAGGCCCTATACGGTAGCACAACTCACACTTTCCTCTTATATAATTTCAAACATACTTTTTATACAAGGGCAAAGACTTAATAAGCAAAATGTTCTCTAGACTCTATGATAATAATAAAATATGGTTTTGTGAACTTTGGTTAAGACTACAATTTTGGGGGTCCTCATACTTTATTTTGTGTCTGTTCGTATATAATTTGAAACATGCATTTCATACAAAGAGTTAAATCTAACATAATTGGATCGTGATCAATACGTTGCAAGAAAATATGGTTCTGTGAACTTTGGTTAAGACTACAATTTTGAGGGTCCTCATACTCTATTTTGTGTATGTTCCTATATAATTTGAAATAAAATTTTTATACAAGAACTTAAATCTAACATAATTGGATCTCTCTAGTCAATTTCGTGATCAATACGTTGCAAGGTTACTATTTTAAATATAGTTGGGCTTTCTTCATTATCTTCCACAAAATTCTCAATATATTTCTAGTTTTTGGATTGATTCTATTTTTTCTACATTTGTTTCTATTATTTGACTCAACAATGAGTCTTTTAGAACAACTTGAAAGATACGCATGCATTCATTCTCACAGACCTTTTCATGCATTTTTTAAATACAATTTATTTTTAAAATAAAAATTCTATATTCCCACAAATTCATTTAGTTCTCTAAAAAGACCAAAAGAGTGAGGATATTCAAAAATAATCATAATAGAATACACTATAAAAATCTCTTTTAAATTTGGCCATTATAATAGAATGTTTTCTAGTGAATATGTTAATAAGAAAATGTGGTGCCGTGAGTTTTGGTTAAGACTGTAGAATGTCTTTCAAATTTAGCCATTATAGTAGACTCAACAATTTTGGGTGGTCCTCATACTTCATTTTGTGTATATTGGTATATAACTTCAAATATGATTTAAGGCCTCTGCAAATATAGCGTGTTTTGGTTGAAGTCCCTGCAATTCTTTTTTAGTAAAAAACCCTTATAAAATACGGTGTTTTGAAATGAGCCTTCTATTAAGATATTGTTAGTGTGATGTTAAAAAATGACAACTGGTTTGTTACGTGTGAGCTTAAATGCTGACCGTAGAATTAAAAGTTAAAAATTAAAATAAAAAAAAGGTATAATTAGATCCAACTTCCAGTTTCACTGACTGTGCCTAATTGGTTTTGAATATGCAGAGAACAGTAGAAAGTTGGCTGAGATGAAGATAGAAGAAACCTCATCCCACATACAGAAATGAACATAAAAAGCTAAGCATATCAATATTTACTCAAAACAGAGAGTATTTGAGTAATTGAATATAAGCTGAATAGTATTTCTTGTGGTTACAGAAGATGCGATATTTACTCATAAAAAAAACACCAGTAAATTTGTTTGACATAAGAAAATAGAGGAAGAAGATGAAACGGAATATATAAGCTGAATAATATTTCTTTTATGCCTTTTTTATTTTATTTTAATCTTTAATTTTTAACTCTACATTTGGCATTTAGGCTCACACGTGGCAGATTAGTTGTCATTTTTTTAACGTCACACTAATAGTATTCTAACAGAAGGGATCATTTCCAACAGTGCATTTTGCAAAGATTTTTTACTAATTATTTTTGCAGGGGCTTAAACCAAAACACACTATATTTACAGGGGCCTAAATCATATTTAAGCCATTTAAAGATGAAACTTATCACTTAGTGAGGCATTTTTCATTTCTACCACAAACTTCTCAATCCATTCAAAAAAATTATCATTTAGTGATGCTTTCGTCATTATCTTCCACTGTTTCACGACCTATTTTTCTAGTAGTGCCGTGAATTTTGGTTGGGAGGGGTGGGTTTTTTTTGTATGTTCTTTTATAATTTCAAACATACTTTTTATACAAGGACAATGACTTAATAAGAAAAATATTTTCTATGATAATATGAAAATATGGTTTCGTGAACTTTGCTTAAGACTACAATTTTGGGGGTCCTCATACGTTATTTTGTGTCTGTTCGTATATAATTTGAAATATGCATTTTATACAAGGACTTAAATCTAACATAATTGGATCTGTCTAGCTAGTCACTTTCGCGACAATACGTTGCAAGAAAATATGGTTTCGTGAACTTTGGTTAAGACTACAATTTTGGGGTCTTCATACTTTATCTTGTGTATGTTCCTATATAATTTGAAATAAATATTATATACAAGAACTTAAATTTGTCTCTAGTCAATTTTGTGAGCAATACGTTGCAATGTCTATTTGATGTGTTAACAATTGATAAAGCAAATTTATCATTTAGTGGGGCTTTCTTCATTATCTTCCACAAAATTCTCAATATATTTCTAGTTTTTGGATTGATTCTATTTTTTTCTACATTTGTTTCTATTATTTGACTCAACAATGAGTCTTTTAGTACAACTTGAAGATACCCATGCATTCTCACAGACCACTCTCTTTTCATGTATTTTTTAAATACAATTTATTTTTAAAATAAAAATTCTATGTTCCCACAAATTGATTTAGTTCTCTAAAAAGACCAAAAGAGTGAGGATATTCAAAAATAATCATATCAAAGATCAAGATATTATACCAAGAATGTAAGGTCGTCCCAAATAATTTAGATGTCCCGTTCAAGTCTTAGAAATTGGCTCCTAATTATGCCCCTATTTTATCATATTGTTACCTAAGAACTAAAATACCCTCTTTGTTGTTAAAAGAACTCTTTTTTGAGAGAAAAATAAAAGGCCAAAAATATCAAAGATTAAAAATGAGGAAATAATATATATTTTTGGGCCCTAAACAATGGCATTGTGTCGGGGCCCTATACGGTAGCACAACTCACACGGTCCTCTTATATAATTTCAAACATACTTTTTATACAAGGGCAAAGACTTAATAAGCAAAATGTTCTCTAGACTCTATGATAATAAGAAAATATGGTTCTGTGAACTCTGGTTAAGACTACAATTTTGAGGGTCCTCATACTTTTTTTTGTCTGTTCGTATATAATTTGAAACATGCATTTTATACAAGGAGTGAAATCTAACATAATTGGATCTCTCTAGTCACTTTCGTGATCAATACGTTGCAAGAAACTATGGTTCTGTGAACTTTGGTTAAGACTACAATTTTGGGGTCCTCATACTTTATCTTGTGTATGTTCCTATATAATTTGAAATAAAAATTTTGGGGTCTCTCTTATGAGGATCTCTCTAGTCACTTTCGTATCAATACGTTGCAAGAAAATATGGTTCTGTGAACTTTGGTTAAGACTACAATTTTGGGGGTCCTCATACTTTATTTTCCTATATAATTTGAAATAAAATTTTTATACAAGAACTTAAATCTAGCATAATTGGATCTCTCTAGTCAATTTCGTGATCAATACGTTGCAAGGTCTATTTGATGTGTTAACAATTGATAAAGCAAATTTATCATTTAGTGGGGCTTTCTTCATTATCTTCCACAAAATTCTCAATATATTTCTAGTTTTTGGATTGATTCTATTTTTTCTACATTTGTTTCTATTATTTGACTCACCAATGAGTCTTTTAGTACAACTTGAAAGATACCCATGCATTCTCACAGACCTCTCTCTTTTCATGTATTTTTTAAATACAATTTATTTTTAAAATAAAAATTCTATATTCCCACAAATTGATTTAGTTCTCTAAAAAGACTAAATGAGTGAGGATATTCAAAAATAATCATATCAAAGATCAAGATATTATACCAACAATGCAAGGTCGTCCCAAATAATTTAGTGTCTTGTACAAGTCTTAGAAATTGGCTCCTAATTAGGCCCCTGTTTTATCATATATTTTTTTGGGCACTAAAAAATGGCATTGTGTCGGGGCCCTATGCAGTAGCACAACTCACACTTGCTATGGGTCGGCCGTGCAATAACACATAATACTACTCCATCTTCACTCAAAAACAAAATATTCATTTATATAAATTGTAAAGATATTAATGAAGGTAAAATACAAATTTAATTAAACTACTAACTTGGAATTTGTCGAGACTCACAGTTGGTGCAGGGATACTAGAAGGAGTGTACCAAATGAGTGTAAGAAAGAGGTCCCGGGTTCAAGTCTCGGAAACTAACATTTCCCCCACCCCTACTAACAATTGCCTATCTAAAAATAAAAAATAAATAATCATTTACAAAAAATAATTATATCAACAATAGCAATAGTAAGTTCTAAGCAGAAAAACTTTTTATTAGAGGCTGACATATGTTAAGAATGTAGTTTGTATTTTTTATTTATAGAATAGATTTATTATATACACAATAGATTCGTAGAGACGATGGGGAGTGGTATGATTCTTTAACCACACAAAAAGAGTAAGCTTATTCAAGTATAGAAAATAAATCTACAGGACGAAAACATTAATGTTTTTCCGGACTCAACAACAAAATATTTAATTTTTTTTAAGCAAACACAATATTTAATTTTAAAACAACAAAGACATTTATAAAGAAAAAAAACCATACCAACAACATAAAATGTTTTTTCGTTGTGAACGTTTAACGATAGTTAAATTATACCGACAACTAGTAATGTTTTCTTGTTGGGTCTCTAAAGTTAAGGCTATGTTTAAAAAAAGAGGCGGATAGCGAGATAATGTTTAGCGGATGAATGGATAAATGATGATGAAATTTAGCGGATGGCGGATAAAACAATTTAATAAAGAAATGATGTGTTTTGTAAAACTAGTGATTAAACTAATCGATAAATGTAAAATGGCATGAAAGAAAATATTTATTTAATTCATGAATTAATTGTTTGGTTTATTTTAAGGGTAAAAATGTTTTAAAAAAAGTGAGACGATATACATTTATCCATTAAAACGCTACTTGTAGTAGAATTTTAAAACACACTAAACGCTAAATGTTAGTCTTACCAAATAGGTGTCTTTCGTTACATCGCTAGTCAAATCTTTTATCCGCTAGCAGAGATGGGGGCAGCAAAAAAAGAAGCGGATAGAAGATAAACTAGCTAATATATAACAAATAAGTGTGGGTCTCATGTTGCGTTTGCCATGATGATTACTAACAAGGTTGTTCATTCTCTTGTCGAGGTGGTCTTGTTGTTTAAACATCAGTTATTTAAACAACCGATGCTAAATGTCTTACGCAAGACACATTTAGCATCGGTTGTTTAAACAACCGATGGTAAAAGTCCACTTTTATTTTTTCATTCTCGCGTTCTCGTCTCAGTCTCTGAAATCTCTTGCGTTCTCAACTTCCTCCCAACTCTCTCTTTCTCAACCCTAGCTCTTACTGCTCTCCCTCGCTCTCGCCATCTCTACTCTCCCTCCCTCTCACCCTCACTTCCCCCCCTCCGTCTAACCATCACTGCTCTCCCTCCGTCTCACGTTTTGTCGTTGCCATCGCTGAACTGTTACTCACTATTTGCTGAATAGCAAGAACATCTATTCGTTTGCATCATCATCTCCATGTTCTAGGTAATCTCCTTCCCTATTATTTTGTTCCAATTTCAATATTCCTTATTGATTTCATGGCATTGTTGTCCCCTATTCCAATTGGTACTCACAGGTACTGAACGAAAGGCACCTAGAAAGAATTGGTCATCAAACTTAACCCCATTTCCATGCTTCTATCTTTAACGACAGTGGAGGTTAGGTGTAGTTCATGGGTTTATGGATTTTTGTCTATGTTGAGTATCGTTGTTGGTTGTGATTTGACCTAGTTTAGGTATTCAATGATTCAACTTTTTTAGGCTTATGTGAAACTGTGTCTTGCATTTGGTCATGGATACCCATGTGTATTCTTTCAATCTTGATTTTGTTTTAATATTTGGTACAGGTTTTTTGAAAGTTTCAGATCTTCAAGCAATCTATTCTATCCAATTTTTGTTAATAATTACTTATGTGGGTTAATGTGAATTTAATATTTATGGGTTATTTGTTATTCCTTTATCCTAATTGTTCCTTAAAATGTATCTAACTCCGTTAAGCTTGGCAACAGAATAGATGGCTAAATGGAAATAGGAACAAGAAAATAGGAAGTCTTGGGCTTTATGTGATGAAATGCAACTTGACCAGGTACCTTATGCTCTGACATATGGTAGCTCTTGTTTTCACCCAGTATACCCTCAAAATCTGTTCTGGAATAGTTAAGTCTCTGACTATGTTCATTAGCATAATCATATCAGCTACATGTAGCTATTGTTTGTTTGTTTTCCAATAGTGCTTTGAAGTTTGAAAGAGAGTTCAACAATTGAGTTGGTTTAGTTATTTTCAAGTGCATATTGATTCATGTACAAATAAACTTATACTTCTTGTTAGCCGTTGGATAACATGGTCCTAAGCTCAATGATACTATCCATGTTTTTGATAGACGAATGATTGTAATATTGGAAGTATGGATGTTAATTGATTGATGTTAGTCAGTCTTTTGGATGGGGAGAATATGCATTTTTAGGTGTGCATGAAGCAAAAATGAGGTTACTTTCCTTTATTTAGATTTGAGTTCATCTTTTGCTGACATAATTGAATCATAAAGAATCTGCAGAAGTCTCCAAACAGATATGACACAAACGGTCTCGATTTTTGCCATGATTGTCTCATCTTCTTAGATTTACCATTCAAACCAATTGCAGTCAAATATATATTGGATTTAGAAGTTAGAAGTTAGAACTCATCGCTTATTGTGGCAAAGTCTGTGGTTTGCAACATAATGTGGTAGAATTAGTGAACAAAACCAGCTTTCAAAAATTGAAGGTAAGATACTGAGCAAAATCAGCTTCACAAGTCACTTTAGTAAAATTTAAAAATAAAAGAAGTAACATTCTGAGTTGTGAAGATATACCTTATTCATGGAGTTATCTGATATATTTCTGGATTGAGAAGATTACCTCTGACCATAGTCATTAATTGAGGTATTTTATTTGAAGTCATTAGATGATATTCGCAAATTCACGATTCTTTTAAGTAGGCCTACAGGTTTTATAGTTGTTGAAAAGCAATATTAACACTTGTGATGCTTTTTTCACCTTCGGACTTTCAGGTACCTATAAAGGCTTAGGCTGGTGAGGTAGACTACCTCTGGACAATACTTTCTTTGGCCGCATAGCTTTTAGTTTGAGAGTGCCCACACTTATATTTAAGTTAAAGGTAATTATTGTTTATGATTATACGTGTGAGGTAGGAGCATCAGAAAACAATCTCATATTTTGTTTTAATTCTCCTACTGCTTAGTGATATTTCTTTTAATTCTTCTGCTGTATGTAGTTTTAGCACCCACTTTGGGGCCTAAAGATGACGATTAGCGTGAACTGTGATCATTTGGATAAGATGACAAAAAACATAACAAAGAAGTGCAGATTCTCAAAATTAGAATCTTAGTTTGAGATTCAAATGTGAACTGAGGTGAACTATCTTTGACTAACTAATACATGGAGTGAGTGATAATCATTATGAATATTTGTTTCTTTTAATCAAGGTACTATAAATAAAAGTATTTTATGAACAGTTCTACCATAACCGGAATTTGAGTAAGAGTTTTTGAGCTGAATGGTGACTATGTAACTTGATAGTCCTATTGAAGATATAAAGTAAAACCATGATATCAAATTGGAAGATTTAATGAAATTTATAAATCACTTGAGTCTTGAGGATGCATAAGTTGGCAAAACATAGAATTTCCTATTAATGATACCACCATTTAAGGATTTTTTCCTATCTGTATTGGACACCATTTTTTCTAAAATATTTGAGAATTATGCAGGAAGGCACTTTGGTAGAGAGAAGATATTATCAAAGGAAGTGGAAATGGGTAGTCCATGTGTGCATTTGTTTTTTCCTTGTGTATTCACTTGCGACTTCATGTGGTCTTTATTATGTGATGAAGTTTATGCTGACCATTGTGAGTGTCGGTATTGTTGATAATTGGGAGAAGATATTAAATTTTGTCAAAGCAAATAGTTTTTCTTAGTAGGTATTTGATAATTGGGAGAAGGAATAAAATTTTGAAATCTAATTTGATAAGATTAGTGGTTACTATTCTGAGTTAAAGATCTAATGAAAGGGAAAGTTTGTTATCAGATTGAATGCTCATCTTTAAGGACATATTCTCAATTGTGATTTGTTTTCTCCTTTTATTATTTCATTTACTCGCGTATTTCCCTTTGAAAGCTAGTCACCATGGAGTCTGTTCGTGGAGTAAATGTTCCAATGTATACCACCCTTAGGAGGACAACAGTAGTATTTACAATGCTTGTGGAATATATGCTGGTGGGACAGCGGTATACACCCTTTATCATATTCAGGTAAATTTCTTTCTTTCCATCACAATATGTGTTTTTGTTGCTCTTGCAATTTGATTTGCTTGGTTATTGAATCATTGATGTAGGCGGTGGATGTACTTAGAGATAATAAGCAAAAGAGGCATTGTGACGGGTAACTACTTCAGCAGTCTATTTTGGATTCTGATTTTGCATGTAGTGGGTTGTGACATGCTTTATCAGATATAGGCCTTAAGAGATGTAGACAGAGTTGCGGACTTAAGTGGTTAAATTACTTGATGCCTAACTATATAGTTTTGGATGTTGAGTTGTCCTGTTTGTTTTATGTAAGAATGATTTATTAGGAATGATCAGAGGATTATGTGGCATTTTTCTTGAACCTTTTATTAAGTTTTGGATGTTGAGTTGTCCTGTTTTGTGCTTGATTATATTTGTTGTATCTATTTTATTGTTATAATGGACTGCTTTTATGCAAAATGTGAGTTTGAATGAATGATTAATTGACTCATTTTATGAATTTCATGTTCAATTTTAGTTGTTTGATGTTAGTTTTGGAGTATAACTGAATACTGGAATGTCAAGGTGGGAATCTGGTTCTCAGTTCACATCTTACCACACATATATGTAGTGTGTGTGTGGTAAGATGTGAACTGAGAACTTTTTTTTAAAAAAAATAGACTTTTAGCATCGGTTGTTTGAACAACCGATGCTAAATGTCATTTTCCAGGACATTTAGCATCGGTTGTTTAAACACCCGATGCTAAATGTTGTTTTTCAGACAGCAAAAACAGTCATGAAACGTCATTTAGCATCGGTTTTTTGAAAATCCGATGCTAAATAACCGATGCTAAATGTCACATTTAGTATCGGTCGATTTAGCATCAACTGATAACCGATGCTAAATGTCTTTTCTGCACTAGTGAGTTTATCCCTTTGATACTAAAAATCTTTCCTAAATGTGTCTTGCAACCCTCCAAACCTGACGCATACTTCTCATCCAGAATAAAGATAGCTAACTCATCCCCTTTGATGTACGAGCAAATTAAATGACCAAGGGGAATGTCATAAATCTTGTTTATTGATCTTTTTAAAGCTTGTGCAAAAGATTTATTTTTATTTGTTGTCAAAGAAATCGCATTTGGGTGACAATCTTCTTGAAAATCTTGACCAACAACTTCCTTTGTTTATTTGAAAGCTCGATTTTTGTGTAGCACATGATATGTGACTCGTGCAGGATGGGTGTGCACTACACTCACTCTAGGATTGAACGAAAGATGATGTTGTGAAGCCATTAACTTAGAGGCGAGTGGGCCATTCCCTACATTCCACAATTCACTAGTTGCTGCATAAGATGCTTTCTTTGGGACCATGACTTGCCCAGACGGCGTATGTTCATCACTCGTTTATATGCAGCAGATTAGGAGGAGTGGAAAGCCAAAAGAAGGCCATGATTGCCTTGTTCTTTCCTCTCTTGAAACCCTAACAGGCTTCTTTTCTCTCTCTAGGATGACGAAATTTTCAAAAAAGATTGATTTCTATACATGCAATGTTTTACGAAGGAACTCAATAACAAAATATACATTTTGTACTAGAAAAATTTGAGGCTCTTCCTAGAGACAATGTTGTTTCTATGTCAATAATGTGGCGATGAAGGATTTGAAGCGTGTTTTTGGTGTTTCTAACTTCAAGGAGGATCCTGTTAAAGATCCTGCTATGGTTATTGATACTAGATCTCGCTGTGTATTGATGCGAGGGACATGCATCAATTTGTAGCAGTTGGAGTTTTCAAGCTCAAGTGTGGGTGGTATATATTGAAGAATAATAGAAGAAAGAGATTAAGAAAGCAACGTGTCGACCAAGCTAGCAAGTTTATTCTTCCATATGAATATTGAATACTAGTATGTATCACCCGTGCCAGCACGGGTATACATCTCATTGTAACTCAAATTTTTTTAGTTTTTTTAGGAGAAAAAATAGTCAATTTAGTGTGTTATCTGATGTAAAAAATTGTTTGTACATAACATCAGAAGGGCTGGTATAGGGTTAGGTTCATCAGAAGGGATTGTGAAGCTAAGATAAGAAAAGAAGTATACAAAAATCTGACTTTTAGATTTATCTCTTTAGCGGCAACTTTGACTGCATGAAAGTTGTTTTGTCAAATAGACTATGTTATTGGAGAATTAATTTGAATTCTAATGGAGTGTGTTTTTTGTATACTAATTGAATTGTTGTAAAATAGAGTATGTTATTGGAGAATTAATTTGATGTGAGAACATGTGTTTTCTTATTGGAAATCATTTGGACAATACATTTTAAGAATTTTTTTACTATCAAGTTAATCTTTGTAAAATCATATTAGCAATTTGATTAGAGTAAAAGTTTTAATAAATTCCAATTTATAAATTTAAAAATCAATGGAGTCTTTTACTAATAAAAAATATTAGGATTTTAAAATTTGGTAATGTGTTACTAAACAATATAGTTATGGAAAGAAATATTAAATACAAAATTGATATAAGATAATGTCATTTAGATATTTAGTTATATTAGTATTACTATAAGTATTAGCAAAAAACTTATTCTCATTAAAGAAGTATTATTATAAAACATAGAAATTTGTTCAATGAATTGGAAATATTATGTATCTTAGTTAAAGAATATGTAAGAGATAGGTCCCTCGCTACCCAATGGTGATTGAACTAAAACCACACATGCATTAGAACACTTAAATCGTGCGTATGAAGTGAAATGAGTGAAATATAGGTACTAAAATCCCAAAGAAACAGGACTAAAGAAAACTCATTATTTAACAAAATATTGTTAAAAGACCCCATCAATAATACTCAAAGTAAAAATTCAGATTGTCAAAGTCAGAAGATTGACTGGCCCTCTTCAGGAATCAAACACCAAATGTTCCGGTGACTTGTAATTGACCCTTCAATCTATTATTTAGAATAGCTTGAGCCTACTCTTATTCTAAAAACTACGTACAGCAAAGATTGTATTAGGCTGATTTAATACAGTCGAATTTTTTGAATGAAGTTATGCTCTACAGGAAGTCAACTTATCATCACAGAACCAGTTATATAAAAGGTGAAGCCAAGGCAACAAACTATGGTGTTGGTCCAGCAAATGTGAAATTTTTTCATCTATATATTTTCCCCTTTTGCTAACAGATACAAATATAGTCCCTTAGTTAAAAAATATCTACTTTATGATTTTATATATAAATATAGCCCCTTATTGCACGGGTTTCATACCTTAAAAATGCCCAAAAAATTATTTTTAATCTTATTTTTGATTTTATAGTCTAAGATAGACAGTTAAACATAAGTTTTAAAAATATAATTTGATTTAACTTATTAAAAGTAACAAATATTTAAAAGGATCAGTGTTTCCTTTATGGTAATGTTAAAATTAAACGTTTTTTTACGGTTGCAACCTGCAAAGTTGAATAATATAGGATATTAACATTACATTAAGTATAATATATTTAGTAGGAATTACAGCATGTCATAGCAGCTCAGTTGGTTAAATGCACTTCTTCAAGTAGCAGGGTGGGGGTTTGAACCTCACTGCTATCATTTTTGGTAAGTTTGCGCGAATTTATATGTGTAATTACCATATGTGTAATTACCCTATTGTCCACCTGATGAGATGAGGTGGATGCCATGTAATTATTTAGAAATGCGCATGGCATTTTCTGATTGGTCCTGTGTGGCGACCCATGTGGACAAAGTTATGAATTAATATAGTTATGATATTTATTATAAATGTCACAGCATACAAATTCAATATAGCATTTCTAAAAACTGAACATAATATTTTAATCAAATTTGACTATAAGAATCTCCCCCATCTATATTACAGAAGATTTCATCAGCACAAGAATACTTATTTTCATCACAATCTTCTAAACAGTGACCGTCTAGTTTCTATCGGTCAGCAACTCGAATGCAGGCAGAATGCAGAGAATGTATACATAACAAAGCTTTTGAGTAAAGAACAAGAAAGACATGCTCATCACTTGGCAAAGTTACCATTGAAAACATACCTGTTGCTCAAAAGCCAAGCAAAGCCTCTTGACCTCCTCCTCATAAAATGCCTTGTCAAGCATCTGGCTCTCTCCATACGATAACTTAGCAAAAATAGATTGATAGGGTGGGTACTTTTCCATAACACCACGAACCTACATGTGCAATAAGGCAAGAAATTAAGGCCCAAAAAACCCTATTATAAGAAATAAGTGGATGCTACAGACAGCTATGGTGATTACAAATATTTCAGGATAGATACTAACAAAAAAGGATAACAAACGATTACACTGCACAAGACCCTCTGTAAATTGATAGCCAAAACCATGTATACAAATTACAAATGAAATGAAAAGCAATAAAATCGTGTATGCCTAAAAAATAAACTACTCCAGTTGCATAGAAACATATAAAGCTACACCACACCAATGAAACTAACAAAGCCTTTGGTGCCTTCACACACACACACACACAGATATTTGTGCTATGTGTTTGTATATATTATCCAGAAAAAAGCCTAGGAAGGAAATTCTCTTCCAGATGGGGGCCCAAAAGCTAGTTGCCTTTTACTTTAGTTTTTGATGATTTTTCATGACAACTTTTTAATCCCAATCTATTGAATAAAAACTATTTATTTTACTTACGAAGAAAACAACAAAACTATACTATTTTGGTACATATATTTTTGTTTGTTTTTCTTTGTAGGTAGATATGGTTTTCATGTAATTTGTATTCTTTTATTTACATGAAATAAATTTTCTTCCTCAAATTTCTCTCTCTTTAGTTGCATATCTTGTTTTAATGCAACAAAACCTTATGATATTTAATTGTAATTAGAGAAGGTTGAATAGAAGAGAAGGTTAGTGTACCTTAACATAAATGGTGTTAAAAAGTTGAAGAATGTTGAAGCAACAAGAACTATTTTTGTACTTTTTTCTTCACGACTAAAATTTGTTTTTATTTTGAATCTCACATTTTTCGTTCGAGAATATTTGTAGGGGATTTCCAAAATAATAAGAACTCAAGAACACTAAATTGAAAGAGAACAAATTGTTTCATGTTCTAAAAAGTGTGTCCTATTGTGATTTTCAATGATGACTATGTTCTTCCATAAATCTATGTATCTATATTCATATAAAGATATGCGAATGAAGAGATCCACTCATTCATGGATGATTGAGACAAGCCACTATAAACTATGCCTCTATACAAGGGGATCTCTTCACTTAACTGTAAGTCTATATATAGAACATCTTACATGCATAATGCCAACACTATATCAAAATCATCACTCTAAGTCATTTTCTTTCTTCTCTTAATCATAAATTTAAGTTAGCTTTTATTTTTCCCACAAATGAATAGAGGGATTTACACGCCCCTATTTTGAAATGCTCAAGATACTTTAGGATATTTGGACTAAATTAGGTTGCATGATTTTTGTCACAAACCAATTTGTCTCTTTACTTTAAACTAATTGCTAGCTAACTTATTAGTCGTACTAATATAGTCTAATTAAGAACTCTCTTGCGAAGGGAAGCTTGGAAATTACGAAATGAGTTTTGCGTAAATTAATTAATCCCTCGCAAATGACACTACTCGAAATGTAAATGATTTCTCTATGATAAAAACAGATGTCAAGTGTCTAGTGAAAAGACAAGTTAACATGGAGTAAGCAAATTCTATCCTGCCTCAAGAAAGATTAATTTTGTAATTGAGAGAGTAATTTTGTACACAATGATAAGTGAATGCTTATGTTAATATATTTTTAATTTTAAGACTATTGTAATTGATCTGAAGAGTTTTCCTAAACCAATCCAAACCCTCCTCTAATATATTTTTTGAGTTTCTCCAAATTGAGGGATTTAGTTTTACCAAGAAAAATAAATTCAAATAAATATCCATCTTCTATCACATACATATACTTCTGTGTATATAAACTGTAATAACATTAATTATATTATTTGAAATTTGTAATTGATAGAATAGAATATTAAGAATAGAATATATATTTTGTCATTATTGCCTATAATTAGTTCCTTGTAATTAGGCTGTATCATAATTAGATAGTTGACTAACCGTTACACAATAGTTGTATATATATTCTATTCACATATGAATGAGAAGATACCAAGCATTCCATCATCTTACATGGTATCAGCCCTCTACCGACACCTCTCAGCAGAACAACCGTCACTCTGGCAACCGCTCTCGCCCTCGTGGCAACCAAGGCCGCGGAGGGGGGCGTGGTAACCGCAGTGCACCTCGGTCTGGAGCTTCCAATACTCCTCCATCATGGTCCTCCTCTCGCAAAGAACAACAACAGCGATCTACCCGGCGACAACAATGGGGTTGGTCTCCACCACCATGGACCTTGCCTCCGTGCCCGTATCCCACATCTCAGTGACGTGCCCAACCGGTCCTCTGAAGCAGCCAGGCATCCTAGGACAGCGTCCTTAGGCATATACTGCTACTACATCTCAGATACCGACAGACATCGAGGCAGCTATGCACACCATGTCTCTCCACACTCCTGACAATCCGTGGAACATGGATACTGGCGCATCATCTCACACATCAGCATCACAAGGTAATCTCTCATCTTATTTTCCTTTAAGTAATTCAAATCAGAAAGTCATTGTTGGTAATGGCCATGGTATTCCAATTCACGGCACCGGACACACACAAATAGCCACCCCTTACAAACCTCTCCACTTAAACAGTGTCCTACATGCCCCAAATATTATTAAAAATTTAATTTCTGTTAGGCGACTCACCACTGACAACAATGTCTCTGTTTCCTTTGACCCTTTTGGTTTTATCAGATTCGATTTTTAGGCGGGGATCCTCTCATGAGATGTGACAGCCTTGGCGATCTATATCTAGTCACCACTTCCCCAAGTTTTGTTGGTCTTACGTCTAGTCTCTGGCACGGTCGCCTTGGTCATCCTGGCGCCCCTGTTTTAAATTCCCTTCGCAATAATAAGTTCATATGTTGTGAACCTTTTAATTCTTTCGTTATTTGTGACTCTTGTGTTTTAGGCAAGGTGTCAAATTGTCATTCCTTAATTCTCAAACAATAACTTTGATGCCCTTTGATATTTTACATAGTGATTTGTGGACTTCTCCAATTTTAAGTTCTGCTGGTCATAAATATTATGTTCTCTTCTTAGATGATTTTACAAATTTCTTGTGGACCTTCCCTATTAGCAGAAAATCTCAAGTTTTTGAAATGTTAAAGTCACTTACTAATCTTATTCAAACACAATTTTCGCTAAGTGTAAAATCTTTTCAGTGTGACAATGGCGGTGAATATAATAATGAGCTATTCCAACAATATTGCGCCAACCATGGTCTTGTTTTTCGCTTCTCTTGTCCTCACACATCCTCACAAAATGGGAAAGCAGAACGAAAAATAAGAACCATTAATAATATGATGCGCACCATGCTAGCTCATTCTTCTGTTCCCCAATCATTTTGGCATCATGCTCTTCACATGGCAACTTACCTGTTAAATATTCTTCCCTGCAAAACACTTCAAAATAAGTCACCTACACAACTCATATACCATCGTGATCCCACCTACACACACGAGTGTTTGGTTGTCTATGTTATCCGTTACTCCCGTCACCTACCATTCACAAGCTACAACCTCGCTCTACCCCGTGTGTCTTCTTGGGTTATCCTTCCAATCATAGAGGTTACAAATGCTTTGATTTGTCAAACAGAAAATTAATAATTTTGAGGCATGTCATCTTTGATGAAACTCAATTTCCCTTCACCAAGATACACTCACCCTCACCCCACTCTTATCACTTTCTAAACGATGGCCCACACCCCTACCTTATCCATCAGTGGCAAAATCAAATATCACCATCAGCCACACATAACCAATCACCACCACCAACCATCACCGACTGTACCACCCTCATCAACAAACCAACAATCATCGTCCCTAACCTCTCCAATCAACCCACCCACTACAATTTCCACTACCTCACTCCCACCAATTCAACCACCACCTACACGCACTATCACCACCCGTAGTATGAAAGGCATCGCCAAAACCCAGTAAACTATTTAACTTATCAATTTCTCACTCAAACCACCCCATCTCTCCATTACCCAAAAATCACAAAATAGCCCTATCAGACCCCAATTGGAAATCCGCAATGAAATCTGAATTTGATGCTCTTATTAGAAATAAGACGTGGGATTTAGTTCCTCGTCCTTGTGATGCCAACCTTATTCGATGCATGTGGATTTTCAAACATAAGAAAAATTTCGATGGCTCCTTTTGAGCGCTATAAGGCTCGTCTTGTTTGTGATGGCAGTCACACGAGTTGCAGTGTGGATTGTGATGAGACTTTCGATCCGGTGGTCAAACCGGCTACTATTAGAACAAGACTCACCATTGCTCTCTCCAAATCCTCGGCCCATTCATCAACCGGATGTCCAGAACGCTTTTCTACATGGTGATTTTCATGAGACTGTTTATATGCATCAACCATTAGGTTTCCGTGACTCTCATCATCCAGATTATGTTTGTCGTTTGAAGAAATCACTCTATGGTCTCAAGCAAGCGCCTAGAGCATGGTACCAACGCTTTGCTGACTATGTAACATCAGACCACTCTCTCTTCATATATCGACAACACTCTGACATGGCCTACATTCTTCTTTATGTGGACGACATCATTCTTATTACCTCTACTCATGTCCTTCGCAAATCAATTATGTCATTATTGGCTACTGAATTTGCAATGAAAGATCTTGGTCCGTTGAGTTATTTTCTGGGTATCGCTGTCTCTCACCACCCTGGCGGCATTTTTCTCAAAAGCACCTATGCTTCTGAAATCATTGAACGTGCTGGCATGACATCCTGCAAACCGACTGCCACCCCTGTCGACACCAAACAGAAACTCAGCACATCATCTGGCACTCCTTATGAGGATCCCTCTCTCTATCGCAGTCTTGCAGGAGCCTTACAGTACCTCACTTTCACTAGACCTGACATCTCATATGCGGTTCAGCAAGTCTGTCTCCACATGCATGCACCCACGACAGAACACATGCTTGCTCTCAAGCGCATCCTTCGGTATGTCCAGGGCACCATACACTTTGGTTTACATTTATCACCATCCCCCATTACAAAACTCATCTCCTACACTGACGCTGATTGGGGTGGCTGTCCTGACACCAGACGCTCCACATCTGGGTACTGTGTTTTTCTGGGTGACAACCTTATATCTTGGTCTTCCAAAAGGCAGCCCACTCTCTCCCGTTCTAGTGCAGAAGCCGAATATAGAGGTGTTGCTAATGTTGTATCTGAGTCATGTTGGCTTCGTAATCTCTTACTGGAGCTCCATTTTCCTATTCCTCAGGCCACCTTTGTGTATTGTGACAATATTAGTGCAATTTATCTCTCTGGTAATCCTGTGCAACATCAGCGTACGAAGCACATTGAAATGGACATTCACTTTGTACAGGAAAAAGTGGCTCGTGGTCAGGCACGCGTACTTCATGTTCCATCTCGACATCAGATTGCAGATACCTTCACCAAAGGACTTCCTCGCATTCTCTTCGATGACTTCCGGACCAGTCTCAGCGTCCGTGAACCTCCCGCTTCGACTGCGGGGTGTGATAGAATAGAATATTAAGAATAGAATATTTTGTCATTATTGCCTATAACTAGTTCCTTGTAATTAGGCTGTATCATAATTAGATAGTTGACTGACCGTTACACAATAGTTGTATATACTCTATTCACATATGAATGAGAAGATACCAAGCATTCCATCATCTTACAGTAATGCACTAACTTGTTAAGTTCAATATACCAGCACAATACACGTCTGAACATCTAATGTTAGTATGAAACAAAACCATGATGAAAACAAACAATTTTTAACAATACAAATAAGCCACTAGGATTAGGATATTGTAGTTTTTTTCTAAGATTAAACCTCATTTTCATTATTGATGACCTAGCAACAATTAAAATACTTCAAACTTGCAACAGGTAAAAAATATAAAACCACACTCTTTCTAAAGACAATTACAACAACAAAAGGAAAAGAGAACAACTGAAAACCATAAATACAGTAGTGGAAAAAGAGGTTTTCTGCTTTCAACTCAAAAAAACCTTTTAAGCCATCTAAATATTTCAGGACTGAAAGTGTGTCCCAATGCCACTCCAGCAACAAGTCCACCTGCATACCCAATCAAAGCTATTTTCCAATCAAGCTCAATCAAAGAATCCTCCGAGTCTTCATCATCATCATCGTCAGTGGAAGAAGGTGGATCTAATGAAGGACCTCCACATTTCTTCAACAACTGATCCCCACACAGGCCTGGGTTACCCTCAAATGAATTGCTTTGGAATGTAGACAACTGATTATTTTGTGGTATAGGACCAGAGAGATTGTTAAATGACACATTAAAGAACTCGGATAGGTGAGTTGTGTCAATTGTTGGGAATCTTCCGAGAAAGACTATTGAGGGAAAGGTCCAATGCTTCAAGTTCTGAAAGCTTCCCTAAGGAGGATGGAATGTTGCCAATAAGCATGTTATTTGACAAGTTGAGGAAAATAAGACGTGTCAAGTCGCCTATGACTTTTGGTATCTCTCCACTGATTTTGTTGCTTGAAATATCAATGGCTATCATGTAGTACAACTTTTGAAGACTCGGGTAAACCATTTCCACTCCTTTGCTTGACAGTGTGAACTCATAAGTGTTGGTGTCTGTCCAATACCCTCCATTTTGATGGAACCAAAATTTAGTTCTCTCCTCCTCGTACTCTAATTGACTTGTGTTTGAGGCTTTCATTGATTCCCAACTCTGGATCATTTCTGATGGTAAACTGCCAGAGAACTGATTATGAGAAAGATCAATGATGTGAAGCTTGGGAAATGTGCATGTCATGTTCCCAAGGCATCTTATGGCTCCATGAAATTTGTTACCACGCAAAGCCAATACCTTCAGTTTTGGTAAATCTCTCAACCAGAATGGAAATGAATCATTGATACTGTTGTGGCTAACATCAAAGAACTCTAGCCTTCCACAATTTACCAATTCTCTTGGCAACTGCCCTTGCAGATTATTGTTGCTGAAATCAATCATCTGTAAGGTGTTACCTATCAGGTATGTTTGAGGAATTAGGCCAGATAATTTGTTCCCTTTGAGCTTCAAAGAATTTAGAGATTGGCTAAAGTTCCCCAAACACGAAGGAACTTTGTCTCTTAAGTTGTTGAATGATAAATCAAGAAACACGAGTGATTTGAGATTGCATATGGATGTGGAAATTTCTCCTGTCAATGAATTGTTGGCAGCAGATAAGCTTTGTAGACTTGTTTTTCTCCACAACCAACTGGGTAGTGAAGTTAAACTGTTGTAGGGCAAGTCAAGATCTTCCAGATCACCAAGATCTCTTATAAATGCTGGAAACTCTACTAAATTGCATGAAGCCAACGCTAACACAAGAATACCAGAATCAGACCAATTTGAAGAACTTTTTCCACTAAGCAATGACAATTTGTTGAATGAGAGATCAAGAAAAGTTAGCTTTTTGAACTTCAGAAACATGTCAAGCTCTAGCTTTCCATGCAACGAATTATTTTTTAGGTCAAGAAATTCAAGATTCTCAAGTCTGAAGAAAGAGTTGGGGATTTCACCATGAAGGTTATTCAGTTTAAGGTTCAACCAAGCCAAGTTGGTTAGGTTCGTTATCCAAGATGGAATTTCACCCGTTAAATTGCATTCGGAAGCCCCTAAATATTGTAGCCGGGTGAGATTTGCAAAAGATAATGGTATCTCGCTGCCAATATTTAATGAAGACACATCCAAGTAATAGATTGATGATAGCTTACCTATCCATGAGAAGGTATCAACAGTGAAGTTATTGTGACTAAGGTCTATACTTGTGAGTTGTGTGAGGTTTCCAAGTGAAGAAGGAAGAGAGCCAAAAAAGTTGCAACCTGATATTGATAGCGTATTTAAAGAACTAAGCTTTCCAATGGATGCTGGTATTGCACCAATATTTAAAGAATTAAGATCATTATCAGCAAGATTAAGACTTTGAAGGTGCACAAGATTAAAGAGACTACTATTAGCATCGATTGAACCGTATAATTGGCTGCTACTAACATTAATGCCAATCACATGACCACTGGAATCATCACATTCAATGCCATCCCATGAACAACAATTTGTGCTTGCATTCCAAGATTTTGTTTTAGGATAACTCAAAGGATCCAAAGAAGCAAAAGTACGAATGACAAAGCCTTCCTTGAATTGCAATAAGGCATGGCTTTCATCATCATGACATTGACTAGGCTGACCAAAATGAAAACAGTTTATAAATGTGGATGTGAACAGTGAATGAAGTAAAAGAAATAGGATAGACAAAGCAAGAGACCTCACAAACCCCATTCTGTCTTAAAAAGTTTAAGCTGAAGCACTCTTAAAAAGCTAGACTCAATGAATGGATCTTATACTCAAGGAATTGGCTGCATGTACAAATATACCAATTCAACCTATATATAACAATTAAAAATGATTTCTAGTGAATATGATAAAAGATATGTGTGGTGCCGTGAACTTTGGTTTATTCTATTTTTTGGTCAAGCCGTGAAGTTTGATTAAGAATACAGTACAAAAATCTCTTTCAAATTTGGCCATTATAATAGAATGTTTTCTAGTGAATATGTTAATAAGAAAATGTGGTGCCGTGAGTTTTGGTTAAGATTGTAGAATGTCTTTCAAATTTAGCCATTATAGTAGACTCAACAATTTTGGGTGGTCCTCATACTTCATTTTGTGTATATTGGTATATAACTTCAAATATGATTTAAGCCCCCTGCAAATATAGCGTGTTTTGGTTGAAGTCCCTGCAATTCTTTTTTAGTAAAAAACCCTTATAAAATACGGTGTTTTGAAATGAGCCTTCTATTAATATATTGTTAGTGTGACGTTAAAAAATGACAATTGGTTTGTTACGTGTGAGCTTAAATGCTGACGGTAGAATTAAAAGTTAAAAATTAAAATAAAAAAAGAAAAAAAAAGGTATAAAAGATGAAAACCCAACTTCCAGTTTCACTAACTGTGCCTAATTGGTTTTGAATATGCCTTTTTTATTTTATTTTAATCTTTAATTTTTAACTCTACAGTCGGCATTTAGGCTCACACGTGGCAGATTAGTTGTCATTTTTTTAACGTCACACTAATAGTACTCTAACAGAAGGGATCATTTCAAACACTGCATTTTGCAAAGATTTTTTACTAATTTTTTTTGCAGGGGCTTAAACCAAAACACACTATATTTACAGGGGTTTAAATCATATTTAAGCCATTTAAAGATGAAACTTATCACTTAGTGAGGCATTCTTCATTTCTGCCACAAACTTCTCAATCCATTCAAAAAAATTATCATTTAGTGAGGCCGTGAATTTTGGTTGGGGGTGGGTTGGGGGTCCACGATCTATTTTTCTAGTGGTGCAGTCAATTTTGGTTGGGTGGTGGGTGTGGGGTCCTCATACTTTTTTTTTTATGTTCTTATATAATTTCAAACATACTTTTTATACAAGGACAATGACTTAATAAGAAAAATATTTTCTATGATAATAAGAAAATATGGTTTCGTGAACTTTGCTTAAGACTACTGATTTTGGGGGTCGTCTCATACGTTATTTTGTATCTGTTCAGTATATAATTTTGAAAATATGCATTTTATACAAGGACTTAAATCTAACAAAATTGGATGTCTCTAGGTACTCACTTTCGCGATCAATACGTTGCAAGAAAATATGGTTTCGTGAACATTGGTTAAGACTACAACTTTGGGGTCCTCATACTTTATCTTGTGTATGTTCCTATATAATGTGAAATAAAAATTATATACAAGAACTTAAATCTAGCATAATTGTCTCTAGTCAATTTCGTGAGCAATACGTTGCAATGTCTATTTGATGTGTTAACAATTGATAAAGCAAATTTATCATTTAGTGGGGCTTTCTTCATTATCTTCCACAAAATTCTCAATATATTTCTAGTTTTTGGATTGATTCTATTTTTTCTACATTTGTTTCTATTATTTGACTCAACAATGAGTCTTTTAGTACAACTTGAAAGATACACATGCATTCTCACAGACCACTCTCTTTTCATGTATTTTTTAAATACAATTTAATTATTTTTAAAATAAAAATTCTATGTTCCCACAAATTGATTTAGTTCTCTAAAAAGACCAAAAGAGTGAGGATATTCAAAAATAATCATATCAAAGATCAAGATATTATACCAAGAATGTAAGGTCGTCCCAAATAATTTAGATGTCATATATGTTCAAGTCTTAGAAATTGGCTCCTAATTAGGCCCCTATTTTATCAAATTGGCTCCTAATTAGGACCCTATTTTATCATATTGTTACCGAAGAACTAAAATACCCTTTTTGTTGTTAAAAGAACTCTTTTTTGAGAGAAAAAAAAGGCCAAAATTATCAAAGATTAAAAATGAGGAAATAATATATATTTTTGGGCCCTAAACAATGGCATTGTGTCGGGCCCTATACGGTAGCACAACTCACACTTTCCTCTTATATAATTTCAAACATACTTTTTATACAAGGGCAAAGACTTAATAAGCAAAATGTTCTCTAGACTCTATGATAATAAGAAAATATGGTTCTGTGAACTTTGGTTAAGACTACAATTTTGGGGGTCCTCATACTTTATTTTGTGTCTGTTTGTATAAAATTTGAAACATGCATTTTATACAAGGAGTTAAATCTAACATAATTGGATCTCTCTAGTCACTTTCGTGATCAATACGTTGCAAGAAAATATATGGTTCTGTGAAATTTGGTTAAGACTACAATTTTGGGGGTCCTCATACTTTATTTTGTGAATGTTCCTATATAATTTGAAATAAAAAATTTATACAAGAACTTAAATCTAGCATAATTGGATCTCTCTGGTCAATTTCGTGATCAATACGTTGCAAGGTCTATTTGATGTGTTAACAATTGATAAAGCAAATTTATCATATAGTGGGGCTTTCTTCATTATCTTCCACAAAATTCTCAATATATTTTCTAGTTTTTGGATTGGTTCTATTTTTTCTACATTTGTTTCTATTATTTGACTCAACAATGAGTCTTTTAGTACAACTTGAAAGATACCCATGCATTCTCATTTCTCACAGACCACTCTCTTTTCATGAAATTTTTTTTTTAAATAAAAATTCTATATTCCCACAAATTGATTTAGTTCTCTAAAATGACTAAATGAGTGAGGATATTCAAAAATAATCATATCAAAGATCAAGATATTATATCAAGAATGTAAGGTCGTCCCAAATAATTTAGATGTCCTATTCAAGTCTTAGAAATTGACTCCTAATTAGGCCCCTATTTTATCAAATTGGCTCCTAATTAGGCCTCTATTTTATCATATATTGTTACTTAAGAATTAAAATACCCTCGTTGTTCTTAAAAGAATTCTTTTTTGAGAGAACAATAAAAAGCCAAAAATATCAAAGATTAAAAATGAGGAAATAATATATTTTTTGGGGCTAAAAAAATGGCATTGTGTGGAAGTACATCATGGTAAGACAACTCACACTTGCTATGGGCCGGCCGTGCAATAACACATAATACTCCTCCATCGTCACTCAAAAATAAAATATTCATTTATATAAATTTTAAAGAGATTAATAAAGGTAAAATACAAATTTAATTAAACTACTAACTTGGAATTTGTCGAGACTCAATCAAATAATCATTTACAAAAAATAATTATACCAACAATATTAGCAATAGTAAGTTCTAAGCAGAAAAACTTTTTATTAGAGGCTGACATATGTTAAGAATGTAGTTTGTATTTTTTATTTATAGAATAGATTTATTATATACACAATAGATTCGTAGAGACGATGGGGAGTGGTATGATTCTTTAACCACACAAAAAGAGTAAGCTTATTCAAGTATTGAAAATAAATCTACAGGACGAAAACATTAATGTTTTTCCGGACTCAAACAACAAAAATATTTAATTTTTTTAAGCAAACAAAATATTTAATTTTAAAACAACAAAGACATTTATAAAGAAAAAAAACCATACCAACAACATAAAATGTTTTTTCATTGTGAACGTTAACTAGTAATGTTTTCTTGTTGGGTCTCTAAAGTTAAGGCTATACTTGGCAAAAAGTAGCGGATAGAAGATAAGCTAGCTAATATATAACAAATAAGTGTGGGTCTCATGTTGCGTTTCTTTATGATGATTCTAACAATGAGGTTGTTCATTCTCTTTATCGAGGTGTAGTGCTTGTTGTCGAACTGTCTCTCAAGATTACTCTAATGCTCCTACAAGTATTTCAGATTTAATTATTAATGAAATGCACTAAGTGCTACTTGTCAAAAATATATAGCAAATGAGTGGATAGCGGATGAGATAGCGGTTAGTGGATAAAGTCTACCTAATAAAGAAATGATGTGTGTTTGGTAGCGGTTAAGCTAACTAATAAATGTAAAATGACATTAAAAATAGGGATTTAAAATTGTTTTGTTTAATTTAAAGAGAATAGAGAATGAATTTAACAAAAATAATGAGGGTAAAAATGACAAAAAAAAGTGAGATGTTACTCTTTACAAGTAGTGTTTTTAGCGTTTCAAAAAACGCTACTTGAAAAAACATTTGAAAAAACATTAAGCGCTGCCCCAAATATGCTAGATGTTTGTGCTTACAAAACACGCCTATTCATCATCTTCAGCGGATGGAGCTTGCCAATAGAGTCTAAATGTTCATTCTTATGAAACCAAATATATTACAAAGAAAAAAAATAAAAATATTTATTCCGACAACATGAAATATTTTCTCGTCGAGAATCAAAAGTAATGAATTTTTACCAACAAAACACAATGTTTTCCATTTGGAACTCAAAACCAAAATATACCTTTATAAGAACAAAATATAAATAATTATACCAACAACATAAAATATTTTGGATATGCTTAAAGGCAATTCAATTATGCTAATAACATGCAATGTCTACTTCTCGGCAGAATTCTAAAGTTAAATATTTGCGACCCCAATATTTTGAGCAAGACCTATAAGCCTTCTCCAACATTGTGAATTTGTATATTTTATAGTTAAAAGATTAAAGTCAGGCTGTCAGGTGAATTTGTCTATCAGTCTTGAAAGGAGTTTATCCCTTTGATTGTAAAAATCTTTCCTAAATGTGTGTCTTGCAACCTTCCAAACCTGCCGCATACTTCTCATCCAGAATAAAGATAGCTAACTCATCCCCTTTGATGTACGAGCAAATTAAATGACCAAGGGGAATGTCATAAATCTTGTTTATTGATCTTTTTAAAGCTTGTGCAAAAGATTTATTTTTATTTGTTGTCAAAGAAATCGCATTTGGGTGACAATCTTCTTGAAAATCTTGACCAACAACTTCCTTTGTTTATATGAAAGCTCGATTTTTGTGTAGCACATGCTATGTGACTCGTGCAGGATGGGTGTGCACTACACTCACTCTAGGATTGAACGAAAGATGATGTCGTGAAGCCATTAACTTAGAGGCGAGTGGGTCGTTCCCTACATTCCCAGGAACACCCAAACATCCTGGCCTTAGTGGTAATACTCACATATTTTACCCTAAAGGTCCCGAGTTCGATCCAATGGGAACACACATACAAGAATAATTTTTTTCTATAGCTGTCAAGGAAAAACGACGTCGTTTCACCAAGCAGAAACCCACACACGCTTCAGTCGCTCACGCTTCCTTTCTCTCGCGAATCAGAAACCCATATAGCTTCCTTTCTCTTCATCTTCTTCCTCTTGCTTTCTTCTTCATCTTTAACAACAGAAACCCACCCGATTCTACAACAGAAACCTTCGATTCTCCTTCTTCCTTTCCCGTTTCCTTCTTTTCTTTCTTCAATCGATTTTCTCTTTAGAAAATAGAAACCCTCGCAAAGCCAGTGAAGAAGAACCCACGTGAACCTACGCGAATCTTATAAATCCAGTGCAGAACCAGTTGAACAGAAACCTTCGATTCTCCTTCTTCCTCTTCAATCGATTTTTGATACCAATTGGTTAAGTTGAATTTCGTTTTTTATTTAATTTGATTTTGGAATTCTATTTTGTAAATTTAATTGGATTTTGGAATTATGTTTATTCATTGTTTGATTGTGGAATTCTAAATTCTGAATTTGTTATTGGAATTCTATTTGATAGTGTAATGGCAAGTTTAAATTCAATGTCCTTATTGGAAAAGAATGGAGTTAAAGTGTCATTTGAAGCTGAAGATGAACACAAACAAGACATTGAATATCTAGAAAGCAAGATGTCGATGATTATGTGAGACAACAAAGATAGCAAGAATCAAATATAAACTTTTGAAGACACTCCAAAATGGATAGTTTGAAACATATCCAGCGCAAATCAAGTTCACAAAGTTCATTTATAAGCACACATTAAGGTATATCCCTTAAAAATAAACTCTCATTACTATAATAGAGCTTGACGAGTATATAATAATCATGAAGTCTGCAACTTAGCACCTGTTAGAAGCATATTATCAGATAATGGAACAGTCATTATCAGAAAATGGAACAGTAATTTGCAAAGACCAACTAAACACAGCAGGAGCATATCATTATCAGATGGTAGAAGGGGCAGTGTCTTTCACAATTGTCAGGGCAAGTTTGTTTGTTTGATTGTGGAATTCTAAATTCTGAATTTGTATTGGAATTCTATTTGATTGTGGAATTCTGTTTGATTGTGTATATACCTTTGATCAATGGAGGATTTTGATATACAACAGTTTGTTTGTTTTTCTTAAACTTGTGGAGAATGATGTTTTTAGCACGATCGATGATTTAGATATCATCAACCGCTTCCGAGCTATGAGAAAGAGAAAAATCGTTGATTTTTTTAGAACATTACTTTATCGTTGATTTTTTTTTTTTGTAAAATCATAGGATTGTTAAATCATTAAAGGAAAAGGAACACCCTATTTTAAAATCCTGGATCCGCCCCTGGTGCCTTCACACACACACAGATATTTGTGCTATGTGTTTGTATATAGGCTAAATTACTGTTTTGGTCCTTTATCTTTGGTCTTGATTTCATTTTGGTCCTTTATCTTTTTTTTTTCTCGTTTTGGTCCTTTATGTTTCAGTTTTGTGTCAATTTGGTCCTTTTTTGTGTCAATTTGGTCCTCTTTTTGTGTCAATTTGGTCCCTTTTTTGTGTCATTTTGGACGGAAAACTACAAAAAAGGACCAAATTGACACAAAACTGAAACATAAAGGACCAAAACGAGAAAAAAAAAGATAAAGGACCAAAATGAAATCAAGGCCAAAGATAAAGGACCAAAATAGTAATTTAGCCTTGTATATATTATCCAGAAAAAAGCCTAGGAAGGAAATTCTCTTCCAGATGGGGCCCCAAAAGCTAGTTGCCTTTTACTTTAGTTTTTAATGATTTTTCATGACAACTTTTTAATCCCAATCTATTTGTTAGAATATACATTCTTTATGTACATAGCTTGATTTATTTTATCTTAGTTAAGTTCATTTATTGATTCCCTTAGTGTAGTTAGTTTCTGCTGCTACTGGTTCTATCGGTTCCCAGTTAGCTTGCTGCTACTCTGATGTATATATACTGATTATTCATCCAATAATAAAGTTGACTTTCATTTTACCAAACTGTGACATGGTATCAGTGAAAATCCTCTCTCCAAACACTCTTTCTTCGCTCTCCTTCGTGTAACTGTTTCTCTTCTTCTCTAACCGTTTCTCGATTCATGCTTCTGCAATGGCGTCGAACAGAGACTCTGGTTCTGGTTCTTCATCCGATGGATCCAATCGTTCTTCCCTGCAACCTCCTCGCCGGCGTAAATCCAAACCTAAAGACTATTCCAATCCGTATTACATTCATCCAAATGAGAATCCCTCCCTCGTCCTCGTCTCTCCGGTGCTCGATGGTTCGAATTATCACTGCTGGATTCAAGCCATGACTATGGCGTTGGAGATGAAGAATAAATTCGTCTTCGTAGACGTCTCGATTCTTCGTCCTCTCGCTTCTGATCCCAAATTTGGCTTGTGGAAGCAGTGTAATATGTTAACTCAGTCCTGGATCAATCACTCCGTCTCCAACGAGATGTCTTCAAGTATTCTCTGGATCTCTGATGCGTATAATGTTTGGACCGAGCTTCGTAATCGCTTTTCTCAGGGCGATAACACTTGCATTTCGCATCTCCACTATGACATCTTCTCGTTGAAGCAAGGTGAGCTCTCTGTCACTGCTTACTTTACTAAAATGAGGATCCTATGGGATGAACTTTCAAATTATCGGCCAATTCCGCCGTGCCTTGCTCCCTCTGGTGGCTGTTGCTGCAACGTTGCCAAAACTGTGTCTGAATAGCGAGCGTGACGCCGTGATGTCATTTCTTCAAGGATTAAATGACAATTTTGCTGCTGTTAGATCTCAAATCTTGCTCATGGAGCCTCTTCCTTCTCTTGCCAAAGCTTATGCCATGATTCTCCAACAAGAACGCCAAATTGGTGTCCCTGCTACTTCTAAAATTAGTGTTGCTGCAGTTCAGACTTCTACATTTCCTGCTATGGCTCGTGGACGAGGCAAACCTTCTCCTCAACGTGGCACTCGCCTTTGTACTCACTGCAAACGCACCAATCACACTGTGGATACATGTTGGAAGAAGCACGGATATCCTCCCGGTTTCAATACCAAGCCTGCTGCTAAGACTGTGAATAACGTTTCTGTTGAAGAATCCTCCTCTGCATCAGGTGCCAATTCCTCGCCAGTTAACATCACAGCTGAACAGCTTCACAGCTTACTTTCTCTCCTCCCTGCCAGTGCTCCCACTGCCACTGCCTCCGCTAATATGGTCAGTGTGAACAATGTCCTCACTGCACCATCAGGTACAAATTCATCCTTTGTTGAATGGCTTGTTGCTTGGTTGGTTGACTCCGGAGCAACTGATCACATTTGCTCTTGTATTGAGTTTTTCTCTACATTCTTTGCCATTAAACCTTTGTTGATTACATTACCCTCTGGTGACACTAGATACACGCATTACAAAGGCACTATCTATCTTACTCCAACAATCACTCTTTATGATGTTTACTATGTCCCTGATTTTAATTCTAACATCATCTCCGTTGGACAACTTGCTGACACTATCAACTGTAAAACTGAATTTGATGGTGATTATGCTGTGTTACAGTATATCCCCTCCAAGAGAGTGATTGGCCGTGCTAAAAGGGATGGAAAGCTTTACACAATGAAGATTTCACCCCTTTCCTTTGCAGTTAAGTCTAGTTCCATACATTGCAACTTTGTTTCTGTTGCTTCTGTTCATATAGACATTTGGCATAATCGTCTAGGACACCCCTCCCCCACAGTGTATACCCTCATACAAAAACTACATTGTAACATGCCTCCTTTATCAAATGACAATTGTGATACGTGACATTTTGCCAAGCAAAAGAAACTTGCATTCCCTACTCATCATTCACCCTCTTTGCATGTTTTTGATATGATTCATGTTGATATTTGGGGTCCCTTTGCTACCCCTTCTATGCATGGAAACAAATATTTTTTGACCATTGTGGATGACAAGTCTAGGTTCACTTGGATTAAACTCAAGAGAGCAAAATCCGAAACTAGGAAACACCTCACCCAATTTGTTGCATTTGTTAAAACTCAATTCAATACCACTATCAAAACCATTAGATCATACAATGGTGTTGAGTTTGCCATGGCTGATTTCTATCAATATTTAGGCATCATTCACCAAAAATCTTGTGTAGAAACCCCTCAACAAAATGGGATTGTTGAACGCAAACACCAACACATCTTGAATGTTGCCCGCGCACTTATGTTTCAATCCCACTTACCCCTTCAATTTTGGGATTTTGCTACATGTCATGCTATTCACCTCATTAACCGTATTCCCTCCACTAGTCTTCATGGCCAATCACCCTATTACCTCCTTTATAATAAAACACCTGACTTGTCCACCTTAAGAGTTTTTGGCTCTCTTTGTTATGCCACAACCCTCACTAGCCAAAGAACAAAATTTTTACCTAGAGCACGCAAGTGCGTCAACATTGGTCACTCACAAGGTGTCAAAGGTTATCTTTTGTTTGATCTACATAACCATGAGATTTTCCTTTCTAGAAATGTGTCTTTCTATGAAAATATCTTTCCTTACCCCTCCACTTCACATTCTCCTTCACCAACAACATCATCCTCCACCACTCCCTCCAAGCAGGGGCGGATCCAGGATTTTAAAATAGGGTGTTCCTTTTCCTTTAATGATTTAACAATCCTATGATTTTACAAAAAAAAAAAAATCAACGATAAAGTAATGTTCCAAAAAAATCAACGATTTTTCTCTTTCTCATAGCTCGGAAGCGGTTGATGATATCTAAATCATCGATCGTGCTAAAAACATCATTCTCCACAAGTTTAAGAAAAACAAACAAACTGTTGTATATCAAAATCCTCCATTGATCAAAGGTATATACACAATCAAACAATTCCACAATCAAATAGAATTCCAATACAAATTCGTAATTTAGAATTCCACAATCAAACAAACAAACTTGCTCGACAATTGTGAAAGACATCGCCCCTTCTACCATCCGATAATGATATGCTCCTCTCGTGTGTTTAGTTGGTCTTTGCAAATTATCGTTCCATTTTCTCGATAATGACTGCTCCATTATCTCGATAATATGCTTCTAACAGTGCTAAGTTGCAGACTTCATGATTATTATATACTCGTCAAGCTCTATTATAATAATGAGAGTTTATTTTTAAGGGATATACCTTAATGTGTGTGATAGTAATAGACCTTATGTAAAGAATGTATACTTTAGAAGGAATAAGGAATAGATAAGGGGAGAGGGTACTTTAGTCATTTCAAGACTAATTGTAATATAAATAAAGCAATGGTCAGAATCGATTCTCATTCATGACAGATTAAGCAGCTTTGTACTCACGAGACTCGGTTTTCGTTTTCTAATCAGAAAAAGCAGAAACCGGTATCTTCAATTCATGATATTCAATACAATTTCCCCTTTGTACTAGTTGAATCTATCAACTGGTATCAAAGCATTCGATCCCAGGGAACGCGAATGCCAAAGAAGAAGACGACTTCTGCGACAGTGGAACCAGGAATGGAGGAATTGCAACGAATCGTTCAAGAAGAGAAGGTGAACAATGAACGTCGCTATCAAGATCTGATGACGCAAATGGCCGCGTTAACGGCAGAGATGCGTGCAAAGAATTCGGATCCATCGGGACCCGGTGACCCGAAAACGAAAGAAAAAACGAATAGCACGGGGAATCACTTCGATGGCGAAAGGAGGCTGCGCAAGGTGGACTTACCGGTCTTCACCGGTGACGACGCACCGGGATGGCTCACGAAGATCGAGCGTTTCTTTAAGGTGCGAAAGATCGACGAGAATGAGAAGCTCGACGCCGCGTTGATGGCGATGGAAGGTGAGGCACTCTCGTGGATGCAGTGGTGGGAATCTAACAGTGAAATTCAATCTTGGAACGGTCTGAAAGAGGCAATTCTGCGGCGTTTCCAACCAACTGTAATAACGAACGCTTTTGAGATGTTGATGAATATGAAGCAGGAAGGTACCGTGCGTGAATATAGAAAGAAATTCGAGATGGTTGCGAGCCATATCAAAGTACAAGATCAAGATCTGTTCTCTGGTATGTTTTCCAACGGATTGAAGGAAGATGTTAGAGCAGAAGTGAGGTTGCAAAGGCCCAAGAATCTGGCAGAGATGATGGAAATTGCGCTTCTTGCAGAGGAAAAACTGGGTGCAACTAACAGGTATGGTGGACGAAGTTCAGGGTGGGGAAAGAACGTGTATAAGGCCAATACCGACACTGCAACAACTGTGAAAAGTACTGATCCCGTCAAGAATACGCTAGCTGCAACCACAAAGGCAGTGAATAGCAAAGAAATTGAAGAAAGAAGGAAGAAAGGGCAGTGTTTCACGTGTGAGGAAAAATATACACCGAGCCATATATGCAAGAACAAGGTTCTCAAGCTGCTGTACGTGGAGGAAGTGACAGAGGAAACAGAGAAGGAAGAGGAAGAGGAAGAAGAGATAGTATGGGAAGCTGCCATGAAAAGCCTCCATTTGTATAGCATGGCCGGCTTAACGTCTAAATGTTCATTCATGCTGAAAGGGCTTTTAAAATTGATAGAGATACTGGTGTTGCTTGATTGTGGTGCCACACACAACTTTGTATCCACCAAATTGGTGAAAGAAACGTAACGGTGGTGGAAAAGACACAACCCTGCTGGGTTAAAATTGGCAACGGTGAAAGGATCATGATCCAAGGAATTTGCAGAGGCTTGCAAATTAAAATACAAGGGTTGTCTATCACAGTGGACTGTTACGTATTTCCTTTGGATGGAGAAGATGTGGTTCTAGGCATTGATTGGTTGGACAAGCTAGGAGACATCAAGGCCAATTTCAAAGACATGACATTGAAGGTTAAAGTTGAAGGAGAGACAGTATGCCTCAAGGGGGATCCATCACTCTCAAGGAGAGAAGTGACTGCAACGCAACTGATGATGGAGATGCAGAATCCAGAGGAAATTTTCATAGTGGACTGCAGAAACATGGAATTAACAGAGGGAGAACAACCTGTTCTGCCAGAGGTAATACAAACAGTTATTAACGAATTTGAACACCTTTTTCACTCAAATGGAATGTTACCCCCTAGTAGACCAATAGATCATGCTATAGTATTGAAAGAAGGGTCCAATATACCTAACCTAAGGCCATATAGGTATCCACATTATCAAAAAAATGAAATTGAAAGACTAGTGACAGATATGCTTTCAACTGGAATTATTAGGCCAAGCACAAGTCCATACTCTAGCCCTATTATTCTGGTTAAAAAGAAAGACGGAAGTTGGAGATTCTGTGTTGATTACAGGGCCCTAAATAAGCTTACAATACCCAACAAATTTCCTATGCCTATAATTGATGAATTGTTGGATGAACTAAAAGGGTCTAAGGTGTTTACCAAGCTGGATTTAAAATCTGGGTATCACCAGATAAGAATGAAGGCCGAGGATGTCCATAAGATGACCTTTAGGACCCCATGAGGCCCACTACGAGTACTTGGTAATGCCATTTGGGTTAACCAATGCTCCCTCTACATTTCAAGCATTGATGAATGAGGTTCTCAAACCATTTCTAAGGAAGTTTGCTTTGGTATTTTTTGACGATATATTGATATACAGCCATGGAATAGAGGAACATGCTGAACATTTGAGACTGGTTTTTCTTACATTAAGTCAGAATAGCTTGGTAATAAATAGAAAGAAATGTGACTTTGCTGTTGACAGGGTTGAATACTTGGGACATGTAGTCAATGCGCCGCAGTGTTTCGCACCCAAGCAAGATAAATGCCATGACGGATCGCCAACTCCTAAGGACTTCAAGGCCCAAGAGGATTCTAGGCCTCACCGGATATTATAGAAGATTTGTAAAAGAGTATGGTGTGATTGCCAGGCCATTAACAGAATTATTGAAGCTGGAGAAGTTCAGTTGGAACAATGATGCAGAGAAAGCATTCAACCAGTTGAAACAGATTATGACTTCACTACCAGTACTCAATCTACCTGATTTTTCTAAGCCATTTGTGATAGAAACTGATGCTTCAAGCCGAGGTAGAGGGTCGTTTCTAATGCAGGAAGAGAAACGTTGGCTTACTTCACTGTAAACGTCTCTCGAGCTCAACAGAAGTCGGCCTACGAGAGGGAATTGATGGCAGTGGTCCTTGCTATTCAAAAATGGAGACACTACCTCATGGGGCAGCATTTCATTGTAAGAACAGATCAACAAAGCCTCCAATTCTTGACTGATCAGAACTTATTGGGTGGAGAACAGGTCAAATGGACCTCCAAATTATTGGGGTTTGACTTTGAAGTACAATACAAAACAGGTAGTTCTAACAAGGTGGCTGATGGCTTGTCTAGACAAATGATGTTGGCAACGGTTTCTCAAGTTACACTGGCTGAATGGAACGACTGGGAGGTAGAAATTGAATCGCCTCGTTTCTACAAGACGATGTGGAAGGTAGTGCTACTGACCCAGTGAACAACTCAGTTCACTGTCAAGAAGGGATTCCTTTACAGAGGTAACTGCCTGGTTTTGCCACACAATTTCACTAAAATTCCTACAATTCTACATGAGTTCCATGCCTCATTACAAGGAGGTCATTCTGGTTTCTTTCGTACATATAAGAGAATCAGTGGAGTTTTTTATTGGAAGGGGATGAAGAAGGATATCAAAGAATATATAATGAAGTGCCAACAATGTCAACAAAGCAAGGTACAAACATTGGCTTTCTTTGGACTAATGCAAACCTTTACCAATTCCGTAAAGCAGTGATGGTCGAAATAACCATGGATTTTATTGGAGGCCTCCTCGAGTGGGCAAGGCGGACATACGTGTGTGGTGGTGGTAGATAGGCTCTCCAAGTCATTTCATTTCATTACTCGGGGCATCCCTATACAGCTGTGGAGGTAGCTCACTGCTTTATTGCAAACATAGTAAAACTCCATGGTTTTCCAATGCTATTGTCTCAGCGAGAGACAAGGTATTTCTCAGCCAGTTTTGGAGAGAATTATTCAAACAGTAGGAACAAAGCTCATATAAGATCGCTTTCCATCCTCAAACAGATGGACAAACGAAGTAGCAAATAGATGTCTAGAGATCTATTTAAGATGCTTTGTTGGTGACTATCCAAAATCATGGCCAAGGTGGTCGCTGGCGTAATTATGGTTCAACACACTAATTACAATGCTTCAATTGGAATGACTCTCTTACAAAGCATTGTATGGGAGAGAACCTAATCCGATCATCAAAGGGCCGTGAATTCCTCCAATGTAGAAAGTTGTCAATCAACTATATGAGAGAGGACACATTACTAGAGCAAATTGCAGAATAATCTAACAAATGGCTCAAAACAGAATGAAGAGACAAGCGAGATAAGCATAGGAGAGATGTGACTCTGCAGAGGTGGGTGATTGGGTATATTTGAAGGCATGTCCTTATCGTTGGAGATCATTGGTCGCTAGAAGAAATGAAAAGTCGAGCCCCGTGTATTATGGCCCTTATCAAGTAGCCGAGAAAGTAGGAGCAAAGTGGCATACAAGATATCATCGCTCAAGGTCGCAGAATCCACCTGCTTTTTCACATTAGCAAGTGAAAAAACTGCATTTCTCGCAAACTACGACCATGAGCCATTCGGTGTGTTAACAGAGGAAGGTGTGCTCCAACCGGTGGTGGAAGAGTCACATCTGACTCTGTGTACAACAAAGAAGGACAAGCAGAGGTTCTAGTCAAATGGAAGCGACTTCCAACTTGTGAAAATTCCCGGGAATTGACAGACAAACCGCCGCAAGCTTTTTCGAACTTCACCTCGAGGACAAGGTGAAAGCCCTGTGGGGGTATTGATAGTAATAGACCTTATGTAAAGAATGTATACTTTAGAAGGAATAAGGAATAGATAAGGGGAGGGTACTTTAGTCATTTCAAGACTCAATTGTAATATAAATAAAGCAATGGTCAGAATCGATTCTCATTCATGACAAGATAAAAGCAGTTTGTACTCACAAAGACTCGATTTAGTTCTCTAATCAGAAACAGAGAAACCGGTATCTTCAATTCATGATATTCAATACAATTTCCCCTTTGTACTAGTTGAATCTATCGATTGTGCTTATAAATGAACTTTGTGAACTTGATTGCTTATTTGGATCTGCTTTTCAAACTATCCATTTTGGAGTGTCTTCAAAAGTTTATATTTGATTCTTGCTATCTTTGTTGTCTCACATAATCATCGACATCTTGCTTTCTAGATATTCAATGTCTTGTTTGTGTTCATCTTCAGCTTCAAATGACACTTTAACTCCATTCTTTTCCAATAAGGACATTGAATTTAAACTTGCCATTACACTATCAAATAGAATTCCAATAACAAATTCAGAATTTAGAATTCCACAATCAAACAATGAATAAACATAATTCCAAAATCCAATTAAATTTACAAAATAGAATTCCAAAATCAAATTAAATAAAAAACGAAATTCAACTTAACCAATTGGTATCAAAAATCGATTGAAGAGGAAGAAGGAGAATCGAAGGTTTCTGTTCAACTGGTTCTGCACTGGATTTATAAGATTCGCGTAGGTTCACGTGGGTTCTTCTTCACTAGCTTTGCGAGGGTTTCTATTTTCTAAAGAGAAAATCGATTGAAGAAAGAAAGGAAGGAAACGGGAAAGGAATAAGGAGAATCGAAGGTTTCTGTTGTAGAATCGGGTGGGTTTCTGTTGTTAAAGATGAAGAAGAAAGCAAGAGGAAGAAGATGAAGAGAAAGGAATCTATATGGGTTTCTGATTCGCGAGAAAGAAAGGCGTGGAGCGATCAAGCGCGTGGGTTTCGCTGGTGAAACGACGTCGTTTTTCCTTGACAGCTATAGAAAAAAAATTATTCTTGTATGTGTGTTCCCATTGGATCGAACTCGTGACCTTTAGGGTAAAATATGTGAGTATTACCACTAAGGCCAGGATGTTTGGGTGTTCCTGGGAACACCAGGAATACCCTTTAAATCCGCCTCTGCCTCCAAGGTCACCATCACTGACCTACTTACCTTCTCTTCACCCTCCCCTGAACCCACTCCCCCTAGCTCACCTAGCATACCTAGTCCACCTATATCTCCACTTCCTTCTCATGTTGAACAACCCTCTCATTTATCATCACCTGTCAATTCCTCTGCTCCTCTTCGCATATCCACTAGAACCAAAACTAAACCATATTACCTACAAGATTTTCATTGTGGAATGCTCTCTGTCTCTTCTACCGATCTATCACTCTCAGGTACTAAATATCCTTTATCTGATTATGTCTCTTATGATGATATATCTGCCTCCCATAGATTGTATATTTCAGCCATCAGTTCTCAAGTTGAACGCAAGACCTTTGCTCAAGCCTCCAAACACCAATGTTGGTTGGATGCTATGCAAAAGGAAATTCAAGCTCTTGACATGAATTCCACTTGGACTATTACTGACTTGCCTCCTGGTAAACATCCAATTGGGTGTAAATGGGTGTACAAGATCAAACTGCACGCTGATGGTTCTATAGAGAGGTATAAGGCTCGGTTAGTGGCCAAAGGTTTTACTCAACTTGAGGGTGTAGATTACTCTGAGACTTTCTCTCCTGTGGTCAAAATGACCACTGTTAGACTTGTTCTTGCCTTGGCAGCTTCTCACCATTGGCATCTCCATCAGTTGGATGTCAATAACGCTTTTCTTCATGGAGATCTTCATGAGGAGGTCTACATGAAAGTTCCCCAGGGTATCCTTAATGTTCCTCCTGGTAAAGTTTGCAAGCTTCAAAAATCTCTCTATGGTTTGAAGCAAGCAAGTAGACAATGCAATGCCAAACTCATCTCCTTCCTCATTCCATTGGGTTTTGTTCAATCCAAACATGATTACTCTCTCCTCATTAAACATTCTGCTTCTTCTATTACAGTTCTTCTTATCTATGTAGATGACATAGTGTTAACAGGTGATAGTTTAGAGGAAATTCATCGGATCAAGCTGCTACTTGACACTGAGTTTAGGATTAAGGATTTGGGAATTCTCAAAAAATTTCTTGGCCTTGAAGTTGCTCGTTCTACTGCTGGTATTGTTGTCTCTCAACGCAAGTATGCTCTTGAGTTGATAGAAGAAGCAGGGCTTCTTGCTTGCAAACCTACCTCTACTCCCATGGTTCCTAATTTGAAGTTAAGTGCTCACACGGGCACTCCTCTAGCTGATCCTACTCCTTATAGACGACTGTTGGGCAGACTTATCTATCTCACAAACACCAGGCCTGATATCTGTTTTGTTGTGAATAGGCTTAGTCAATTTATTGCTAACCCACTTCATCCCCATATGGAAGCTGCTCTTCACGTTTTGAAATACCTAAAGTCTTCTCCAGGTCGTGGTATTTTCCTTGCTACTGCCTGTGATCACAAGCTCACTGCATTCAGTGATGCTGATTGGGCATCCTGTCCCGATAGCAGGCGTTCTACCACTGGTTTCTGCATCTTTTATGGTGACTCTTTGATTAGTTGGAAATCAAAGAAACAAAGCGTTGTGTCTCGTTCTTCGTCTGAGGCAGAATATCGTGCCCTTGCCATCACCACTTCTGAGACTCAATGGCTTCTTTATCTCCTATCCGATCTGCATCAGTCTCACCCTGCTGCTGACTCTCTGTTTTGTGACAATAAATCGGCAATTCACATTGCTCAAAACCCCATTTTTCACGAGAGGACCAAGCATATTGAGCTAGACTGCCACTTGGTCCGTGACAAGGTGCAGGCTGGTATTGTTCATTTGCTGCTGATTCCTACTAAAGCACAGCTTGCTGACATGTACACCAAGCCTCTCCACCCATCTCACTTTGAAGATTTTATATCCAAGCTCAACATGAAAGACATTCATGGTTTAGCTTGAGGGGGGCTGTTAAAATATACATTATTTATGTACATAGCTTGATTTATTTTATCTTAGTTAAGTTCATTTATTGATTCCCTTAGTGTAGTTAGTTTCTGCTGCTACTGGTTCTATCGGTTCTCAGTTAGCTTGCTGCTACTCTGATGTATATATACTGATTATTCATCCAATAATAAAGTTGAGTTTCATTTTACCAAACTGTGACACTATTGAATAAAAACTAAGGGTAGAGATATATAACATGGTTATCAAATTGTGATTCGGAAGACCTATTTTCCAAATCCTGAAATGAATCTTACTATGAATTTAAGATGCACAGTAATAAATAGAATTATGACATTTTTAAGTAAAGACAAGTAACATGCAAAAACATAAGCTGATATATCATGTTTGAACCTCAAAATATTTCAAGATTAAATATTTAATTCATAAATCAAAATGGCAAAAGAAAGTGGCTGGCTAACAAAGGTGACAAAAAGAAAGTGGTCGGGGCTACACAAAGATTAGGAAAAAGTAGCAACTCATCTAATGAATCAAGATTCATGCCTAAAATCTAAAATAGATACGCACAGAGATTCATATCAATCAATTGGGTTCCATTATGTTCCAAAATAAGATACGACTCGAATAGATACGCACAGAGATACTATTATAAACGGATGTAAATGATTTGAAGATTTTGCCTAAACCATCACAAACCCTCCTCCAATATATTTTTTGAGTTTCTCCAGATTGGGAGATTTAATTTTACGAAGAAAAATAAACTCAAATAAATATCCATCTTCTATCACATACATATACTTCTGTGTATATATACTGTAATAACATTATTTATATTATGCTTAAAAAAACATTAATTATATTATTTGAAATTTGTAATGCAAATAGACTTGCACTAACTTGTTAAGTTCAATATACCAGCACAATACACGCATGGGCATCTAATGTTTAGTATGAAACAAAATCATGATGGCAAACAAACAATTTATAACAATACAAATAAGCAAGTAGGATTAGGATTTTGTAGTTTGCTAAGATTAAATCTCATTTTCAATATTGAATGAAGACCTAACAACAATTAAAATACTTTAGACTTCCAACAGGTAAACAACATAAAGCCACACTCTTGCTAAAGACAATTACAACAACAAAAGGAAAAGAGAACAACTGAAAACCATAAATACAGTAGTGGAAAAAGAGGTTTTCTGCTTTCAACTCAAAAGAACCTTTTAAGCCATCTAAATATTTCAGGACTGAAAGTGTGTCCCAATGCCACTCCAGCAACAAGTCCACCTGCATACCCAATCAAAGATATTTTCCAATCAAGTTCAATGAAAGAATCATCCGAGTCTTCATCATCATCATCGTCAGTGGCAGAAGGTGGATCTAATGAAGAACCTCCACATTTCTTCAACAACTGATCCCCACACATGTCTGGGTTACCCTCAAATGAATTGCTTTGGAATGTAGACAACTGATTATTTTGTGGTATAGGACCCGAGAGATTGTTAAATGACACATTAAAGAACGCCAGAAAGGTGAGTTGTGTCAACTGTTGGGGAATCTTCCCAGAAAGATGGTTAAGAGAAAGGTCCAATGCTTCAAGTTCTGAAAGCTTTCCTAAGGAGGATGGAATGTTGCCAATAAGCATGTTATTTGACAAGTTGAGGAAAACAAGACGTGTCAAGTCGCCTATGACTTTTGGTATCTCTCCACTGATTTTGTTGCTTGAAATATCAATGGCTATCATGTAGTACAACTTTTGAAGACTCGGGTAAACCATCTCCACTCCTTTGTTTGACATTGCGAACGCATAAGTGGTGGTGGTTTCTACCCCATACCCTCCATGTTGTTGGAACCATAATGTAGTTGTCTCCTCCTCGTACTCTAATTGACTTGTGTTTGAGGCTTTCATTGATTCCCAACTCTGGATCATTTCTGATGGTAAACTGCCAGAGAACTGATTATGAGAAAGATCAATGATGTGAAGCTTGGGAAATGTGCATGTCATGTTCCCAAGGCACCTTATCGCTCCATGAAAGTTATTACCACGCAAAGCCAATACCTTCAATTCAGGTAAATCTCCCAACCAGAATGGAAATGAATCATTGATACTGTTGTGGCTAACATCAAAGTATTCTAGCCTTCCACAATGGACCAAATCTCGCAATCGACCCTGCAGATTGTTTTTCTTTGAAATCAATCATCGTAAAGTGTTACCTATCAGGTATGTTTGAGGAATGAGGCCAGACAATTTGTTCTCTTTGAGCTTCAAATACTTTAGAGATTGGCTAAAGTTCCCCAGACACGAAGGAACTTTGTCACTCAAGCTGTTGAATGATAAATCAAGAAACACGAGTGATTTGAGATTGCATATGGATGGGGAAATTTCTCCTTTCAATGAATTGTTGGCAGCAGTTAAGTATTGTAGACTTGTTTTACTCCACAACCAACTGGGTAGTGAAGTTAAACTGTTGTAGGACAACTCAAGATCTTCGAGATCACCAAGATCTCTTATAAATGTTGGAAATTCTACTAAATTGCATGAAGCCAATCCTAACACAAGAATACCAGAATCAGACCAATTTGAAGAAGTTTTTCCACTAAAAAATGACAATTTGTTGAATGAGAGATGAAGAAAAGTTAGATTTTTGAACTTTAGAAACATGTCAAGCTCTAGCTTTCCATGCAACGAATTATTAGATAGGTCAATAAATTCAAGGTTCTCAAGTCTGAAGAAAGAGTTGGGGATTTCACCATGAAGATTATTCAGTCTAAGGTCCAAGTAAGCTAGGTTGGTTAGGTTCGTTATCCAAGATGAAATTTCACCCGTTAAATTGCATTCGGAAGCCTCTAAATGTTGTAGCTGGGTGAGATTTGCAAAAGATAATGGTATCTCGCTGCCAATATTTAATGAAGACACATCCAAGTGATAGATTGATGATAGCTTACCTATCCATGAGAAGGTATCAACAGTGAAGTTATTGTAACCAAGGGTTATATATGTGAGTTGTGTGAGGTTTCCAAGTGAAGAAGGAAGAGAGCCAGAAAAGTTGCAACCACAAATTGACAACGTATTTAAAGAACTAAGCCTTCCAATGGATGCTGGTATTGCACCATAGAAACCCGTGTTCTGAAGTCCTAATACAATTTAACGGGTGAAATTTCATCTTACTAGTTGATTCTTCTTCAACTGATTGAGCGCTATAGCATCAGACGCTATAGCACTAGCACTTCTCTGCCTGGGCTTGAACACAGCAGGAATATCTCCTTGAGGAGTTCTCCTCTCATCACGAATCTCAATTTCAACCTCAGCCTGTTTACATAGCTCAGTAATTAAGCAAGGAAAGTAGAGATTACCGCGGCCACCGCTTCTTCTCAATTTCTCTAGCAATGATTTTTCCCACGCCAATACTCTCACCTTCGTGATAGCATCAAGCACTATCAACCCGTCCTTCTCCACATTTGTTGTGTGGGAAGTAGGCATGAGTGAATGCCCGATGAAGGTAAACCACATGGCAAACCTCATCTACCGTAAATGCCTTCTTAACTTTGAATTCAGATCCAAATCTCTCCCATGTTGCCTCCTCCACGCAGATTCTTTTCTTTACCTCCTCCATCTCCTCACAGCCCCAGAATCAAGCTTTTTCTCCAATGCCTTGCCTGAATACCCTAATTTGAAGTAGTCATTGATGGAACTTGGGTGAAATCTCTGCTTCTCCTCCGACTGGAGAATAAGTTTGGGGCTTTCCCCCTTTTGGAGGAGGAATACCCGTAGAACTCCCTTACCAAAGGCACGACATATTCCCTCTCGTGCTTGATAAAACACGCCACCCTAACGCTATAACAAAGTGGATGTGAACACGTCGGGGCCTTTTCTCGCTTTGAAACCCCTTTCAACGATGAAGTTCATCTTCCAATAGCGCGCAGATAAATCCTTTGGGTCTATGGCTCTTGAGGAACTGGGTTCAGAGGTCTTGGTCTTTTTCTGGGGTTTTTCAATGGAGTGTTTCTTCACCATTTTGAGAAGTTGGAAGATTTGAAAGAGATTTGCTAATTTGTGAACTGAAAGTGTGAGATTTGTTTGCAGAGATTAAGGAATGAAGTTATGGAAGAATTGGGGTTAGGGAAAGAGAAAGAGATTCAACGGTTAGAAAGGGAGAAAGAGAAGGGAGTGGTTGAGTGAGAGGTTATGGGGAATTGAATGATTTGACCGTTGTTGATGGGTGGAACGACTGAAGTGACTGGGGCAGTCACACGTGGGCGCATAGGACGCAGCAGTTGAAGTGCACAGGGCGCGCTTGCCACGTCATTGTAACTGTCCCATACTTAGAAATAAAAATTGATTCTTCTTGCCACTACCTCCTCTCTGACGCTATAGCGCCCATATCACACTTCAGCCTTCAAATTCCCAAATTCCTCAACACAAAAATTTTCCCTCCTGCAAAACAAAATAAAATAAAAACAACAGAACTGTTAATTAAAAAAAAACTTTGGGATGCCTCCCAAGAGCGCTTGTTTTAAGAGTCATCACCGACTTCTTCATTTGATGTTAGGGATCTTGAAGATCAATTGAGGTCTTGTCCTCATTACGTTGTCACCATGGTATTGTTTTTTTACCTTTGCCCATTCACCTTGAAAGTGGTGTTGGTTGCTTGATCAAATAAATCCATCGCACTATAAGGGTAGACCTTGACTAATTTAAAAAGGGCTGCACCACCCGGACTTAAGCTTGCCAGAAACAATTTTAATCTTGAATTAAAAGGAGCACTTGGCCTCCTTCAATCGCTCTCTGCTCGGATCTTCTTGTCATGCCACACCTTTGTTTTCTCCTTATAGATAGTTTGAGCTCTCTCAGCAAAGCATGCCTAATCTCATCAAGCTCATTCAATTGCAAAGAGCCTAGCCTTTCCCGCCCTATCAAAATCAAAATTGAGCTTTTGATGGCCCAATGAGCTTTGTGTTGCAACTCAATAGGAGGTGACATGCTTTCCCAAATACAAGTCTGTAGGAGACATTCCCAAAGGTGTTTTGAAGGTCGTCCCTGTAAGCCCATAATGCATCATCCAAATGGATTGACCAATCTTTCTCTTGTAGGTCCCACCATCTTTTCAAGCATCCTCTCGATCTCTCTATTGACAATTCAACTTGCCCATTTGTTTTGGGGGTGGTATGCAGTGGCAATTTTATGCCTCACTCCATATTTTCCCAATAGAGACTCAATCAACTTGTTAAGTGAGAACCCTCATCACCGATAATTGCTCTTCGTGTACCATATCCGTGAATATGTTCTTCTCAAGGAACTTGCTAACCGACTTGGCATCATTGTTGGGAAGAGCCACGGCTTCAACCCATTTGGACACATAATCCATGTGACCACCAATATGTACAAATTCCCATGAGAAGGAGGAAAGGGACCCATGAAATCCATGCCCCACACATCAAAGAGTTCAATCTCTAAAATGTTGGTTAAGGGCATTTCATGCTTGTTTGAGATGTTCCTATCCTTTGACACTTTGCACAACTTTTAACCAATTCCCCGAGCATCCTTGAATAATGTAGGCAAGAATACCCACATTGCAAAGTACCTTTGCAGCAGCTTCTAGTGCCTCCAAAGTGTCCACCACATGGGGAAGCATGACAATGCTCTAACACTCGAGGTTGTTCTTCTTCCGCTGTGCACCTTCTTATCACTTGGTCTTGGCATTTCTTGAAGAGAAAAGGTTCATCCCAATAATAATCTTTCACTACATGGAAAAACCTTTTTCTTTGTTGATAATTCAATCCGCAGCACACCGCGCTTACCAAGTTATTCACGATATCAAGATACCATGGAGTTAGTTGTCTTGAGACGCTTATAAGCGTCTGGCGTTATAAGCAGCAACCGCTATAGCGTTACATTTTTTTAGTGCTACGCTAACAACTTCTCATCCGGGAAGATTTCTTTAATCTCTCCCCTGCTCTGCACTGCATTGTCTCCTTCAAGTCTAGATAAATGGTCAAGAACTTGGTTCTCCACCCCCTTTTATCATGAATTTCCAAGTCAAATTCTTGGAGGAGGAGAACCCATCTTATTAGCCTTGGTTTTGCATCTTTTTAGAGATCAAATACTTGATGGCCGAATGGTCTCAGTAAAAACAATTACTTTTGTGCCAACCAAGTATGATCTAAATTTATCAAAGGCAAAACCACAAACTAATAGCTCTTTTTCAAGAATCGTAATTTAAGCGTGCTTCAATAAGTGTTTTGCTTGCATAGTAAATGGAATGAAAGATTTTATCATACCTTTGCCAAGCACACGCTCCCACAAAGATAGTCACTTGCATCACACATGAGCTCGAATGGTTTACTCCAATCGTGGGCAACCATGATAAAGCGAAGAATCGAGCTTTCTTTAACTTTCGAAGGCTTCAAGGCATGCATCATCAAAGTTGAAAGTGGTGTCATCGTCAAGGAGTTGACATGGGCTTTGAGATCTTTGAGAAGTCTTTAATGAATCTCCCTGTAGAAACCAAAGATGCCCAAGGAAGCTTCGATGCCTTTGACACTCGGAGGGGGTGGCAATTTTTCAATGACTTCAATCTTGGCCCTATCCACCTCCAAACCTTTCTTGGAGATCCTATGCCCTAGTACAATTCCTTCTTGCACCATGAAGTGACATTTCTCCCAATTGAGCACAAGATTTGTCTCTTCACATCTTATCAAGATCTCTTCCAAGTTATCCAAACACTTCTGAAAGCTATCCCCAAACACAGAGAAGTCATCCATAAAAACCTCCATAGATTTTTCAATGAAGTCGAGAATATGGACATCATACATCTCTGGAAAGTTGCAGGGCATTGCACACCCAAAGTGGCATTCTTCTAAAAGCAAATGTGCCATAAGGACATGTGAATGTGGTCTTTTGTTGGTCTTCGTGAACTATTGCTATTTGATTATAGCCAGAGTATCCATCAAGAAAGCAGTAATAGTCCTTACCAGCAAGTCTGTCCAGCATTTGGTCAATGAAGGGGAGAGGGAAATGGTCTTTCTTTGTGGCTTTGTTTAATTTCCTGTAGTCCATGCAAATTCTCCAACCAGTCACTGTTCTTGTGGGAATCAATTCATCTTTGTCATTTGTGATTACAGTGACACCACCTTTCTTGGGAACCCATGCACAGGGCTTACCCCTGCATCTAGCCACTTGAGGATTTCCTTCTTCACCACCTCTTTCATAATGGGATTAAGCCTTCTTTGTGCTTCAATGCTATGTTTAGCATTTTCTTCCAACACAATCCTGTGCATGCAGATTGTAGGACTTATCCCATGTATATCAGACATTTGCCAACCTATTGCCTTCTTGTGCCTCTTCAGAGTTGCAATGAGCTCTACCTCTTGATTTTGATCCAAACCGCGAAAATGATATGCAGCAGAGTCTCATTCTCCCCCAAGTATGCATACTTCATGTGCTTGGGTAGTTCCTTCAACTCTAATTCAGGTGGTTGAACAATAGAAGGAACACTCTTCTTGAGGCTTGAATCTTCTTGCTCTAGTGACTCATATCTCCTAGCCCATACCTCATTCACAGCTTGCTTGCCTTCTTGAAATTCTTCTTCTTTCAACCATTCATGTTCCTCAAGATTGTTTAGTACCTTTCCCAAGTGGTTGTTAGATTTTTGAAAATGTTTTGAACCACTGGTCAAGAGAAACCACAAAGGAACACTCTTCAAAGATTGACATCCGGAAGTTTTAATGCATTAAGAACATTGATCTTCACTTCTTGGTCATTAACCTCATTGTCAATTCTCTTTTTGAACATCTATGAGTGTCTTCCCAGTAGCAAGAAGCGGTCTACCTAAAATGATAGGTACCTCTGCATCCGCTTCAAAATCTAGAATAACAAAGTCAACAGAAAACAAATTTATCTACCTTAATTAAAACATCCTCCAGATTCCTTCAGATAGGCAAGTGACCTATCGCCTAACCGGAGGCTTACGGAAGTAGGCTGGCGGCAGCCTCCTATACCCAATTGTGTGTAAATGGACTTGGGCATTAAGTTTATACTTGCACCCAAGTCACATAAAGCACGCACTGCAATAAAAATTTCCAATGGAACAGGTATTGTGAAACTACTGTGGTCCTTTAATTTTTCGGGGAGTTTATTTTGCATCAACATGCCGCATTCCCGACCATTGCCACGATTTCAAATTCTCCCAACCTTCTTTTCTTTGTCAAAACATCTTTCATAAATTTGGCATAGTTGGGCATTTGTTGTAATGCCTCAACTAGAGGAACATTAATGTGCAATTGTTTTAACACCTCAAGGAATTTATTAAATTGTTTGTCCTCATGCGCCTTTTTTAACCTTTGAGGGTAAGGGGGAGCAGGATATTCGAGCACCAATTTAGGTTCGTGTGTTTTTGTTGCATTTGACGCTATAACACAAAAGTTATAACGTCTGAAATTTTTTTCATTTTCAAAGAACACTTGACTCTAAATTCTTAGGTGCAAGATTTACCTCCCTACCACTTACGGTGGTTATAGCTTTCACATGTTCCTTGCCCGGTGCATGAGATGATGATGGTTCAGATGGTAGAAGGAAGTCCACCATTTTGCCTTTGAGTGAGAGCAGATGCAATCTGTCCCACTTGATTCTCTAGAGTTTTGATAGATGCTTCATGAGTCTGCATTGTTGTCTTGCAATCACTGATGAATGACCTTAGCAGAGATTCCATTGAGTTATCCATAGCAGAGAGGTGAGCGGTTTGTCTTGGAGGTTGCCGTTGTTGTTGTCTTGGAAAACCGGAGGAATAGCAGGAGCATTTGTGCTTGTATTAGCATTATTTCCTCCCCCCACGAAATTAGGATGGTTTCTCCAACTGTGGTTGTATGTATTGGAATAAGTGGTTCATGCCCCCTTGTTGTACCCCACATAGTTGTGAGACGCAGATTGGTGGTGCACTCTTCATACAAATGAGCTCCCCACAAGATATACAACTTGCTTCTCCGGGAGGAGCTTGTTCAATTGTGCGCAGCTAGATTGACCTTTCAGCGCTTATAGCATCGACGCTATAGCGTTGGCGATGATTCAACTCCTTTATCATATTTGTCGAGTAGCCACTGGGGTGAGAGAGCGAAACCTCACTCACCTCATGAACCCCGCCTACTTTCCTTGTAGAAGTTAGCCTCTCAAGAGGCCATGAAGAAGCTGCTGATGGCAATGCGCTCTATAAGCTCACAAGCTTCATTGTATGAGGAGTTTAGGATCACACCTCCGGATGAGGCATCTAGCATAGACCTTGTAGGTGCCTCTAGTCCATTGTAGAAGGTCTCCATTTGAATTACTATAGGAATTCCATGATGTGGACATTTCCTAAGCGACTCCTTCCACCTCTCCCAAGCCTCATGCAATGATTCACCTTCTTTTGCTTGAAGGATGTGATGTCATTTCTCATTCTAGCATTCTTGTTTGGTGGGAAATACTTCTCTAGAAACTTCTTTGTCATATCTTCCCAAGTTGTAATAGAATTTGACTCAAGGAGTTCAACCAAGCCTTTGCTCTCTGTTTTAAAGAATAAGGAAACAGTTTCACTGAAAGCATCCTCACTCACACTGAATGATGAAATTGTCGCACACTTCTAGAAAGTTTCTCAGTGAGCAAAAGGATCTTCTTGAGTGGAACCTCCAAATTGTCCAGCTTGTTTGGAGCATTTGGAACATCATAAAGCTTGAACTCAAAATGAGTAAAAGCCACAACAAAGCCTAGTGATACTTGTCTCCATGGATCGTGGATCAAATACTGAGATAATCTCTCATTGGCCTGTCTCTGTCATTCACCATTTGATTTGGAGCTTAGTTCAAAACCTTTCTATACCAAAGTATTCATCATCGGGTTTGATTGTGGGTAAAAGGACCTTGCCTTCCACCTCTTTGGCCTCGTCTTCCTATTTGAGAGGTGTTCTTCCACCCATTGAACCTCTAAAGCAGAGGATTAGAGTGCTCGCACATAGTTGGTCGAGAGTTGTTGTAGTCTTTGTTGGCGCCTTAGCCTAGCCTCGAATCTCTCTGCGGTTCAGGATCAAACTCAAAAGTGGGTGGTTCTCGATTCGGGCATACGCTATAGCATCGACGCTATAGCACTTCCTCGTAACACACACACGTAAAAATACCAAGGTAAAACCTCCCTAAGGATGTAATAATTTCTTAAACAATAAAAATTAAATGCAATCCCCTAAGAACTACGGCGCCAAAAACTTGTTCAGGCGAAAAGGTGATGTGCAAGTGTACACAATCGCAACAAGTAATATATTGATAAGTAAAATTCGTCTCCACAGGGATTGATGTTAATTTTAGAGTTTAAAAAGGAATTACACGTAGGGGAACAAGTAGCAAATAAGTTGAGTGACAAAGTTCAAGTTAATAAGAGTTGTTTAAAGTAACAAACTAAGAGTGGTTAAAAATATAAGAGAAATAAGTTGGATTGCCTTCACTATGTAAATCCCCAAAAACAAGACGCTATAACGCCACACGCTATAGCGTTAAGCGTACTGTTGCAAATATTTTGTGCCTTTCAACACTAGCGCTGTGGTTTCACTACAAGATGCCTATGTCTAGGTTCTAAATAGGTTCACCTCGTATAATCAAGATCCCACGACTTATGCCTTATAAACTATTGCAACATCTATGTCTAGAAGAAGCAAAAATTGATTAAATGTCTTCAACCAACCTTATCATTTATATTAATCCTTGAGTTCTTTCTATGGTTCATGTCTGAATCCACAGAAATACTTGTTTTACGTGGCCAAATATAAAACAAGTTTGGAAGAATAATCACACAAGGATTAAAACACAAAACGTGAGAAATTATATACGAAGCATTAATGGTTCATTACAAGCTATAGCAACCCAACTCAAAGAGTTTAGCTCATGTTGAGCCCCATCAAAATAACACAAATGAAAATACTTGCATTACCGTAAGTAAAGAGGAAATTACAAGTGCAAAAGATACACTCTTGAAGTCTCCTAATCATCCACGTGAAGATGGCTCATCATCAGCCTTACACCATGAGTACAAAGACAGAAAAAATACAAAAGAAGAAAAGTAAAATAACCAAAGCTCTAAGGGGTATCAATGGAGAGGAAGAAATGTCACACTTTCTCTCTCTATCAATACTCTCTCTAACAACAACTATCCGTGGGAAGGGGAAGGAAAAATCAGCATAAATCTTCTAGCCTTGCTAGCATGTGGTACAATCTCCTCAAAAGTCAAGAAAGGTGATAGTTGCTTTTTCACCAACTCCACTATTCCTTTCTCATGCATTGCCAAGTGTCCACACAAATCCAATAAAATCCGCACATGTCAGCTAGGTACTGTGGACACAATATATGGAACATGGATTAATGAGCTTGGCGCCAAAATTTCACTTTTCCTTTAGATGCTCAAATCATACGCCCTCGACGCTATGGCGTTAGACATTTATAGCGCTAAACACTGCACTACTTCACAAGATACATCAAAATAATCACAAGGGCACCAATTGTGCCAATTTCATAGCAAAGCAGTGTTTAGCCTCTCCTATCCTAATATTAATAGAAATGCAATAAATACTATACTAATATTACTTGAGAACTTACTTGATTTAATGATTAGAGGTATAAATAACTCATATAAATATGAGTTATCACACCCCCAAACTTAAACCATTGCTTGTCCTCAAGTAATGACACTTGCAAAGACAAACAAACTAAACACTTATTCACAACACACATGACCTGAATCAACACTTCAATTCTACGCACACTCATTCAAACATTTTCTCAATGGGCTAACAGTTCAGATTCACACTCACACCAACACACCAAAGCATTTATTCAACTTCTAAGTTTATTACTGCTCAATAGTGTGTGTGTGATCTCTTGACTCATCTCAATTCCTAGCTAGATTTGGATTTCTCTTTAGCCTTGGAAAGAATGGTCTTCTTTTGGTAAAATCAAGAACTCTTTCAAAACAATGACTAGATTAACATTTTCACACAGGAATGGGGATTTTCAGGCATGACAAAGGGTTTAACTAGGCACTTCAAGTCTATGGTCAGTGTTCCTAACTTATTGAATCTAAACAGCTCACGCTATAGCGTGAGACGCTATAGCGCTTGGACAAAGATAACAGATTTACTAGTCAGAGCCCCCTCATTACTTGGCTCCTCAGAATTATTATATATATATTTTTTTTTTTTTTTTTTTTTACATGAGGCTTTGCCTCTTTCTTTGCCTTTGGGACAACCTAGCTTTTGTTTTGGGTAACTACAGCTTTACAACATATTTACATTAAACTTTTAAGTCACTGACCACCCTAAGACCTTTGTACCTAACCTTTTTATATAGCCCAACACCCCCAAACTTATGCTTCAACAACTCTTCAAGTTTTTATTCAAGCCTTGATCTCACCTTGGTTAACTCAGACTAGCCTAAACCTCAGATAGTCCTTGGCTAGCTAAGTTTCTTCTTAAGCACAGAGATTTACGTGTGAGAGCAATAATAAGCAAAGATTTCTTCTAAAAGCACGGCTCTCTTACTCACTCACACCATTATCATTTCAATCAGCCCAAAGGGAACGCATTCAATGACTATACTTAAAATTGAGGCACTTGAAACAGAACATTTTGAAAAACATTAACAAAAACATTAACAACAACATTAACAACTTTAGGTCCTCCCCCCACAACAAAAGTGAGCAGTGTCCTCACTGCTCTTTAAAGACTAGGGAGAGGCCTGATTGAACTAAGCCTTCCACTCAGTGCATTGGACTGAAAATCAGGCAACCTACCAGTGAGATATTGGTTTTCTCCCAAAGCTAGATATGTCAAGTTTGGAAGATGAAAAATTCCAACTGGAAATTCACCATACATTTCACAATTAGTAAGAGTTAGTTCTTGCAAAGATGTTAGATTTGCAAGCAGGGCATGGACAAAAGATGAAATAGTTACATAACCCAATCGAAGCACCTCAAGTTTTGTTGAATTTTTAATTATACTTTTGAGATTGGAAGGTTTGAGTTGCAACAGATTGATATCATCACCTTCTGGACTAAATTGAAAATTGTGACTTAGATCAAGAAACAACAACTGTGACAACTGTGAAACTTGTGGTGGGATTTCTCCAGAAAATATGGTATGACGAAAGTTCAGATATCTCACTTTGAAAGTTCACCTATCTTGGATGGGATTTGAGAGTAATTGAAGTGATTATCAGTAAGATTAAGACTTTGAAGGTGCACAAGATTAAAGAGACTACTATTAGCACCCATTGAACCATATAATTGGCTGCTACTAACATTAATGCCAATCACATGACCACTGGACTCATCACATTCAATGCCATCCCATGAACAACAATTTGTGCTTGCATTCCAAGATGATGTTTTAGGATAACTAGTAGGATTGGAAGAAGCAAGATTACTAATGACAAAGCCTTCCTTGAATTGCAATAAGGCATGGCTTTCATCATCATGACATTGACTAGGCTGACCAAAATGAAAACAGTTTATAAATGTGGATGTGAACAGTGAATTAAGCAAAATAAATAGGATAGACAAAGCAAGAGACCTCACAAATCCCATTGTGTTTTAAAAAGTTTAAGCTGAAGCACTCATAAAAAGCTAGACTCAATGAATGGATCTTATACTCAAGGAATTGGTTGCATGTACAAATATATCAATTCAACCTATATATAACAATTAAAAATGTTTTCTAGCAAATATGATAAAAGAAAATGTGTTGTGCCATGAACTTTGGTTTTTTCTATTTTTTGGTCAAGCCGTGAACTTTGGTTAAGAATATACACTATAAAAATCTCTTTTAAATTTGGCCATTATAATAGAATGTTTTCTAGTGAATATGTTAATAAGAAAATGTGGTGCCGTGAGTTTTTGTTAAGACTGTAGAATGTCTTTCAAATTTAGCCATTATAGTAGACTCAATAATTTTGGGTGGTCCTCATACTTCATTTTGTGTATGTTGGTATATAACTTCAAACGTGGATTTTATACAAGGACTTAAATCTAACATAATAGGCTTAATTGCACTTTTGGTCCCCCTATTATCACTCATCCATGATTTTAGTCCCTAAACTTTTTTTTTGGCGATTTTGGTCCCCCTATTCTCTCAATTTCTAAAATGTTGGTCCCTTTGAAAATTAGTCAACTATGAGGGTGATGTGGAGCTCATTTAAATGATGTGGCAAACCATGTTGGAATGCCACATCATCATTTTATTTGAAAAATATATTTTTAATTTATTAAATAATTTTATTAATAAACAAAATTAAAAAAAATATACAACGTCCGTCCTCTTCCTCCTTTCCGTCACGCTACTTGCCGCCCCTCCGCTACAAGCTGCGCTACTCCTTCGATTAACTAATCTCCAAATTCACAAATCCACAATACAAATTCATGATGTACCAAACCAGCACAATAGCAGTTCATGATGTATCAAATTCAAAAATCCCAAATTACAATCTCCGTTCAATCAACAAATTCACAAATTAAAACTAGAACATCAAATTAGAACCAATTCATTATGTGACTATGTGGTTGCTGATTTCCATCTCAGAATTGATTTTCGTAAGCTTAGTTAGAGTATTTGGTGATGGAGAATAACAATAGATCTTGAGATAGTAGCGGCACAAATTTTAGGATAGAAGTGTGGCAGAGTCGAGAGAGGCAGAGAGATCGGAGCGAGGAGCAGGAGCAACGGTGTCCGTTTGCATTTCTCGCGAGTTGTCACTTAACAATGAGGTGGCGGCAGCAGGTGGCGACGAGCGGTGGAACGCAGCGCAAGCAATGGCTGAAGCGGAGAGGTGCAGCAGATGTCGAGACGGTGGGAAGGCGTCGTTGTTGCTTCTAGATTTTTTAAATTTTTTTTATTAAAAAAATTATTTAACAAATTAAAAATGTATTTTTAAAATAAAATGATGATGTGGCATTCCATCATGGTTTTCCACATCATTTAAATGAGCTCCACATCACCCTTATAGTTGACCAATTTTTAAAGGAACCAACATTTTAATAATTGAGAAAATAGGGGGACCAAAATCGCCAAAAAAAAAGTTGGGGGACTAAAATCGTGGATGAGTGATAATAGGGGGACCAAAAGTGCAATTAAGCCAACATAATATGATCTCTCTAATCATTTCGGTAGTCAATAAGATGCAAAGTTTATTTGATGCTTTATCAATTTAAAAAGGCTTAAATATGATTTAAGCCCCCTGTAAATATAGCGTGTTTTGGTTTAAGTCCCTGCAATTCTTTTTTAGTAAGTCCCTGCAAAACAGAGAGTATTTGAGTAATTGAATATAAGCTGAATAGTATTTCTTGTGGTTACACAGGATGCGATATTTACTCATAAAAAAAACACCAGTAAATTTGTTTGACATAAGAAAATAGAGGAAGAAGATGAAACGGAATATATAAGCTGAATAATATTTCTTTTATGGCTTTTTTATTTTATTTTAATCTTTAATTTTTAACTCTACAGTCGGCATTTAGGCTCACACGTGGCAGATTAATTGTCATTTTTTTAACGTCACACTAACAAAGACTTTCAATGTAGGGATCATTTCAAACACCGTGCATTTTGCAAAGATTTTTACTAATTTTTTTGCGAGCGCTAAACCAAAACACACTATATTTACAGGGGCCTAAATCATATTTAAGCCATTTAAAGATGAAACTTATCACTTAGTGAGGCATTCTTCATTTCTGCCACAAACTTCTCAATCCATTCAAAAAAATTATCATTTAGTGAGGCCGTGAATTTTGGTTGGGGTCCACGATCTATTTTTCTAGTGGTGCCGTCAATTTTGGTTGGGGGTGGGTTGGAGGGGGTCCTCATACTTTTTTTTTATGTTCTTATATAATTTCAAACATACTTTTTATACAAGGACAATGACTTAATAAGAAAAATATTTTCTATGATAATAAGAAAATATGGTTTCGTGAACTTTGCTTAAGACTACAATTTTAGGGGTCCTCATACGTTATTTTGTGTCTGTTCGTATATAATTTGAAATATGCATTTTATACAAGGACTTAAATCTAACATAATTGGATGTCTCTAGGTAGTCACTTTCGCGATCAATACGTTGCAAGAAAATATGGTTTCGTGAACTTTGGTTAAGACTACAATTTTGGGGTCCTCATACTTTATCTTGTGTATGTTCCTATATAATTTGAAATAAAAATTATATACAAGAACTTAAATCTAGCATAATTGTCTCTAGTCAATTTCGTGAGCAATACGTTGCAATGTCTATTTGATGTGTTAACAATTGATAAAGCAAATTTATCATTTAGTGGGGCTTTCTTCATTATCTTCCACAAAATTCTCAATATATTTCTAGTTTTTGGATTGATTCTATTTTTTCTACATTTGTTTCTATTATTTGACTCAACAATGAGTCTTTTAGTACAAATTGAAAGATACCCATGCTTTCTCACAGACCACTCTCTTTTCATGTATTTTTTTAAATACAATTTATTTTTAAAATAAAAATTCTATATTCCCACAAATTGATTTAGTTCTCTAAAAAGACTAAATGAGTGAGGATATTCAAAAATAATCATATCAAAGATCAAGATATTATACCAAGAATGTAAGGTCGTCCCAAATAATTTAGATGTCCAAGTCTTAGAAATTGGCTCCTAATTAGGCCCCTATTTTATCAAATTGGCTCCTAATTAGGCCCCTATTTTATCATATATTTTTTTGGGCACTAAAAAATGGCATTGTGTCGGGCCCTATGCGGTAGCACAACTCACACTTGCTATGGGCCGGCTGTGCAATAACACATAATACTCCTCCATCTTCACTCAAAAACAAAATATTCATTTATATAAATTGTAAAGATATTAATAAAGGTAAAATACAAATTTAATTAAACTACTAACTTGGAATTTGTCGAGACTCACAATGCATGAAATGCAAGGGATACCAGAAGGAGTACTCAAATGAGTTCAAGAAGGAGGTCCTGGTTCAAGCCTCCAGGAACTAACACGCCCCCACACCCTACTAACAATTGCCTATCTAAAATAAATAAATAATCATTTACAAAAAATAATTATACCAACAATAGCAATAGTAAGTTCTAAGCAGAAAAACTTTTTATTAGAGGCTGACATATGTTAAGAATGTAGTTTGTGTTGTGAATAATATTAGTGGATGTCTACTAGCTTTCCTTCTTCTTTCATTACTTCCAGTAAGTAGGCTTTTTTTATGGTTGTCCAATCACTTGCTAATTTAGACCCTATATATAGGGTTCAATCTTATGTGTAGAGACACACTTGAAAAGAGAATAATAATACAAAGAATCATCTTCTCTCCTTCTCTTGTCCTTCTCTAGCTATTGTTTTGATTCATTTTATAACACGTTATCAGCACGATGCTCTAGCCAACCGAGCTAGTAATATTGGTTCCATGGTTAATCACTTCAATTTTACCTTATTTTCTAAGTTTAGTTTTCTGTGTAAAATCCATGTGAAACAAATTAGAATGTTAGCGTAGGATTATTTTGTAAACTTTTTATTTGACTGCTTGGATTAAATTCTCTTTCCTATTATCTATGTATGTCTATTAGCTTCAATTCTATTATCCTATAATTTTGAATGCCATAAGCTTCTAATTTTTTTTTCTTCGATGTTTCAATTGTTGGGATAGATCAAATGGACGTACATAACTTGTTGTGGTTTATTCATTGAATTTTTTTTTTGTAGTTTAATTATTAACAATCTCTTAAGGTCTCCTTTCAAGATTCTATAGTTTTCAGATCAGTTCATCTTTCTAGATCATTTCCAGATCAGGTCATCTTTACAATTTATTCATTGAATTATTTGTTGTGGTTTATTAACAATCTCTTAAGGTCACCTTTTCCTAGTCAATTTTGTTATATATTTGATTAGATTATAATGTTTTCTATTCGATCTTCCAAAAGTTGTTTTGGGTCTATCTTTCTCTGAAGGATTGCACACCATTGAATTGATTATTCATGCATCCCTGAAGGATTGCAGAAATAATTGTTTCTATATATCTTTGTTTATGATATAGTTTTGAAGAATGTAGAAATTTAATATTCAAGCATCCTTGAAGGATTGCTCAAAGTATAGTTTTTCCCTGATTATCATTGAAGATGTTTTGTGGCATAGTTCCTGAAGAATTAATGAATTGGTAATTTAAGCATCATTGGAGGATTGCACAAAATATATTTTTCTTTGGTCATCTCTTATGGAGGTTTCTGATCAAGTTCTTGAAGAATTAGAATTTTGGACTATGATTGAAATCTATAAGATCTAATTGATCTTAGTATATTTTGAAGGAAAAGACATGTAATTTATGTCTCAAATATTCTCATGTAATAGGAAAAAGAGAAAATATTTTCAATAATATTGAATGACTACTCACAAGTCACTCAATAGATTGAAGTTCAATCATAGAAGTGAATAATCCACATTATAATTTTGATACAACAATGGTTGTAGTGATGATCATTGATATGCCAAATGTTATCAGTATCCTATTTAACTATCATTAATATATCATTTGTGATTATGATCTTCCAACTGGTGTAGTAACTCATGAATTTTGAAAAAATGTAACCTTTCTTCTTCTTTATGCTAGGTTGTATTGATTCTCGCTTGTTCCATGATACTACTACGTACTATGTTGTATGATTTCAGTGTCTAACCAAATGGATATTATAATTGGTTCTCTCGATCAGATTTGACTATCGTCTGATTATTGTATATATATATATATATATATATATATATATATATATATATATATATGAATCTAAGTACCTATTTGCTTGGTGATTAACCTTACAGTTTAAAGTATTTAATCTTGGATTGGAGGCTCTTGATATATTTTTTTATAATTAGATGTGGATTAGTTCTGTTGTCTTATGATATTCTTGAAAGAGGTTTAAATCTTCTCGATTTCTAGATCTTCAATTATTTTCAGGGATTTTATGTTGTTTTGTTATCATTCTATGTTAACTATACTTTTCAGTGATAAAACAAGTTTATCATCGTCCAATACATGCAATTCAAACTAAATGTGATCTCTCCTATTAATATTGTTGTTGTGTTGAGGTTAGTTGATGAGATAACATAAATGTTTTTCCGTAACCGATATGTTGATTGAATAGATCAATAATAAAGATTCTATCATGTGAACTATTTGGATATAATGAACTCTCTCATCAATTAGATATAATGAACTGTTTGGCGGTTTCTCTCTGGGAAACCTTAATTATCAAGCATTGGATCTATTGAACTCTTTGGTGGTGTCTCTCTAGTATATCTGTATCCGCTGCTATTTATTGGGTTCTATGTTTTGGATATGCATGGTACTTTTCGTATTTCATTTCAATCTCAAAATCACACATTAAATATGTAACATTATTCTTCTATTTGTAATCTTATCACCTTCTTTCTTTTCTTCTTTCTAGAAATTTTATTACTTGATTATGGTGTTGTTGCACCTTCAACTAAAAGTCATTTGGAATATCATGAGACTCATCCCACTAATACAACTTCATTCTCAGAAGTGAATGTAGCAACGCACCTTAACAAAATAATGAACTTTTGATTGAAAATCGTGGGGATCATCTCACTAGCACTGCTTCATTCCCAGAAGTGAATATAGCAACACACAATCACTATGGGTATACTTGTAGTCGTGGTCTTGATCATAATCACAGTAAAAAAATTACAAGAACAGATTTTTTCACAAGAGGTGGAAAAGTATTTGAAAGAATAATTTTACAAAAACTATGTGTAAATAATTCAATTATAATAGTGTAATTTTTTTCTCTTATACGTATTTGTTATCTCTTATCAAATTTGTCAACGAGATATACTTTGAATAAATAAGTGTAGTGGAAAAGTTACTCATTTTTCCTTCTGTTTCTACTACACGTATATCGGTGCAATTGAAGAACGTGTTGTAAACAAGAAGTTTACAAATCACGATAATTTTGTTGTTTGGCATGACCGGTTGGACCATCCCGGGTTCATAATGATGCGAAAATTTAAAATAATTGAAAATTCATGTGGTCATCAATAGAAGAACCAGAAAATTCTTCAATCTAATAAAAGTTCTCTTGTTCACAAGGGAAGTTTATAATTAGACCATCACCTCAAAAATATTGGGAGTGAATATCTCAAATTTTAAGAGTATTTGTGGGCAATAGAACCCTGCAAGTGCACCATTTAGATATTTTATGATTTTAATTGATGCATCAACTAAATGACACCTATATTTGTCGTCAAATTGCAACCTGGAAGTTTGTGAGATTGTTTGCTACTCTAACTCCACTAAGAGCTCATTTTTCTAAATTATCTAGAAAGCATCTGGAGATTATTGTATATCTATTAAAAATGATATTGGATATCACCTAGCATATGTTCATTCATAAAATGGTTTTGAAGAACCATTCTTTAGACGTCAAAAGTTAATTATGTGACGAATATTTATGAGATAAGAAACTTCCAATTTCTACTTGGGAACATGCAATTTTGCATGTTGTAGCTTTGATTCGCATCAAGCCAACAAGTTATCACAACTCTTCCCCTTTACATTTGGTTTTTTGGTCACAAACCTAAAATTTCCCATCTTAGAATTTTTGGATGTGCAATGTACGATCCAAATTCCCTGTTCACAATGCACTATGATAGGTCCTCAAAGAATTTTGAGAATATACATTGGATATAAGTCTCCATGTATAATAAAGTATTTTGAGCCAACAATTGGAGATTTGTTTATAGTCCAGTTTGATGATTATTATTTGGCGAATTAAATTTCTCAACATTAGGGGGAGAGAATAAGCAGCTGGAAAAAGAGATCAATAGGAATGAATTATCCTTGTCTCATATTGATCCTCAAACTAAACAATGTGAACCAGAAGCTCAAAAGATAATTCATTTGCAAAGCTTAGAAAATCATCTACCAAATGCATTCACTAGTCCAAAGGTGTGACAAAATCACAGATATCAGCTGCTAACGCTCCAATAAAATGGATGTCCCTGTTGGACAATAGAATATTACAAGTGAGTCTCAACCGCGCCTGAAGCGTGGTAGACTAATCGGTTCGAAAGATAAATATCCTAGAACCAAAGGAGCTAAAACGAAAGATGGTCTAAGCGAGGATATAGAAACTCTAAAAGAGTCTTCAGACATAATTAACATTTCAGTTCCAGAAGAACTAATCAGGTACCTGAAAATTCTGAAATTAAATAGATCTCAATGCATTATGTCAAGAATGAAATACAATGGAACCTAAATGAAGTCAATGTTGACACTATTTTAACATATAATATAGCGCTAAATGTGATAAATGATAGTGAGGATCATGAACCAAAGTCTACTAAAGATTGTAGACAATGTGAATGGCCAATATTGAAAGATGAAATTGAAGCAGAATTAAACTCGCTTTGCAAGAAAAATTTTTTGGAACTGTAGTCCAAACATCTAAAAGTGTAAAACCGATTGGATACAAATAAGTTTTTATGCAAAAATCGGAATGAGAATGGTGAAATTGTGAGATAAAAAGCTCGACATGTTACTCAAGGGTGGATGTGAGTACTTTTCAGTACTTAATTAGCCTTGTAGCACATGAAGAGCTCAATTCTCACAAGATAAATGTTTCTACAACTTATTTGTATGACTCATTTGATAGTCTTAATAATTTGAAGATCCCTGAAGGATTTAATATTCCAATCCACCCTTTTCGAATTCTCTAAATGATTACTCAAGTTGAACCAATCCCTCCATGACATAAATAGAACACATGGTATTATCAACTCAATTTATATACTAAAGGAGGGATACAAAACTGACATCACATGTTCATATAGTTTTATGAAAATAGTTGGAAAAGAATTTTCTACAATTGATGAATGATGATGACATAAATATTATCGGAACTCCTGAAGAGCTTCCAAAACTATAGAATATTCAAGGAAAGAGTTCTAGATGAATGACCTCAAATTTATCTGATGGATTTTGAGGTTGAACCTGTAGTTGATCTCTACATGGAAAATTTCAGAAGGATTCAAGATAAAAAGGAATATTTTTAATTAAATTCTTTTGAAAAACAAAGTATCATATTGATCTGCAGAAATTATTCATATTGAGTACATGAGTTGTGTGGTAAGATGCATATTTAAGTTTGGCTATTGTAGTGAATAAATCATTTTATGTATTTTGCTCAAATTAATCATGCAGATACAAAGTTTTTTTTCTCTGTTCTAGATCAAGTCAGATGCAAGTCAGCTATTATCTACATATGGTGACATTGAAATATCGTTGATCTATGAAACAACATATGGTTCTAGCTTCTTCATTTCATGCCCAAATGTGAACAATTCAAGGAAGATGTTTTTGAAGATAATACTGACCGCAAAGCTTCATTAAAAGAGGATACATCACAAGCGACAGCGTAATAAATTACTTCATTTTTACTCAGGGAGAAACTCGAGATGTTGAAATTCATGTTATGAAGTGACGCTTCATTCAGGGGGAGAAAATCTGCACTCTTTTTTCCTTTGCCATGGTTTTTTCCCACTGGGTTTTCCTGAAAAGGTTTTTAACGAGGTAGTTCCCACTGACAGGATATTCTACTCTTTTCCTTCACTAGATTTTTATCCCACTGGGTTTTTTCTAGTAAGGTTTTTAATGAGGCATATCCTCGATGAACATCCAAGTGGGAGTGTTGTGAATAATATTAGTGGATGTCCACTAGCTTTCCTTCTTCTTTCATTACTTCCCTTAGTAGTAGCTTTTATGGTTGTCCATTCACTTGCTAATCTAGACCCTATATATAGGGCTCAATCTTATGTGTAGAAACACACTTGAAAAGAGAATGAATAATACAAAGAATCATCTTCTCTCCTTCTCTTGTCCTTCTCTAGCTATTGTTTTGATTCATTTTATAACGGTTTGTATTTTTTATTTATAGAATAGATTTATTATATACACAATAGATTCGTAGAGACGATGGGGAGTGGTATGATTCTTTAACCATACAAAAAGAGTAAGCTTATTCAAGTATTGAAAATAAATCTACAGGACGAAAACAATAATGTTAGTGTCAAAAAAAACATTAATGTTTTTCCGGACTCAACAACAAAAAATTTAATTTTTTTTAAGCAAACACAATATTTAATTTTAAAACAACAAAGACATTTATAAAGAAAAAAAACTATACCAACAACATAAAATGTTTTTTCGTTGTGAACGTTTAACAATACTTAAATTATACCGACAACTAGTAATGTTTTCTTGTTGGGTCTCTAAAGTTAAGGCTATGTTTGGCAAAAAGAGGCGGATAGCAGATAAGCTAGCGGATGAGTGGATAGCTGATGAGATAGCGGATAGCGGATGAGCTAGCTAATAGCAAATGATGTGTTTTGTAAAACTAGTGGTTAAACTAACTGATAAATGTAAAATGACATGAAAGAAAATATTTATTTAATTCATGAATTAATTGTTTGGTTTATTTTAAGGGTAAAAATGTTTTAAACAAAATTGAGACGATATACGCTATCCGCTTTGTAGTAGAATTTTAAAACACACTAAACGCTAAATGTTAGTGCTTACCAAATAGGTGTACTCGTTACCTACTAGTCAAATCTTCTATCCGCTAGTAGATGGGGCTTGGCAAAAAGTAGCGGATAGAAGATAAGCTAGCTAATATATAACAAATAAGTGTGGGTCTCATGTTGCGTTTGCTATGATGATTACTAACAAGGTTGTTCATTCTCTTGTCGAGGTGGTCTTGTTGTTAGCTTGTCCTCAAGATTACTCTAATGCTCCTACAAGTATTTCAGATTTAATTATTAATGAAATGCACTAAGTGCTACTTGTCAAAAAATATATAGCAAATGAGTGGATAGCGGATGAGATAGCGGTTAGTGGATAAGCTACCTAATAGCAAATGATGTGTGTTTGGTAGCGGTTAAGCTAACTAATAAATGTAAAATGACATTAAAAAATAGGGATTTAAAATTGTTTTGTTTAATTTAAAGAGAATAGAGAATGAATTTAACAAAAATAATGAGGGTAAAAATGACAAAAAAAAGTGAGATGTTACTCGTTACAAGTAGTGTTTTTAGCGTTTCAAAAAACGCTACTTGAAGTTTTGTTAAAAAAAATGCTACTTGAAGTAACATTTGAAAAAACATTAAGCGCTGCCCCAAAAATGCTAGATGTTTGTGCTTACAAAACACGTCTATTCATCATCTTCTAGCGGATGGAACTTGCCAAATAGAGTCTAAATGTTCATTCTTATGAAACCAAATATATTACAAAGAAAAAAATAAAAATATTTATTCCGACAACATGAAATATTTTCTCGTCGAGAATCAAGAGTAATGAATTTTTACCAACAAAACACAATGTTTTCCATTGGAAGTCAAAACCAAAATATACCTTTATAAGAACAAAATATAAATAATTATACCAACAACATAAAATATTTTGGATATGCTTAAAGGCAATTCAATTATGCTAATAACATGCAATGTCTACTACTCGGAAGAATTCTAAAGTTAAATATTTGGGACCCCAATATTTTGAGCAAGACCTATAAGCCTTCTCCAACATTGTGAATTTGTATATTTTATAGTTAAAAGATTAAAGTCAGACTGTCAGGTGAACCACTAAAGCAAATATGCTTGCAACTCATGAAGGTTGTGACTGTATTCTACGCAGATCATCAACCAAAGAAAAAGTAAATTCACAGTACCCATTTCTCATGGAGAGCAAACCCCGTTTATCTATTGGTTAACAAAGATCTTGAAGTTTGGTTTTCAAAGCATCAGTCTTGAAAGGAGTTTATCCCTTTGATAGTAAAAATCTTTCCTAAATGTGTGTCTTGCAACCCTCCAAACCTGCCGCATACTTCTCATCCAGAATAAAGATAGCTAACTCATCCCCTTTGATGTATGAGCAAATTAAATGACCAAGGGGAATGTCATAAATCTTGTTTATTGATCTTTTTAAAGCTTGTGCAAAAGATTTATTTTTATTTGTTGTCAAAGAAATCGCATTTGGGTGATAATCTTCTTGAAAATCTTGACCAACAACTTCCTTTGTTTATTTGAAAGCTCGATTTTTGAGTAGCACATGATATGTGACTCGTGCAGGATGGGTGTGCACTACACTCACTCTAGGATTGAACGAAAGATGATGTCGTGAAGCCATTAACTTAGAGGCGAGTGGGTCGTTCCCTACATTCCACAATTCACTAGTTGCTGCATAAGATGCTTTCTTTGGGACCATGACTTGCCCAGGCGGCGTATGTTCATCACTCGTTTATATGCAGCAAATTAGGAGTGGAAGGCCAAAAGAAGGCCATGATTGCCTTGTTCTTTCCTCTCTTGAAACCCTAACAAACTTCTTTTTTCTCTCTAGGATGACGAAATTTTCAAAAAAGATTGATTTCTATACATGCAATGTTTTACGACGGAACTCAAACAAAATATACATTTTGTACTAGAAAAATTTGAGGCTCTTCCTAGAGACAATGTTGTTTCTATGTCAATAATGTGGCGATGAAGGATTTGAAGCGTGTTTTTGGTGTTTCTAACTTCAAGGAGGATCCTGTTAAAGATCCTGCTATGGTTATTGATACTCTCGCTGTGTATTGATGCGAGGGACATGCATCAATTTGTGGCGGTTGGGGTTTTCAAGAGTTTCGGAAGGAAGGAACCAGCTGGCGCAAAGCAAACAAGGTTTGCTCTCAAAAATTGCAGAACTTCATTCTAGTATGTTATCTCCTACGAATTTTGGATTTCATAACGTGCTGCTAAGCAAGACTATACACTTTCACCACGCCACACTAGGGAAACATATTACAAGTAGTATAAAAGGAGGAAATAGTACAACGGTGACAAGGGTTCTCAACCTACATAGATGCCTAATTCTTGTAGAATTTACTTTTTATAAACAGCTCGTGATGTGAAAGGAATATAGGATGGAACATATTATCTGGCTGGGAGAACTAGAAGGGCTGCAGCCAGAGGCGGATCTTAGTGGAGCAGAGTGTGCCACTGCACTCTGGCTCCCATAAAGTTAATATATAAATATACTCAATATTGGAATATATAGTAACTAAAATGATGACTAAACAATAAAAGTATTAGAATTTGAGAAGTTAAGAAGCATTATTGGCGTATTTAGTGTCTCAGAGTTCAATTCTTGTGATGATCGTGATCTTTTTTTTGCAGTTATTTGTATATTTTTCTCAAAAGTTAATATAAAAATTTGCATAAAGCAAGATTTGAACTCATGACATTAAAATTGACATAGATAACTTTGACCACTAAACCAAACAAACTATTACAATACATAGTTAATTTTTATTTATATATTTGTTACTATTTTGGCCCCCTCTAATTTGTTGGTCAAGATCCGCCACTGGCTGCAGCCTGCAGAGAGCGACCAGTAAAGAGCCTTTGAAATGAATGGATACATCTAGGGGTGCTCATGGATAAACCATATCCATAACCAATCCATATCCATCAAATGTCCATTTGATATAACCGGTTATATAACCAAAGTAGCATACCCGGTTATTAATTTACAAAACCGGTTGATACTGGTTATATCCATAACCGGTTTTTACAATCGATTATGGATCTATAACCGGTTATATCCATAACCAGATTCTTACCACCAATAAAATTTAATTTTTTTTTAATTCAACTTTAAATTTAAAAATCTGTAAAAAAAAAACTCTCTCTCCCTCCCTCCCCCCCCCTCCCTCTCTAATTCTGAGGAATTTCACCACTAAATTGATTTTTATTGAGAAATATTGCATCAAGCTAGCAAGTTTATTCCATAGGAATATTGAATATATTTATTATAAATATCACAGCATACAAATTCAATATAGCATTTCTAAAAACTGAACATAATATTTTAATCAAATTTGACTATAAGAATCTCCCCCATCTATATTACAGAAGATTTCATCAGACAAGAATACTTATTTTCATCACAATCTTCTAAACAAAGGACTGTCTAGTTTCTATCGGTCAAGAACTCGAATCTGATGCAGAATGTATACATAATTTCTCCAAACAAACATACAAAGCAATCCGACTAAAAATGAAAAAACAACACTGTCATGAACTCTCGACTTTTGATTTTGAGCAACACATTCGAAATCCACATTAAATTCCGGATTTCCTGCTCCCTTAGCCTCATATATGCGAAAAACACAGCATAGTGAAACATGCCCAGTGGGTGGCATTTTTCTAGTAGTTCTTGGACATCTCTCTCATGTAAGGTACCAGTAACAATCAAGACAACATTGTCTATCATGTGACCGTACCTGCAGGATAAAAACAGAAAACATATTGATTTCAGTGTATAAAACTCATTTCTCACCAAATAAAAGGAGTGCACAGTCATTTGGCAAAGCCAAATTGATCTAAATTTAACGTCACAAAGAGCTGGAGTTAATGGCTGTAATTGTAGGCTGAGTTGCTTACAATTACAGTGCCTGAATGTTACAGCAGCGACCAGCTTAGCATTAATTAATGAGATATACTAAAATTTTCATCTCTTCCAGCCCAAGCTAATTACATATCCTCATTATGCAGATGATATTGACAGAGTATTTCAGTAATAAATTCACTGAAAAAGCAAGCAGAAAATTCAACTTCACTTGCGTGATATATTCTAAAAAGGTCGACAAGGGTTCAGTGGCTTGTCATAGCATGTGCTTGTAATTGAGAGAGTGACTTTGTAGTCAATGATATGTGAATGCTTATGATTAATATAATTTTAATTTTTTGACTATTATAAACGGATGTAAATGATTTGAAGATTTTGCCTAAACCATCACAAACCCTCCTCCAATATATTTTTTGAGTTTCTCCAGATTGGGAGATTTAATTTTACAAAGAAAAATAAACTCAAATAAATATCCATCTTCTATCACATACATATACTTCTGTGTACATAAAAATAAACTCAAAAATAGACTTGCAGTAACTTGTTAAGTTCAATATACCAGCACAATACACGTCTGAACATCTAATGTGAAACAAAACCATGATGGACAACAAACAATTTATAACAATACAAATAAGCCACTAGGATTAGGATATTGTAGTTTGATAAGATCAAACCTCATTTTCATTATTGATGACCTAACAACAATTAAAATACCTCAAACTTGCAACAGGTAAACAACATAAAACCACACACTCTTTCTAAAGACAATTACAACAACAAAAGGAAAGGAGAACAACTGAAAACCATAAACACAGTAGTGGAAAAAGAGGTTTTCTACTTTCAACTCAAAAGAACTTTTTAAGCCATCTAAATATTTCAGAACTGAAAGTGTGTCCCAATGCCACTCCAGCAACAAGTCCACCTGCATACCAAATCAAAGCTATTTTCCAATCAAGTTCAATCAAAGAATCCTCCGAGTCTTCATCATCATCATCGTCGATTGGCGGAAGGTGGATCTAATGAAGGTCGACCTACACATTTCTTCAACAACCGATCCCCACACAGGCCTTGGTTACCCTCAAATGAATTGTGTGGGAATGTTGAAAGCTGATTATTTTGTGGTATAGGACCAGAGAGATTGTTAAATGACACATTAAAGAACTCCAGAAAGGTGAGTTGTGTCAACTGTTGGGGAATCTTACCAGTAAGACTGTTGAGGGAAAGGTCCAATGCTTCAAGTTCTGAAAGCTTCCCTAAGGAGGATGGAATGTTGCCAATAAGCATGTTATTTGACAAGTTGAGGAAAACAAGACGTGTCAAGTCGCCTATGACTTTTGGTATCTCTCCACTGATTTTGTTGCTTGAAATATCAATGGCTATCATGTAGTACAACTTTTGAAGACTCGGGTAAACTATTTCCACTCCTTTGCTTGACAGTGTGAACTCATAAGTGGTGGTGTCTGTCCAATACCCTCCAGTTTGTTGGAACCACAATTTAGTTGTATCCTCCTCGTACTCTAATTGACTTGTGTTTGAGGCTTTCATTGATTCCCAACTCTGGATCATTTCTGATGGTAAATTGCCAGAGAACTCATTATGAGAAAGATCAATGATGTGAAGCTTGGGAAATGTGTCTGTCATGTTCCCAAGGCACCTTATGGCTCCATGAAATTCATTACCACGTAAAGCCAATACCTTCAATTCAGGTAAATCTCCCAACCAGAATGGAAATGAATCATTGATACTGTTGTGGCTAACATCAAAGAACTCTAGCCTTCCACAATTTACCAATTCTCTTGGCAACTGCCCTTGAAGATTGTTGTTGCTGAAATCAATCATCTGTAAGGTGTTACCTATCAGGTATGTTTGAGGAATTAGGTCAGACAATTTGTTCCCTTTGAGCTTCAAAGACTCTAGAGATTGGCTAAAGTTCCCCAAACACGAAGGAACTTTGTCACTCAAGTTGTTGAATGATAAATCAAGAAACATAAGTGATTTGAGATTGCATATGGATGGAGAAATTCTTCCTGTCAATGAATTGTGGGCAATAGATAAGCTTTGTAGGCTTTCTTTTCCCCACAACCAACTGGGTAGTGAAGTTAAACTGTTGTAGGACAAGTCAAGATCTTCCAGATCACCAAGATCTCTTATAAATGTTGGAAACTCTACTAAATTGAATGAAGCCAATCCTAACAAAAGAATACCAGAATCAGACCAATTTGAAGAAGTTTTTCCACTAAATAATGACAATTTGTTGAATGAGAGATCAAGAAAAGTTAGATTTTTGAACTTCAGAAACATGTCAAGCTCTAGCTTTCCAGGCAACGAATTATTGGATAGGTCAAGAAGTTCAAGATTCTCAAGTCTGAAGAAAGAGTTGGGGATTTCACCATGAAGGTTATTCAGTCCAAGGTCCAACCAAGCCAGGTTGGTTAGGTTCGTTATCCAAGATGGAATTTCACCCGTTAAATTGCATTTTTTAGCATATAAAGATTGTAGCTGAGTGAGATTTGCAAAAGATAATGGTATCTCGCTGCCAATATTTAATGAAGACACATCCAAATAATTGAGTTGTGTGAGGTTTCCAATTGAAGAAGGAAGAGAGCCAAAAAAGTTGCAACCATGAATTGATAGCTTATTTAAAGAACTAAGCTTTCCAATGGATGCTGGTATTAAACCATAGAAACTGATACACTCAGTGCATTGGACTGAAAATCAGGCAACCTACCAGTGAGATACTGGTTTTCTCCCAAAGATAGAAATCTCAAGTTTGGAAGATGAAAAATTCCATCTGGAAATTCCCCATACATTTCACAATGATAAAGAGATAGTTCTTGCAAAGATGTTAGATTTGCAAGCATGTCAGGGACAAAAGATGAAATAGTTACATAAGCCAGTCGAAGCACCGCAAGTTTTGTTGAGTTTTTAATTATACTTTTGAGATTCGAAGGTTTGAGTTGCAACAGATTGTTATCATCACCTTCTGGACTTGATTGATCATTGTAACTTAGATCAAGATACAACAACTGTGACAACTGTGAAACTTGTGGTGGGATTTCTCCAGAAAATTTGGTTTGACGAAGGTTCAGATATCTCAGCTGTGAAAGCTCACCTATCTTGGATGGGATTTGAGAGTAATTAAGGTCATTATTAGCAAGATTAAGACTTTGAAGGTGCACAAGATTAAAGAGACTACTATTAGGACCCATTGAACCATATAATTGGCTGCTACTAACATCAATGCCAATCACATGACCACTAGACTCATCACATTCAATGCCATCCCATGAACAACAATTTGTGCTTGCATTCCAAGATGATGTTTTAGGATAACTAGTAGGATTGGAAGAAGCAAGATTACTAATGACAAAGCCTTCCTTGAATTGCAATAAGGCATGGCTTTCATCATCATGACATTGACTAGGCTGACCATAATGAAAACAGTTTATAAATGTGGATGTGAACAGTGAATGAAGTAAAAGAAATAGGATAGACAAAGCAAGAGACCTCACAAACCCCATTGTGTTTTAAAAAGTTTAAGCTGAAGCGCTCATAAAAAGCTAGACTCAATGAGTGGATCTTATACTCAATGAATTGGTTGCATGTACAAATATATCAATTCAACCTATATATAACAATTAAAAATGTTTTCTAGCGAATATGATAAAAGAAAATGTGTTGTGCCGTGAACTTTGGTTTTTTCTATGTTTTGGTCAAGCCGTGAAGTTTGGTTAAGAATATACACTACAAAAATCTCTTTCAAATTTGTCCATTATAATAGAATGTTTTCTAGTGAATATGTTAATAAGAAAATGTGGTGCCGTGAGTTTTGGTTTCAAGAACAATGACTTAATAAGAAAATTGTTTTCTCTGATAATAAGAAAATATGGTTCCGTGAACTTTGGTTAAGACTACAATTTTGGGGGTCCTCATACTTTATTTTGTGTCTGTTCGTATATAATTTGAAACATGCATTTTATACAAGGATTTATATCTAACATAATTGGATCTCTCTAGTCACTTTCGTGATCAATACGTTGCAAGAAAATATGGTTCCGTGAACTTTGGTTAAGACTACAATTTTGGGGATCCTTATACTTTATTTTGTGTATGTTCCTATATAATTTGAAATAAAAATTTTATACAAGGACTTAAATCTAGCATAAATGGATCTCTCTAGTCAATTTCGTGATCAATACGTTGCAAGGTCTATTTGATGTGTTAACAATTGATAAAGCAAATTTATCATTTAGTTCTAGCTTTTGGATTGATTCTATTTTTTCTACATTTGTTTCTATTATTTGACTCAACAATGAGTCTTTTAGTACAACTTGAAAGATACGCATGCATTAATTCTCATAGACCTTTTCATGTATTTTTTAAATACAATTTATTTTTAAAATAAAAATTCTATATTCCCACAAATTCATTTAGTTCTCTAAAAAGACCAAAAGAGTGAGGATATTCAAAAATAATCATATCAAAGATCAAGATATTATACCAACAATGCAAGGTCGTCCCAAATAATTTAGATGTCCTGTTCAAGTCTTAGAAATTGGCTCCTAATTAGGCCCCTATTTTATCAAATTGTTACCTGAGTACTACAATACTCTCTTTGTTGTTAAAAGAACGATTTTTTGGGAGAAAAATAAAAGGCCAAAAATATCAAAGATAGGAAACAACATATTTTTTTGAGTCCTAAAATAAAAAAAATGGCATTGGGTCGGGGTCCTCCTATGCGGTAGCACAACTCACACTTGCTACGGTCCGGCCGTGCAATAACACATAATACTCCTCCATCTTCACTCAAAAACAAAATATTCATTTATATAAATTGTAAAGATATAATAAAGGTGAAATACAAATTTTAATTAAACTACTAACTTGGATTTGTCGAGACTCAATCAAATAATCATTTGTAAAAAATAATTATACTGACAATAGCAATAGTAAGTTCTAAGCAGAAAAACTTTTTATTTGAGGCTGACATATGTTATGAATGTAGTTTGTATTTTTAATTTATATGTGTGTGTAAATAGAATAGATTCATTATACACACAATAGGGGAGTGAAACATTTTTTTATGAAGAATGTAAAACAATAAATATACAAGAAAAAAGAAAGTTTCCAATGGGTAAAATTTTCATCGATTGACATATATCCAAAAAAGGATTCTTAAAAAAACATTTAAACGAATTTTATTTACAATCTATATGTTTATATTAAAAGGGGTGACAATTTTTACACCTGTGCAGGGACTAAAAAACATAATATTCATTTGTGAAAAATGATTCATTTATAAAAACAAACTGTAAAAAATATTTTATTTGAGTTTCAATTGGAAAACATTAAATGTTTTTCGTATTATTTTATGACTTTTGGTTCCCTTCGAGAAAACGTAAAATGGTATCGAGATGATTATTTTTTATATTTTATTTTCAATAATGTTTTATTTTATATGAATGTTTTTTTTTACGTTTCAACAACAACGTTAGATATTGTCGGAATAATTATTTTTATATATTGTTTTTGAGTTTCAACCATAAATGATACATACCATAACTATGGGTAAACGTAACAAACTGTCGAAATAATTATTTTATATTTGGTGTCGAAATAATTATTTTTATATTTGGGGTCATCCTCATACCTCGTTTTGTGTATCTTCGTGTGCAATTTCAAAACATGCATTTTATACAAGGACTTAAGTCTAATATAATGTGATCTCTTTAGTCAATTTTGTGGCCAATACAATACAAGGTCTATTTGATGCTTTATCAAAATAATAACATTGCTTATAAAAAAATTAATAAATCAATCTTACCACTTAGTGAGGCTTTCATCATTTCTGCCACAAACTTCTCAATTCATTTTAAAAAAATAATCATTTAGTGAGGCTTTCTTCAATTTCTTCGACAGAATTCATGTAGTTTGCAACAATAAGTGTTTTTGGTACAACTAAAAAGATATCTGTGCAACCTCACATACCACTCTATTTTCATGTAGTTTCTAAATAATTTATATATTTTTAAAATAAAAAGTTTATATTTTTTAGTCAAGCCGTGAAGTTTGGTTAAGAATATACTACAAAACTCTCTTTCAAATTTGGCCATTATAATAGAATGTTTTCTAGTGAATATGTTAATAAGAAAATGTGGTGTCGTGAGTTTTGGTTTCAAGACCAAGGACTTGATAAGAAAATTGTTTTCTATGATAATAAGATAATATGGTTCCGTGAACTTTGGTTAAGACTACAATTTTGGGGGTCCTCATACTTTATTTTGTGTCTGTTCATATATAATTTGGGGGACTTAAATCTAACATAATTAGATCTCTCTAGTCAATTTCGTGATCAATAAGTTGCAATGTCTATTTGATGTGTTAGCAATTGATAAAACAAATTTATTATTTAGTGGGGCTTTCTTCTTTATCTTCCACAAAATTCTCAATATATTTCTAGTTTTTGGATTGATTCTATTTTTTCTACATTTGTTTCTATTATTTGACTCAACAATGTCTCTTTTAGTAAAACTTGAAAGATAAGCATGCATTCTAACAGACCACTCTCTTTTCATGTATATTTTAAATACAATTTATTTTTAAAATAAAAATTCTATATTCCCACAAATTGATTTAGTTCTCTAAAAAGACCAAAAGAGTGAGGATATTCAAAAATAGTCATATCAAAAGATCAAGATATTATACCAACAACGCAAAGTCGTCCCAAATAATTTAGATGTCCTGTTCAAGTCTTAGAAATTGGCTCCTAATTAGTCCCCTATTTTATCAAATTGTTACCTGAGTACTAAAATACTCTCTTGTTGTTAAAAGAACAAATTTTTGGGAGAAAAAAAAAGGCCAAAAATATCAAAGATTGAAAATGAGGAAACAATATATTTTTTTGGACCCTAAAAATGGCGGCCCATGCTTCAGCCAACCCCTCTGCTACTCACTAGACACCCCTTTATGGGGTGAAAAGACCAAAAGCGCTTACTGAAAATTGGATTTTATATTTTTTTTAAAAATTAGATACGGTTCGGCGCACGGTTGATTGAACCTGATCGAATTTGGTAGCGTCGAACCGTGTTTTTTTCAATGTTCGATGGAGGTCCAGTCGAACTAGTTCGATTAACCGTGCGCCGAACGATGCATTTTTGCCTGTCACCTGATTTTTACGTGAGGGTAATTTGGGATTAAACCAAATTTGGGGTGTCTTGTGAGTAGCTGGGGGGTTGGCTGAAGCATGGGCCAAAATGGCATTGGGTCGGGGTACTCCTGTGCAGTAGCACAACTGACACTTGCCACGGGCCGGCCGTGCAATAACACATAAAACTCCTCCATCCTCACTCAAAAAAAAATTATTTATATAAATTGTAAAGATATTATTAAAGGTAAAATACAAATTTAATTAAACTACTAACTTGGAATTTGTCGAGACTCAATCAAATAATCATTTAAAAAAAAAGGCTAAAATGCTCCAGAGATCCCTTAACTAACGATTTAGTCCTTTATCTTTTTTTTGTCTCAAATAAATCCTTTATGTTTTAAATGTTTAGCAACTTAAACCTTTTCCGTCAACCTCCGTTTAACACCGTTAAAAAAGTCCTGTGTGGCAACTAAAGTGCTTATGTGTCACAACTTATGCTTAGGTGGCTTATATAGTGTTAATCCAAGTCATTTTTCATTTTAATTTTATTTAAAAAAATCGTACAATTTATCATCTTCAACCTCACTCGTTTATATGCTGCTGAAATTCATGAACACTTATTTTTGAATTGCAATCTCTCTAGATTGACTATGTTTGCTTCGAATCTAGGTTGTCATACTCCTTCTCGGGCTGATTTGGCTCAGTGGTTGCTTACGGGTTTGACCTGTAGGAGCACCGAGGGCGCCCAATTGTTTTGCATCCTGATTTGGAAACTGTGGAAGGCTCGTAACGATGCAATCTTTAATAATCAAAAGCCTGATCCTGTGAATATTGCGGCTTCGGCTGAAGATTTTGTTTCTGAATTTAATGCTGCAGTTGGTTCTGGTTTTGTGGCTGACTTGAGAAATGTGCAGGTTACTGGTGCAGCAAATACACCTTCGCATGTGCGTACTTTTGTGGATGCTGGGTGTTTTTCGGATGGTTCCACCTGCTGGGGTCTTTGTGTGAAGGATCCTAATGACAACATCATCTTCAGTGCGTGCAAGCAAGACAACATAGCTGTTGAACCGTTGCTGGCCGAAGCTATTTGTCTTCGGTGGTGTATGCAGATTTTAGAGGAGCATCAGCTGAAGCCAAATGTTATATTTTCTGATTCTGAAATTGTAATACATTGCTTTCATAACATTTCTTCTGTGGCTGTAATTGAACCTGTGGTTACTGATTGTCGTAGGTTACTCGTCACCTGCTAGTCAAATCTTTTATCCGCTAAGCTAGCTAATATATAACAAATAAGTGTGGGTCTCATGTTGCGTTTGCTATGAGGATTACTAACAAGGTTGTTCATTCTCTTGTCGGGGTGGTCTTGTTGTCAGCTAGTCCTCGAGATTACTCTAATGCTCCTACAAGTATTTGAGATTTAATTATTAATGAAATGCACTAAGTGCTACTTGTCAAAAAAATATATAGCAAATGAGTGGATAACGGATAAGCTACCTAATAGCAAATGATGTGTGTTTGGTAGCAGTTAAGCTAACTAATAAATGTAAAATGACATTAAAAAATAGGGATTTAAAATTGTTTTGTTTAATTTAAAGAGAATAGAGAATGAATTTAACAAAAATAATGAGGGTAAAAATGATAAAAAAAAAGTGAGATGTTACTCGTTACAAGTAGTGTTTTTAGCGTTTCAAAAAACGCTACTTGAAGTAACATTTGAAAAAACATTAAGCGCTGCCCCAAAAATGCTAGATGTTTGTGCTTACAAAACACGTCTATTCATCATCTTCTAGCAGATGGAACTTGCCAAATAGAGTCTAAATGTTCATTCTTATGAAACCAAATATATTACAAAGAAAAAAATAAAAATATTTATATGCAGCAGATTAGGAGTGGAAGGCCAAAAGAAGGCCATGATTGCCTTGTTCTTTCCTCTCTTGAAACCCTTGAAACCCTAACAGACTTCTTTTTTCTCTCTAGGACGAAATTTTCAAAAAAGATTGATTTCTATACATGCAGTGTTTTACGACGGAACTCAAAAACAAAACATACATTTTGTACTAGAAAAATTTGAGGCTCTTCCTAGAGACAATGTTGTTTCTATGTCAATAATGTGGCGATGAAGGATTTGAAGCGTGTTTTTGGTGTTTCTAACTTCAAGGAGGATCCTGTTAACGATCCTGCTATGGTTATTGATACTCTCGCTGTGTATTGATGCGAGGGACATGCATCAATTTGTGGCAGTTGGGGTTTTCAAGCTCAAGTGTGGGTGGTATATATATTGAAGAATAATAGAAGAAAGAGATTAAGAAAGCAACGTGTCGACCAAGCTAGCAAGTTTATTCTTCCATATGAATATTGAATATATTTATTATAAATATCACAGCATACAAATTCAATATAGCATTTCTAAAAACTGAACATAATATTTTAATCAAATTTGACTATAAGAATCTCCCCCATCTATATTACAGAAGATTTCATCAGCACAAGAATACTTATTTTCATCACAATCTTCTAAACAATGACCGTCTAGTTTTCTATCCACAAGAACTCGAAATGAGTGAGAATGCGAGAGAATGTATACATAATTTCTCCAAACAAACATACAACGCATAATCCGACTAAAAATGAAAAAACAACACTGTCATGAACTCGGACTTTTGATTTTGAGCAACACATTCTAAAATCCACATTAAATTCGGATTTCCTACTCCCTTAGCCTCATATATGCGAAAAACACAGCATAGTGAAACTGCAATTTTGAAAAATTGTGATGTCTTAGTAAAGAACAAGAAAGACATATCTATATATATATATATATATATATATATATATATATATATATATATATATATATATATATATATATATATATATATTACATTTAAGCCAATTAATTTCTTTCCCGTGCAATGACCTCCATTTTATCATCACTTGGTAAAACAAGATCCAGCAACCATTGAAATTTTAAACTGATTTGCATCATGGAACAAAGTTACCATTGAAAACATACCTGTCAACCATCTGGCTCTCTCCATACGATAACTTAGCAAAAATAGATTGATAGGGTGGGTACTTTTCCATAACACCACGAACCTACATGTGCAATAAGGCAAGAAATTAAGGCCCAAAAAACCCTATTATAAGAAATAAGTGGATCGATGCTACAGACAGCTATGGTGATTACAAATATTTCAGGATAGATAGATACTAACAAAAAAGGATAACAAACGATTACACTGCACAAGACCCTCTGTAAATTGATAGCCAAAACCATGTATACAAATTACAAATGAAATGAAAAGCAATAAAATCGTGTATGCCTAAAAAATAGAAGATAAAATAAAAGTGCTCAAGATACAAATGAAAGCTTGAAAGAGACCCTCAAATATTTGGGAGTAGGAGAATTGCCCAACAATAAAGCTTAAGTAATACAACAGTGCTTAAACCAATGATAAGAAAAAATAACACAGTGTCAGCATATTACACCGACTTGACGTCTAATAAATATAAATCTACCTAAACTATAGAAAGATATAATACAAGAGCTCAAAAAATCGAAATGAGAGCTTGACAAGTAGGAGAATTGCCCAACAGTACAGCTTAAACCAAAGATACAAAAATTAACACGATGGCAGCATATTACACTGACTTAACAACTAATAAATACAAATCTACTACCAGGAGAAACACGACCTAGCAGGGTCCAACATATAATTGAAAGAAGGAAAACACCATATATCCTATCCACCAATGTGACAACCTAAAGCATCACATCACACAACTGAGATGCAAATCATACATACCTGATCAATGTCCTCACAGACAGCAAGTTCCTCGTGACCATATGGATAGCTGTTTAAAATAAGTCAGTCATTATAAAAAAGGAACCATTCTAAAGCAGTATATTGAATATTTAACTGAAGGATGAAAGCTTACAGCAAACCAAAGTTAGAGTACAATTTTCTCCGGTCATCCCTGGTAAGCTCAGTACCAATGCTGCACAAATTGGAAACCAGGGATGTTAGTTATGCAGGTATCCAGATAAACATAAAAGGTTATGCAAAGCCTCCTTAGTATTTACCTATTAATGCTAATATTCACAGCGCGTCTATCAGCCTCAAAAGCTAGAAGGTCAGACATTATTTCAGCAGTGGCACCACCAAGTTTCTGTTTAGGAATAAAAATTCAAATTGATGAAAATCAGGGAGGAGGGAATTGTGAGACAAGAGTATAATAGGTCGCAGACAGAATAGAGACTTGGACCCTTTACCTGACAAAATCTGTAGAAATCTTCTAGATACGCCTTGTAGAGAGTGTTTCTCATTATTTCGATGTTCATATCATCCAGGTCCTACAAATAAACCAGAACCCTGAGCACATATCTCAAAGAAATAAACTACTCCAGTTGCATAGAAACATATAAAGCTACACCACACCAATGAAACTAACAAAGCCTTTGGTGCCTTCACACACACACACACACAGATATTTGTGCTATGTGTTTGTATATATTATCCAGAAAAAAGCCTAGGAAGGAAATTGTCTTCCAGATGGGGCCCAAAAGCTAGTTGCCTTTTACTTTAGTTTTTGATGATTTTTCATGACAACTTTTTAATCCCAATCTATTGAATAAAAACTAGGGGTAGAGATATATAACATGGTTATCAAATTGTGATTCGGAAGACCTATTTTCCAAATCCTGAAATGAATCTTACTATGAATTTAAGATACACAGTAATAAATAGAATTATGACATTTTTAAGTAAAGACAAGTAACATGCAAAAACATAAGCTGATATATCATGTTTGAACCTCAAAATATTTCAAGATTAAATATTTAAGTCATAAATCAAAATGGCAAAAGAAAGTGGCTGGCTAACAAAGGTGACAAAAAGAAAGTGGTCGGGGCTACACAAAGTTTAGGAAAAAGTAGCAACTCATCTAATGAATCAAGATTCATGTCTAAAATCTAAAATAGATACGCACAGAGATTCATATCAATTGGGTTCAATTATGTTCCAAAACAAGATACGACCCGAACATGTCATAAGATAATAATACCATGGCAGACGATGATAATTTCCGGTTTCTGCAATAGTACTACAATTCTTCAACAATCAACAATATTGGAGAGACTAATTAGACAAAATAAAGTGAGAAACATTCTTTTTTGGAAATTAGACAAAGTAAAGCGATAATTTTTTTTTTGGAAAGACGATTTACCTCTGATGTAATACACTCGGAGAAGTATGGAGCCAGAGGAGTGTCAACAAGAACCAGCCTGTAAAGCTCTCGCATGTTTTGAGCAACTGCCAGAGTAGCAATACTGAGGAGCATCCCCCCACAAGACAGATAAAATTAAAATTCTGTATGTTTACATTAATATATTGAATACTGCATAGAAATAGAAATCGAAATACCTATCAAACATGCCCAGTGGGTGGCATTTTTCTAGTAGTTCTTGGACATCTCTCTCATGTAAGGTACCAGTAACAATCAAGACAACATTGTCTATCATGTGACCGTACCTGCAGGATAAAAACAGAAAACATATTGATTTCAGTATATAAAACTCATTTCTCACAAAATAAAAGGATTGCACAGTCATTTGGCAAAGCCAAATTGATATAAATTTAACGTCACAAAGAGCTGGAGTTAATGGCTGTAATTGTAGGCTGAGTTGCTTACAATTACAGTGCCTGAATGTTACAGCAGCAACCAGCTTAGCATTAATTAATGAGATGTACTAAAATTTTCATCTCTTCCAGCCCAAGCTAAGTACATATCCTCATTATGCAGATGATATTGACAGAGTATTTCAGTAATTAAATTCACTGAAAAAGCAAGCAGAAAATGCAGATGATATTGACAGTGGCTTGGCATAGCATGTGCTTGTAATTGAGAGAGTGACTTTATAGACAATGATAAGTGAATGCTTATGATAATATAATTTTAATTTTAAGACTATTATAAAGAGACGTAAATGATTTGAAGAATTTGTCTAAACCATCCCAAACCCTCCTCTAATATATTATTTGAGTTTCTCCAGATTGGAAGATTTAATTTTACTAAGAAAAATAAACTCAAATAAATATCCATCTTCTATCACATACATATACTTCTGTGTATATAAACTGTAATAACATTAATTATATTATTTGAAATTTGTAATGCAAATAGACTTGCAGTAACTTGTTAAGTTCAATATACCAGCACAATACACGTCTGAACATCTAATGTGAAACAAAACCATGATGGACAACAAACAATTTATAACAATACAAATAAGCCACTAGGATTAGGATATTGTAGTTTTCTAAGTTTAAATCTCATTTTCAATATTGAATGAAGACCTAACAACAATTAAAATACCTCAAACTTGCAACAGGTAAACAACATAAAACCACACACTCTTTCTAAAGACAATTACAACAACAAAAGGAAAGGACAACAACTGAAAACCATAAATACAATGGAAAAAAAGGATTTCTACTTTCAACTCAAGAGAACTTTTTAAGCCATCTAAATATTTCAGGACTGAAATTGTGTCCCAATGCCACTCCAGCAACAAGTCCACCTGCATACCCAATCAAAGCTATTTTCCAATCAAGTTCAATCAAAGAATCCTCCGAGTCTTCATCATCATCATCGTCAGTGGCAGAAGGTGGATCTAATGAAGGTCGACCTACACATTTCTTCAACAACTGATCCCCACACATGCCTTGGTTACCCTCAAATGAATTGTGTGGGAATGTTGAAAACTGATTATTTTGTGGTATAGGACCAGAGAGATTGTTAAATGACACATTAAAGAACGCCATAAAGGTGATTTGTGTCAACTGTTGGGGAATCTTCCCAGAAAGACTGTTGAGGGAAAGGTCCAATGCTTCAAGTTCTGAAAGCTTCCCTAAGGAGGATGGAATGTTGCCAATAAGCATGTTATTTGACAAGTTGAGGAAAACAAGACCTGTCAAGTCGCCTATGACTTTTGGTATCTCTCCACTAATTTTGTTGCTTGAAATATCAATGGCTATCATGTAGTACAACTTTTGAAGACTCGGGTAAACCATCTCCACTCCTTTGTTTGACATTGCGAACGCATAAGTGGTGGTGACTGTCCAATACCCTCCATTTTGATGGAACCAAAATTTAGTTGTCTCCTCCTCGTACTCTAATTGACTTGTGTTTGAGGCTTTCATTGATTCCCAACTCTGGATCATTTCTGATGGTAAACTGCCAGAGAACTGATTATGAGAAAGATCAATGATGTGAAGCTTGGGAAATGTGTCTGTCATGTTCCCAAGGCACCTTATGGCTCCATGAAATTGATTGCCACGTAAAGCCAATACCTTCAATTAAGGTAAATCTCTTAACCAAAATGGAAATGAATCATTGATACTGTTGTGGCTAACATCAAAGAACTCTAGCCTTCCACAATTTACCAATTCTCTTGGCAACTGCCCTTGCAGATTGTTGTTGCTGAAATCAATCATCTTTAAGGTGTTACCTATCAGGTATGTTTGAGGAATTAGGCCAGACAATTAATTTGTTCCCTTTGAGCTTCAAAGACTTTAGAGATTGGCTAAAGTTCCCCAAACACGAAGGAACTTTGTCACTCAAGTTGTTGAATGATAAATCAAGAAACATGAGTGATTTGAGATTGCATATGGATGGAGAAATTCTTCCTGTCAATGAATTGTGGGCAATAGATAAGCTTTGTAGACTTTCTTTTCCCCACAACCAACTGGGTAGTGAAGTTAAACTGTTGTAGGACAAGTCAAGATCTTCCAGATCACCAAGATATCTTATAAATGTTGGAAACTCTACTAAATTGTATGAAGCCAATCCTAACACAAGAATACCAGAATCAGACCAATTTGAAGAACTTTTTCCACTAAATAATGACAATTTGTTAAATGAGAGATCAATCAAAGTTAGCTTTTTGAACTTCAGAAACATGTCAAGCTCTAGCTTTCCATGCAACGAATTATTTTTTAGGTCAAGAAGTTCAAGGTTCTCAAGTCTGAAGAAAGAGTTGGGGATTTCACCATGAAGGTTATTCAGTCCAAGGTCCAACCAAGCTAGGTTGGTTAGGTTCGTTATCCAAGATGGAATTTCACCCGTTAAATTGCATTCGGAAGCCTCTAATATTTTAGTTGGGTGAGATTTGCAAAAGATAATGGTATCTCGCTGCCAATATTTAATGAAGACACATCCAAGTGATAGATTGATGATAGCTTACCTATCCATGAGAAGGCATCAACAGTGAAGTTATTCTTTCTAAGGTCTATATATGTGAGTTGTGTGAGGTTTCCAAGTGAAGAAGGAAGAGAGCCAAAAAAGTTGCAACGATGAATTGATAGCATATTTAAAGAACTAAGCTTTCCAATGGATGCTGGTATTGTGCCATAGAAACCTGTGTCATGAAGTTCTAAATGGTTGAGTGCACTAGCCTGAAAAGCAGGCAACCTACCAGTGAGATATTGGTTATATCCCAAAGCTAGATATGTCAAGTTTGGAAGATGAAAAATTCCATTTAGAAATTCACCATACATGTCACAGTTATAGAAAGAGAGTTTTTGCAAAGATGTTAGATTTGCAAGCATGTCAGGGACAAAAGATGAAATAGTTACATAACCCAATCGAAGCACCTCAAGTTTTGTTGAATTTTTAATTATACTTTTGAGATTGGAAGGATTGAGTTGCAACAGATTGATTTCATCACCTTCTGGACTTAATCGAACATTGTAACTTAGATCAAGATACAACAACTTTGACAACTGTGAAACTTGTGGTGGGATTTCTCCAGAAAATTTGGTTTGATGAAGGTTCAGATATCTCAGCTTTGAAAGTTCACCTATCTTGGATGGGATTTGAGAGTAATTGAAGTGATTATCAGTAAGATTAAGACTTTGAAGGTACAAGATTAAAGAGACTACTATTAGCATCGATTGAACCATATAATTGGCTGCTACTAACATTAATGCCAATCACATGACCACTAGACTCATCACATTCAATGCCATCCCATGAACAGCAATTTGTGCTTGCATTCCAAGATGATGTTTTAGGATAACTAGTAGGATCTTCAGAAGCAAGAATACTAATGACAAAGCCTTCCTTGAATTGCAATAAGGCATGGCTTTCATCATCATGACATTGACTAGGCTGACCAAAATGAAAACAGTTTATAAATGTGGATGTGAACAGTGAATGAAGTAAAAGAAATAGGATAGACAAAGCAAGAGACCTCACAAACCCCATTCTGTCTTAAAAAGTTTAAGCTGAAGCACTCTTAAAAAGCTAGACTCAATAAATGGATCTTATACTCAATGAATTGGCTGCATGTACAAATATACAAATTCAACCTATATATAACAATTAAAAATGTTTTCTAGTGAATATGATAAAAGAAATGTGTGGTGCCGTGAACTTTGGTTTTTTCTATTTTTTGGTCAAGCCGTGAAGTTTGATTAAGAATACACTATAAAAATCTCTTTTAAATTTGGCCATTATAATAGAATGTTTTCTAGTGAATATGTTAATAAGAAAATGTGGTGCCGTGAGTTTTGGTTAAGATTGTAAAATGTCTTTCAAATTTAGCCATTATAGTAGACTCAACAATTTTGGGTGGTCCTCATACTTTAGTTTGTGTATGTTGGTATATAACTTCAAACATGGATTTTATACAAAGACTTAAATCTAACATAATATGATCTCTCTAATCATTTCGGTAGTCAATAAGATGCAAAGTTTATTTGATGCTTTATCAATTTAAAAAGGCTTAAATATGATTTAAGCCCCCTGCAAACATAGTGTGTTTTGATTTAAGTCACTGCAATTCTTTTTTAGTAAGTCCCTGCAATTCTTTTTTAGTAAAAAACCCTGAGTAATTGAATATAAGCTGAATAGTATTTCTTGTGGTTACACAGGATGCGATATTTACTCATAAAAAAAAACACCAGTAAATTTGTTTGACATAAGAAAATAGAGGAAGAAGATGAAACAGAATATATAAGTTGAATAATATTTCTTTTATGCCTTTTTTATTTAATTTTAATCTTTAATTTTTAACTCTACAGTCGGCACACGTGGCAGATTAGTTGTCATTTTTTAACGTCACACTAACAGTATTCTAACAGAAGGGATCATTTCAAACGGTGCATTTTGCAAAGATTGTTTACTAATTATTTTTGCAGGGGCTTAAACCAAAACACACTATATTTACAGGGGCCTAAATCATATTTAAGCCATTTACAGATGAAACTTATCACTTAGTGAGGCATTTTTCATTTCTGCCACAAACTTCTCAATCCATTCAAAAAAATTATCATTTAGTGATGCTTTGGTCATTATCTTTATTTTTCTAGTGGTGCCGTGAATTTTGGTTGGGAGGGGTGGGGGTCCTCATACTTTTTTTTTTTGTACGTTCTTTTATAATTTCAAACATACTTTTTATACAAGGACAATGACTTAATAAGAAAAATATTTTCTTTGATAATAAGAAAATATGGTTTCGTGAACTTTGCTTAAGACTACAATTTTGGGGGTCCTCATACGTTATTTTGTGTTTGTTCGTATATAATTTGAAATATGCATTTTATACAAGGATTTAAATCTAACATAATTGGATCTGTCTAGCTAGTCACTTTCGCGACAATACGTTGCAAGAAAATATGGTTTCGTGAACTTTGGTTAAGACTACAATTTTGGGGTCCTCATACTTTATCTTGTGTATGTTCCTATATAATTTGAAATAAAAATTATATACAAGAACTTAAATTTGTCTCTAGTCAATTTCGTGATCAATACGTTGCAAGGTCTATTTGATGTGTTAACAATTGATAAAGCAAATTTATCATATAGTGGGACTTTCTTCATTATCTTCCACAAAATTCTCAATATATTTCTAGTTTTTTGGATTGATTCTATTTTTTCTATATTTGTTTCTATTATTTGACTCACCAATATGTCTTTTAGTACAACTTGAAAGATACCCATGCATTCTCACAGACCACTCTCTTTTCATGTATTTTTTTAAATACAATTTATTTTTAAAATAAAAATTCTATATTCCCACAAATTGATTTAGTTCTCTAAATAGACTAAATGAGTGAGGATATTCAAAAATAATCATATCAAAGATCAAGATATTATACCAACAATGCAAGGTCGTCCCAAATAATTTAGTGTCTTGTACAAGTCTTAGAAATTGCCTCCTAATTAGGCCCCTATTTTATCAAATTGGCTCCTAATTAGGCCCCCATTTTATCATATATTTTTTTGGGCACTAAAAATGGCATTGTGTCAGGCTTCATGCAGTAGCACAACTCACACTTGCTATGGGCCGGTCGTGCAATAACACATAATACTCCTCCATCTTCACTCAAAAACAAAATATTCATTTATATAAATTGTAAAGATATTAATAAAGGTAAAATACAAATTTAATTAAACTACTAACTTGGAATTTGTCGAGACTCACAATGCATGGAAAGCGGTAAGGGATACCAATGAGTGTCTCTAAATGAATGCAAGAAGAAGGTGCCAAGGGTCAAGTCAGGAAACTAACATTTCCCCCACCCCTACTAACAATTGCCTATCTAAAATAAATAAATAAATAATCATTTACAAAAAATAATTATACCAACAATAGCAATAGTAAGTTCTAAGCAGAAAAACTTTTTATTAGAGGCTGACATATGTTAAGAATAATGTAGTTTGTGTTGTGAAAAATATTAGTGGATGTCCACTAGCTTTCCTTCTTCTTTCATTACTTCCCTTAGTAGTGGCTTTTATGGTTGTCCATTCACTTGCTAATCTAGACCGTATATATAGGGTTCAATCTTATGTGTAGAGACACACTTGAAAAGAGAATAATAATACAAAGAATCATCTTCTCTCCTTCTCTTGTCCTTCTCTAGCTATTTTTTTGATTCATTTTATAACACGTTATCAGCACGATGCTCTAGCCAACTGAGCTAGTTATATTGGTTCCATGGTTAATCACTTCAATTTTACCTTATTTTCTAAGTTTAGTTTTCTGTGAAAAATCCATGTGAAACAAATTAGAATGTTAGCGTAGGATTATTGTGTAAACTTTTTATTTGACTGCTTGGATTAAATTCTCTTTCCTATTATCTATGTATGTCTATTAGCTTCAATTCTATTATCCTATAATTTTGAATGCCATAAGCTTCTAATTTTTTTTTCTTCGATGTTTCAATTGCTGGGATAGATCAAATGGACGTACATAACTTGTTGTGGTTTATTCATTGAATTTTTTTTTGTAGTTTATTAACAATCTCTTAAGGTCTCCTTTCAAGATTCTATAGTTTTCAGATCAGTTCATCTTTCTAGATCATTTCCAGATCAGGTCATCTTTACAATTTATTCATTGAATTATTTGTTGTGGTTTATTAACAATCTCTTAAGGTCACCTTTTCCTAGTCAATTTTGTTATATATTTGATTAGATTATAATGTTTTCTATTGGATCTTCCAAAAGTTGTTTTGGGTCTATCTTTCTCTGAAGGATTGCACACCACTGAATTGATTATTCATGCATCCCTGAAGGATTGCAGAAATAATTGTTTCTATGTATCATTGTTTATGATATAGTTTTTGAAGAATGTAGAAATTTAATATCCAAGCATCCTCGAAGGATTGCTCAAAGTATAGTTTTTCCTTGATTATCATTGAAGATGTTTTGTGGCATAGTTCCTGAAGAACTAATGAATTGGTAATTTAAGCATCATTGGAGGATTGCACAAAATATATTTTTCTTTGGTCATCTCTTATGGAGGTTTCTGATCAAGTTCCTGAAGAACTAGAATTTTGGACTATTACTGAAATCTATAAGATCTATTTGATCTTAGTATATTTTGAAGCAAAGGAAAAGACATGTAATTTATGTCTCAAATATTCTCATGTAATAGGAAAAAGAGAAAATATTTTCAATAATATTAAATGACTACTCACAAGTCACTCAATAGATTGAAGTTCAATCATAGAAGTGAATAATCCACATTATAATTTTGATACAACAATGGTTGTAGTGATGATCATTGATATGCCAAATGTTATCAGTATCCTATTTAACTATCATTAATATATCATTTGTGATTATGATCTTCCAACTGGTGTAGTAACTCATGAATTTTGAAAAAATGTAACCTTTCTTCTTCTTTATGCTAGGTTGTATTGATTCTCGCTTGTTCCACGATACTACTACGTACTATGTTGTATGATTTCAGTGTCTAACCAAATGGATATTATAATTGGTTCTCTCGATCAGATTTGACTATCGTCTGATTATTGTGTGTGTGTATATATATATATATATATATATATATGAATCTAAGTACCTATTTGCTTGGTGATTAACCTTACAGTTTAAAGTATTTAATCTTGGATTGGAGGCTCTTGATATATTTTTTTATAATTAGATGTGGATTAGTTCTGTTGTCTTATGATATTCTTGAAAGAGGTTCAAATCTTCTCGATTTCTGGATCTTCAATTATTTTCAGGGATTTTATGTTGTTTTGTTATCATTCTATGTTAACTATACTTTTCAGTGATAAAACAAGTTTATCATCGTCCAATACATGCAATTCAAACTAAATGTGATCTCTCCTATTAATATTGTTGTGTTGCGGTTAGTTGATGAGATAACATAAATGTTTTTCCGTAACCGATATGTTGATTGAATAGATCAATAATAAAGATTCTATCATGTGAACTATTTGGATATAATGAACTCTCTCATCAATTAGATATAATGAACTGTTTGGCGGTTTCTCTCTGGGAAACCTTAATTATCAAGCATTGGATCTATTGAACTCTTTGGTGGTGTCTCTCTAGTATATCTGTATCCGCTGCTATTTATTGGGTTTTTATGTTTTGGATATGCATGGTACTTTTCGTATTTCATTTCAATCTCAAAATCACACATTAAATATGTAACATTTTTCTTCTATTTGTAATCTTATCGCCTTCTTTCTTTTCTTCTTTCTAGAAATATTATTACTTGATTATGGTATTGTTGCACCTTCAACTAAAAGTCATTTGGAATGTCATGAGACTCATCCACTAATACAACTTCATTTCCAGAAGTGAATGTAGCAACGCACCTTAACAAAATAATGAACTTTTGATTTAAAATCGTGGGGATCATCTCACTAGCACTGCTTCATTCCCAGAAGTGATATAGCAACACACAATCACTATGAGTATACTTGTAGTCGTGGTCTTGATCATAATCACAGTAAAAAAATTACAAGAACAGGTTTTTTCACAAGAGGTGGAAAAGTATTTGAAAGAATAATTTTACAAAACTATGTGTAAATAATTCAATTATAATAGTGTAATTTTTTTCTCTTATACTTATTTTATATCTCTTATCAAATTTGTCAACGAGATATACTTTGAATAAATAAGTGTAGTGGAAAAGATACTCACTTTTTCTTTCTGTTTCTGCTACAGGTATATTGGTGCAATTGAAGCACGTGTTGTAAACAAGAAGTTAACAAATCACGATAATTTTGTTGTTTGGCATGACCAGTTGGACCATCCCGGGTTCATAATGATGCGAAAATTTAAAATAATTGAAAATTCATGTGGTCATCAATAGAAGAACCAGAAAATTCTTCAATCTAATAAAAGTTCTCTTGTTCACAAGGGAAGTTTATAATTAGACCATCACCTCAAAAATATTGGGAGTGAATATCTCAAATTTTAAGAGTATTTGTGGGCAATAGAAACCCCGTGCAGACCATTTAGATATTTTATGATTTTAATTGATGCATCAACTAAATGACACCTATATTTGTCGTCAAATTGCAACTGGAAGTTTGTGAGATTGTTTGCTACTCTAACTCCACTAAGAGCTCATTTTTCTAAATTATCTAGAAAGCATCTGGAGATTATTGTATATCTATTAAAAATGATATTGGATATCACCTAGCATATGTTCATTCATAAAATGGTTTTGAAGAACCATTCTTTAGACGTCAAAAGTTAATTATGTGACGAATATTTATGAGATAAGAAACTTCCAATTTCTACTTGGGAACATGCAATTTTGCATGTTGTAGCTTTGATTCGCATCAAGCCAACAAGTTATCACAACTCTTCCCCTTTACATTTGGTTTTTTGGTCACAAACCTAAAATTTTCCATCTTAGAATTTTTGGATGTGCAATGTACGATCCAAATTCCTTGTTCACAATGCACTATGATAGGTCCTCAAAGAATTTTGAGAATATACATTGGATATAAGTCTCCATGTATAATAAAGTATTTTGAGCCAACAATTGGAGATTTGTTTATAGTCCAGTTTGATGATTATTATTTGGCGAATTAAATTTCTCAACATTAGGGGGAGAGAATAAGCAGCTGGAAAAAGAGATCAATAGGAATGAATTATCCTTGTCTCATATTGATCCTCAAACTAAACAATGTGAACTAGAAGCTCAAAAGATAATTCATTTGCAAAGCTTAGAAAATCATCTACCAAATGCTTTCACTAGTCCAAAGGTGTGACAAAATCACAGATATCAGCTGCTAATGCTTCAATAAAATGGATGTCCCTGTTGGACAATAGAATATTACAAGTGAGTCTCAACCGCGCCTGAAGCGTGGTAGACTAATCGGTTCCAAAGATAAATATCCTAGAACCAGAAAAGGAGCTAAAACGAAAGATGGTCTAAGCGAGGATATAGAAACTCTAAAAGAGTCTTCAGACATAATTAACATTTCAGTTCCAGAAGAACTAATAAGGTACCTGGAAATTCTGAAATTAAATAGATCTCAATGCATTATGTCAAGAATGAAATACAATGGAACCTAAATGAAGTCAATGTTGACGCTATTTTTACATATAATATAGCGCTAAATGTGATAAATGATAGTGAGGATCATGAACCAAAGTCTACTAAAGATTGTAGACAATGTGAATGGCCAATATTGAAAGATGAAATTGAAGCAGAATTAAACTCGCTTTCCAAGAAATTTTTTTTGGAACTGTAGTCCAAACATCTAAAAGTGTAAAACCAATTGGATACAAATAAGTTTTTATGCAAAAATCGGAATGAGAATGGTGAAATTGTGAGATAAAAAGCTCGACATGTTACTCAAGGGTGGATGTGAGTACTTTTCAATACTTAATTAGCCTTGTAGCACATGAAAAGCTCAATTCTCACAAGATAAATGTTTCTACAACTTATTTGTATGACTCATTTGATAGTCTTAATAATTTGAGGATCCCTGAAGGATTTAATATTCCAATCCACCCTTTTCGAATTCTCTAAATGATTACTCAAGTTGAACCAATCCCTCCATGACATAATTAGAACACATGGTATTATCAACTCAATTTATATACTAAAGGAGGGATACAAAACTGACATCACATGTTCATATAGTTTTATGAAAATAGTTGGAAAAGAATTTTCTACAATTGATGAATGATGATGACATAAATATTATCGGAACTCCTGAAGAGCTTCCAAAACTATAGACTATTCAAGGAAAGAGTTCTAGATGAATGACCTCAAATTTATCTGATGGATTTTGAGGTTGAACCTGTAGTTGATCTCTACATGGAAAATTTCAGAAGTATTCAAGATAAAAGGAATATTTTTAATTAAATTCTTTTGAAAAACAAAGTATCATATTGATCTGCAGAAATTATTCATATTGAGTACATGAGTTGTGTGGTAAGATGCATATTTAAGTTTGGCTATTGTAGTGAATAAATCATTTTATGTATTTTGCTCAAATTAACCATGCAGATACAAAGTTTTTTTTCTCTGTTCTAGATTAAGTCAGATGCAAGTCAGCTATTATCTACATATGGTGACATTGAAATATCGTTGATCTACGAAACAACATATGGTTCTAGCTTCTTCATTTCATGCCCAAATGTGAACAATTCAAGGAAGATGTTTTTGAAGATAATACTGACCGCAAAGCTTCATTAAAAGAGGATACATCACAAGCGACAACGTAATAAATTACTTCATTTTTACTCAGGGAGAAACTCGAGATGTTGAAATTCATGTTATGAAGTGACGCTTCATTCAGGGGGAGAAAATCTGCACTCTTTTTTCCTTTGCCATGGTTTTTTCCCACTGGGTTTTCCTGAAAAGGTTTTTAACGAGGCAGTTCCCACTAACAGGATATTGTACTCTTTTCCTTCACTAGATTTTTATCCCACTGGCTTTTTTCTAATAAGGTTTTTAATGAGGCATATCCTTGATGAACATCCAAGGGGGAGTGTTGTGAATAATATTAGTGGATGTCCACTAGCTTTCCTTCTTCTTTCATTACTTCCCTTAGTAGTAGCTTTTATGGGTTGTCCATTCACTTGCTAATCTAGACCCTATATATAGGGCTCAATCTTATGTGTAGAAACACACTTGAAAAGAGAATGAATAATACAAAGAATCATCTTCTCTCCTTCTCTTGTCCTTCTCTAGCTATTGTTTTGATTCATTTTATAGCGGTTAAGCTAACTAATAAATGTAAAATGACATTAAAAAATAGGGATTTAAAATTGTTTTGTTTAATTTAAAGAGAATAGAGAATGAATTTAACAAAAATAATGAGGGTAAAAATGACAAAAAAAAGTGAGATGTTACTCGTTACAAGTAGTGTTTTTAGCGTTTCAAAAAACGCTACTTGAAGTTTTGTTTAAAAAAAAATGCTACTTGAAGTAACATTTGAAAAAACATTAAGCGCTGCCCCAAAAATGCTAGATGTTTGTGCTTACAAAACACGTCTATTCATCATTTTCTAGCGGATGGAACTTGCCAAATAGAGTCTAAATGTTCATTCTTATGAAACCAAATATATTACAAAGAAAAAAATAAAAATATTTATTCCGACAACATGAAATATTTTCTCGTCGAGAATCAAGAGTAATGAATTTTTACCAACAAAACACAATGTTTTCCATTGGAAGTCAAAACCAAAATATACCTTTATAAGAACAAAATATAAATAATTATACCAACAACATAAAATATTTTGGATATGCTTAAAGGCAATTCAATTATCCTAATAACATGCAATGTCTACTACTCGGAAGAATTCTAAAGTTAAATATTTGGGACCCCAATATTTTGAGCAAGACCTATAAGCCTTCTCCAACATTGTGAATTTGTATATTTTATAGTTAAAAGATTAAAGTCAGGTTGTCAGGTGAACCACTAAAGCAAATATGCTTGCAACTCATGAAGGTTGTGACTGTATTCTACGCAGATCATCAACCAAAGAAAAAGTAAATTCACAGTACCCATTTCTCATGGAGATCAAACCCCGTTTATCTATTGGTTGACAAAGATCTTGAAGTTTGGTTTTCAAAGCATCAGTCTTGAAAGGAGTTTATCCCTTTGATAGTAAAAATCTTTCCTAAATGTGTGTCTTGCAACCCTCCAAACCTGCCGCATACTTCTCATCCAGAATAAAGATAGCTAACTCATCCCCTTTGATGTATGAGCAAATTAAATGACCAAGGGGAATGTCATAAATCTTGTTTATTGATCTTTTTAAAGCTTGTGCAAAAGATTTATTTTTATTTGTTGTCAAAGAAATCGCATTTGGGTGACAATCTTCTTGAAAATCTTGACCAACAACTTCCTTTGTTTATTTGAAAGCTCGATTTTTGTGTAGCACATGATATGTGACTCGTGCAGGATGAGTGTGCACTACACTCACTCTAGGATTGAACGAAAGATGATGTCGTGAAGCCATTAACTTAGAGGCGAGTGGGTCGTTCCCTACATTCCACAATTCACTAGTTGCTGCATAAGATGCTTTCTTTGGGACCATGACTTGCCCAGGCGGCGTATGTTCATCACTCGTTTATATGCAGCAAATTAGGAGTGGAAGGCCAAAAGAAGGCCATGATTGCCTTGTTCTTTCCTCTCTTGAAACCCTAACAGACTTCTTTTTTCTCTCTAGGATGACGAAATTTTCAAAAAAGATTGATTTCTATACATGCAATGTTTTACGACGGAACTCAAAAACAAAATATAAATTTTGTACTAGAAAAATTTGAGGCTCTTCCTAGAGACAATGTTGTTTCTATGTCAATAATGTGGCGATGAAGGATTTGAAGCGTGTTTTTGGTGTTTCTAACTTCAAGGAGGATCCTGTTAAAGATCCTGCTATGGTTATTGATACTCTCGCTGTGTATTGATGCGAGGGACATGAATCAATTTGTGGCGGTTGGGGTTTTCAAGAGTTTCGGAAAGAAGGAACCAGCTGGCGCAAAGCAAACAAGGTTTGCTCTCAAAAATTGCAGAACTTCATTCTAGTATGTTATCTCCTACGAATTTTGGATTTCATAACGTGCTGCTAAGCAAGACTATACACTTTCACCACGCCACACTAGGGAAACATATTACATGTAGTATAAAATGAGGAAATAGTACAACAGTGACAAGGGTTCTCAACCTACATAGATGCCTAATTCTTGTAGAATTTACTTTTTATAAACAGCTCGTGATGTGAAAGGAATATAGGATGGAACATATTATCTGGCTGGGAGAACTAGAAGGGCTGCAGCCTGCAGAGAGCGACCAGTAAAGAGCCTTTGAAATGAATGGATACATCTAGGGGTGCTCATGGATAAACCATATCCATAACCAATCCATATCCATCAAATGTCCATTTGATATAACCGGTTATATAACCAAAGTAGCATAACTGGTTATTAATTTACAAAACCGGTTATGTAACCGGTTGATACTGGTTATATCCATAACCGATTTTTACAATCGATTATGGATCTATAACCGGTTATATCCATAACCAGATTCTTAGCACCAATAAAATTTAATTTTTTTTTAATTCAACTTTAAATTTAAAAATATGTAAAAAAAAACTCTCCCTCTCTCCCTCCCTCCCCCCCTCTCCCTCTCTAATTCTGAGGAATTTCACCACTAAATTGATTTTTATTGAGAAATATTGCATCAAGCTAGCAAGTTTATTCCATAGGAATATTGAATATATTTATTATAAATATCACAGCATACAAATTCAATATAGCATTTCTAAAAACTGAACATAATATTTTAATCAAATTTGACTATAAGAATCTCCCCCATCTATATTACAGAAGATTTCATCAGCACAAGAATACTTATTTTCATCACAATCTTCTAAATTGGTGACCGTTTAGTTTCTATCCACAAGAACTCAGATATCTGATGCAGAATCTGAGAGAATGTATACATAATTTCTCCAAACAAACATACAAAGCAATCCGACTAAACAATGAAAACAACACTGTCATGAACTCTGGACTTTTGAATTTGAGCAACACATTCTCAAATCCACATTAAATTCCGGATTTCCTGCTCCCTTAGCCTCATATATGCGAAAAACACAGCATAGTGAAACATGCCCCGTGGGTGGCATTTTTCTAGTAGTTCTTGGACTTCTCTCTCATGTAAGTAACAATCAAGACAACATTGTCTATCATGTGACCGTACCTGCAGAATAAAAACAGAAAACATATTGATTTCAGTATATAAAACTCATTTCTCACCAAATAAAAGGATTGCACAGTCATTTGGCAAAGCCAAATTGATCTAAATTTAACGTCACAAAGAGCTGGAGTTAATGGCTGTAATTGTAGGCTGAGTTGCTTACAATTACAGTGCCTGAATGTTACAGCAGCAACCAGCTTAGCATTAATTAATGAGATATACTAAAATTTTCATCTCTTCCAGCCCAAGCTAAGTACATATCCTCATTATGCAGATGATATTGACAGAGTATTTCAGTAAATAAATTCACTGAAAAAGCAAGCAGAAAAGTCAACTTCACTTACGTGATATATTCTAAAAAGGTCGACAAGGGTTCAGTGGCTTGGCATAGCATGTGCTTGTAATTGAGAGAGTGACTTTGTAGACAATGATAAGTGAATGCTTATGATTAATATAATTTAATTTTAAAACTATTATAAAGAATGATTTGAAGAATTTGCCTAAACCATCCCTAACCCTCCTCTAATATATTATTTGAGTTTCTCCAGATTGGGAGATTTAGTTTTACAAAGAAAAATAAACTCAAATAAATATCCATCTTCTATCACATACATATACTTCTGTGTATATAAACTGTAATAACATTAATTATATTATTTGAAATTTGTAATGCAAATAGACTTGCAGTAACTTGTTAAGTTCAATATACCAGCACAATACACGTCTGAACATCTAATGTGAAACAAAACCATGATGGACAACAAACAATTTATAACAATACAAATAAGCCACTAGGATTAGGATATTGTAGTTTGCTAAGACTAAACCTCATTTTCATTATTGATGACCTAACAACAATTAAAATACCTCAAACTTGCAACAGGTAAACAACATAAAACCACACACTCTTTCTAAAGACAATTACAACAACAAAAGGAAAGGAGAACAACTGAAAACCATAAGTACAATGGAAAAGAGGTTTTCTACTTTCAACTCAAAAGAACTTTTAAGCCATCTAAATATTTCAGGGTGAAAGTGTGTCCCAATGCCACTCCAAAGAACAAGTCCACACCGCATACCCAATCAAAGCTATTTTCCAATCAAGTTCAATCAAAGAATCCTCCGAGTCTTCATCATCATCATCATCGTCAGTGGCAGAAGGTGGATCTAATGAAGGTCGACCTACACATCTCTTCAACAACTGATCCCCACACAGGCCTTGGTTACCCTCAAATGAATTGTGTGGGAATGTTGGCTCGATTATTTTGTGGTATAGGACCAGAGAGATTGTTAAATGACACATTAAAGAACTCCAGAAAGGTGAGTTGTGTCAATCTGTTGGGGAATCTTACCAAGAAGACTGTTGAGGAAAGGTCCAATGCTTCAAGTCTGAAAGCTTCCCTAAGGAGGATGGAATGTTGCCAATAAGCATGTTATTTGACAAGTTGAGGAAAACAAGACGTGTCAAGTCGCCTATGACTTTTGGTATCTCTCCACTGATTTTGTTGCTTGAAATATCAATGGCTATCATGTAGTACAACTTTTGAAGACTCGGGTAAACCATCTCCACTCCTTTGTTTGACATTGCGAACGCATAAGTGGGGGTGATGTACACCCAATTCCCTCCATGTTGTTGGGACAATAATGTAATTGTGTCCTCCTTGTACTCTAATTGACTTGTGTTTGAGGCTTGCATTGATTCCCAACTCTGGATCATTTCTGATGGTAAACTGCCAGAGAACTCATTATGAGAAAGATCAATGATGTGAAGCTTGGGAAATGTGCATGTCATATTCCCAAGGCACCTTATGGCTCCGTGAAATTGATTTCCACGTAAAGCCAATACCTTCAGTTCAGGTAAATATCCCAACCAGAATGGAAATGAATCATTGATACTGTTGTGGCCAACATCAAAGAACTCTAGCCTTCCACAATTTACCAATTCTCTTGGCAACTGCCCTTGCAGATTGTTGTTCTTGAAATCAATCATCCGTAAGGTGTTACCTATCGGTATGTTTGAGGAATTAGGCCAGACAATTTGTTCCCTTTGAGCTTCAAAGACTTTAGAGATTGGCTAAAGTTCCCCAAGCACGAAGGAACTTTGTCACTCAAGTTGTTGAATGATAAATCAAGAAGCACGAGTGATTTGAGATTGCATATGGATGGAGAAATTCTTCCTGTCAATGAATTGTGGGTAATAGATAAGGTTTGTAGGCTTTCTTTTCCCCACAACCAACTGGGTAGTGAAGTTAAACTGTTGTAGGACAAGTCAAGACCTTCCAGATCACCAAGATCTCTTATAAATGTTGGAAACTCTACTAAATTGCATGAAGCCAAATTTATCAAAAGAATTCCAGAATCAGACCAATTAGAATAACTTTTTCCACTAAGCAATGACAATTTGTTGAATGAGAGCTGAAGAAAAGTTAGCTTTTTGAACTTCAGAAACATGTCAAGCTCTAGCTTTCCATGCAACAAATTATTATATAGGTCAAGAAATTCAAGGTTCTCAAGTCTGAAGAAAGAGTTGGGGATTTCACCATGAAGGTTATTCAGTCCAAGGTCCAACCAAGCTAGGTTGGTTAGGTTCGTTATCCAAGATGGAATTTCACCCGTTAAATTGCAATTTCCAGCAATTAAATATTGTAGCTGGGTGAGATTTGCAAAAGATAATGGTATCTCGCTGCCAATATTTAATGAAGACACATCCAAGTAATTGATTGATGATAGCTTACCTATCCATGAGAAGGTATCAACAGTGAAGTTATTGTCACCAAGCTCTATATGTGTGAGTTGTGTGAGGTTTCCAAGTGAAGAAGGAAGAGAGCCAGACAAATTGCAACCTGAAATTGATAGCCTATTTAAAGAACTAAGCCTTCCAATGGATGCTGGTATTGCACCATAGAAACCTGTGTCATCAAGTCGTAATACACTCAGTGCATTGGACTGAAAATCAGGCAACCTACCAGTGAGATACTGGTTTTCTCCCAAAGATAGAAATCTCAAGTTTGGAAGATGAAAAATTCCAACTGGAAATTCACCATACATTTCACAATTATAGAGAGATAGTTCTTGCAAAGATGTTAGATTTGCAAGCAGGGCAGGGACACGAGATGAAATAGTTACATAAGCCAATCGAAGCACCTCAAGTTTTGTTGAATTTTTAATTATACTTTTGAGATTGGAAGGTTTGAGTTGCAACAGATTGTAACTTAGATCAAGATACAACAACTGTGACAACTGTGAAACTTGTGGTGGGATTTCTCCAGAAATTATGGTTTGATAAAGGTTCAGATATCTCAGCTTTGAAAGCTCACCTATCTTGGATGGGATTTTAGAATAATTGAAGTGATTATCGGTAAGATTAAGACTTTGAAGGTGCACAAGATTAAAGAGACTACTATTAGCATCTATTGAACCATATAATTGGCTGCTACTAACATTAATGCCAATCACATGACCACTGGAATCATCACATTCAATGCCATCCCATGAACAACAATTTGTGCTTGCATTCCAAGATGATGTTTTAGGATAACTAGTAGGATTTTCAGAAGCAAAAGTACGAATGACAAAGCCTTCCTTGAATTGCAATAAGGCATGGCTTTCATCATCATGACATTGACTAGGCTGACCAAAATGAAAACAGTTTATAAATGTGGATGTGAACAGTGAATGAAGCAAAATAAATGGGATAGACAAAGCAAGAGACCTCACAAACCCCATTGTGTTTTAAAATGTTTAAGCTGAAGCACTCATAAAAAGCTAGACTCAATGAGTGGATCTTATACTCAATGAATTGGTTGCATGTACAAATATATCAATTCAACCTATATATAACAATTAAAAATGTTTTCTAGCGAATATGATAAAAGAAAATGTGTTGTGCCGTGAACTTTGGTTTTTTCTATTTTTTGGTCAAGCCGTAAACTTTGGTTAAGAATATACACTACAAAAATCTCTTTCAAATTTGTCCATTATAATAGAATGTTTTCTAGTGAATATGTTAATAAGAAAATGTGGTGCCGTGAGTTTTGGTTTCAAGAACAATGACTTAATAAGAAAATTGTTTTCTATGATAATAAGAAAATATGGTTCCGTGAACTTTGGTTAAGACTACAATTTTGGGGGTCTTCATACTTTGTATATAATTTGAAACATGCATTTTATACAAGGATTTATATCTAACATAATTGGATCTCTCTAGTCACTTTCGTGATCAATACGTTGCAAGAAAATACGGTTCCGTGAACTTTGGTTAAGACTACAATTTTGGGGATCCTTATACTTTATTTTGTGTATGTTCCTATATAATTTGAAATAAAAATTTTATACAAGGACTTAAATCTAGCATAAATGGATCTCTCTAGTCAATTTCGTGAACAATACGTTGCAAGGTCTATTTGATGTGTTAACAATTGATGAAGCAAATTTATCATTTAGTGGGGCTTTCTTCATTATCTTCCACAAAATTCTCAATATATTTCTAGCTTTTGGATTGATTCTAATTTTTCTACGTTTGTTTCTATTATTTGACTCAACAATGAGTCTTTTAGTACAACTTGAAAGATACGCATGCATTCATTCTCACAGACCTTTTCATGTATTTTTTAAATACAATTTATTTTTAAAATAAAAATTCTATATTCCCACAAATTCATTTAGTTCTCTAAAAAGACCAAAAGAGTGAGGATATTCAAAAATAATCATATCAAAGATCAAGATAACAAGGCAAGGTCGTCCCAAATAATTTAGATGTCCTGTTCAAGTCTTAGAAATTGGCTCCTAATTAGGCCCCTATTTTATCAAATTGTTACCAGAGTACAACAATACTCTTTGTTGTTAAAAGAACGATTTTTTGGGAGAAAAATAAAAGGGCAAAAATATCAAAGATTAAAAATGAGGAAACAATATATTTTTTTGGGCCCTAAAAAATGGCATTGGGTCGGGGTCCTCCTGTGCGGTAGCACAACTCACACTTGCTACGGGCCGGCCGTGCAATAACGCATAATCAGGGACGGAGCCAGGATTAGATTAGTGGGGGGCTAGCTAAAAAATTAAATCTTCCACAAAAATATTTCATGAATAACAACGTATTAATTTAATCCAAAAGTATTAATTACATTAACATTTTTATCAAAATATAGAACGTTTTTCTTGCATGTCACGAAAATCATCGTAAATTAATGTAAGGTGAACTTTTTAGCAATTCTCTTTTCAAAGTATACTAGAGACAATCGCTCAAAAATTCATCTTCCATCTTGTTGCGAAGTGTAGTATTGACTATACTAATAGCTGAAAAGATTGCTCAATAGTAGCTGTAATGATAGGAAGTATGAGAATAAAAGTTATCACCCTATATAAAAAAGGGTAAGTTTGTGCTTTTCTAGTTTTTATCATCTAATGACATAGATCAGAAGTAGTTTTAAATGCTCCAAAATCAGAAAATTGTTTCCAACAGAGCAGCAGCAGTTTTCAATGTTGGTGGTGGGAGAGAATTGAGAAGAGAAGTTGTGTATGCTCATTCTCTTTCCAACGTTTCAGTTCTCTTACTATTATTAGATTAGTTTTTTTTTTTACTTTTAGTATTTTATTATTAGTTTAGTAGTAGTTTAATTTAAATAGATAATATGTTAAATTACAGAAGAAAACTAGTTAAATTGTGAAAGCGCCTATCCACTTCCCATGTAATGCACATCGGTGTAAATAGCGGGAGGCTCCATCATCTTTATTACTACTTTCTTTATATATACTAGTGTTAGTACCCCCGTGCTCCGCACGGGCTCGCCTTAGTTCAATAATAATAACACATTTTATTGATTGCAAATAGTGTAACATTATACTGTTGCTTTAGTTTTAGTGGATGAGTTATAATATGTTACGGTTTGCTGCCGAAAAAGGAACAATATAATGAAGTAGATGTTATTTTTAAACAATTATAAATATAAATATTAATGCCTTGTAGGAAGATTTATTTATAGAGAGAGAGAGATGGTCACACACACATATATATACACACACAAAAAAAAAAGCACTTATTTGGTATCATGCAATGTTGGATGAAAACCACCAATGAAATAAAAACACTGATTCAAATATGATAGAATATAATGCGGGTTTCTATTGTAAATGTAGTAGAAGTTCCCACTTTGGAGTAAGTATTTAAGACAAATTATATATCATGAGGTAAAAACAACTCTTAATAATGATGAATGTAGCTAAACACGAAAGAGAGGAGTTGCCTATCTATCTAAAAAAAGCGAAAGAGAGGAGTTATTCTTTATAAATAGTAAATCTATATATATATATATATATATATATATATATATATATATATATATATATAAAATTATGGTTTGATAGTAAGGATTAAATAGATTCAATAGAGATTTTAGGTTTGTAAAATATGAGAGAAGAAGTATAAAATAAACAATTTTTTAAAGGTTAGAAAAACATGTCAGTAAAAAATATAAAGATAAGAAGTATAAAAAAATAAATTAAAGTGCTGAAATTAATCAAAGAGTCAGGAACAAATTTATGGTATTTGAACTTTTAAAATATTTCTAAGCTTAAAGTATCTCAAAACACAAAGATCTTAAGATCACACTTTACGTATTTTGTCATAAAATTATTTTTTTCACCAAGCTGGTCCTTGAGGAACAAACTTTGCATATTGAAATAGTTAAAAAAAATTATATTTTTAAAGTACACCAAAACATACCGTTTAGCATTTCACTTTACGTATTTTGTCAATAAATTACTATATTTTTTCACCAAATCGATTATTGAGGAACAAACTTCGCGTAATTGAATAGTTAAAAAATTTCTAAGCGCCAAAGTACCCCAAAATATCTTGTTTAGATCACATTTTACGTGTTTTGTGACAAACTTTTTCCCCCACCAAACCTGTGCTTTGAGGAATAAACTTCGCGTTTTGAACAATTATAAACTCTTAAATTGACCAAAGCATACTGCTTAGCATCTCAATCACATTACGTATTTTTTTACGAAATAACTTTTCCCCAAATTAGTTATTGAGTAATGAACTTCACGTATTTAGACATCTAATTTCCTTCTAAGACTCTAAAATATCCCAAAACATATAAAAAAGAAAAAAATGCAAAAACATCGAAGTTTGTACGAAATCTTGATTGAAAGCTGCAATACTCGCATATAATATAAACACGAATTTAAATATACTTTTAATACCAATTGGTCCAAAATGATCAAAATAAGAGCCATAAAGAAAAATTTGCTAATAGTAAATTAATACTACAGTAATTTAAAAAGAAAACAAATAAACAAAAATTATTTAAAAACATTAAATTAAAATATGTATAAAAACAAAAAGAAATAAAATTAAGAAGGAATACATAAGCCACAATACCGTCGACGTGCATTTGTTTTTACAATTAATAAGTGGCTTTTGATTTCCTAGGGATAGTTATCCAACATCATCACAATTAAATTGATTTTGTTTTCCAATGAACTTCTAGACTCGTCACCCTTCTCACAATTCCAAGGTCATTGCTTCTCTTTCCTTTTCTTCTCCGACCCCACTACCTCTTCATTTCCTCTCCCATCTCACTGCTTCTTCATCCTCTATCTTGTCTTTCTTATGGTTCCTTGCTTTCACCAAGTCTCATATCTCTACCACCCACATATCTCTCACCTAGCCCACTTCGTCTCCACCTCTCTATATCCCTTAACGTTTTTTGTTTAATCTCTACATGAAAATCGTAGATCCGAATCCGATCACCCACATCAATAAATCGATCTATCCATGCATGCCATCCTTCAAACATCTGGATCGTTCTCAAAACTTTTTTTCCTACGGCGTCACTCAACCTCCCACCACCTTCACTCTCTCAGTTTCTTCGTGAATGTTTTATTTCTCACTCTCATCTCCCCAATCTTATCACAGCTTCATGCATGCCCACTCCTGTCACTACAATCACCTCAACGAAGCAACGTCGGTCGTCCGATGGAGCAACAGAGTAGATCTGTGCCGGACCGACAGTAGCCTAGAGGGGCATTTTTACTCTCTCTAATCTTCCAGATCTATGTCGCTGATTACCATAATTCTCCTATCTTCTGCATTTTTTTTCTTTCGATCTTTCTCAGATCTAGCTCTTGCGGATCGTATCAGGCGATTTCACTCTCATAAAATGTTTATAACAATATTTAATTTTAAAACAACAAAGACATTTATAAAGAAAAAAAACCATACCAACAACATAAAATGTTTTTTCGTTGTGAACGTTTAACGATAATTAAATTATACCGACAACTGGTAATGTTTTCTTGTTGGGTCTCTAAAGTTAAGGCTATGTTTGGCAAAAAGAGGCGGATAGCAGAGGGCATGACAGAGAGACGAAAAATGGAAACTTTGCAGGCAGAACGGTCGCCGGTGAAGCTGTTGGTGGTTCAAAGAGGTGGTCAATTGCTTTCTCCTTCCTATTTGTCTTAACTTGGTTGATAGAGAGAAATGAATACGTTGTGATAGATATGCACCGGAGCGGTGTGCGTGGTCACCGTAGTTCTTGATGTTGTTAACCGAGGAAGTCTCCTTACTTTTTTCCTTTTCTTTGGGGTCTACACTTCTATTTTAATTTTAGTGTTCTCTTCTCTGCTATTTTTTTTCTGGACTGCATACTTTATTGTCATATTGAAAAAAGATAATTACCTTTCAGAGAGAAACCAGTTCTCGTGAAAGAGACGAAGTGCGTGCGGTTAATTTAGCTGGGCATATAATTAGACGTTAATTTTATAATATTTACTGCAAGTGCCATTGTACTGTAGTTTAATGAAGCAAGTGGCATTGCTCAGGATATTAAACACACAGACGATTGCAGCCAACATTCGGTACAAAATAACAAAGATATACAAATTCCCGCGGAAAGCCGGCTGCAGACCAACTGCAGTGCGGCTTCCGCATATTAAAGAGAGATGACTGCATCTTTATTAATTTAGTATATATTATTAGGTGTTAAAAAAAAACTACCGAAAGAATCCAGCCATCTCACCATTGGCTGTCCCTCCGTCCCTGACCAGGGGTAATTTGGTGTTACATAATTCTCCTTTGTTTCTATATGGGGTGGAAAATGATTCTCCTTTGTTTGTTACTATATAAAATAAATCAAATTTTTGGCCTGGTTGCATGTTGGCTGTCCCTCCGTCCATGCACATAATACTCCTCCATCCTCACTAAAAACAAAATATTCATTTATATATATATATATATATATATATATATATATATATATATATATATATATATATATATAAATATTTAATTTTTAAGCAAACAAATTATTTAATTTTAAAACAACAAAGATTTATAAAGAAAAAAAAACCATACCAACAACATAAAATGTTTTTTCGTTGTGCGTGTTTAATTAACGATAATTAAATTATACTGACAACTAGTAATTTTCCTTGTTGGGTCTCTAAAGTTATGGTTATGTTTGGCAAAAAGAGGCGGATGAGTGGATAGCTGGTGAGCTAGAGGATAATGGATAAACTAGCTAATAACAAATGATGTGTTTTGTAAAACTAGTGGTTAAACTAATTGATAAATGTAAAATGACATGAAAGAAAATATCTTAATTATAATAAACCATGAATAGCTGACATGTGCATGACACGTCAGCAGACAAGGAAAATGACGCAGATTAATACGTCAGAACGAAAATAATACATGGCACTTTGAATGTTCACAATTTAATGCGCTGGAATTTAATGCACTGGAAAATCATAGAGGATCGGCGGCTGTGATTCACTTATAAGGTGGAGCATCTAGCGGATCTGATTTGGTCAAAGGATGTAGGAAGAAATCAACGGTCCTGATACATTTAGATTGCGGCTGTATAATTAGCAGGTTGGTCTTTAAAGGCCTTTAAAGGCATTGAAGATAAAAAAACATCAGATATGATGGCATTAAATGAAAAACATTGTGTGAGTTATTGTCCAGCTTTTTTACATGAGTAGTGCTGGAGTATTGCGTGAGTTATTGTCGTGTTTAATATTACAGCTCCCACATTAATTGAATTCAAGACATTATCATATTTTTTGCTTACGTTTAATGGAATAGGTCCGAAAGTTTAGGGAATTCAATTGTTTTTTAAAACGTGTCAACTTTCTATTAAACATAACCGTTTCAATTAGGGAATTCAAACAATATTGGCACACAAATTTATATCAATTCACCTTAATCAAGATTTCACTTTGTCTCTTGCATAAATACAATTTGATTGTTTTTATTTGATTATGACAACTCACATTTTTTCTTCTTGGTGTGAATTAGCAGTTCTTGATGAAGGGGTTGATTTACGTGCAACAAATTTTGCGACTTTGCGATTTAGGGTAAAGAAAGGAAGCAGAGCAATTTGCTTAAGGTTAACTTATTTCTCTCATTTTTTAGATTCCGTAAATGTGCTTATTTTATCTCCATACAATGGTTTTCTCCAATTTTGTGCACAATTTTGGAATCATTTCGTTGTCGAGGTATGATTTCATAAATACGATTTTCCATGCATCTTTCTTTTAATTTTTTGTCTATAATTATAGTGAATATGTGCAATTTTCATTGGCTTTGTTTCTTTTGTTTAACTAAAATATTTTGTATATCTTACTGTATCTTTATCAAACTACTACTACTACTACTACTATTTCATGGTACAAACCCACAAAGTGTGCAACAAGGGTCATTGAAGATCTACCACCGTATTCTTCCATTTTTGTTGATCTTCTTTAAATCTTTCTTATTCTTTGCCTTTTCCATTTTTATGTCTTCTTCCATTTTTAATTTCTGCATTAATGATTTCAATTCCTTCTTCCTTCATTTGTCTCTTCTCACTTCGTGGGTTTTCTCTTTTTTCACAATTTCAAATTTTGAGCCCTAACCCCCCCCCCCCCCCCCCTATAAATGAGAGATATGGGCGATTAGGGAGCAAGAGAAGAAGATGTGTTAAGTTTTCTCTGCAGACTTTTAAAAAAAAAATTCATACGATTTGTATATTTTATTTCTCTTGCCTATGTTGGAGTCAGGAGTTTTTCAATACACATCCATTTTTCTCAACTCCTCTCTAAATCTTCTATTCCCTTTCTCAATTACGATTTTTTCCCCATATTTTCCATATATCCTGGGTTTGGCTAACTTTTTTCATTACTGATTTAGATGTCCGCACACGTCAAATTTTCAATTGCAAATTTACTCTTGGTAAAAAGTTTGGTTGCCTTTGTGATTTTTTAATGAAAAAATTCTATTATATTGGGTGTCTTTGCTTATTAAAAATCTTCTAATGTTTTGGCTTTCTAGGATATACTATCTTGGTCAAGAGTATTCGTTAATTACTAAACTGAACTTAATTTAATGACTTCTCTTCTTTTCTAAAGCCTATCTATTCCCTTGCAGCTCAATTACTAAGGTTCTCAAAGGTTTAGTTAGAGAAAAAATAGCAATGATGATACTTTGGGATGTCACAATATGATTTTCAATATTTATATGATTATGCAAATCGGCTTTCTATTGATTATAGTTTGTAAATATTTGCCTCTTTAGAGCCTTTATTAAACGATGCCATGGGCATTTGATTGTGAGGCACACAGTCTATCAAACTTCTTTTTTTTTTCCTATTCAAGTAGTAGGATTTTAACATCATATTTGATCATGTCCTTTCCCATCATATTATATCCCTTTGTCAACATTCAGAACAGAAATTCAAACCATCTTATGTTATGTTACGCTACCAAAATTTAATTAAACTTTAAGACTCAAAGTTGGATATCTAAAAATGGTAATAGTTAGATACAAATTTGAAAGTAGATAAGGACTATAATACATTAGTAGGTATTTTGATATATAAAGCCAAAAATTTACATATATTTTAGGCAAATTATAAGATTTAACTAATTTAATCATTTAGAAAGAAACGTATACCCGTACATCGCACGGGTTATACACTGCTTTTATGTTGACAATAAGTTTTGCACTAATACCTGATTTTGGAATAACCGTTTGATAACCATTTGATATAACTAAAAATCTAAAATATATCTACTGATATCACTTTTGTATTTTATTGTTCGTTATATAAGTATTTTATTTAGTAACCCAAAAAAAACTTTTAAAATCCCAATGATTTTTATTGGGAAAAGACTTCATAGATTTTTAAATGTAGACATTGGATTTTATTGATACTCGCTCCGTTTCAAAAAATGACCTCACTTACTAAAAATGTTGATTTAAAATAATTGTCACTTTCTAAATTTAATGAAACTTTTACTAATATTACCCTCTAATTAATACCATGACCATCAAATAGTTAATGTGATTTTACAATGATTAACTTGAGATTGAAAAAACAAAATTAAAATGTATTGTGTGATTGCTATCAAAAAAGAAGACACGTGTTCTAACAACAAATTAATTCTCCAATAACACACTCCATTTTACAATAATTCAATTAATATAAAAGTGAAAACAACTATCATGCAGTCAGAGTAGCCGCTAAAGATAAGTCTAAGTGTCATAAATTTGTTATTTATTTTCTTAACTTAGGTCCACCATTCTTTCTGATGAACCTAACGCTATGTCATCCCATCTGGTGTGAATTATATACATACATATACATACCTATATATTATAATACATAATTCGTAATAGATTTATGATGAGAAATGTACGAGAATCAGTTTTTTTACTAGATATAGCACTAAAACATAAAACTGGCTATTTTATCTCACAGAATAAATTAAAGATTATAACTTATGATGACATGTCTACTATCATTGTTAACATGTTATTTTTTTCATTTGCGTATGAACTTATTTGTATAAATAAAGTCCACTATCAATAATATTTGTTCATTATTTTTGTCTATTTTTCCCTCATATGAGTTATTACAAGAATTGTAATAATTTATTACCATTTCAGATTCAAGTTTCAAAATTGACTGGGAAGACCATCCTCCTCTACTTCTCGGCCCACTGGTGTCCACCATGCCGAGCATTTCTTCCACTACTCACTCATGAGATTAAGGATAAAGGCAATGCAGTTGAAGTTGTTTTCATCTCAAATGATACGGATCAAACCTCCTTTGATTGCAGTTTATGGGAAAATTGCTTATCCTTTCCCTAATGAGAGAATGAAAGAAATAGAGAAGGTGATTTCCGAAAAACATGAGCGCGAGCTTGTGTGGACGCGTCGAGATTATTTATGTGATGGTTGCAATGGGGATGGAGATATGTGGTCATACTACTGTAAAGAGTGTGACTTTGATCTCCATCTAGAATGTGCATTGGAGGAAAAAGGAACAAAAGATGATGTGAAGGAAAAAGTGAAGCCCAAAGATGGATGGTTTGGTTTGTGATGGAAAGATATAACTGCACTAAAGCCTGCTTGTTGGTGTTGGCTACATGATCTCTTCATCCAACCTATATATATCATTTAAGAATCTGTAACTGGTAGCAAATACTAAGCTAAATTATAGTTTTGGTCCTTCTATTTTCAAAAATTATGATATTTAGTCCCTCTATTTTAAAACTCACACATTTAGTCTCCCTAATATGAAAAATTCAGACATTTAGTCCAAATATGTTTATTTTTTATTTTTTTAGCTGATGTGGAGGTGTGTTAAAAAAAGATGACGTGGACCTCATTAATTGACGTGGCGCTTGACATATAGTTGCCGCGTTAATTAATGAGCCACATAAGCATGCCACATAATTAATTTATTAATAAAATATTAAAACTAAAAATAAATTATAAAAACTACTATTAAAAGAAAGAATAATCTGAATCCGCTTTCAACCCTAATAGTATGTTTGGGAGGGGGTTTTGGGAGGGGAGGACATATATTTTAATCCTAATTGAGGAAGTTATAAAACGTCTCTAAACATAAATGAAATGTGATTAAAAATGTTATATTGTTATCTATCCAGTGTAACGTTAGCAGAAAATGCCTCTAAATCCACAATGTCTTCCGCTGCTGCTGAATTTGCGATTATAAAAGCCTTTAATATCAATGATAATTACAAAAATTCTTCAACTATCAAACAAGTAATTTGGACCCCTCCTGCCCCTTACATGATTAAATGCAATACAGATAGAGCTGCTAAAGGAAGCCCTGGTCCTGCTGCTTGTGGTGGTATTTTTAGAGACAGGAGTGTTGCTGTTCTTGGGTGTTTTTCTGCTTCGATAGGTAATAGTAACGCCCTTCATGCTGAGCTTATTGGAGCCATGTTGGCTATTGAGATTGCTTTTGATAAAAGTTGGATGTCTTTGTGGTTAGAATGTGACTCTCTATTAGTGGTTTTGGCCTTTAAGAATTGTAATGTTGTTCCTTGGAAACTCTGTAACAGATGGAACAATTGTTTATCCTTGACTAGACAAATGACTTTCGTTTGCACCCACATTTACAGAGAAGGTAATGCTTGTGCTGATAAGCTTGCAAGTCATGGTACTAACTCAAGTGGCTTTACCTGGTGGAACCTCATTCCGAGCTTCATTGCAGAGGAATTTTTCAAGAATAGGTTAGGCTTGCCTAACTATAGGTTTTGTTAGTCCCTCTGCCCTTCGATGGGATGGGTTCACCTTTTGCTTCCTATTTATGGTGTGTTGCAGATGATTGTTAGCGGCTTTGGTGCCGACCTGGTTGGGATGAGAGTTGTTATAGTGATGCTTTTGCACACCTTGATAGGTTTGCTTTTATTTTTTACAATTCTCTACTTGTTATTGTTGAAATCGATAGTTCAACACCATTGTTGAAACAGAGAAGAACTCAAAGGTAATTTGAGAGCGATTGGAACGAAGACTTGAAGAAAATAAAATGCTTCATTCAAATTTTGGAATTGTACAGTTTTTGACTATATATCAGATGGAATCTAATCTAGAGGTAGTTATGATCCTAACCGTCCTGTAACTGATCAACCGATCTTTAAAACTAACTACATCAATGATACAACCGTTATTCGACCTAAAGAAAAGAAAACCTAGAAGGTATATCGGAAGAGCAAAGTTGAACTTAGAAGGTATAAAGCAAGAGTAAAGTAATACTCTTTGACAGTGAGTGATACTCTTCGACTTCGACAGTGAGTGATACTCTTCGACTTCGACAGTGAGTGATACTCTTCGACAGTGAGTGAGAAAAGCTTCAAGTGGGTTCTGATGTGTCATGCCCACGTGGAGAGTTTTTCTTTGACTTGATCATAGTGGTTGACTCATTTGACTTGACTATATTGGTTGACCCAAGATCATTCTCAACATGCTCCCTCAAGCTGGAGTGTATATTCAGCAGTCCAAGCTTGCTTTGAAGATATATAAACAGACCAGGTTGCAGAGACTTTGTTAGGATGTCTGCAACTTGTTCCTTTGAGGAGATGGGCATCAAGTGAAATTCCAGCTTGTATTTTGTCCCTAACAATGTGGCAGTCAATTTCAATGTGTTTGGTGCGCTCGTGGAACACTGGATTGGCAGCAATGTGTAGGGCAGATTTGTTGTCACACTAGATGATGACAGGTTTTTGGTGATCAATCTATAAGTCTCTTAGTAGATAGAGAAGCCATTGGGCTTCACAGGTTGATTGTGCCAATTCTCTATACTCTGCCTCCGAGGAGGATCTTGATACAATTGACTTCTTTTTGCTTTTCCATGAGATGAGAGATGTTCCCAAATAGAAGCAGAAACCAGTTGTAGATCTTCTAGTATCTGGGCATGCTCCCCAGTCAGAGTCACAAAATCCCTTGAGTGTTAGGGGAGATTTAATGCTGAACAACAGACCTTGACCAGGGTTTTGTTTGATGAATTTGAGCACCCTCATAGCAGCTTGAAGGTGTATAGTGGTAGGAGCTTCAAGCCCGGACTCACTTTGGCGGTGAGTAGCGATTTACGGGCGAGTGTAAGTCAAATAGAGAAGTTTCCCAATCAACCTTCTGTAAATAGAGGGGTCAGCAATGGTATCTCCAGAGTTCTTTGATAACTACAGCTGAGGCTCCATTGGAGTAGAACATGGTTTTGAGGCAAGCATTCCAACTTCTTGCAGGAGGTCCAAGGCATATTTTCTTTGACATAGAGCTATTCCATCCTTGCTCCTAGCTACTTCAAAACCTAAAAAATATTTTAAGTGACCAAGGTCCTTTATACTGAATTTCTGATCCAATAGAGCTTTGACTCTATTAATTTCAGAGATATCAGTTCCTGCAAGCACCAAGTCATCAACATAAACTAATATAGCTGTAAAACCGTTAGTAGATAACTTAGTAAATAATGAATAATCAGATTTTGATTGATTGTAACCAATAGATATTAGGGTATCAATTAGCTTGGCATTCCATTGCCTGCTAGCTTGCTTTAGGCCATAAAGGGACCTCTGCAGCTTGCAAACAAGGTTAGTGTCAGCTAGCTCAAGCCCTTGAGGTGGCTTCATATAGACCTCCTCCAATAAATCACCATGAAGAAAAGCAGTATTTACATCTAATTGGCATAGATGCCACCCTTGAGTGGCTGCCACTGCTAATAGCATTCTCACAGTAGTCATTTTGACCACTGGACTAAAAGTCAGTGTAGTCTATACCTGCAGTTTGGGTAAAACCCTTTGCCACATGTCTAGCTCCTTTCAATGGATCCATCTGCATGCAGTTTAGCTTTGAATACCCATTTGCACCCCACTGCTTTCTTATTGGCTGGCAATCTCACAATTTCCCAGGTATTGGTTTTGACTAAAGCAGTGAGTTCAGTTTGTATGGCATGCCTCCAATTCTCATCACAAATCGCTTCCTCATAGGTTCTTGGCTCAATGTTGGTTGAGATATTTAGAATATAGTTCTTGTGTGAGGAAGAAAGTTTGTCATAAGAGATGTAGTTGGAAATAGGGTACTTACTTTTGTCACAGGTTGATGTAGAGTCACTATCGGCTAACAGTGAGCAATGGTATTCCTCAAGATAGCTTGGGGCCTTCCTAAGTCTAGTTGATCTTCTAACTTATTCCTCACCTATGTTGGGTGCACTTGAGTTGTCTAGAATATCACTTGACTGACCTATTGCTTCTGTTTGAGTGTCACCTGAGTCACCTACTGTTGGGGTGCTATCTGTGATGGTTTCTGTATTGTTTGTGCCCTCCAATTCTGTTTCACTTCTAGATTCCATGGGTGTGTGATTCTCTTCACGGTTGTCATGGGTATGGTTAGGTGGAGTGTCGGTTCCAAGACCATCATTGTGATCTCCCTCAAATGGATCATCTAGGTAAGTGGGCGTGCTAGCAGCAAGTGGGGAGAACTGGATGTTGTTTTCTTCATGAGAAGTGGGTCTATAAGGGAATATATTTTAATAGAATTCAACATCTCTTGAAATAAAAATTTCTCTAGTTTTTAAATCAAACAGAACATGACCTTTTACTCCGGTCTTGAAGCCCAAGTATATACATTTCCTAGAGCGGGAATCTAATTTCTTTCTATTAGATTTCAATGTAGATGCAAAACATAAAGAACCAAAAACTTTCAATGGATGCAAATCAGGAAGAAATTTATGCAAACACTCATATGGGGATTTCTGAGATAGAAATTTAGATGGTAATCTATTTATTATATGTACAGCATGAGTGACAGCTGATAACTCATATTTATATGAGTTATTTATACTTATTCAAAGATAAATCATGCAAGTTCTCTAGCAATTGTAGGTTGATTCTATTAGTTTTCTGTTAGTTTATTGTTTCTTAGTTAGCTAGGGGCTAAATTACGAGTTCTGTGCATTTTGGCACCAATTGGTGCCTTTGTGAGCATTTTGATGCTTTTTGTGCTTGTCTGCAGAAATTTTAGAGCCGAACGTCGCAACGCGTCCCTCACCACGCCCGAGCAAGGGCAGCAGAGCAAGAGTGAAATATCTCGATTATGGCGCACTAGCAATGATGGTTAAAGATTCGTAAAGTCGAAGATCTTCTATTCCCCGTGTCTTGACAAGGATGGACGCTTTTGTAGCTTTATCTGATGTCGATTTGAAGTGCGAGCATGGAGGCTTGGTAGGTGGGCAAATGACATCAGCAACATGTGACCCATTTGGCTATTTAATTGAAGACTTGTCTCTCTCTAGATATGCATACACACACCTGCATCATACCATTCCACACCTCCATCATCTACCTTCCTCCATTGTTCAGAAAGAGTTCTCAAAACGAAGTTCGGACACTGAACTTTCAGTTTTGAACTCTACTCAACTCATTTCGGTCATAACCACTACTGTGAAGCTCAGACGTTGTAACGTCTCTACAGACTGCATGCAGGAAAGTTACTTAGGCGTATCTGTTGCACTCAGTATCTTTTCCTCTATGTATGGTATTTGGATTTTAACTCCTTATCTTTCTGTAAAGATGCTCAGCATGAGCTAAACATTTTGTAGTTGGGTTGTTGTTTTGCATGTAATGAATTTCTAGTTAAATGTTATGAAGTATTGACGCTTACATGTTTTAAATCTTTGCATGATAATATTTCCAAACTTGTTTTGAGACTGATCAACTTAAAATAGGTAGATTCATAGAGTGCAGGACATGGTCTATGAAAAGAACTCAAAGATTTATATGAGCGAAAAGGTGCACTAAAGACATTTAGGCATTTTTATCTAAGTCTAGACATAGAATGGATAATAGTTCATAGGACATTCTTTGTGGGTATTTAAAATACGAGAGTGGGCCTACTTAGAACCTAGACATAGGACATTCTAGTACTTGAAACTCGGCGTTTTGTGTTGAAAAGCACAACTCTTTTGCAACACAACGTTGGGACGTCGTAACGCCTATCTGAGAATAGCATTTATGCGTAATAACGTGTAAAGCGTTATAACGTCGACTAGAGAGGAATTACTTGCATGCAACAACCCAACTCATTCTCATCCATATTCACAACCACTATCTTATTTACTTGTTTTATTTATGTTCCTAGTTTTAACACCAACTTTTAGTGCCGATTTGTTACTTGTTTCACTTGTGTTTTAAGACTTGAACTTTGAAAGTACAACCAATCCTCGTGGGAACGATCTCTTACTTATATCCACTTTATTACTTGTGCGAGCGTGTATACTTGCACTATATTTGCGAATACCACACTAACGCAACAAGTTTTTGGCGCATTGTTGTGGGATTGTAGTAACTTTTATTGTTCAAAAGTATTAAAACACAAGTTGAAAGAATTTTCTTGTGTTGTTTGTTGTTTACGTGTTTAAGCGGTGTAGCGTTACAACGTATGCTTAGTTCCAATTCAAGCTCTAGTTCAATTGAACTAGGAGTGAATTTGCATTGTGCTTTATGTCCGTAGTGTGTTTTCTTTGTTGTCATTATTATTATTGTTTGTGTTGAGTGATTTGAAAAAAAAAAAAAAAAAAATTCCACTTTATGCCATGGACCATTGGAGTTCTTACTCTATGCAAGAATTGAATGCTCAACAACAATATTTCAATTATGATTTCCATGAGAGTAAATATGAAAAGGGTCATTATGAGGAAAATTCCATGCCCATGACTGCCCAAAATATGGATTATGGAATGGGAAATGTTATGTGTGAGCAAGATTCATATTCTCAAGCTCAAACAAGTAGGATTATATGAGAACAACTACGAATTCAAAGAACTCTTAACTCATTCCATTGAATATATGAAGGTGCATCGTGACAACTTTGAAGCTTCATGTAAGAATGTAGAGGCTCACATTAAGACAATTATGGAGCATCTAAAAGAAGAGAGTTGTATTGAAGATGTGGTTGAGCAAGAGGAAGAAAAAGAAAGTGTAGAATATGAGCGTGAATGTGGTCATTTGGAAATAGTGGAAGAAAAACAAAAATATTGTGTAGTTGTAGAACAAGAAAAATTCAAAAACAAAGTGACAAGGAAGAAAATCCAAGGTTGAGGTATGAAAAGAGTCATGTGACAATTGAGATTCAACCTTTGGTAATTGAAGAAAATAATCCCCCATAAAATGAACTTCAATTTTTTCAAGTGAGGAGAATTCCTACCCCAAATGTTTATTGGTTGATGCATGGGAACACTTGCTTCCATATGCCAAATACATGGGATTTACGACCAAAAGAGAAAGCGGAAGGATGATGTCTTCTTCTTGTTCTATTATCCACCCTAACTTGGGTTTTGAATTCCAAGTCCGGTGAGGACTCTTAAACCAAGCGCTCTTGGGAGGCAACCCAAAGGTTTTAAATTAACCAAATCTTTTGTTTTAACCTTGTTTTGTGCGGGAATGGAAGCTAAAGGTAGGAGAGATTCATGACTCAAGTTATTGAAGTGTGGTAGGCGTTATCACGTCTGCGTGCGTCTAGGGCGTTGTCACGTTTTTGCCCGGGTGAAGTTTTAAATGAAAAAGAAAAAGAAAGCGCTCAGCGTGCATCCCCACTAGGCAAAGTGGAAGGCTCAGGTCCGGTGCTTTGAACAAGTAATTTAGCCCTTTCTTTTTAGCAGTAGAATAGTTGTAGTTTTTAATTTTAGTAAGAATAAACAAATGTCCAACGTGATAACGTCTGTTTCAATGTTGGATGGTTAAAAGATAGTAGTTTGTTTGTCTGTGTTCTGTTTGATTGTTCCTCCCCCATTATGAAAAAAAAAAACAAAGATAAATCAATTTTCATCATTAAGCAGTGAGGACACTGCTCAACTTTAAGTGTGGGGGGGAGGATCCTGATGTCCTAAGTTTTTGTTTTGTTTTTGTTTTTGTTGTTATGTGCATGCATGAGATCAAATGCAAAATCAGTTTATATTCTTACTCTGTTAATCATAAAAAAATAATTCTCTTTGGGCTAAATCTAGTGATGAATGTGTGTGTGAGTAGCTGATGCATGTTTAGATGAAAAGAATTGATTGCTGCTCCCACACAAACTCTGTTTTAAGGAAAAATCTGGTTAGCTAGGGAATATTTTATGCTGAAGCTAGTTTTGGTTGACTATGGTGATTGTAAAACTTGATTAAAAAGCGAGAGTAGCGATGAGAAGCTAAGTTTGGGGTGAATCAAGTTGTACTAAGAAATTTGGGTGCAAAGACTGCAGGATGGTTAGTGCGGGTGTAGTGTGAGTGCAGCGTTGTACGCGTCTACCCGTAGCGTTATAACGATATCGCGGTGTGTGTTACGTTACGTGTTCAAAGCGTTATAACGTCTCACCTATAAAGCGTTATAACGTCTAACTCCAAAAAGACCAAAAAGAGTGTGTTGTTGTAAATAAGTGGAAAATCCACAAGTGCTTTGTGTTTTTCTTTGCAATACCACAGAAACAAATCTTTGGGCAACCCAATATATGAAGTAAAAAAAAAAAAAAAAAAAAAAAAAAAGAGAGAAAGAAAAAAAGAAAGAAAGAAAAAAAAAAAAGAATTCCAAGTGGAATGAATCAAAGGAAGTCGCTTTTGCTCGATAATGAGGGGTTGCGAGTCATTTGCGTGTGTGAGTCGGAAAAATAGTTGCACTAACCTAGTCCTAGCACCCAATTAAGACCCTTTGTCATGCTTCAAATAAACCCCATTTCTTATGTGAAAATGTTAGCCTATTCTTTGTTTTGAAAGATGTTTCGCTCTCACCAAATGGAAACCACTCTTTCATAGGTGGAATAGCTTACGAACCTAGCTAGGAATGGAATTAATGCGAGGTCACACACTCACTTTGGGCGATAATGAATCTAGAATTTAATTGTGCATTGGTGCGTGAGTGTGTAGAGAATTAGCCCATTGAGAATAATTTTTGATCAAATGATTGAGTAGAATGCAACCTCTTTGGTGTAGTTGATTTCATGCATTTGTTAATTTTGTTTTGTCTTGATTGCTTGAGGACAAGCAATGATTTAAGTTTGGGGTGTGATAACTCATATTTATATGAGTTATTTATACTTATTCAAAGATAAATCATGCAAGTTCTCTAGCAATTGTAGGTTGATTCTATTAGTTTTCTGTTAGTTTATTGTTTCTTAGTTAGCTAGGGGCTAAATTACGAGTTCTCGTGCATTTTGGCACCAATTGGTGCCTTTGTGAGCATTTTGATGCTTTTTGTGCTTGTGCAGAAATTTAGAGCCGAACGTCGCAACGCCCTCACCACGTCCCGAGCAAGGGCAGCAGAGCAAGAGTGAAATATCTCGATTATGTCGCACTAGCAATGATGGTTAAAGATTCGAGAAAGTCGGAAGATCTTCTATTCCCCATGTCTTGACAAGGATGGACGCCTTTAGTAATCGCATCTGATGTCGATTCGAAGTCGTGCGCAGGCTTGGTAGGTGGGCAAATGACATCAGCAACATGTGACCCATTTGGCTATTTAATTGAAGACTTGTCTCTCTCTAGATATGCATACACACACCTGCATCATACCAGTCCACACCTCCATCATCTACCTTCCTCCATTGTTCAGAAAGAGTTCTCAAAACGAAGTTCTGGACACAGACTTCGGTTTTTGAACTCTACTCAACTCCATTTCCAGTCATAACCACTACTGTGAAGCTCAGACGTTGTAACGTCTCTACAGACTGCATGCAGGAAAGTTACTTAGGCGTATCTGTTGCACTCAGTATCTTTTCCTCTATGTATGGTATTTGGATTTTAACTCCTTATCTTTCTGTAAAGATGCTCAGCATGAGCTAAACATTTTGTAGTTGGGTTGTTGTTTTGCATGTAATGAATTTCTAGTTAAATGTTATGAAGTATTGACGCTTACATGTTTTAAATCTTTGCATGATAATATTTCCAAACTTGTTTTGAGACTGATCAACTTAAAATAGGTAGATTCATAGAGTGCAGGACATGGTCTATGAAAAGAACTCAAGGATTTATATGAGCGAAAAGGTGCACTAAAGACATTTAGGCATTTTTATCTAAGTCTAGACATAGAATGGATAATAGTTCATAGGACATTCTTTGTGGGTATTTAAAATACAGGAGTGGGCCTACTTAGAACCTAGACATAGGACATTCTAGTACTTGAAACTCGGCGTTTTGTGTTGAAAAGCACAACTCTTTTTGCTTGCACGTTCGGGCGACGTCGTAACGTCTATCTGAGAATAGCATTTATGCGTAATAGCGTGTAAGCGTTATAACGTCCCGACTAGAGAGGAATTACTTGCATGCAACAACCCAACTCATTCTCATCCATATTCACAACCACTATCTTATTTACTTGTTTTATTTATGTTCCTAGTTTTAACACCAACTTTTAGTGCCGATTTGTTACTTGTTTCACTTGTGTTTTAAGACTTGAACTTTGAAAGTACAACCAATCCTCGTGGGAACGATCTCTTACTTATATCCACTTTATTACTTGTACGACGTGTATACTTGCACTATATTTGCGAATACCACACGAACGCAACAACAGCATGCCCCCAAAAATGTTTAGGCAAATTTGCCTGGAAAAGGAGAGCTCTGGCAATGTTCAAGATGTGTTGGTGCTTCCTCTCAACAATGCCATTTTGTTGAGGAGTACCAACACATGATGTTTGATGCAAAATTCCTTTTTCATTGAGAAAATTTTTTAAGAAAAATTCAGGGCCATTATCACTTCTAATGCTTTTAACTCTTGTTTCAAACTGTGTGTTGACAAGATTAACAAAGGATTTTACTAATAAAGATGTCTCGGACTTTGATTTCATGAGAAAAATCCATGTAAACCTACTCTTATCATCCATTACGGTTAAAAAATATCTATGTCCCAGCATGGAAGAAACAGAGAGGGGCCCCCAAATATCCATATGCACCAAATCAAAGCATTTGGTAGCTATGTTGGTACTATGTGGAAAAGGAAGCCTTCTTTGTTTAGCATATTGACATATATCACATGGCAAATTAGATTTCACACATTTCACATAGGGGAAAACTTTATTTATTTCACATAATTTCTCAAAAGAGGGATGTCCAAATCTCATATGCCACAGTTTACAATTATCAACAACATTCAGAATTTCAACATTGTTAATGCAAGGAAAAGAAACTTTGCTATTTATTCTAAATGAAGGGAAATAAGCCTAAACAATCCATTCTTCAATTTGACTTTCCCAATCATCATCCGCAGCGTGGGTCGTCTGTATTAAACATCCCCTTCTGTTAAAATGCACATCACAGTCAATATCTACTACAAGTTTGGGAATGGAGATCAAATTAAAAGAAAAATTGGGAATGTACAGAACATCATGTATACATAGACCATTATCAAAACATAGTGTGCTAGCATATTCACATGTTACTAAAGTTCCATTAGGCAATCTTAGGGTGATTGGTTTTATTCTTTTCATACACTGAAAATAATCTAGGATGAAACATACATGATCAGTAGCCCCAGTATCAATGATCCAAATTCTTGATCTATTAGAGTTAGGGATAAGAAGGATAATACCTGATCTGTTTGTAGTGAAGTGATTAATGCTCCCTGAATTCTGCAGAAGAGCCAAGAGGGCCTTATGTTGCTCTGGAGTGAAGCTGAGGGTGTTGGAATTACCTTTTCCTCCTTCTTGTTGCTCCTCCTCATACTCAGTGGTACCGTTGTTATCTTCTTCATGCTCACTAGCACAATTGTTGATGGCACCAGTATTGGGAGGGTAGCCATGCTTCTTGTAACAGCTATCTACCATGTGTCCGGTCTTCCCACAGTGTGAACAAACTACTTTACCTCTTCCTCTACCAGCAGAGAATCTTCCTCCCCGTTCACTCTTACCCCTAAAACCAGAGCCTCTTCCACGGGTGTTAGTAGCGAGAAGAACCCTAGGTTCATCTATGGCATTTTGCCTTTCTTGTTGGATTAATAAGGAGTACACTTTACCAATGTTTGGTAGGGGTTCCATTAGCATGATTTGGGATCTAACCGAGGAGTATTGCTCGTTTAGCCCCTTTAAAAATCTCAAAACATTTTCTGTTTCTCTGTACTGTTTGAATTTATTCACAGCATTGCATTTGCAATTGTCCGTATTTCAATTACAGCTAGGGGCAGGCAAGAAATTCTCTAATTCTTGCCACAATTTCTTTAATTTTGTGTAGTAGGTAGAGATAGAGCCATCACCTTGTTTGGTAGTATAGATTTCTTCTTGAAGATCTGAAATTCTGAATATGTCTCCTTGATAGAAGCGGTCCTTCAAGTCATTCCAAACCTCAGTCGCGGTGTCCATCCATAGAATGCTTTGAGTAATCTCAGGATTTATTGAATTGTTGATCCACGACATAACCATAGTGTTGCATCTGTCCCAAGCCATGGAGTTTCTATCATCATCGGCAGGTCTCGGCAACGTTCCATCGATGAAGTGCAGCTTGTTCTTTGATCTTAGAGCCATGGTCATGGATCTCGACCAGGTATGGTAATTGGTACCGTTCAGATGAGGGGTGACAATGGCAACGCCAGGGTTGTCACTTGGATGCATGAAGTATGGACTTAGCATATCGGTTTGATATGCCTTTTCTTTGTTGTCTTTTGCATTTCCATTGTTACTGTCTTCAACAACTGGTTCAATTTCCGCCATAGATGAGCACAAAGAAGAGGACAAAAAATTAGGGTTCAGAGAATTGAATCGTGAGATTCAATGACTCAAAAATTGGGGAAAACAAGAAATTAGGGTTCAGAAACTTGAATCGTGAGATTCGGTGATCAAAAAATTGGGGAAAAGACACGATCGAAGGAAGAAGGGGCACAAAGAACACAAAGAACTGAATCGTGAGACTCAATCCCTAAGAATTGGGGAAAAAGGGGAAAAACGATCGAGAAGACGAAGAGTGGAAAGGAGAATCAGAGAAAGCAGCGAATGGTGGCACTGCTCTTGATACCATGTTGAAATCGATAGTTCAATACCATTGTTGAAACAGAAGAACTCAAAGGTAATTTGAGAGCGATTGGAACGAAGACTTGAAGAAAATAAAATGCTTCATCAGATTTTGGAATTGTACAGTTTTTGACTATATATCAGATGGAATCTAATCTAGAGGTAGTTATGATCCTAACCGTCCTGTAACTGATCAACCGATCTTTAAAACTAACTACATCAATGATACAACCGTTATTCGACCTAAAGAAAAGAAAACCAAGAAGGTAGATCGGAAGAGCAAAGTCGAACTTAGAAGGTATAAAGCAAGAGTAAAGTAATACTCTTCGACAATGAGTGATACTCTTCGACAGTGAGTGAGAAAAGCTTCAAGTGGGTTCTGATGTGTCATGCCCACGTGGAGAGTTTTTCTTTGACTTGATCATAGTGGTTGACTCATTTGACTTGACTATATTGGTTGACCTAAGATCATTCTCAACAGTTATTGCTCATGGGTTTTGGTTTAGTCCCCCATGTTTTTGTTTTTTTTTCTTTTTTATCAATAAATTTTAGGGGGGGTACTCTTTCCTTCCTGGTGTTTTTTCCCTAAGGAGGGTTTTGCATCAGAAGCTTTTAACGAGGCTCTATATCCCTTTCTTTTGTTTATATATATATATATATATATATATATATATATATATATATAGAACATCTAACATGCATAATGCCAACACTCTATCAAAATCATTACTCTAAGTCATTTTCTTTTTTCGCTTATTCATAAATTTAAGTTAGCAACTATTTATCCCCACAAATGAATGGAGGGATCTACACACCCCTATTTTGAAATGCTTAAGATACTTTAGGATCTTTGGACCAAATTAGGTTGCGTGATTTTCGTCACAAACCAATATGTCTCTTTACCCTAAACTAATTGCTAACTTATTAGCAGTACTAATATAGTCTAATTAAGAACTCTCTTGCGAAGGGAAGCTTGGAAATTACGAAATGAGTTTTGCGTAAATCAATTAATCCCTCGTAAATGACACTACTCGAAATGTAAATGATTTCTCTATGATAAAAACAGTTGTCAAGTGTCTAGTGAAAAGACAAGTTAACATGGAGTAAGCAAATTCTATCCTCCTGCCTCAAGAAAGATTAATTTTGTAATTGAGAGGGTAATTTTGTAGACAATGATAAGTGAATGCTTATGTTAATATATTTTTAATTTAAGACTATTGTAATTGATCTGAAGAGTTTTCCTAAACCAATCCAAACCCTCCTTTAATATTATTTTTGAGTTCCTCCAAATTGAGGGACTTAGTTTTACCAAGAAAAATAAACTCAAATAAATATCCATCTTCTATCACATACATATACTTCTGTGTATATATATTGTAATAACATTAATTATATTATTTGAAATTTGTAATGCACTAACTTGTTAAGTTCAATATACCAGCACAATACACGTCTTAACATCTAATGTTAGTATGAAACAAAACCATGATGGGAAACAAACAATTTATAATAATACAAATAAGCCAGTAGGATTTGGATATTGTAGTTTACTAAGATTAAACCACAGACTTTTATAAACGGATATAAATGATTTGAAGATTTTGCCTAAACCATCACAAACCCTCCTCCAATATATTTTTTGAGTTTCTCCAGATTGGGAGATTTAATTTTACGAAGAAAAATAAACTCAAATAAATATCCATCTTCTATCACATTAATTATATTATTTGAAATTTGTAATGCAAATAGACTTGCAGTAACTTGTTAAGTTCAATATACCAGCACAATACACTTCTGAACATCTAATGTGAAACAAAACCATGATGGACAACAAACAATTTATAACAATACAAATAAGCCACTAGGATTAGGATATTGTAGTTTGCTAAGATTAAACCTCATTTTAATTATTGATGACCTAACAACAATTAAAATGCCTCAAACTTGCAACAGGTAAACAACATAAAACCACACACTCTTTCTAAAGACAATTACAACAACAAAAGGAAAGGAGAACAACTGAAAACCATAAATACAGTAGTGGAAAAAAAGGGTTTCTACTTTCAACTCAAAAGAACCTTTTAAGCCATCTAAATATTTCAGGAATTTGAAAGTGTGTCCCAATGCCACTCCAGCAACAAGTCCACACGAATACCCAATCAAAGATATTTTCCAATCAAGTTCAATCAAAGAATCCTCCGAGTCTTCATCATCATCATCGTTAGTGGCGGAAGGTGGATCTAATGAAGAACCTCCACATTTCTTCAACAAGCTGATCCCCACACGGGCACAGGTTACCCTCAAATGAATTGCTTTGGAATGTAGACAATCGATTATTTTGTGGTATAGGACCGGAGAGATTGTTAAATGACACATTAAAGAACGCCAGAAAGGTGAGTTGTGTCAACTGTTGGGGAATCTTCCCAGAAAGACTGTTGAGGGAAAGGTCCAACGCTTCAAGTTCTGAAAGCTTTCCTAAGGAGGATGGAATGCTTCCAGTAAGCAAGTTATTTGACAAGTTGAGGAAAACAAGATTTGTCAAGTCGCCTATGACTTTTGGTATCTCTCCACTGATTTTGTTGCTTGAAATATCAATGGCTATCATATAGTACACATTTTGAAGACTCGGGTAAACCATCTCCACTCCTTTGTTTGACATTGCGAACTGATAAGTGGTGGTGTCTACCCAGTAATACCCTCCAATTTGTTGGGACCATAATGTAATTGTATCCTCCTCATACTCTAATTGACTTGTGTTTGAGGCTTTCATTGATTCCCAACTCTGGATCATTTCTGATGGTAAACTGCCAGAGAACTGATTATGAGAAAGATCAATGATGTGAAGCTTGGGAAATGTGCATGTCATGTTCCCAAGGCATCTTATGGCTCCATGAAATTTGTTACCACGCAAAGCCAATACCTTCAGTTCTGGTAAATCTCCCAACCAGAATGGAAATGAATCATTGATACTGTTGTGGCTAACATCAAAGAACTCTAGCCTTCCACAATTTACCAATTCTCTTGGCAACTGCCCTTGCAGATTGTTGTTGCTGAAATCAATCATCTGTAAGGCGTTACCTATCAGATATGTTTGAGGAATTAGGCCAGATAATTTATTCCCTTTGAGCTTCAAAGAATTTAGAGATTGGCTAAAGTTTCCCAGACATGAGGGGACATTGTCACTCAAGCTGTTGAATGATAAATCAAGAATCACGAGTGATTTGAGATTGCATATGGATGGAGAAATTCTTCCTGTCAATGAATTGTGGGCAATATATAAGCTTTGTAGACTTTCTTTTCCCCACAACCAACTGGGTAGTGAAGTTACACTGTTGTAGGACAAGTAAAGATCTTCCAGATCACCAAGATCTCTTATAAATGTTGGAAACTCTACTAAATTGCATGAAACCAATCCTAACACAACAATACCAGAATCAGACCAATTTGAATAACTTTTTCCACTAAGCAATGACAATTTGTTGAATGAGAGTTGAAGAAAAGTTAGCTTTTTGAACTTCAGAAACATGTCAAGCTCTAGCTTTCCATGCAACGAATTATTGAATAGGTCAAGAGATTCAAGGTTCTCAAGTCTGAAGAAAGAGTTGGGGATTTCACCATGAAGATTATTCAGTCCAAGTTCCAAGTAAGCTAGGTTGGTTAGGTTCATTATCCAAGGTGGAATTTCACCCGTTAAATTGCATTTTCTAACAAATAAATATTGTAGATGGGTGAGATTTGCAAAAGATAATGGTATCTCGCTGCCAATATTTAATGAAGACACATCCAAGTAATAGATTGATGATAGCTTACCTATCCATGAGAAGGTATCAACAGTGAAGTTATTGTAACTAAGGTCTATAGTTGTGAGTTGTGTGAGGTTTCCAAGTGAAGAAGGAAGAGAGCCAAAAAAGTTGCAACCTGAAATTGATAGCCTATTTAAAGAACTAAGCCTTCCAATGGATGCTGGTATTGCACCATAGAAACCTGTGTCATCAAGTTCTAAATGGTTGAGTGCACTGGACTGAAAATCAGGCAACCTACCAGTGAGATTTTCGTTATATCCCAAAGCTAGATATGTCAAGTTTGGAAGATGAAAAATTCCAACTGGAAATTCACCATACATTTCACAATGACTAAGAGTTAGTTCTTGCAAAGATGTTAGATTTGCCAGCATGTCAGGGACAAAAGATGAAATAGTTACAAAACTTAGTCGAAGCACCTCAAGTTTTGTTGAATTTTTAATTATACTTTTGAGATTAGAAGGTTTGAGTTGCAACAGATTGATTCCATCACCTTCTGGACTTGATCGAAAATTGCGACTTAGATCAAGAAACAACAACTGTGACAACTGTGAAACTTGTGGTGGGATTTCTCCAGAAAATTTGGTATGACGAAGGTTCAGATATCTCAGCTTTGAAAGTTCACCTATCTTGGATGGGATTTGAGAGTAATTGAAGTGATTATCAGTAAGATTAAGACTTTGAAGGTGCACAAGATTAAAGAGACTACTATTAGCACCCATTGAACCATATAATTGGCTGCTACTAACATTAATGCCAATCACATGACCACCGGACTCATCACATTCAATGCCATCCCATGAACAGCAATTTGTGCTTGCATTCCAAGATGATGTTTTAGGATAACTGGTAGGATTTTCAGAAGCAAGATTACTAATGACAAAGCCTTCCTTGAATTGCAATAAGGCATGGCTTTCATCATCATGACATTGACTAGGCTGACCAAAATGAAAACAGTTTATAAATGTGGATGTGAACAGTGAATGAAGTAAAAGAAATAGGATAGACAAAGCAAGAGACCTCACAAACACCATTGTATTTTAAAAAGTTTAAGCTGAAGCACTCATAAAAAGCTAGACTCAATGAATGGATCTTATACTCAAGGAATTGGCTGCATGTACAAATAAACCAATTCAACCTATATATAACAAATAAAAATGTTTTCTAGTGAATATGTTAATAAGAAAATGTGGTGCCGTGAGTTTTGGTTAAGACTGTAGAATGTCTTTCAAATTTAGCCATTATAGTAGACTCAACAATTTTGGGTGGTCCTCATACTTCATTTTGTGTATGTTGGTATATAACTTCAAACATGGATTTTATACAAGGACTTAAATCTAACATAATATGATCTCTCTAATCATTTCGGTAGTCAATAAGATACAAAGTTTATTTGATGCTTTATCAATCTAAAAAGGCTTAAATATGATTTAAGCCCCTTGCAAATATAGCGTGTTTTTGTTTAAGTCCCAGCAATTCTTTTTTAATAAAAAACCCTTATAAAATACAGTGTTTTGAAATGAGCCTTCTATTAGGATATTGTTAGTGTGACGTTAAAAAATGACAACTGGTTTGTTACGTGTGAGCTTAAACGCCGACCGTAGAATTAAAATTTAAAAATTAAAATAAAAATAGAAAAAAAAAAAGGTATAAAAGATGAAAACCCAACTTCCAGTTTCACTAACTGTGCCTAATTGGTTATGAATATGCAGAGAACAATAGAAAGTTGGCTGAGATGAAGATAGAAGAAAAAGGAAGGAGGCTGCTAGAAACGAGATAAAAAGCTAAGCATATCAATATTTACTCAAAACAGAGAGTATGAGTAATTGAATATAAGCTGAATAGTATTTCTTGTGGTTACACAGGATGCGATATTTACTCATAAAAAAAAACACCAGTAAATTTGTTTGACATAAGAAAATAGAGGAAGAAGATGAAACGGAATATATAAGTTGAATAATATTTCTTTTATGCCTTTTTTATTTTATTTTAATCTTTAATTTTTAACTCTACAGTCGGCATTTAGGCTCACACGTGGCAGATTAGTTTTCATTTTTTTAACGTCACACTAACAGTACTCTAATAGAAGGGATCATTTCAAACACTGCATTTTGCAAAGATATTTTACTAATTTTTTTTGCAGGGGCTTAGACAAAAACACACTATATTTATAGGGGCCTAATCATATTTAAGCCATTTAAAGATGAAACTTATCACTTAGTGAGGCATTCTTCATTGCTGCCACAAACTTCTCAATCCATTCAAAAAAATTATCATTTAGTGAGGCCGTGAATTTTGGTTGGGGGGTGGGTTGGGGGGGGGGGGGGGTCCACGATCTATTTTTCTAGTGGTGCCGTGAATTTTGGTTGGGGGTGGGTTGGGTTGGGGGGTCCTCATACTTTTTTTTTTCATGTTCTTATATAATTTCAAACATACTTTTTATACAAGGACAATGATTTAATAAGAAAAATATTTTCTATGATAATAAGAAAATATGGTTTCGTGAACTTTGCTTAAGACTACAATTTTGGGGATCCTCATACGTTATTTTGTGTCTGTTCGTATATAATTTGAAATATGCATTTTATACAAGGACTTAAATCTAACATAATTGGATCTCTCTAGCTAGTCACTTTCGCGATCAATACGTTGCAAGAAAATATGGTTTCGTGAACTTTGGTTAAGACTACAATTTTGGGGTCCTCATACTTTATCTTATGTATGTTCCTATATAATTTGAAATAAAAATTATATACAAGAACTTAAATCTAGCATAATTGTCTCTAGTCAATTTCGTGAGCAATACGTTGCAATGTCTATTTGATGTGTTAACAATTGATAAAGCAAATTTATCATATTGTGGGGCTTTCTTCATTATCTTCCACAAAATTCTCAATATATTTCTTGTTTTTGGTTTGATTCTATTTTTTCTACATTTGTTTCTATTATTTGACTCAACAATGAGTCTTTTAGTACAACTTGAAAGATACGCATGCATTCATTCTCACAGACCACTCTCTTTTCATGTATTTTTTAAATACAATTTATTTTTAAAATAAAAATTCTATATTCCCACAAATTCATTTAGTTCTCTAAAAAGACCAAAAGAGTGAGGATATTCAAAAATAATCATATCAAAGATCAAGATATTATACCAAGAATGTAAGGTCGTCCCAAATAATTTAGATGCCCTGTTCAAGTCTTAGAAATTGGCTCCTAATTAGGCCCCTATTTTATCAAATTGGCTCCTAATTAGGCCCCTATTTTATCATATTGTTACCTAAGAACTAAAATACCCTCTTTGTTGTTAAAAGAACTCTTTTTTGAGAGAAAAAAAAGGCCAAAGATATCAAAGATTAAAAATGAGGAAATAACATATGTTTTTGGGCCCTAAACAATGACATTGTGTCGATGCCCTATACGGTAGCACAACTCACACTTTCCTCTTATATAATTTCAAACATACTTTTTATACAAGGGAAAAGACTTAATAAGCAAAATGTTCTCTAGACTCTATGATAATAAGAAAATATGGTTTTGTGAACTTTGGTTAAGACTACAATTTTAGGGGTCCTCATACTTTATTTAGTGTCTGTTCGTATATAATTTGAAACATGCATTTTATACAAGGACTTAAATCTAACATAATTGGATCTCTCTAGTCACTTTCGTGATCAATACATTGCAAGAAAATATGGTTCTGTGAACTTTGGTTAAGACTGCAATTTTGGGGGTCCTCATACTTTATTTCGTGTCTGTTCGTATATAATTTGAAACATGCATTTTATACAAGGACTTAAATCTAACATAATTGGATCTCTCTAGTCACTTTCGTGATCAATACGTTGCAAGAAAATATGGTTCTGTGAACTTTGGTTAAGACTGCAATTTTGGGGGGCCTCATACTTTATTTTGTGTATGTTCCTATATAATTTGAAATAAAAAGTCTTAGAAATTGGCTCCTAATTAGGCCCCTATTCTATCATATTGTTCCTAAAAGGCCAAAAATATCAAAGATTAAAAATGAGGAAATATTATATTTTTTGGGCCCTAAACAATGGCATTGTGTCGGGGCCCTATACGGTAGCACAACTCACACTGTCCTCTTATATAATTTCAAACATACTTTTTATACAAGGGCAAAGACTTAATAAGCAAAATGTTCTCTAGACTCTATGATAATAAGAAAATATGGTTCTGTGAACTTTGGTTAAGACTACAATTTTAGGGGACCTCATACTTTATTTAGTGTCTGTTCGTATATAATTTGAAACATGCATTTTATACAAGGACTTAAATCTAACATAATTGGATCTCTCTAGTCACTTTCGTGATCAATACATTGCAAGAAAATATGGTTCTGTGAACTTTGGTTAAGACTGCCATTTTGGGGGTCCTCATACTTTATTTTTTGTATGTTCCTATATAATTTGAAATAAAAGTTTTATACAAAGACTTAAATCTAGCATAATTGGATCTCTCTAGTCAATTTCGTGATCAATACGTTGCAAGGTCTATTTGATGTGTTAACAATTGATAAAGCAAATTTATCATATAGTGGGGCTTTCTTCATTATCTTCCACAAAATTCTCAATATATTTCTAGTTTTTGGATTGATTCTATTTTTTCTACATTTGTTTTTATTATTTGACTCAACAATGAGTCTTTTAGTACAACTTGAAAGATACGCATGCATTCATTCTCACAGACCACTCTCTTTTCATGTATTTTTTAAATACAATTTATTTTTAAAATAAAAATTCTATATTCCCACAAATTCATTTAGTTCTCTAAAAAGACCAAAAGAGTGAGGATATTCAAAAATAATCATATCAAAGATCAAGATATTATACCAAGAATGTAAGGCCGTCCCAAATAATTTAGATGTCCTGTTCAAGTCTTAGAAATTGGCTCCTAATTAGGCCCCTATTTTATCATATTGTTACTTAAGAATTAAAATACCCTATTTGTTGTTAAAAGAACTCTTTTTTGAGAGAACAATAAAAGGCCAAAATATCAAAGATTAAAAATGAGGAAATAATATATTTTTTTGGGCACTAAAAAATGGTATTGTGTCGGGGCTCTATGTGGTAGCACAACTCACACTTGCTATGGGCCGGCCGTGCAATAACACATTTTACTCCTCCATCTTCACTCAAAACAAAATATTCATTTATATAAATTGTAAAGATATTAATAAAGGTAAAATACAAATTTAATTAAACTACTTGGAATTTGTCGAGACTCAATCAAATAATCATTTACAAAAAATAATTATACCAACAATAGCAATAGTAAGTTCTAAGCAGAAAAACTTTTTATTAGAGGCTGACATATGTTAAGAATGTAGTTTGTATTTTTTATTTATAGAATAGATTTATTATATACACAATAGATTCGTAGAACCATACACAATAGATGGGGAGTGGTATGATTCTTTAACCATACAAAAAGAGTAAGCTTATTCAAGTATTGAAAATAAATCTACAGGACGAAAACATTAATGTTTTTCCGGACTCAACAACAAAATACTTAATTTTAAAACAACTAAGACATTTATAAAGAAAAAAAACCATACCAACAACATAAAATGTTTTTTCGTTGTGAACGTTTAACGATAGTTAAATTATACCGACAACTAGTAATGTTTTCTTGTTGGGTCTCTAAAGTTAAGGCTATGTTTGGCAAAAAGAGGCGGATAGCAGATAAGCTAGCGGATGAGTGGATAGGTGATGAAATTTATGAGATAAAATAAGTATTAATAAAGAAATGATGTGTTTTGTAAAAAACTAGTGGTTAAACTAAGCGATAAATGTAAAATGACATGAAAGAAATATTTATTTAATTCATGAATTAATTGTTTAGTTTATTTTAAGGGTTAAAATGTTTTAAAAAAGTGAGACAATATACGTTATCCGCTAAAACGCTACTTGTAGTAGAATTTTAAAACACACACTAAACGCTAAATGTTAGTCTACTACCAAAATAGGTGTACTTACTCTTTACTAGTCAAATCTTCTATATCCGCTTGAGATGGGGGCTTGGCAAAAAAAAGTAGCGGATAGAAGATAAAATTAGCTAATATATAACAAATAAGTGTGGGTCTCATTGTTGCGTTTGCTATGATGATTACTAACAAGGTTGTTCATTCTCTTGTCGAGGTGGTCTTGTTGTCAGCTTGTCCTCAAGATTACTCTAATGCTCCTACAAGTATTTCAGATTTAATTATTAATGAAATGCACTAAGTGCTACTTGTCAAAAAATATATAGCAAATGAGTGGATAGCGGATGAGATAGCGGTTAGTGGATAAACTACCTAATAGCAAATGATGTGTGTTTGGTAGCGGTTAAGCTAACTAATAAATGTAAAATGACATTAAAAAATAGGGATTTAAAAATGTTTTGTTTAATTTAAAGAGAATAGAGAATGAATTTAACAAAAATAATGAGGGTAAAAATGACAAAAAAAAGTGAGATGTTACTCGTTACAAGTAGTGTTTTTAGCGTTTCAAAAAACGCTACTTGAAGTAACGTTTGAAAAAACATTAAGCGCTGCCCCAAAAATGCTAGATGTTTGTGCTTACAAAACACGTCTATTCATCATCTTCTAGCGGATGGAACTTGCCAAATAGAGTCTAAATGTTCATTCTTATGAAACCAAATATATTACAAAGAAAAAAATAAAAATATTTATTCCGACAACATGAAATATTTTCTCGTCGAGAATCAAAAGTAATGAATTTTTACCAACAAAACGCAATGTTTTCCATTTGGAACTCAAAACCAAAATATACCTTTATAAGAACAAAATATAAATAATTATACCAACAACATAAAATATTTTGGATATGCTTAAAGGCAATTCAATTATGCTAATAACATGCAATGTCTACTACTCGGCAGAATTCTAAAGTTAAATATTTGGGACCCCAATATTTTGAGCAAGACCTATAAGCCTTCTCCAACATTGTGAATTTGTATATTTTATAGTTAAAAGATTAAAGTCAGGCTGTTAGGTGAACCACTAAAGCAAATATGGCTTGCAACTCATGGAAGGTTGTGATCTGTATTCTACTGTGAGATCATCAACCAAAGAAAAAGTAAATTCACAGTACCCATTTCTCATGGAGATCAAACCCCGTTTATCTATTGGTTGACAAAGATCTTGAAGTTTGGTTTTCAAAGCATCAGTCTTGAAAGGAGTTTATCCCTTTGATAGTAAAAATCTTTCCTAAATGTGTGTCTTGCAACCCTCCAAACACGCCGCATACTTCTCATCCAGAATAAAGATAGCTAACTCATCCCCTTTGATGTACGAGCAAATTAAATGACCAAGGGGAATGTCATAAATCTTGTTTATTGATCTTTTTAAAGCTTGTGCAAAAGATTTATTTTTATTTGTTGTCAAAGAAATCGCATTTGGGTGACAATCTTCTTGAAAATCTTGACCAACAACTTCCTTTGTTTATTTGAAAGCTCGATTTTTGTGTAGCACATGATATGTGACTCGTGCAGGATGGGTGTGCACTACACTCACTCTAGGATTGAACGAAAGATGATGTCGTGAAGCCATTAACTTAGAGGCGAGTGGGCCGTTCCCTACATTCCACAATTCACTAGTTGCTACATAAGATGCTTTCTTTGGGACCATGACTTGCCCAGGCGGCGTATGTTCATCACTCGTTTATATGCAGCAGATTAGGAGTGGAAGGCCAAAAGAAGGTCATGATTGCCTTGTTCTTTCCTCCCTTGAAACCCTAACAGACTTCTTTTTTCTCTCTAGGATGACGAAATTTTCAAAAAAAATTGATTTCTATACATACAATGTTTTACTGATTTGAACTCAAAAACAAAATATACATTTTGTATTAGAAAAATTTGAGGCTCTTCCTAGAGACAATGTTGTTTCTATGTCAATAATGTGGCGATGAAGGATTTGAAGCGTGTTTTTGGTGTTTCTAACTTCAAGGAGGATCCTGTTAAAGATCCTGCTATGGTTATTGATACTCTCGCGGTGTATTGATGCGAGGGACATGCATCAATTTGTGGCAGTTGGGGTTTTCAAGAGTTTCGGAAGGAAGGAACCAGCTGGCGCAAAGCAAACAAGGTTTGCTCTCAAAAATTGCAGTGTGGTGGTTGATCCTCACATTTGTGCTTAAGTGTGGGTGGTATATATTGAAGAATAATAGAAGAAAGAGATTAAGAAAGCAACGTGTCGACCAAGCTAGCAAGTTTATTCTTCCATATGAATATTGAATATATTTATTATAAATATCACAGCATACAAATTCAATATAGCATTTCTAAAACAAGATCCAGCAACCATTGAAATTTTAAAGTGATTTGCATCATGGAACAAAGTTACCATTGAAAACATACCTGTTGCTCAAAAGCCAAGCAAAGCCTCTTGACCTCCTCCTCATAAAATGCCTTGTCAACCATCTGGCTCTCTCCATACGATAACTTAGCAAAAATAGATTGATAGGGTGGGTACTTTTCCATAACACAAGACCCTCTGTAAATTGATAGCCAAAACCATGTAAACAAATTACAAATGAAATGAAAAGCAATAAAACTTCATTTTTTTCTATTCAAGTAGTAGGATTTTAACATCATATTTGATCATGTCCTTTCCCATCATATTATATCACTTTGTCAACATTCAGAACAGAAATTCAAACCATCTTAAAACCACCATTTGAAACTCTATCAAAATGATGTCATAATTAATACATGCTTAACATAAAAGAGATATATATATATATATATATATATATATATATATATATATATATACACTACTAATTTGGTACCTTAATGTATATGTGATATATAGGTAATGTTGTTTGGAGCTAGTGATACCTACGACGGTGACAAGATTATGCAGATTACTGTTGCATTCAACCATTTTGGGCAAGGACTGGTCCAAAGAATGCCAAGGTGTAGATGGGGATTTGTTCATGTATTGAATAATGACTATACACATTGGATTATGTATGCAATTGGTGGAAGTTCAAACCCAACTATTCTTAGCCAAGGTAACCGTTTCATTGCACCTCACAATAATGCTGCCAAGGAAGTTACACATAGAGACTATGCAGCACCAAATGTTTGGTCAAAATGGCAATGGAGATCAGAGAATGATTTTTTCATGAATGGTGCAAAGTTTGTTCAATCTGGAGCTCCTATTGTGAATCTTCCATTCAAGAAAGGATATTTAATGAAACCTAGACATGGAATTCATGCTAGTAGGTTAACACGATTTTCTGGGGCACTCAATTGCATGGTTGGTAGACCTTGCTAGATATATAGAAAACTATTTATTTTACTTACGAAGAAAACAACAAAATTATACTATTTTGGTACATTTATTTTTGTTTGTTTTTCTTTGTAGGTAGATATGGTTTTCATGTAATTTGTATTCTTTTATTTACATGAAATAAATTTTCTTACTCAAATTTCTCTCTCTTTAGTTGCATATACTTGTTTTAATGCAACAAAACCTTAATTATGATATTTAATTGTAATTAGAGAAGGTTGAATAGAAGAGAAGGTTAGTGTACCTTAACATAAATGGTGTTAAAAAGTTGAAGAATGTTGAAGCAACAAGAACTATTTTTGTACTTTTTTCTTCACGACTAAAATTTGTTTTTATTTTGAATCTCACATTTTTCGTTCGAGAATATTTGTTGGGGATTTCCAAAATAATAAGAACTCAAGAACACTAAATTGAAAGAGAACAAATTGTTTCATGTTCTAAAAAGTGTGTCCTATTGTGATTTTCAATGATTAATATGTTCTTCCATAAATCTCTGTATCTATTCATATAAAGATATTTGAATGAAGAAATCCATTCATTCATGGATGATTGAGACAAATCCCTATAAACTATGCCTCTTTACAAGGGGATATTTCTCTTCACTAAGCAGTAGTAAGTCTATATATAGAACATCTAACATGCATAATGCCAACACTCTATCAAAATCATTACTCTAAGTCATTTTCTTTTTTCGCTTATTCATAAATTTAAGTTAGCAACTATTTATCCCCACAAATGAATGGAGGGATCTACACACCCCTATTTTGAAATGCTTAAGATACTTTAGGATCTTTGGACCAAATTAGGTTGCGTGATTTTCGTCACAAACCAATATGTCTTTTTACCCTAAACTAATTGCTAACTTATTAGTAGTACTAATATAGTCTAATTAAGAACTCTCTTGCGAAGGGAAGCTTGGAAATTACGAAATGAGTTTTGCGTAAATCAATTAATCCCTCGTAAATGACACTACTCGAAATGTAAATGATTTCTCTATGATAAAAATAGATGTCAAGTGTCTAGTGAAAATTAAGACAAGTTAACATGGAGTAAGCAAATTCTATCCTGCCTCAAGAAAGATTAATTTTGTAATTGAGAGAGTAATTTTGTAGACAATGATAAGTGAATGCTTATATTAATATATTTTTAATTTAAGACTATTGTAATTGATCCGAAGAGTTTTCCTAAACCAAACCAAACCCCCCTCTATTATATTTTTTGAGTTCCTCCAAATTGAGGGATTTAGTTTTACCAAGAAAAATAAACTCAAATAAATATCCATCTTCTATCACATACATATACTTCTGTGTATATATACTGTAATAACATTAATTATATTATTTGAAATTTGTAATGCACTACTAACTTGTTAAGTTCAATATACCAGCACAATACACGTCTTAACATCTAATGTTAGTATGAAACAAAACCATGATGGGAAACAAACAATTTATAACAATAAAAATAAGCCAGTAGGATTTGGATATTGTAGTTTGCTAAGATTAAACCTCATTTTCAATATTGAATGATGATCTAACAACAATTAAAACACTTCAGACTTGCAACAGGTAAACAACATAAAACCACACACTCTTTCTAAAGACAGTTACAACAACAAAAGGAAAGGAGAACAACTGAAAACCATAAATACAATGGAAAAAGATGTTTTCTACTTGCAACTCAAAAGAACTTTTTAAGCCATCTAAATATTTCAGGACTGAAAGTGTGTCCCAATGCAACTCCAGCAACAAGTCCACCTGCATACCCAATCAAAGCTATTTTCCAATCAAGTTCAATCAAAGAATCCTCCGAGTCTTCATCATCATCATCATCGTCAGTGGCAGAAGGTGGATCTAATGAAGGTCGACCTCCACATTTCTTCAACAACTGATCCCCACACAGGCCTTGGTTACCCTCAAATGAATTGTGTGGGAATGTTGAAAACTGATTATTTTGTGGTATAGGACCAGATAGATTGTTAAATGACACATTAAAGAACTCCAGAAAGGTGAGTTGTGTCAACTGTTGGGGAATCTTCCCAGAAAGACTATTGAGGGAAAGGTCCAATGCTTCAAGTTCTGAAAGCTTCCCTAAGGAGGATGGAATGTTGCCAATAAGCAAGTTATTTGACAAGTTGAGGAAAACAAGACGTGTCAAGTCGCCTATGACTTTTGGTATCTCTCCACTAATTTTGTTGCTTGAAATATCAATGGCTATCATATAGTACAACTTTTGAAGACTCGGGTAAACCATTTCCACTCCTTTGCTTGACAGTGTGAACTCATAAGTGGTGGTGTCTGTCCAATACCCTCCATTTTGTTGGAACCAAAATTTAGTTCTCTCCTCCTCGTACTCTAATTGACTTGTGTTTGAGGCTTTCATTGATTCCCAACTCTGGATCATTTCTGATGGTAAACTGCCAGAGAATTGATTATGAGAAAGATCAATGATGTGAAGCTTGGGAAATGTGCATGTCATGTTCCCAAGGCACCTTATGGCTCCATGAAATTCATTACCACGCAAAGCCAATACCTTCAATTCAGGTAAATCTCCCAACCAGAATGGAAATGAATCATTGATACTGTTGTGGCTAACATCAAAGTATTCTAGCCTTCCACAATGGACCAAATCTCTTGGCAACTGACCCTGCAGATTGTTTTTGCTGAAATCAATCATCTGTAAAGTGTTACCTAGCAGGTATGTTTGAGGAATGAGGTCAGACAATTTGTTCTCTTTAAGCTTCAAAGACTTTAGAGATTGGCTAAAGTTCCCCAGACACGAAGGAACTTTGTCACTCAAGCTGTTGAATGATAAATCAAGAAGCATGAGTGATTTGAGATTGCATATGGATGAAGAAATTCTTCCTGTCAATGAATTGTGGGCAATAGATAAGCTTCGTAGACTTTCTTTTCCCCACAACCAACTGGGTAGTGAAGTTAAACTGTTGTAGGACAAGTCAAGATCTTCCAAATCACCAAGATCTCTTATAAATGTTGGAAACTCTACTAAATTGCATGAAGCCAATCCTAACGCAAGAATACCAGAATCAGACCAATTAGAATAACTTTTTCCACTAAATAATGACAATTTGTTGAATGAGAGATCAAGAAAAGTTAGCTTTTTGAACTTCAGAAACATGTCAAGCTCTAGCTTTCCATGCAACGAATTATTAGATAGGTCAAGAAATTCAAGGTTCGCAAGTCTGAAGAAAGAGTTGGGGATTTCACCATGAAGGTTATTCAAGTCAAGGTCCAAGTCAACTAGTTTGGTTAGGTTCGTTATCCAGGATGGAATTTCACCCGTTAAATTGCAATTTTCAGCAAATAAAGATTGTAGCTGGGTGAGATTTGCAAAAGATAATGGTATCTGGCTGCCAATATTTAATGAAGACACATCCAAGGAATAGATTGATGATAGCTTACCTATCCATGAGAAGGTATCAACAGTGAAGTTATTATCACTAAGGTCTATACTTGTGAGTTGTGTGAGGTTTCCAAGTGAAGAAGGAAGAGAGCCAGACAAATTGCAACCTGAAATTGATAGCCTATTTAAAGAACTAAGCCTTCCAATGGAAGCTGGTATTGCACCATAGAAACCTGTGTCATCAAGTAGTAATACACTCAGTGCATTGGACTGAAAATCAGGCAACCTACCAGTGAGATACTGGTTTTCTCCCAAAGATAGAAATCTCAAGTTTGGAAGATGAAAAATTCCAACTGGAAATTCACCATACATTTCACAATTATAGAGAGATAGTTCTTGCAAAGATGTTAGATTTGCAAGCAGGGCAGGGACATGAGATGAAATAGTTACATAAGCCAATCGAAGCACCTCAAGTTTTGTTGAATTTTTAATTATACTTTTGAGATTGGAAGGTTTGAGTTGCAACAGATTGATTTCATCACCTTTCGGACTTGATTGAAAATTGAAACTTAGATCAAGATACAACAACTTTGACAACTGTGAAACTTGTGGTGGGATTTCTCCAGAAATTACGGAATTAGAAAGACTCAAATATCTCAGCTGTGAAAGCCCACCTATCTTGGATGGGATTTGAGAGTAATTAAGGTCATTATCAGCAAGATTAAGACTTTGAAGGTGCACAAGATTAAAGAGACTACTATTAGCATCGATTGAACCATATAATTGGCTGCTACTAACATTAATGCCAATCACATGACCACTGGAATCATCACATTCAATGCCATCCCATGAACAGCAATTTGTGCTTGCATTCCAAGATGATGTTTTAGGATAACTAGTAGGATCATCAGAAGCAAGATTACTAATGACAAAGCCTTCCTTGAATTGCAATAAGGCATGGCTTTCATCATCATGACATTGACTAGGCTGACCAAAATGAAAACAGTTTATAAATGTGGATGTGAACAGTGAATGAAGTAAAAGAAATAGGATAGACAAAGCAAGAGACCTCACAAACACCATTGTATTTTAAAAAGTTTAAGCTGAAGCACTCATAAAAAGCTAAACTCAGTGAATGGATCTTATACTCAATGAATTGGTTGCATGTACAAATATATCAATTCAACCTATATATAACAATTAAAAATGTTTTCTAGCGAATATGATAAAAGAAAATGTGTTGTGCCGTGAACTTTGGTTTTTTCTATTTTTTGGTCAAGCCGTGAAGTTTGGTTAAGAATACACTATAAAAATCTCTTTTAAATTTGGCCATTATAATAGAATGTTTTCTAGTGAATATGTTAATAAGAAAATGTGGTGCCGTGAGTTTTGGTTAAGACTGTAGAATGTCTTTCAAATTTAGCCATTATAGAAGACTCAACAATTTTGGGTGGTCCTCATACTTCATTTTGTGTATGTTGGTATATAACTTCAAACATGGATTTTATACAAGGACTTAAATCTAACATAATATGATCTCTCTAATCATTTCGGTAGTCAATAAGATGCAAAGTTTATTTGATGCTTTATCAATTTAAAAAGGCTTAAATATGATTTAAGCCCCCTGCAAATATAGCGTGTATTGGTTTAAGTCCCTACAATTCTTTTTTAGTAAAAAACCCTGAGTAATTGAATATAAGCTGAATAGTATTTTTTGTGGTAACACAGGATGCGATATCTACTATCTATATTAACAATCAACCTACTACCAAAAATACCAAATTATCCCTTACTTTTATCTCAATCTTAGGGATAAAAGTGTCATTTCAAATTATTTTCTTTCACTTTTTTACTCTCACTCACTTTTATTATTAGTGGGTCCCACTCTCACATCATCTTTTTATTTTTTTATTTCACTTTAAAACCTACTTTTCTTTTTCTCTTTCCTTTTCTCACTCTTTCCAATTCTCTCTATTATCAACATAATCAAAACACCCACTTCCAAAAATATTTTTTACAAAATTAGTAATTTTGTAAAAAAACAGTAATTACATAAAATTGATTAAATTAATATTACATTATGTAGAATTTACTATTTACTATAATCTACTCGAACTACTAAACCCAATTAATTTAACCACTACTATTTGTCTAAAAAAGTGATACCGCTGGCAAATATTTCAAAACTATTTTTCCTAAAAAAATCCAACAGGAGCGCCAACATAAGCGCAACGGGAGCGCAGACAATTTTTTTCTAAAAAAACACTTTATTTTTAAATTTATTTCTTCTACAAAAGCAGTAATTAAATAAACTTAATAAAATTAATATTAAAACTGTCAAAAAAAATTAATATTAAATCATGTAGAATTTATTATTTATTAATTTACTCAAAATTACTAAATTCAATTAATTTAACCACTACTGATAGTCAAAATAAGCGATACCGCTAGCAAAAATTTAAAATTATTTTTCCTAAAAAAATCAATAGTTAAATCCATCCACTTTTTACGGGAGTAGCAACGGGAGCGCCAATGGAAAAGCCAACAAAAGCACCAACGGGGGTGCCAACGAGAGCACCAACAAGCGCGCCAACGGGAGCGCCATTATTATAAGAAGATACCGACATTATTTTTTTATTATTACACCTCTATTATTTATATTATGAAGTTTTTCCTTTTTATTTTATTACATTTTGTAACTTTTAACGTATTAATAATTTCATAGAAAATTATAACAAATACAGTATCACCCGTGCGTATGAACGGGTAAAATACTAGTTTACTCATAAAAAAAACACCAGTAAATTTGTTTGACATAAGAAAATAGAGGAAGAAGATGAAACTGAATATATAAGCTGAATAATAATATTTCTTTTATGCCTTTTTTATTTTATTTTAATCTTTAATTTTTAACTCTACAGTCGGCATTTAGGCTCACACGTGGCAGATTAGTTGTCATTTTTTTTAACGTCGCACTAACAGTACTCTAACAGAAGGGATCATTTCAAACAGTGCATTTTGCAAAGAGTTTTTACTAATTATTTTTGCAGGGGCTTAAACCAAAACACACTATATATATTTACAGGGGCCTAAATCATATTTAAGCCATTTAAAGATGAAACTTATCACTTAGTGAGGCATTTTTCATTTCTGCCACAAACTTCTCAATCCATTCAAAAAAATTATCATTTAGTGAGGCTTTCGTCGTTATCTTCCACTGTTCCACAATCTATTTTTCTAGTGGTGCCGTGAATTTTGGTTGGGAGGGGTGGGGGTCCTCATACTTTATTATTTTTTTGTATGTTCTTTTATAATTTCAAACATACTTTTTATACAAGGACAATGACTTAAATAAGAAAAATATTTTCTATGATAATAAGAAAATATGGTTTCGTGAACTTTGCTTAAGACTACAATTTTGGGGGTCCTCATACGTTATTTTGTGTCTGTTCGTATATAATTTGAAATATGCATTTTATACAAGGACTTAAATCTAACATAATTGGATCTCTCTAGCTAGTCACTTTCGCGACAATACGTTGCAAGAAAATATGGTTTCGTGAACTTTGGTTAAGACTACAATTTTGGGATCCTCATACTTTATCTTGTGTATATATGTTCCTATATAATTTGAAATAAAAATTATATACAAGAACATAAATCTAGCATAATTGTCTCTAGTCAATTTCGTGAGCAATACGTTGCAATGTCTATTTGATGTGTTAACAATTGATAAATTAAATTTATCATTTAGTGGGGCTTTCTTCATTATCTTCCACAAAATTCTCACAATGAGTCTTTCTACATAGTTTTTGGATTGATTCTATTTTTTCTACATTTGTTTCTATTATTTGACTCAACAATGAGTCTTTTAGTACAACTTGAAAGATACACATGCATTCTCACAGACCACTCTCTTTTCATGTATTTTTTAAATACAATTTATTTTTAAAATAAAAATTCTATGTTCCCACAAATTGATTTAGTTCTCTAAAAAGACCAAAAGAGTGAGGATATTCAAAAATAATCATATCAAAGATCAAGATATTATACCAAGAATGTAAGGTTGTCCCAAATAATTTAGATGTCCCTTTCAAGTCTTAGAAATTGGCTCCTAATTAGGCCTCTATTTTATCAAATTGGCTCCTAATTAGGCACCTATTTTATCATATTGTTACCTAAGAACTAAAATACCCTCTTTGTTGTTAAAAGAACTATTTTTTGAGAGAAAAATAAAAGGCCAAAAATATCAAAGATTAAAAATGAGGAAATAATATATATTTTTGCGCCCTAAACAATGGCATTGTGTCGGGGCCCTATACGGTAGCACAACTCACACTGTCCTCTTATATAATTTCAAACATACTTTTTATATAAGGGCAAAGACTTAATAAGCAAAATGTTCTCTAGACTCTATGATAATAAGAAAATATGGTTCCGTGAACTTTGGTTAAGACTATAATTTTGGGGGTCCTCATACTTTATTTTGTGTCTGTTCGTATATAATTTGAAACATGCATTTTATACAAGGAGTTAAATCTAACATAATTGGATCTCTCTAGTCCCTTTCGTGATCAATATGTTGCAAGAAAATATGGTTCCATGAACTTTGGTTAAGACTGCAATTTTGGGGATCCTCATACTTTATTTTGTGTATGTTCCTATATAATTTGAAATAAATTTTTTATACAAAGACTTAAATCTAACAATTTCGTGATCAATACGTTCCAAGGTCTATTTGATGTGTTAACAATTGATAAAGCAAATTTATCATTTAGTGGGGCTTTCCTCATTATCTTCCACAAAATTCTCAATATAATTCTAGCTTTTGGATTGATTCTATTTTTTCTACATTTGTTTTTATTATTTGACTCAACAATGAGTCTTTTAGTACAACTTGAAAGATACGCATGCATTCATTACCACTCTCTTTTCATGTATTTTTTAAATACAATTTATTTTTAAAATAAAAATTCTATATTCCCACAAATTCATTTAGTTCTCTAAAAAGACCAAAAGAGTGAGGGTATTCAAAAATAATCATATCAAAGATCAAGATATTATACCAACAACGCAAAGTCGTCCCAAATAATTTAGATGTCTTGTTCAAGTCTTAGAAATTGGCTCCTAACTAGTCCTCTATTTTATCAAATTGGCTCCTAATTAGGCCCCTATTTTATCATGTATTGTTACTTAAGAATTAAAATACCCTCGTTGTTGTTAAAAGAACTCTTTTTTGAGAGAACAATAAAAGGCCAAAAATATCAAAGATTAAAAATGAGGGAATAATATATTTTTTTGGGCCCTAAAAAATGGCATTGTGTCGGGGCCCTATGCGGTAGCACAACCCACACTTGCTATGGGCCGGCCGTGCAATAACCCATAATACTCCTCCATCTTCACTCAAAAATAAAATATTCATTTATATAAATTGTAAAGATATTAATAAAGGTAAAATACAAATTTAATTAAACTACTAACTTGGAATTTGTCGAGACTCAATCAAATAATCATTTACAAAAAATAATTATACCAACAATAGCAATAGTAAGTTCTAAGCAGAAAAACTTTTTATTAGAGGCTGACATATATATGTTAAGAATGTAGTTTGTAATTTTTATTTATAGAATAGATTTATCAATAATGTTATATAGACAAAATTTTCTAGACAAAAATAGTCAAAAACCATATTAAAATACCAATTAATCAAGTTTTTTAAACAAATAACCAACTTATTTTTTCACATTAAAAAATAGGGATTTAAAATTGTTTTGTTTAATTTAAAGAGAATAGAGAATGAATTTAACAAAAATAATGAGGGTAAAAATGACAAAAAAAAGTGAGATGTTACTCGTTACAAGTAGTGTTCTTAGCGTTTCAAAAAACGCTACTTGAAGTAACATTTGAAAAAACATTAAGCGCTGCCCCAAAAATGCTAGATGTTTGTGCTTACAAAACACGTCTATTCATCATCTTCTAGCGGATGGAACTTACCAAATAGAGTCTAAATGTTCATTCTTATGAAAACAAATATATTACAAAGAAAAAAATAAATTATTTATTCTGACAACATGAAATATTTTCTCGTCGAGAATCAAAAGTAATGAATTTTTACCAACAAAACACAATGTTTTCCATTTGGAACTCAAAACCAAAATATACCTTTATAAGAACAAAATATAAATAATTATACCAACGACATAAAATATTTTGACTATATTCTACGCAGATCATCAACCAAAGAAAAAGTAAATTCACAGTACCAATTTCTCATGGAGATCAAACTTCCCAAATTTTCACGGTCAATAACAAAGCTTTTGAGTAAAGAACAAGAAAGACATGCTCATCACTTGGCAAAACAAGATCCAGTATCCATTGACATTTTAAACTGATTTGCATCTTGGAACAAAGTTACCATTGAAAACATACCTGTTGCTCAAAAGCCAAGCAAAGCCTCTTGACCTCCTCTTCATAAAATGCCTTGTCAACCATATATCTGGCACCACCAAGTTTCTGTTTAGGAATAAAAATTCAAATTGATGAAAATCAGGGAGGAGGGAATAGAGACTTGGACCCTTTACCTGACAAAATCTGTAGAAATCTTCTAGATACGCCTTGTAGAGAGTGTTTCTCATTATTTCGATGTTCATATCATCCAGGTCCTACAAATAAACCAGAACCGTGAGCACATATCTCAAAGAAATAAACTACTCCAGTTGCATAGAAACATATAAAGCTACACCACACCAATGAAACTAACAAAGCCTTTGGTGCCTTCACACACACACACACACACACACAGATATTTGTGCTATGTGTTTGTATATATTATCCAGAAAAAAGCCTAGGAAGCTAAGTACAATTACAGTGCCTGAATGTTACAGCAGCAACCAGCTTAGCATTAATTAATGAGATATACTAAAATTTTCATCTCTTCCAGCCCAAGCTAAGTACATATCCTCATTATGCAGATGATATTGACAGAGTATTTCAGTAAATAAATTCACTGAAAAAGAAAGCAGAAAAGTCAACTTCATTTACGTGATATATTCCAAAAAGGTCGACAAGGGTTCAGTGGCTTGGCATAGCATGTGCTTGTAATTGAGAGAGTGACTTTGTAGACAATGATAAGTGAATGCTTATGATTAATATAATTTTAATTTTATGACTATTATAAAAGGATGTAAATGATTTGAAGATTTTGCCTAAACCATCACAAACCCTCCAATATATTTTTTGAGTTTCTCCAGATTGGAAGATTTAATTTTACGAAGAAAAGTAAACTCAAATAAATATCCATCTTCTATCACATACATACAGTGGCGGATCTTTATGGGAGCCGGGGGGAGCCACGGTACCCCCCGGCTCCCATTAAGTTAATATATACACGGATATATTTTATACTCAAAGTTAGAATATATAGAAGCCAAATGAACACTAAGCAACAAAAAAGTATTAGTAGCCAAGCGGATAAGAGCATTATTGGTGTATTTGGTCCCTAGAGTTCAATTCTTGTGATAGTCATTACACTCTTTTTATGATTATTTGTATATTTTTCTCAAAAATTATTATAAAAATTGAATTAAACAATATTTGAACTCGGGACATTAAAATTGACAAAGATAACTTTGACCACTAAACCAAGAAACTATTATGAAACACAATTAATTTTTGGTTTATATATTTATTCTTGCTTTTTACTTCTCCAATTTTTTTTCTCAAGATCCGCCACTGCATACATATACTTCTGTGTATATAAACTGTAATAACATTAATTATATTATTTGAAATTTGTAATGCAAATAGACTTGCAGTAACTTGTTAAGTTCAATATACCAGCACAATACACGTCTGAACATCTAATGTGAAACAAAACCATGATGGACAACAAACAATTTATAACAATACAAATAAGCCACTAGGATTAGGATATTGTAGTTTGCTAAGATTAAACCTCATTTTAATTATTGATGACCTAACAACAATTAAAATGCCTCAAACTTGCAACAGGTAAACAACATAAAACCACACACTCTTTCTAAAGACAATTACAACAACAAAAGGAAAGGAGAACAACTGAAAACCATAAATACAGTAGTGGAAAAAAAGGGTTTCTACTTTCAACTCAAAAGAACCTTTTAAGCCATCTAAATATTTCAGGACTGAAAGTGTGTCCCAATGCCACTCCAGCAACAAGTCCACCTGAATACCCAATCAAAGATATTTTCCAATCAAGTTCAATCAAAGAATCCTCCGAGTCTTCATCATCATCATCGTTAGTGGCAGAAGGTGGATCTAATGAAGAACCTCCACATTTCTTCAACAACTGATCCCCACACAGGCCTGGGTTACCCTCAAATGAATTGCTTTGGAATGTAGACAACTGATTATTTTGTGGTATAGGACCAGAGAGATTGTTAAATGACACATTAAAGAATGCCAAAAAGGTGAGTTGTGTCAACTGTTGGGGAATCTTCCCAGAAAGACTGTTGAGGGAAAGGTCCAACGCTTCAAGTTTTGAAAGCTTTCCTAAGGAGGATGGAATGCTTCCAGTAAGCAAGTTATTTGACAAGTTGAGGAAAACAAGATTTGTCAAGTCGCCTATGACTTTTGGTATCTCTCCACTGATTTTGTTGCTTGAAATATCAATGGCTATCATATAGTACACATTTTGAAGACTCGGGTAAACCATTTCCCCTCCTTTGCTTGACAGTGTGAATTCATAAGTGGTGGTGTCTGTCCAATACCCTCCAATTTGTTGGAACCATAATGTAATTGTATCCTCCTCATACTCTAATTGACTTGTGTTTGAGGCTTTCATTGATTCCCAACTCTGGATCATTTCTGATGGTAAACTGCCAGAGAATTGATTATGAGAAAGATCAATGATGTGAAGCTTGGGAAATGTGTCAGTCATGTTCCCAAGGCACCTTATGGCTCCATGAAATTGATTGCCACGTAAAGCCAATACCTTCAATTCAGGTAAATCTCCCAACCAAAATGGAAATGAATCATTGACACTGTTGTGGCTAACATCAAAGAACTCTAGCCTTCCACAATTTACCAATTCTCTTGGCAACTGCCCTTGCAGATTATTGTTGCTGAAATCAATCATCTGTAAAGTGTTACCTATCAGGTATGTTTGAGGAATTAGGCCAGACAATTTGTTCCCTTTGAGCTTCAAAGAATTTAGAGATTGGCTAAAGTTCCCCAAACACGAAGGAACTTTGTCACTCAAGTTGTTGAATGATAAATCAAGAAGCACGAGTGATTTGAGATTGCATATGGATGGAGAAATTCTTCCTGTCAATGAGTTGTGGGCAATAGATAAGCTTTGTAGGCTTTCTTTTCCCCACAACCAACTGGGTAGTGAAGTTAAACTGTTGTAGGACAACTCAAGATCTTCCAGATCACCAAGATCTCTTATAAATGTTGGAAACTCTACTAAATTGCATGAAGCCAAATGTAACATAAGAATTCCAGAATCAGACCAATTTGAAGAAGTTTTTCCACTAAATAATGACAATTTGTTGAATGAGAGATCAAGAAAAGTTAGATTTTTGAACTTCAGAAACATGTCAAGCTCTAGCTTTCCATGCAACGAATTATTGGATAGGTCAAGAAATTCAAGGTTCTCAAGTCTGAAGAAAAAGTTAGGGATTTCACCATGAAGGTTATTCAAGTCAAGGTCCAAGTCAACTAGTTTGGTTAGGTTCGTTATCCAAGATGGAATTTCACCCGTCAAATTGCATTTTCCAGCATATAAATATTCTAGCTGGGTGAGATTTGCAAAAGATAATGGTATATGGCTGCCAATATTTAATGAAGACAAATCCAAGTAATAGATTGATGATAGCTTACCTATCCATGAGAAGGTATCAACAGTGAAGTTATTGTAACTAAGGTCTATATATGTGAGTTGTGTGAGGTTTTCAAGTGAAGAAGGAAGAGAGCCAGACAAATTGCAACCTGAAATTGATAGTGTATTTAAGTCCTAATGCAGTCAGTGAGATATTGGTTATTTCCCAAAGCTAGATATGTCAAGTTTGGGAGATGAAAAATTCCAACTGGAAATTCACCATACATGTCACAATTATAGAGAGAGAGTTCTTGCAAAGATGTTAGATTTGCAAGCAGGGCAGGGACAAAAGATGAAATAGTTACATAACCCAATCGAAGCACCTCAAGTTTTGTTGAATTTTTAATTATACTTTTGAGATTGGAAGGTTTGAGTTGCAACAGATTGATTTCATCACCTTTCGGACTTGATTGAAAATTGTGACTTAGATCAAGATACAACAACTGTGACAACTGTGAAACTTGTGGTGGGATTTCTCCAGAAAATATGGTATGACGAAGGTTCAGATATCTCAGCTTTGAAAGTTTACCTATCTTGGATGGGATTTGAGAGTAGTTGAAGTGATTATCAGTAAAATTAAGACTTTGAAGGTGCACAAGATTAAAGAGACCACTATTAGCATCCATTGAACCATATAATTGGCTGCTACTAACATTAATGCCAATCACATGACCACTAGACTCATCACATTCAATGCCATCCCATGAACAGCAATTTGTGCTTGCATTCCAAGATGATGTTTTAGGATAACTAGTAGGATCTTCAGAAGCAAGATTACTAATGACAAAGCCTTCCTTGAATTGCAATAAGGCATGGCTTTCATCATCATGACATTGACTAGGCTGACCAAAATGAAAACAGTTTATAAATGTGGATGTGAACAGTGAATGAAGTAAAAGAAATAGGATAGACAAAGCAAGAGACCTCACAAACCCCATTGTGTTTTAAAAAGTTTAAGCTGAAGCACTCATAAAAAGCTAGACTCAATGAGTGGATCTTATACTCAAGGAATTGGTTGCATGTACAAATATATCAATTCAAACTTTATATAACAAATCAAAATGTTTTCTAGTGAATATGATAAAAGAAAATGTGCGGTGCCGTGAACTTAGGTTTTTTCTATTTTTTGGTCAAGCCGTGAACTTTGGTTAAGAATATACACTACAAAAATCTCTTTCAAATTTGTCCATTATAATTATAGAATGTTTTCTAGTGAATAAGAAAATGTGGTGCGTGAGTTTTGGTTACAATAACAAGGACTTAATAAGAAAATGTGGTGCGTGAGTTTTGGTTACAATAACAAGGACTTAATAAGAAAATATGGTTCACTGAACTTTGGTTAAGACTACAATTTTGGGGATCCTCATACTTTATACAAGGACTTAAATCTAGCATAATTGGATCTCTCTAGTCAATTTCGTGAGCAATACGTTGCAATGTCTATTTGATGTGTTAACAATTGATAAAGCAAATTTATCATTTAGTGGGGCTTTCTTCATTATCTTCCACAAAATTCTCAATATATTTCTAGTTTTTGGATTGATTCTATTTTTTCTACATTTGTTTCTATTATTTGACTCAACAATGAGTCTTTTAGTACAACTTGAAAGATACGCATGCATTCATTCTCACAGACCTTTTCATGTATTTTTAAATACAATTTGTTTTTAAAATAAAAATTCTATACACAAATTCATTTAGTTCTCTAAAAAGACCAAAAGAGTGAGGATATTCAAAAATAATCATATCAAAGATCAAGATATTATACCAAGAATGTAAGGCCGTCCCAAATAATTTAGATGTCATGTTCAAGTCTTAGAAATTGGCTCCTAATTAGGCCCCTATTTTATCATATTGTTACTTAAGAATTAAAATACCCTCTTTGTTGTTAAAAGAACTCTTTTTTGAGAGAACAATAAAAGGCCAAAAATATCAAAGATTAAAAATGAGGAAATAATATATTTTTTTGGGCACTAAAAAATGGTATTGTGTCGGGGCTCTATGTGGTAGCACAACTCACACTTGCTATGGGCCGGCCGTGCAATAATACATTATACTCCTCCATCTTCACTCAAAACAAAATATTCATTTATATAAATTGTAAAGATATTAATAAAGGTAAAATACAAATTTAATTAAACTACTTGGAATTTGTCGAGACTCAATCAAATAATCATTTACAAAAAATAATTATACCAACAATAGCAATAGTAAGTTCTAAGCAGAAAAACTTTTTATTAGAGGCTGACATATGTTAAGAATATAGTTTGTATTTTTTATTTATAGAATAGATTTATTATATACACAATAGATTCGTAGAGACGATGGGGAGTGGTATGATTCTTTAACCATACAAAAAGAGTAAGCTTATTCAAGTCTTGAAAATAAAAATCTACAGGACGAAAACATTAATGTTTTTCTGGACTCAACAACAAAATATTTAATTTTTTTTAAGCAAACACAATATTTAATTTTAAAACAACGAAGACATTTATAAAGAAAAAAAACCATACCAACAACATAAAATGTTTTTTCGTTGTGAACGTTTAACGATAGTTAAATTATACCGACAACTAGTAATGTTTTCTTGTTGGGTCTCTAAAGTTAAGGCTATGTTTGGCAAAAAGAGGCGGATAGCAGATAAGCTAACGGATGAATGGATAGCTGATGAGCTAGCGGATGAGTGGATAGCTGATGAGCTAGCGGATAGCGCATAAGCTAGCTAATAGCAAATGATGTGTTTTGTAAAACTAGTGGTTAAACTAACTGATAAATGTAAAATGACATGAAAGAAAATATTTATTTAATTCATGAATTAATTGTTTGGTTTATTTTAAGGGTAAAAATGTTTTAAAAAAAAAGTGAGACAATATACGTTATCCGCTAAAACGCTACTTGTAGTAGAATTTTAAAACACACTAAACGCTAAATGTTCGTGCTTACCAAATAGGTGTACTCCCTACCTGCTAGTCAAATCTTCTATCCGCTAGCAGATGGGGCTTGGCAAAAAGTTGCGGATAGAAGATAAGCTAGCTAATATATAACAAATAAGTGTGGGTCTCATGTTGCGTTTGCTATGATGATTACTAACAAGGTTGTTCATTCTCTTGTCGAGGTGGTCTTGTTGTCAGCTTTTCCTCAAGATTACTCTAATGCTCCTACAAGTATTTCAGATTTAATTATTAATGAAATGCACTAAGTGTAACACCCCCTTCTACTAAGTACTAATTACACTAATAAAAATCAGAGTTTTTCAAAAACTTTTCCACGCACCTCAAGGAGAGTGCTACATTTTATAAAAACATCATCAAGGCACATTTAAAATTCAAACGCATCTAGTGTGTGAAATGCATATCATAGCCACGTGGGTTAAAACCCTCAAACCTGTTTAGTTTTTACAATAATCCAGAAAATAGTTCACAGCAGCGGAAATAAGACTGAGTTCAACATACTCAATACAAAGTTTAAATCAGTTTAATACATAACATAAATAATGACACTAGAAACCCATCCCCGGTGTTACTAGATCAGAGCCGACACAAAAATCCCAAGAAGGCCTAGACAACTTCACTAAGAATCACCTGCATGTCGCCACGAGAGCAGGCAACATAAAAATGCTAGGGTGAGTCTCTTTACATAAATAATAACAAATAAGATAAGCATTATATTAGGAAAACATCTAGTAACAACAACCACAGAGATCAAGGCATCTACCATTCAATTAGAATACCAACAAACAACAATAATGAATTAATTAATCATCAACAAGAATTCAAAGAATGCATGGTTATATGCATGTGTGCAATATGCATGTGGATCCATAACCACCTCAAAACCCGTCGGCAACCACCACGTTTGGCGAAGCCACCCACCATGTTTTGGCGAAGCCACCCACCACTTTTGAAATGCATATGATTTATGCGACACCATGACAATGCATCACAACATCACGATTTATCACATCGAGTAATAACTCACCACTTTGGCGAAGCCCACATCATTAATTGACCCACCTCTTTGGCGAAGCCCACGTCATTTATTAACCCACCTCTTTGGCGAAGCCCACGTCATTTATTAACCCACCTCTTTGGCGAAGCCCACGTCATTTATTAACCACCACTTTACGATTTATTAAATTGATTCTCACCTAAAGACCCAACCACCTCATAAGGACCTTTTCCACACTCAAGGACCATTTTGACCCACCAAAGATTAATTTAGTACTCAAGGGATTATTTTGACACATTATGATTAATTTGGTGCTTAGGAGCTTATGTTGACATATTTGGATTAATTAGACACCAAGGGATTATTTTGTCACGCCAAGGATTAATTTAATTCTTAGGGACTATTTTGTCACACCAAGGATTAAATTAATTCTCAGGGACTAAACTATCACTTAGACACATTTTGGACACCAGGCGCAAGGGCAGCCAAAATGGCGCCCATACCTTGACACCAACCGCCCACACCACGCGCAAGAGAGACACGCACACACACCAGCACACAGGCGCCAAGTTTCCAAAGAACCGCGCCCCCCTGCACCCACCCCATCCCTTGCACGCACGCAACACACACCCACGCACCAGGCGCCAATTTCCTAATGAATTGGCGCCCCTCCCTGCACACGTCACGCCACACATTAGACACAGGCGCCATCTTCCTAAGGAAGTAGCGCCCCCGCTGCACTCCAACCTGCATCAAACAAAACTCACAAAGCAAGATGGCGGGCGCCACTTTGCCTAGCAAATGGCGCCCCTGCCCTGCACAACCGCACCCAGCCAGAAAATCAGCCCTTAGGCGCCATTTGCCTAGGCATTTGGCGCCCCTCCTTCAAGCATCCTCACCAAAACACTTCAAACCTAATTTTCTACCCAACAATTTAATTCTCACTTGAACAATACACACATAGGCATTAAATCCACTTCATTAAATTACCATATTCACATACTTCTCTTCCTGGAAACATTTCCTCAAACATATAACATGCATAATTCACAACACATATTTTTCCAACAACAAGCAACATGATATCAACAAATTAGGCATCTCATACATCAACCAACATATAATCACGTCAAAATCACACAAACAAGTCATTCCTAGAGCTATTCCACCTATAATACATATCCTACAAGTTATCATAAATGTAGTAGAGAGTCCCCTAACCTCGAATAAACCGAAGACGGAGCTCTCTCTACGGAGTCACCAACAGAACCACAGCAACTGAGCTCCTCTCTTCCTTCTTTCTTTCTTTTGACACAATGCAAGGACGAGCCACGAACTCTCGAGCGTGTTCTAATTTCAACGGCGGATTGTTTGACTCGTGCACATACAATTAAACACAAGAACAATCGATTTATTCCCCAATCACAGTTTATTAGAAATACGTAATCGTTCGTTTAACAAATTATTAACTAATGTTTGGAAAAAGGAGTACCTATCGGAAAGTATCCGGAAGGACAACACAGCGACAACAGTTGAAGGTATTGATTTGAATGCCATACAGAGGGGTTGTTGCCTAACCTATGGCACGTGAATATGTGACAGGTTTGGAGTTGAATCCATGGTGGATTTTCGATTTGACCCATGACTAGCTCAAGATGATGATGGTCGACAAAACCCAAGCAAGGAAGGCCGCGATCTTAGGTGAAAGGGTCGACCATGGTGGTGAGGCCGTGGTGGTTTGTTGGGTGAAACGCGAATCGAGGAGGATTAGCTTGCGAGATGAAGGTCATGAATCGATGGAAATGATGCTAAAATCGAGTTCGAGAGGAGATTTTGAGTGGAAGGGTGTAGTTTTGGTCAACTGTGGCTTCGAGGAGGAGAACGAAAACCATGAAGCGCCGTATGGGGTTAGCGCTGCTTTCTCTCTGCGTGTTGCAGAAGCATGAGGAAGAAGAGAAGGTAGCTGGGTCGGGTCGGTTCGTGGGCTGGGGGTGCGCTGGGCTTAAGTGACTCAGTGGTGGGGTGCGCTTAGCAACCAGGAGGGGGTGTATGCGAGTAAAACAGCCCAAAAACTCCTTTTTAAATACTTTTAGAGCCCAATATCACTGTAACTATTATTTTAACACCTCAATAGACCAAAATAATTTTCTAGAGAAATAATATCTCAAACACTGGTATTTAATAGGATAAAATAAATATAGAATATTATTAATCATATATCACCAATAGCATATAAAAATACCATATTTTCATTTCTAATATTTTTCCACAATCTAATCCCCAATAATTTATTAAATAAATATCCAGTAATCTTTGCGGCGTTACAACTCTCCCCCACTTAGAATGTTTCGTCCTCGAAACTTACCGACCACAACTAAACAACCTCCCACTAACAAACTACAGCCCTCTAGACGCCTAATGCTATCTATTCTGCTGATTATCATTTCATTGATACCGACGGTGAGTGATTGGGCGGCCGTCCCTCCTACTTCTTCAGCCAGGTAACTCAAGAAATAATAACCAGACTCATTCATACAAACTTAACTCAAGAGATGACTACTCCATCCCCATCGGACTCAACAGGCTAATAAACAACAACAAGGAAAATACAATAGTACCAAATCCAAGCCAAGCAACAGTCACACAACCCGACATAGAACCAGTTAATATGGAGCAACTATAAACTCACTACTAAAAGTAAAATACCAAGAAGGCAGAAGTCACACAAGCACAACAACCACGTTAAACATCAGTCGTTCAAATCCAAGGAGTACATTAACGCAGAGGATATTGTTATAATAACAGTTTTGAATAATTTCAAAGATTACATACGTAGGGATTCTATCCACATATATTAATTATTGATTCATGTAAAAGTGCATTATATAGCATTGAAATCTTGATTCTTCAAAACACAGTCACATAATACAACTCCCACACAACTTAAACAACATAGAAAAGTGACTTACGCAACACAAGTTCTTTTCTCTTCTTCTTTTTATACGAAGAAGAGGATGAAATTTATAAAAACAAATTGAAGTCAGTCGAAAGTAAGAATATTGTGGTTAGAAAGCATCAAGGCAAACAACACTAGCTACAAAATACAAGAGTTTTACATATGACAAAAGAAAACAATTGAATGGTTTGTCTATGCGGTCAATTTGTAAAATATTCCCTTGAACAAATTTCAAAACATAATTTCGCATCAGGTCTTTAAGTCTATTAAACTGCAAGGCAACTTGTTAAAGGAAAATACTTGACAAAACAATAATTTTCTCAACTATATCATGCTAGTACTAACTCATATCTCAAACCTGAGAATCAGGTTGTAATGCACATCATACAAATATACACATGTTGTAACGAAAGATTATTTTCAAGACTTGGTATTAATTAAAATAAATATATATAGGGTACAATGTGAACACTTAATAATAAAAACTAGTTCAATATAAGTTTACACACATAAAGCACAACAGACCCTCACACTACAACTGTAAAGAATCTAATGCCATATTTTCAAACTAACAACGCGAATTCTAAAATAACTAAAATACCAAATAATCAATCTTCCCTATAAACAACTAGAAGTCAAGGTCTTGGCCTAACATGTTCAAAATAACATTAACATCTTAAACGCTAGACCTCTCAAAATTACAAACGAATAACAACATATAATCTATCAACTCATGTGATATTTGCATTCTCCTATTTATAAAATTCATCTTGTCCTACTTCAATTTAATTTTTCCTTCTCTCATATATAAAATTCATCTCGCTCTATTTTTTACTAACTTAACCTTGCTCTCTCTATATAATTAAAAATTCAATAACACATAGCCTTTCTAATTAGTCTCAACTAAACTTACAACTATAATTAATCTATATTTCCTATCTCCGTCATATACTTAGTCACAATCACAAAAATACATACATCATCAATAATTATGTTGAAACCAATTTTAATGGTTATGTTCATATAACTAACAACCCAGTTTCAGCCATATAAAATACAAAACCCCTAATGGAACTTAATCATTACAAATCAAGGTCTTAGGCTAAAACACTCAAACTAAAATTACAATCCTACACTCTTCGTCTCTCCGAATTAAAGAGGAATCATTGCCTATTATTTGTCAACTGTATACTCATATATCTATAAAATTCACTTTGCTCTATTCAATCCAATCTCGCTATCTTAAAAACCAAACATTACAGCTCTGTAGCTAACAAAAATTCAGCTTACGCATACACACTAAATGGCTAGGGTCAATTTCAAACAGTCTCTTCAACAACTAAGTTCCACTGTACAAGGTCTCACTAGATAATAAAGGTCTCACTAGATAACAAAATACTACAATTAATTGCGAATGCAAACAAACTGGCGTCCTAAAAATGTATCTTCCTACTATTCAACCTTAATCCCTACACCCTACTTCATTTAGGTATCGCCCAAGTATTGACAGAATCATTATACTCACACTTACTACACCTGCTATTTTATGTTACTATACTAGCATATCCCAACTAGGATTAACATACTCCTACAGCCTTTACATGGATTTACAAAATTGGGGAAAACATTGTACTAAATCCTCCCCTAGTCCTTCTTGTTAACCATAGCTTGCTTTGGATTATTTTTCAATCTCGTCACTATATTGGGGTCGTTCCCTTGCAGACCAAAAATTATTCTACTCCTTTGGCAAATCCGTAATCTATAATCTTAAATATAAATCACTATTAACCTCTCAAGGCATCATAACAAAATATACAATAATAATTATCATTCATCTCGTCATCTCAAGGCACTCAACAAAAGATTTTAAATGACCCTATCAACTCATAATTTAAACAATCAGCAGAAAATACCAAAATTTCACAACAAAAATCAACATGATTTTCAAGACACGACAACCTCAATATAATTCATGTGAAATATTCCAAGTGCTAAATTGAGCTTAATTTGGGGTTTAAGGCCAACCCCTCTACACACAACCATTGTTATACCCATGAGTAAAATGATCTTCCCCCTTACAAATCAAAGAATACATATAACACATCACATTCCCTTGAAGATTTAACAAACTAAACTAGTTAGTTTCACGACTTTCAAGATTCAACAAACAGCACATTCAACTCTATTCAGAGTTCACACATCGGAAGACACAACAGATAATACAAATGGTCCGGTTAGGGCCGACCTGCACTACAACATAAACAACAGTTAGGAATAAAGGACTCTACGACCGGACAACTTGGTCGGACAGACCGAACTGCTCTGATACCACTAATGTAACACCCCTTCTACTAAGTACTAATTACACTAATAAAAATCAGAGTTTTTCAAAAACTTTTCCACGCACCTCAAGGAGAGTGCTACATTTTATAAAAACATCATCAAGGCACATTTAAAATTCAAACGCATCTAGTGCGTGAAATGCATATCATAGCCACGTGGGTTAAAACCCTCAAACCTGTTTAGTTTTTACAATAATCCAGAAAACAGTTCACAACAGCGGAAATAAGACTGAGTTCAACATACTCAATACAAAGTTTAAATCAGTTTAATACATAACATAAATAATGACACTAGAAACCCATCCCCGGTGTTACTAGATCAGAGCCGACACAAAAATCCCAAGAAGGCCTAGACAACTTCACTCAGAATCACCTGCATGTCGCCACGAGAGCAGGCAACATAAAAATGCTAGGGTGAGTCTCTTTACATAAATAATAACAAATAAGATAAGCATTATATTAGGAAAACATCTAGTAACAACAACCACAGAGATCAAGGCATCTACCATTCAATTAGAATACCAACAAACAACAATAATGAATTAATTAATCATCAACAAGAATTCAAAGAATGCATGGTTATATGCATGTGTGCAATATGCATGTGGATCCATAACCACCTCAAAACCCCGTCGGGGCAACCACCACGTTTGGCGAAGCCACCCACCATGTTTTGGCCGAAGCCACCCACCACTTTTGAAATGCATATGATTTATGCGACACCATGACAATGCATCACAACATCACAGATTTATCACATCGAGTAATAACTCACCACTTTGGCCGAAGCCCACATCATTAATTGACCCACCTCTTTGGCCGAAGCCCACGTCATTTATTAACCCACCTCTTTGGCCGAAGCCCACGTCATTTATTAACCCACCTCTTTGGCCGAAGCCCACGTCATTTATTAACCACCACTTTACGATTTATTAAATTGATTCTCACCTAAAGACCCAACCACCTCATAAGGACCTTTTCCACACTCAAGGACCATTTTGACCCACCAAAGATTAATTTAGTACTCAAGGGATTATTTTGACACATTATGATTAATTTGGTGCTTAGGAGCTTATGTTGACATATTTGGATTAATTAGACACCAAGGGATTATTTTGTCACGCCAAGGATTAATTTAATTCTTAGGGACTATTTTGTCACACCAAGGATTAAATTAATTCTCAGGGACTAAACTATCACTTAGACACATTTTGGACACCAAGGCGCCAAGGGGCAGCCAAAATGGCGCCCCATACCTTGACACCAACCGCCCCACACCACGCGCAAGAGGAGACACGCACACACTAGCACAGGCGCGCAAGTTTCCAAAGCGGCCGACGCCTGCACCGACCCCATCCTTGCAGACGCACGCAACACACACCCACGCACAGCGCCAATTTCCTAATGAATTGGCGCCTCCCCGCACACGCCACGCCACGCATTAGACACAGCGCCATATTCCTAAGGAATTGGCGCCCGCTGCACTCCAACCTGCATCAAACAAAACTCACAAAACGAGAATCGGGCGCCACTTTGCCTAGCAAATGGCGCCCCTGCCCTGCACAACCGCACCCAGCCAGAAAATCAGCCCTTAGGCGCCATTTGCCTAGGCATTTGGCGCCCCTCCTTCAAACATCCTCACCAAAACACTTCAAACCTAATTTTCTACCCAACAATTTAATTCTCACATGAACAATACACACATAGGCATTAAATCCACTTCATTAAATTACCATATTCACATACTTTCTTCCCGAAACATTTCCTCAAACATATAACATGCATAATTCACAACACATATTTTTCCAACAACAAGCAACATGATATCAACAAATTAGGCATCTCATACATCAACCAACATATAATCACGTCAAAATCACACAAACAAGTCATTCCTAGAGCTATTCCACCTATAATACATATCCTACAAGTTATCATAAATGTAGTAGAGAGTCCCCTAACCTCGAATAAACCGAAGACGGAGCTCTCTCTACGGAGTCACCAACAGAACCACAGCAACTGAGCTCCTCTCTTCCTTCTTTCTTTCTTTTGACACAATGCAAGGACGAGCCACGAACTCTCGGCGTGTTCTAATTTCAACGGCGGAATGTTTGACTCGTGCACATACAATTAAACACAAGAACAATCGATTTATTCCCCAATCACGCTTTATTAGAAATACGTAATCGTTCGTTTAACAAATTATTAACTAATGTTTGGAAAAAGGAGTACCTATCGGAAAGTATCCGGAAGGACAACACAGCGACAACAGTTGAAGGTATGGATTTGAACGCCATACAGAGGGGTTGTTGCCTAACCTATGGCACGTGAATATGTGACAGGTTTGGAGTTGAATCCATGGTGGATTTTCGATTTGACCCATGACTAGCTCAAGATGATGATGGTCGACAAAACCCAAGCAAGGAAGGTCGCTATCTTAGGTGAAAGGGTCGACCATGGTGGTGAGGCCGTGGTGGTTTGTTGGGTGAAACGCGAATCGAGGGAAGGATTAGCTTGCGAGATGAAGGTCATGTCGATGGAAATGATTCTAAAATCGAGTTCGAGAGGAGATTTCGAGTGGAAGGGTGTAGTTTCGGGTCTAACAGTGGCTTGAGGAGAGGAGAACGAAAACCATGAAAGCGGCCATATGGGGTTAGCGCTGGTTCTCTGCGTGTTGCAGCGTGAGGAAGAAGAGAAGGTAGCTGGGTCGGGTCGGTTCGTGGGCTGGGGGTGCGCTGGGCTTAAGTGACTCAGTGGTGGGGTGCGCTTAGCAACCAGGAGGGGGTGTATGCGAGTAAAACAACCCAAAAACTCCTTTTTAAATACTTTTAGAGCCCAATATCACTGTAACTATTATTTTAACACCTCAATAGACCAAAATAATTTTCTAGAGAAATAATATCTCAAACACTGGTATTTAATAGGATAAAATAAATATAGAATATTATTAATCATATATCACCAATAGCATATAAAAATACCATATTTTCATTTCTATATTTTTCCACAATCTAATCCCCAATAATTTATTAAATAAATATCCAGTAATCTTTGCGGCGTTACACTAAGTGCTACTTGTCAAAAAATATATAGCAAATGAGTGGATAGCGGATGAGATAGCGGTTAGTGGATAAACTACCTAATAGCAAATGATACCTAATAGCAAATGATGTGTGTTTGGTAGCGGTTAAGCTAACTAATAAATGTAAAATGACATTAAAAAATAGGGATTTAAAATTGTTTTGTTTAATTTAAAGAGAATAGAGAATGAATTTAACAAAAATAATGAGGGTAAAAATGACAAAAAAAAGTGAGATGTTACTCGTTACAAGTAGTGTTTTTAGCGTTTCAAAAAACGCTACTTGAAGTAACGTTTGAAAAAACATTAAGCGCTGCCCCAAAAATGCTAGATGTTTGTGCTTACAAAACACGTCTATTCATCATCTTCTAGCGGATGGAACTTGCCAAATAGAGTCTAAATGTTCATTCTTATGAAACCAAATATATTACAAAGAAAAAAAATAAAAATATTTATTCCGACAACATGAAATATTTTCTCGTCGAGAATCAAAAGTAATGAATTTTTACCAACAAAACACAATGTTTTCCGTTTGGAACTCAAAACCAAAATATACCTTTATAAGAACAAAATATAAATAATTATACCAACAACATAAAATATTTTGGATATGCTTAAAGGCAATTCAATTACGCTAATAACATGCAATGTCTACTACTACTGAGAATTCTAAAGTTAAATATTTGGGACCCCAATATTTTGAGCAAGACCTATAAGCCTTCTCCAACATTGTGAATTTGTATATTTTATAGTTAAAAGATTAAAGTCAGTGTCGAAGTGAACCACTAAAGCAAATATGGCTTGCAACTCATGGAAGGTTGTGGATCAGTATTCTACGCAGATCATCAACCAAAGAAAAAGTAAATTCACAGTACCCATTTCTCATGGAGATCAAACCCCGTTTATCTATTGGTTGACAAAGATCTTGAAGTTTGGTTTTCAAAGCATCAGTCTTGAAAGGAGTTTATCCCTTTGATAGTAAAAATCTTTCCTAAATGTGTGTCTTGCAACCCTCCAAACCTGTCGCATACTTCTCATCCAGAATAAAGATAGCTAACTCATCCCCTTTGATGTACGAGCAAATTAAATGACCAAAGGGAATGTCATAAATCTTGTTTATTGATCTTTTTAAAGCTTGTGCAAAAGATTTATTTTTATTTGTTGTCAAAGAAATCGCATTTGGGTGACAATCTTCTTGAAAATCTTGACCAACAACTTCCTTTGTTTATTTGAAAGCTCGATTTTTGTGTAGCACATGATATGTGACTCGTGCAGGATGGGTGTGCACTACACTCACTCTAGGATTGAACGAAAGATGATGTCGTGAAGCCATTAACTTAGAGGCGAGTGGGTCGTTCCCTACATTCCACAATTCACTAGTTGCTGCATAAGATGCTTTCTTTGGGACCATGACTTGCCCAGGCGGCGTATGTTCATCACTCGTTTATATGCAGCAGATTTCCTCTCTTGAAACCCTAACAGACTTCTTTTTTCTCTCTAGGATGACGAAATTTTCAAAAAAAATTGATTTCTATACATACAATGTTTTACGACGGAACTCAAAAACAAAATATACATTTTGTACTAGAAAAATTTGAGGCTCTTCCTAGAGACAATGTTGTTTCTATGTCAATAATGTGGCGATGAAGGATTTGAAGCGTGTTTTTGGTGTTTCTAACTTCAAGGAGGATCCTGTTAAAGATCCTGCTATGGTTATTGATACTCTCGCTGTGTATTGATGCGAGGGACATGCATCAATTTGTGGCAGTTGGGGTTTTCAAGAGTTTCGGAAGGAAGGAACCAGCTGGCGCAAAGCAAACAAGGTTTGCTCTCAAAAATTGCAGTGTGGTGGTTGATCCTCACATTTGTGCTTAAGTGTGGGTGGTATAGAAGAAAGAGATTAAGAAAGCAACGTGTCGACCAAGCTAGCAAGTTTATTCTTCCATATGAATATTGAATATATTTATTATAAATATCACAGCATACAAATTCAATATAGCATTTCTAAAAACTGAACATAATATTTTAATCAAATTTGACTATAAGAATCTCCCCAATCTATATTACAAAAGATTTCATCAGCACAAGAATACTTATTTTCATCACAATCATCTAAACAGTGACCGTCTAGTTTCTACCGGTCAGCAACTCGAATGCAGGCAGAATGCAGAGAATGTATACATAATTTCTCCAAACAAACATACAAAGCAATCCGACTAAAAATGAAAACAACACTGTCATGAACTCTGGACTTTTGATTTTGAGCAACACATTCTGAAATCCACATTAAATTCCGGATTTCCTGCTCCCTTAGCCACATTGAGTAAAGAACAAGAAAGACATGCTCATCACTTGGCAAAACAAGATCCAGCAACCATTGAAATTTTAAACTGATTTGCATCATGGAACAAAGTTACCATTGAAAACATACCTGTTGCTCAAAAGCCAAGCAAAGCCTCTTGACCTCCTCCTCATAAAATGCCTTGTCAAGCATCTGGCTCTCTCCATACGATAACTTAGCAAAAATAGATTGATAGGGTGGGTACTTTTCCATAACACCACGAACCTACATGTGCAATAAGGCAAGAAATTAAGGCCCAAAAAACCCTATTATAAGAAATAAGTGGATCGATGCTACAGACAGCTATGGTGATTACAAATATTTCAGGATAGATAGATACTTACAAAAAAGGATAACAAACGATTACACTGCACAAGACCCTCTGTAAATTGATAGCCAAAACCATGTATACAAATTACAAATGAAATGAAAAGCAATAAAATCGTGCATGCCTAAAAAATAAACTACTCCAGTTGCATATATAGAAACATATAAAGCTACACCACACCAATGAAACTAACAAAGCCTTTGGTGCCTTCACACACACACACACACAGATATTTGTGCTATGTGTTTGTATATATTATCAAGAAAAAAGCCTAGGAAGGAAATTGTCTTCCAGATGGGGGCCCAAAAGCTAGTTGGCTTTTACTTTAGTTTTTGATGATTTTTCATGACAACTTTTTAATCCCAATCTATTGAATAAAAACTAGTGGTAGAGATATATAACATGGTTATCAAATTGTGATTCGGAAGACCTATTTTCCAAATCCTGAAATGAATCTTACTATGAATTTAAGATGCACAGTAATAAATAGAATTATGACATTTTTAAGTAAAGACAAGTAACATGCAAAAACATAAGCTGATATATCATGTTTGAACCTCAAAATAATTCAAGATTAAATATTTAAGTCATAAATCAAAATGGCAAAAGAAAGTGGCTGGCTAACAAAGGTGACAAAAAGAAAGTGGTCGGGGGGCTACACAAAGTTTAGGAAAAAGTAGCAACTCATCTAATGAATCAAGATTCATGTCTAAAATCTAAAATAGATACGCACAGAGATTCATATCAATTGGGTTCAATTATGTTCCAAAACAAGATACGACTCGAACATGTCATAAGATAATAATACCATGGCAGACGATGATAATTTCCGGTTTCTGCAATAGTACTACAATTCTTCAACAATCAACAATATTGGACAGACTAATTAGACAAAATAAAGTGAGAAACATTCTTTTTTGGAAATTAGACAAAGTAAAGCGATAATTTTTCTTTTGGATAGACGATTTACCTCTGATGTATTACACTCGGAGAAGTATGGAGCCAGAGGAGTGTCAACAAGAACCAGCCTGTAAAGCTCTCGCATGTTTTGAGCAACTGCCAGAGTAGCAATACTGAGGAGCATCCCCCCACAAGACAGATAAAATTAAAATTCTGTGTGTTTACATTAATATATTGAATACTGCATAGAAATAGAAATCGAAATACCTATCAAACATGGGTGGCATTTTTCTAGTAGTTCTTGGACATCTCTCTCATGTAAGGTACCAGTAACAATCAAGACAACATTGTCTATCATGTGACCGTACCTGCAGGATAAAAACAGAAAACATATTGATATGTGAATGCTTATGATTAATATAATTTTAATTTTAAGACTATTATAAAGGGATGTAAATGATTTGAAGAATTTGTCTAAACCATCCCAAACAGTCCTCTAATATATTATTTGAGTTTCTCCAGATTGGGAGATTTAGTTTTACAAAGAAAAATAAACTCAAATAAATATCCATCTTCTATCACATACATATACTTCTGTATATATATATACTGTAATAACATTAATTATATTATGCTTAAAAAAAAAAAACATTAATTATATTATTTGAAATTTGTAATGCAAATAGACTTGCACTAACTTGAAATTTGTAATGGTAAAAAAAACATTAATTAGTGCAAGTCTATTTGCATTACAAATTTCAAATAATATAATTAATGTTTAGTATGAAACAAAATCATGATGGCAAACAAACATGATGCCCATGCGTGTAGTATGGGCATCTAATGTTTAGTATGAAACAAAATCATGATGGCAAACAAATAATTTATAACAATACAAATAAGCAAGTAGGATTAAGATTTTGTAGTTTGCTAAGATTAAATCTCATTTTCAATATTGAATGAAGACCTAACAACAATTAAAATACTTCAGACTTCCAACAGGTAAACAACATAAAACCGCACTCTTGCTAAAGACAATTACAACAACAAAAGGAAAGGAGAACAACTGAAAACCATAAATACAGTAGTGGAAAAAAAGGATTTCTACTTTCATAGAAATACTTCGATACGGTGTTGTCCAAAAGGGACCACTTTGGATAATATTTGCACGTAGCATGATCATCAGATTGAATCAAGAGCTTATGGTTTCATCTGACAAGACGATCGACGGTCGTGGGGCAAACGTGCAAATTAGGGATGGTGCTGGGATTACTATGCAATTTGTGAACAATGTGATCATCCATGGACTTCGCATGACAAATATTGTGTCAAAAAGTGGTGGCAGATGAGGAGCTCTTTTGACCATGTGGGACTAAGAACCAGGAGTGATGGTGATGCCATCTCTATTTTTGGCTCATCAAACATTTGGATTGATCATATTTCAATGTCTCAGTGTGAGGATGGTCTTGTCGATGTTATTCAGGGCTCTACCGCAATCACAATCTCAAATTGCCATATGACCAAACATAATGATGTACGTAAAAATTCATTTTTATTCTTCCTTTCATATTCATTATTATCCTTAGTTTTTGGTACTACTCCAGTAACTTAATAATTTTTTAGGTACTAATACTCTTAGTTCATTTCGTTAATACTACAATAGTTTTTAGCAAGCACTCTGCTTTGTTTGTGCTTGTTGACCAAATAGCCGCTTTAAAAGCACTGCTAAAGACCACAAAGAAGCGCTACTAAAGCCTTTTTCTGTTGTATTGGCAGTTGTAGATAACTAAAACACTGTTATATGTTAGATGCAATTGCGGGTATACTAACTGCATTTTAAAACCACCATTTGAAAATGATGTCATAAATACATGCTTAACATAAAAGATATATATATATATATATATATATATATATATATATATATATATATATATATATATACACACCTACTAATTTGGTACCTTAATGTATATGTCATATATAGGTAATGTTGTTTGGAGCTAGTGATACCTACGACGGTGACAAGATTATGCAGATTACTGTTGCATTCAACCATTTTGGGCAAGGACTGGTCCAAAGAATGCCAAGGTGTAGATGGGGATTTGTCCATGTTTTGAATAATGACTATACACATTGGATTATGTATGCAATTGGTGGAAGTTCAAACCCAACTATTCTTAGCCAAGGTAACCGTTTCATTGCACCTCACAATAATGCTGCCAAGGAAGTTACACATAGAGACTATGCAGCACCAAATGTTTGGTCAAAATGGCAATGGAGATCAGAGAATGATTTTTTCATGAATGGTGCAAAGTTTGTTCAATCTGGAGCTCCTATTGTGAATCTTCCATTCAAGAAAGGATATTTAATGAAACCTAGACATGGAATTCATGCTAGTAGGTTAACACGATTTTCTGGGGCACTCAATTGCATGGTTGGTAGACCTTGCTAGATAGAAAACTATTTATTTTACTTACGAAGAAAACAACAAAATTATACTATTTTGGTACATATATTTTGTTTGTTTTTTTCTTTTGTAGGTAGATATGGTTTTCATGTAATTTGTATTATTTTATTTACATGAAATAAATTTTCTTCCTCAAACTTTACTTTCTTTAGTTACAAAGCTTGTTTTAAAAAGATTAAAATAGAGTATATATGATACACAAATTATATAGATTAATTAATTTGCTTAAAAATGTTAAGTGAGTATAAATGTTTAGAAAGGCCACCCTTCACTATATGAGAATTAATGCAACAAAACCTTATGATATTTAATTGTAATTATTGGAGAAGGTTGAATAGTAGAGAAGAAAACAAACATCAATGGAGGGTTAGTGTACCTTAGCATAAATGGTGTTAAAAAGTTGAAGAAGGTTGAAGCAACAAGAACTATTTTTGGACTTTTTTCTTCACGACTAAAATTTGCTTTTATTCTGAATCTCACATTTTTCATCCGAGAATATTTGTTGAGGATTTCCAAAATAATAAGAACTCAAGAACACTAAATTGAAAGAGAACAAATTGTTTCATGTTCTAAAAAGTGTGTCCTATTGTGATTTTCAATGATGACTCAGTTCTTTCATAAATATCTGTATCTATTCATATAAAGACATTCAAATGAAGAGATTCACTCATTCATGGATGATTGAGACAAATCACTATAAACTATTCCTCTATACAAGGGGATATTTCTCTTCACTAAACAGTAAGTCTATATATATAGAAACTACTCACCACCTTTTCCTGGTCTGCCCATTTGCTAAACACATTTGGAATTGGCTCGGTGGTCTCCTAAGCCTCAACATTGACACTACTTCCTTCCAAAGCATTGTATCTTTGACTTCCCACGGTTGGAGTCCTCAATTGAGTGATATTGTCTGTGCTGCTATTGTAAACATTTTTTGGGTGATATGGTATTACAGGAACCAAGCTAGATTTGATAATCACGTGATCCCCCTGCATACTGCTATTACTTTAATTCTTTCCAGTGTAACGTTAGCAGGAAATGCCTCTAAATCCACAATGTCTTCCGCTGCTGCTGAATTTGCGATTATAAAAGCCTTTAATATCAATGATAATTACAAAAATTCTTCAACCATCAAACAGGTAATTTGGACCCCTCCTGCCCCTTACATGATTAAGTGCAATACAGATGGAGCTGCTAAAGGAAGCCCTGGTCCTGCTGCTTGTGGTGGTATTTTTAGAGACAGGAGTCTTTCTTTGTTCTTGGGTGTTTTTACGCCCGATAGGTAATAGTTACGCCCTTCATGCTGAGCTTATTGGAGCCATGTTGGCTATTGAGATTGCTTTTGATAAAAGTTGGATGTCTTTGTGGTAAGAATGTGACTCTTTATTAGTGGTTTTGGCCATTAATTAAGAATTGTAATGTTGTTCCTTGGAAACTCCGTAACAGATGGAACAATTGTGTATCCTTGACTAGACAAATGACTTTCGTTTGCACCCACATTTACAGAGAAGGTAATGCTTGTCTTTGATAAGCTGCGCGGTCATGGTACTAACTCAAGTGGCTTTACCTGGTGGAACCTCATTCCGAGCTTCATTGCGGAGGAATTTTTCAAGAATAGGTTAGGCTTGCCTAACTATAGGTTTTGTTAGTCCCACTGCCCTTCGATGGGATGGGTTCACCTTTTGCTTCCTAGTTATGGTGTGCTGCAGATGATTGTTAGTGGCTTTGGTGCCGACCCGGTTGGGATGAGAGTCGTTATAGTGATGCTTTTGCACACCTTGATAGGTTTGCTTTTATTTTTTTACAATTCTCTAGTTGTTATTGCTCATGGGTTTTGGTCTAGTCCCCCATATTTTTGTTTTTTTTCCCTCTTTTTTATCAATAAAATTTAGGAGGAGTACTCTTTTCTTCCTGGTGTTTTTTCCTTAAGGAGGGTTTTGCATCAAAAGCTTTTAACGAGGCTCCATATCCCTTTCTATCTATATATATAGAACATCTAACATGCTTAATGCCAACACTCTATCAAAATCATTACTCTAAGTCATTTTCTTTTTTCGCTTATTCATAAATTTAAGTTAGCAACTATTTTTCCCCACAAATGAATGGAGAGATCTACACACCCCTATTTTGAAATGCTCAAGATGCTTTAGGATCTTTGGACCAAATTAGGCTGCGTGATTTTTGTCACAAACCAATATGTCTCTTTACTCTAAACTAATTGCTAACTTATTAGCAATACTAATATAGTGTAATTAAGAACTCTCTTGCGAAGGGTAGCTTGGAAATTGCAAAATGAGTTTTGCGTAAATTAATTAATTCCTCGTAAATGACACTACTCGAAATGTAAATGATCTTTCTATGATAAAAAAAGATGTCAAGTGTCTAGTAAAAAGAAACGTTGAATAAATATTATGTATATATCACTAGTGCAGAAAAGGGATTTAAAGTCACGCAAATTGGCTTTTTAAAGTCACGCGCCCGCGTGACTTCTATTAAGGCGACTTCGTATGTCAGGAGATTTAAAGTCGCGCGAGTGCCCGACTTCATAAGTTTGTTTCTAAGTCGGACTTTTAACCGCACCGACTTTAATTCCTCGTGTTCTCTCTAGACCAGCCTCTGTGGATAGCTTTTAAAGTCACGCGCCAGACTTTAAAGATGTTTTTAAGTCAGGCGTTTTAAATGCTTGACTTTAAAAGTTATGTTTTTAAGTCAGGCGTTTTAAATGCTTGACTTTAAATGTTATGTTTTTAAGACATACATTTTAAATGCTTGACTTCAAAAGTGTTTATTTAAGTTTTAATTCTTTTTAGCTTTTGGGTGATCCCTCGTGCATATACTAATTTGGCCCCACATCAAATTCATTAAATCTAGCAACATACATATTCTATATAAAATAAATGTATTAAATTTTGCTCAAAAAATATCATTAGCAAACTAAAAATTACTTTAGCAATTCAACATTCATTTGACAAATATCTTGTCAACCAAAGATATATGATATGATGTTGATACCTCATTTCATGATATTTGCATAGGTTTACAAACTCCCTGAATCCTATGATTACCAAAACAAATAAAACAATAAAATCAAAAAGTCACCAGACAAAGGATTCATAAGCATAAGCCTTCCTAAGAATGTGATAACAAACTATAATCGATCGGGCTTTTTACGTCGACTTATACAAAACCCAAGATACTTTGGACATTCAACCCGCAAAACACAAGAAAATAATTACACTATTGTTAGCCAACAATGCTATTGAGTCTTGTGATAAAATAATTTGCTACATAATGCTAAAGAGTTCATCAATGTTCAATAAAAATGCCTCAGAGTGAACAGAACATAATCAGCCAAAACAAAAGATATTAATAGTAACAAGCCAATACAAACAAGAGAGCACTATTCAAAATAACTTACACGCATAAATTTTACGTGTGGATAAAACTCGCAAAGCAACTTCTTCTAGTACTTTTTCAAGATGTCGTGAGTAATTACTCCTGCATTATCAAATTATAAGCAGTTAGTCCAAAATCAATTCAGTTTTTTACTTTTCCCTTCCCTTGCACTCAGACCTACAGTCACTTCAGAGTAGTATGTGTGTGCTAGCAAAGTTTTTAGTGTAGTAATTCATGTCATACTCTTTGCTTGGTCATTCGTCTTAGTCATATGATAACATAAAGAAAATTTACTTTTTATGTTACAAAGAAGAACTTAGAGAAGACTTCTAAATATTACTGGAGAAATTCCAATTCAGCAAAGTTTGCAGTGTAGTAATTTATGTTATACTCTTTGTTTGGTCATTTATCTAAGTCATATAATAAAATCAAGAAAAGAAAGTATTTCTGTTAGAAAGAAGAGTAAAGACCTTAGGGAGGCCTTCCAAATATGACTCATGAACTTCCATTTCAGCCAAAGCAATACTGTTGATAGACATGGCTGCTTTGAGAATCTGCTTGCGTTTTCTCGAGAATGATTCAACTGCTTTCTTGAGTTCTCACTAAGACCTGCAGGAGGAACACGGGGTACCGGGAGCCGCCATTTCTCTTCTTGCCGCTGAATTGCTTTGCGAAACGAGGCGGAACCATCTGCATCTCAAGCTACAATTCCTTGATCAACATACCAAAACTCTGTACCTGTGAAACTGTCTAATATTTCTTGTGACAGAAGAAAATATAAATTAAGTCTTAACTATATAAACCTCAATCATTCAATCAAATGATGTCTCTGGCAAATACCACCGTGACATGAAAGAACAAGATTTGTTACTCATGAGAAGCATGTTATCGAGTTTCATGAAGGGCTGGAAGATTGATAAAAATATTTGTCCTAGGCCCGCAAGTCATTACTGCTGAGAATGAATGAATCAGATTAGAAACATCAATAATAATTTACTGTGTCAAGAGTTACTGAACTGGACTTGAGGACTCAATTCAATTTTACCTCTAATTTTTGCCATCAGAAATGTTTGCCAAGAAGGTATCAATTCAACAATGTGATCACTAACTAACAAGCCATTCCATTTCTCTCTGCCACAATTCTTTCTTCTCACAAGGTAAAGGTTCTAGTCTCCACAGTTGCCCAAATACAGTAGCTACATGTTACATAAAAATTCAAATTGGATAATTATACAACTTCAATGATCAATAAAAGTTTAAATTTAAAGCATTTGCTAACTTAGACAAACTAAACACTTCATTAATTTACACTAATGAAGAAAGCAATATTAGGATGATAATCACTTACAATTGATCGAGATTCTTCAAATTGCCTAATGCTTCTAGTATTGTCCTGTAAAATTATTTGTAGAAAGCATTCTACATATTCATTCACATAATGCAAAAGTAGTTAGGCATGGTTTGGAAAAGCAATATGAAATCAAAGATATTTCATGCATCTAAGTTTCTTTGATGATCAGTTAATACTATACTTAGTAATTACAACAAAATTGCAAATTGTAGCTCGCTTGAGTATAATTTGGGCTGCAAAAATCAAGTTTAGAAGCTTCCATCCAAGAGATTCTCAATTACAAAATGAAGTACAATGGTTAAAGCTAGATTATCAAGACAAAACTTTTGATTGTCTAGTCTTTAAAATTTGCTAGGGCCTTGTAATGACATACAAGTCTAAGACAAAACAAATGATGGCTAGCATTGACCATCACAGTGAAGCCACCAAACAAGTTGCTCTGAAAAATTTATCAAGCCGAGTTATAACAATTAATAAAATGTAAGGATGAGAAAAGAAACTTAGTACAAGGATGAGAAAAGCAAGTTGTATCAGATTACCAATAATAGAATTTGCCACTTGGCGTAACATGAAGTACTACGAAGATAAAAATATACTTTCAAATCCATCATTCCTCGATCACTGGACCTCATCAAACTCTTCTCATTGCTCTTGGCGTAAATCACTTGCACCAATGATTCGTCACATCGAACTTTCTATGATCAACTTCAACATCACTCAAACATTACCTCCTTTCCTATGTGATCTCAAAACCTCACTTACATTGATTTTCAATATAATTACATTCCTGGTGAGTTTCCTACATCTCTCTACAACTGTTCCAAGCTTGAGTACCTTGATCTCTCACAATAACACGAAAAGGACAATACAATTAATAATTTTCTATATTTAACAAATTAATTAGGTGAATGAATAATTCAATAGACTAATTTACACTAACACTAAGTAATAGATTTATTCAACAACTACATTAACAATAGGCGAGAATAAAAGCAGAATAAAATAAAACCCTTTTGAAAACCTTCTTTTGTAATCACAGGATTCTTTGAAACTCGACGTAAACGCTGAGATCGTCGCGGTTGAAGCTGGTCATTGGTGGCGGCGGCGAAGATAGCAGTGGCAGTGGCGGCGGCGGTGACGGGATTGATTCGCCGGCTGCGGCGGAGGGGAGTGAGACCGTAAACCGTTTTATGAGCAGAAGAAAGAACGCAATGAAAGCAAGATGATGAAGGTTGTAGAGAGCGAAGAGAGCGCGAGAGAGAGCGAAGTGAGAGCGAGAGAGACGATGAGATACTTTGGAAGAAACCTAGCGAGAGAGACGATGAGATACTCTAGAATACGAAACGTTCAACTGAGAACGTTTTGATGTGTTTTACCGTGAAATACTTTAGAAGTCACGCAATATTACGGTTTGTCTTAAAATGTTAAAATTTTTCACTTTTGAAGTCACGCATATTTTACGCTTGACTTAAAACCTAGCGTGCCAAAAAAAGTTTTCGAGTTTATTACAAGTTTGCCACCGCGTCCTTATATCAAGGCAGGCATCTGAGCGCGTGACTTTAAATGTCTATTTCTTTTCCTTATTTTGCACTAGTATATGTGCTTTTTTATCATCAGAAACACGATAAGTTATAACATGGAGTAAGCAAATTCTATCATGCATCAAGAAAGATTAATATTTACCATTATCGTTCTTTACTGCTTAAAACGATGAATAATTACTTTGAATCCGACTTCAGTGTAGTCAGAAAATGCATGTCGTCATTAAAGTACTAGATTTAAAACTTGCAAGTTGATCTAATTAACATTAATTATATTATTTGAAATTTGTAATGCAAATAGACCTGCACTAACTTGTTAAGTTAAATATATACCATCACAATACACGTATGAGCATCTAAAGTATGAAACAAAATCATGATGGCAAACAAACAATTTATAACAAAAATACAAACCTCATCTTCATTATTGATGACCTAACAATTAACAACTAAAATACTTCAGACTTGCTGCAACATGTAAACAACATAAAATCACGTACAGACTTTCTAAAGACAATTACAACAACAAAAGGAAAAGAGAACAACTGAAAACCATAAATACAGTAGTGGAAAAAGAGGTTTTCTACTTTCAACTCAAAAGAACCTTTTAAGCCATCTAAATATTTCAGGGCTGAAAGTGTGTCCCAATGCCACTCCAGCAACAAGTCCACCTGCATACCCAATCAAAGATATTTTCCAATCAAGTTCAATCAAAGAATCATCCGAGTCTTCATCATCATCGTCAGTGGCAGAAGGTGGATCTAATGAAGGTCGACCTCCACATTTCTTCAACAGCTGATCCCCACACAATTCTGGGTTACCCTCAAATGAATTGCCTTCGAATGTAGAAAACTGCGTACCTTGTGGTATAGGACCAAAGAGATTGTTAATTGACACATTAAAGAACTCCAGAAAGGTGATTTGTGTCAACTGTTGGGGAATCTTCCCAGAAAGGCTGTTGAGGGAAAGGTCCAATGCTTCAAGTTGTGAAAGCTTTCCTAAGGAGGATGGAATGCTTCCAGTAAGCAAGTTATTTGACAAGTTGAGGAAAACAAGATTTGTCAAGTCGCCTATGACTTTTGGTATCTCTCCACTGATTTTGTTGCTTGAAATATCAATGGCTATCATGTAGTACAACTTTTGAAGACTCGGGTAAACCATCTCCACTCCTTTGCTTGACATTGCGAACTCATAAGTGGTGCTTTCTACCCAATATACTGTATTTTGATAGAACAATAATTTAATTGTATCCTCCTCGTACTTTAATTGACTTGTGTTTGAGGCTTTCATTGATTCCCAACTCTGGATAATTTCTGATGGTAAACTGCCAGAGAACTGATTATGAGAAAGATCAATGATGTGAAGCTTGGGAAATGTGCATGTCATGTTCCCAAGGCACATTATGGCTCCATGAAATTCATTACCACGCAAAGCCAATATCTTCAATTCAGGTAAATCTCCCAACCAGAATGGAAATGAATCATTGATACTGTTGTGGCTAACATCAAAGTATTCTAGCCTTCCACAATGGACCAAATCTCTTGGCAACTGACCCTGCAGATTGTTTTTGCTGAAATCAATCATCTGTAAAGTGTTACCTATCAGGTATGTTTGAGGAATGAGGCCAGACAATTTGTTCCCTTTGAGCTTCAAAGACTTTAGAGATTGGCTAAAGTTCCCCAGACACGAAGGAACTTTGTCAGTCAAGCTGTTGAATGATAAATCAAGAAACACGAGTGATTTGAGATTGCATATGGATGGGGAAATTTCTCCTTTCAATGAACTGTTGGCAGCAGTTAAGTAATGTAGACTTGTTTTTCTCCACAACCAACTGGGTAGTGAAGTTAAACTGTTGTAGGACAACGCAAGATCTTCCAGATCACCAAGATCTCTTATAAATGTTGGAAACTCTACTAAATTGCATGAAGCCAATCCTAACACAAGAATACCAGAATCAGACCAATTTGAAGAAGTTTTTCCACTAAGCAATGACAATTTGTTGAATGAGAGTTGAAGAAAAGTTAGCTTTTTGAACTTCAGAAACATGTCAAGCTCTAGCTTTCCATGCAAAGAATTATTAGATAGGTCAAGCTGTTCAAGATTCTCAAGTCTGAAGAAAGAGTTGGGGATTTCACCATGAAGGTTATTCAGTGTAAGGTCCAAGTAAGCTAGGTTGGTTAGGTTCGTTATCCAAGATGGAATTTCACCCATTAAATTGCAATTTCCAGCAATTAAATACTGTAGCTGGGTGAGATTTGCAAAAGATAATGGTATACTGTCAACAGTGAAGTTATTGTAACCAAGGTCTATACCTGTGAGTTGTGTGAGGTTTCCAAGTGAAGAAGGAAGAGAGCCAAAAAAGTTGCAACCATTAATTGATAGCCTATTTAAAGAACTAAGCTTTCCAATGGATGCTGGTATTGCACCATAGAAACCCGTGTTCTGAAGATCTAATACACTCAGTGCATTGGACTGAAAATCAAGCAACCTACCTGTGAGATATTGGTTTTCTCCCAAAGCTAGATATGTCAAGTTTGGAAGATGAAAAATTCCAACTGGAAATTCACCATACATTTCACAATTAGTAAGAGTTAGTTCTTGCAAAGATATTAGATTTGCAAGCAGGGCATGGACAAAAGATGAAATAGTTACATAACCCAATCGAAGCACCTCAAGTTTTGTTGAATTTTTAATTATACTTTTGAGATTGGAAGGTTTGAGTTGCAACAGATTGATATTATCACCTTCTGGACTTGATTGAACATTGTGACTTAGATCAAGAGACAACAAGTTTGACAACTGTGAAACTTGTGGTGGGATTTCTCCAGAAAATATGGTATGACGAAGGTTCAGATATCTCAGCTTTGAAAGTTCACCTATCTTGGATGGGATTTGAGAGTAATTGAAGTGATTATCAGTAAGATTAAGACTTTGAAGGTGCACAAGATTAAAGAGACTACTATTAGCACCCATTGAACCATATAATTGGCTGCTACTAACATTAATGCCAATCACATGACCACTGGACTCATCACATTCAATGCCATCCCATGAACAGCAATTTGTGCTTGCATTCCAAGATGATGTTTTAGGATAACTAGTAGGATCTTCAGAAGCAAGATTACTAATGACAAAGCCTTCCTTGAATTGCAATAAGGCATGGCTTTCATCATCATGACATTGACTAGGCTGACCAAAATGAAAACAGTTTATAAATGTGGATGTGAACAGTGAATGAAGTAAAAGAAATAGGATAGACAAAGCAAGAGACCTCACAAACACCATTGTATTTTAAAAAGTTTAAGCTGAAGCACTCATAAAAAGCTAGACTCAATGAATGGATCTTATACTCAAGGAATTGGCTGCATGTACAAATAAACCAATTCAACCTATATATAACAAATAAAAATGTTTTCTAGTGAATATGATAAAAGAAATGTGTGGTGCCGTGAACTTTGGTTTTTTCTATATTTTGGTCAAGCCGTGAACTTTGGTTAAGAATATACACTACAAAAATCTCTTTCAAATTTGTCCATTATAATAGAATGTTTTCTAGTGAATATGTTAATAAGAAAATGTGGTGCCGTGAGTTTTTTTTAAGACTGTAGAATGTCTTTCAAATTTAGCCATTATAGTAGACTCAACAATTTTGGGTGGTCCTCATACTTCATTTTGTGTATGTTGGTATATAACTTCAAACATGGATTTTATACAAGGACTTAAATCTAACATAATATGATCTCTCTAATCATTTCGGTAGTCAATAAGATACAAAGTTTATTTGATGCTTTATCAATTTAAAAGGCTTAAATATGATTTAAGCTCTCTCCCGCAATATAAGCGTGTTTTGCTTTTAAGTCCCAGCAATTCTTTTTTAGTAAAAAAACCCTTATAAAATACAGTGTTTTGAAATGAGCCTTCTATTAGGATATTGTTAGTGTGACGTTAAAAAAGGAAGGAGGCTGCTAGAAACCTCATGAACGTTACACAGGATAAGCTAAGCATATCAATATTTACTCAAAACAGAGAGTATTTGAGTAATTGAATATAAGCTGAATAGTTTTTCTTGTGGTTACACAGGATGTGATATTTACTCATAAAAAAAAAACACCAGTAAATTTGTTTGACATAAGAAAATAAAGGAAGAAGATGAAACGGAATATATAAGCTGAATAATATTTCTTTTATGCCTTTTTTATTTTATTTTAATCTTTAATTTTTAACTCTACAGTCAGCATTTAGGCTCACACGTGGCAGATTAGTTGTCATTTTTTTAACGTCACACTAACAGTATTCTAACAGAAGGGATCATTTCAAACGGTGCATTTTGCAACGATTTTTTACTAATTATTTTTGCAGAGGCTTAAACCAAAACACACTATATTTACAGGGGCCTAAATCATATTTAAGCCATTTAAAGATGAAAATTATCACTTAGTGAGACATTCTTCATTTCTGCCACAAACTTCTCAATCCATTCGAAAAAATTATCATTTAGTGAGGCTTTCGTCATTATCTTCCACTGTTCCACGATCTATTTTTCTAGTGGTGCCGTGAATTTTGGTTGGGGGGGGGGGGTCCTCATACTTTATTATTTTTTTTGTATGTTCTTATATAATTTCAAACATACTTTTTATACAAGGACAATGACTTAATAAGAAAAATATTTTCTATGATAATAAGAAAATATGGTTTCGTGAACTTTGGTTAAGACTACAATTTTGGGGTCCTCATACTTTATCTTGTGTATGTTCCTATATAATTTGAAATAAAAATTATATACAAGAACTTAAATCTAGCATAATTGTCTCTAGTCAATTTCGTGAGCAATACGTAGCAATACGTTGTTAACAATTGATAAAGCAAATTTATCATATAGTGGGGCTTTCTTCATTATCTTCCACAAAATTCTCAATATATTTCTAGTTTTTGGATTGATTCTATTTTTTCTACATTTGTTTCTATTATTTGACATAACAATGAGTCTTTTAGTACAACTTGAAAGATACGCATGCATTCATTCATTCTCACAGACCACTCTCTTTTCATGTATTTTTTAAATACAATTTATTTTTAAAATAAAAATTCTATATTCCCACAAATTCATTTAGTTCTCTAAAAAGACCAAAAGAGTGAGGATATTCAAAAATAAATATATCAAAGATCAAGATATTATACCAAGAATGTAAGGTCGTCCCAAATAATTTAGATGTCCTGTTCAAGTCTTAGAAATTGGCTCCTAATTAGGCCCCTATTTTATCAAATTGGCTCCTAATTAGGCCCCTATTTTATCAAATTGGCTCCTAATTAGGCCCCTATTTTATCATATATTTTTTTGGGCACTAAAAAATGGCATTGTGTCGGGGCCCTATGCGGTAGCGCAACTCACACTTGCTATGGGTCGGCCGTGCAATAACACATAATACTCCTCCATCTTCACTCAAAAATAAAATATTCATTTATATAAATTGTAAAGATATTAATAAAGGTAAATTACAAATTTAATTAAACTACTAACTTGGAATTTGTCGAGACTCTCAGTTGGCGAGCTAAAGGATACCGAAGAGAGTGTACTAAATGAATGAGAGCATGAAGGAGGTCCAGGGTTCAAGTCAGGAAACTAACATTCACTCACCCTACTAACAATTGCCTATCTAAAAATAAAAAATAAATAATCATTTACAAAAAATAATTATATCAACAATAGCAATAGTAAGTTCTAAGCAGAAAAACTTTTTATTAGAGGCTGACATATGTTAAGAATGTAGTTTGTATTTTTTATTTATAGAATAGATTTATTATATACACAATAGATTCGTAGAGACGATGGGGAGTGGTATGATTCTTTAACCATACAAAAAGAGTAAGCTTATTCAAGTATTGAAAATAAATCTACAGGACGAAAACATTAATGTTTTTCCGGACTCAACAACAAAATATTTAATTTTTTTAAGCAAACAAAATATTTAATTTTAAAACAACAAAGACATTTATAAAGAAAAGAAAACCATACCAACAACATAAAATGTTTTTTCGTTGTGAACGTTTAACGATAGTTAAATTATACCGACAACTAGTAATGTTTTCTTGTTGGGTCTCTAAAGTTAAGGCTATGTTTTGCAAAAAGAGGCGGATAGCAGATAAGCTAGCGGATGAATGGATAGCTGATGAGCTAGCGGATGACGGATAAGCTAGATAATAGCAAATGATGTGTTTTGTAAAACTACTGATTAAACTAACTGATAAATGTAAAATGACATGAAAGAAAATATTTATTTAATTCATGAATTAATTGTTTGGTTTATTTTAAGGGTAAAAATGTTTTAAAAAAAAGTGAGACGATATACGCTATCCACTAAAACGCTACTTGTAGTAGAATTTTAAAACACACTAAACGCTAAATGTTAGTGCTTACCAAATAGGTGTACTCGTTACCTGCTAGTCAAATCTTCTATCCGCTAGCAGATGGGGCTTGGCAAAAAGTAGCGGATAGAAGATAAACTAGCTAATATATAACAAATAAGTGTGGGTCTCATGTTGCGTTTGCCATGATGATTACTAACAAGCTTGTTCATTCTCTTGTCGAGGTGGTCTTGTTGTCAGCTTGTCCTCAAGATTACTCTAATGCTCCTACAAGTGTTTCAGATTTAATTATTAATGAAATGCACTAAGTGCTACTTGTCAAAAAATATATAGCAAACGAGTGGATAGCGGATGAGATAGCGGTTAGTGGATAAGCTACCTAATAGCAAATGATGTGTGTTCGGTTGCGGTTAAGCTACTAATAAATGTAAAATGACATTGAAAAATAGGGATTTAAAGTTGTTTTGTTTAATTTAAAGAGAATAGAGAATGAATTTAACAAAAATAATGAGGGTAAAAATGACCAAAAAAAAGTGAGATGTTACTCGTTACAAGTAGTGTTTTTACCGTTTCAAAAAACGCTACTTGAAGTTTTGTCAAAAAAAACGCTACTTAAAGTAACATTTGAAAAAACATTAAGCGCTGCCCCAAAAATGCTAGATGTTTGTGCTTATAAAACACGTCTATTCATCATCTTCTAGCGGATGGAACTTGCCAAATAGAGTCTAAATGTTCATTCTTATGAAACCAAATATATTACAAAAAAAAAAATGAAAATATTTATTCCGATAACATGAAATATTTTCTCGTCGAGAATCAAAAGTAATGAGTTTTTACCAACAAAACACAATGTTTTCCATTTGGAACTCAAAACCAAAATATAAATAATTATACCAACAACATAAAATATTTTGGATATGCTTAAAGGCAATTCAATTATGCTAATAACATGCAATGTCTACTACTCGGCAGAATTCTAAAGTTAAATATTTGGGACCCCAATATTTTGAGCAAGACCTATAAGCCATCTCCAACATTGTGAATTTGTATATTTTATAGTTAAAAGATTAAAGTCAGACTGTCAGGTGAACCACTAAAGCAAATATGGCTTGCAACTCATGGAAGGTTGTGACTATATTCTACGCAGATCATCAACCAAAGAAAAAGTAAATTCACAGTAACCATTTCTCATGGAGATCAAACCCCGTTTATCTATTGGTTGACAAAGATCTTGAAGTTTGGTTTTCAAAGCATCAGTCTTGAAAGGAGTCACTAGTGCAAAATCTACATTAAGAAGCATCATTTAGCATCGGTTGTTTGAATAGCCGATGCTAAATGTAGACACGGTGGCAATTTTGCAATTAAATGGATGTTTTGCATTTTACCGCATACTTTTAACATCAGTTATTTAAACAACCGATGCTAAATGTTCCCTCATCTCTTTCACTCTCGGCTTCTGAAACAAGACTTGTGAACATTTTGAATGACTTTTGTTGCACCCCGAAAAATCCGGTTTGGATTTCTCGATGTACAACGTGGGAAGGTTTATGAAGCCGCCACCAATATTTTGGTTTTGAGGCGAAAACATTGAAAAAACGTCTTTTTATACAAGGCGGGTGGTCCTTTTTGAAAACAAGAGATGTAGGTTCGGGGTCGGTTAGGTGACGGGGAAGGTATAAAGCTTCCGTCTCCTCCTTTCAGAAAGGAGAACCTTTAATTTGATGTGTGGTTTTGAAATATTTGATTTGAAATAAATCGTTCTACTTCTTTGCTTTTCTTTTGATTGAGAAAATATTTTATTGGAGACGAGGAAAAATAATATTTTTGATATCCTTGAAAAGCGGAACAAAACAAGGATTTTTAAAAAGGTCTTGGCGGGACGTAACCCGGTCCACGTCACTCACCATTGTTGAGGATCAAAGCCTACGTAGTTCTTGTTTTTTGCGTCCGAAGACGGCTTTGGTGATTTTTGAAAGTATGCTTTTTGCGTCCGGAGACGGCTTTTTGCTCACTTCCCCCCCTCCGTCTAACCATCACTGCTCTCCCTCCGTCTCACGTCTTGCCATTGCCATCGCTGAACTGTTACTCACTATTTGCTGAATAGCAAGAACATCTATTCGTTTGCATCATCATCTCCATGTTCTAGGTAATCTCCTTCCCTATTATTTTGTTCCAATTTCAATATTCCTTATTGATTTCATGGCATTGCTGTCCCCTATTCCAATTGGTACTCGCAGGTACTGAACAAAAGGCACCTAGAAAGAATTGTCTATGTTGAGTATCGTTGTTGGTTGTGATTTGACCTAGTTTAGGTATTCAATGATTCAACTTTTTTAGGCTTATGTGAAACTGTGTCTTGCATTTGGTCATGGATACCCATGTGTATTCTTTCAATCTTGATTTTGTTTTAATATTTGGTACAGGTTTTTTGAAAGTTTCAGATCTTCAAGCAATCTATTCTATCCATTTTTTGTTAATAATTACTTATGTGGGTTAATGTGAATTTAATATTTATGGGTTATTTGTTATTCCTTTATCCTAATTGTTCCTTAAAATGTATCTAACTCCGTTAAGCTTGGCAACAGAATAGATGGCTAAATGGAAATAGGAACAAGAAAATAGGAAGTCTTGGGCTTAAATTTATGTGATGAAATGCAACTTGACCAGGTACCTTGTGCTCTGACATATGGTAGCTCTTGTTTTCACCCAGTATACCCTCAAAATCTGTTACTGGAATAGTTAAGTCTCTGACTATGTTCATTAGCATAATCATATCAGCTACATGTAGCTATTGTTTGTTTGTTTTCCAGTAGTGCTTTGAAGTTTGAAAGAGAGTTCAACAATTGAGTTGGTTTAGTTATTTTCAAGTGCATATTGATTCATGTACAAATAAACTTATACTTCTTGTTAGCCGTTGGATAACATGGTCCTAAGCTCAATGATACTATCCATGTTTTTGATAGACGAATGATTGTAATATTGGAAGTATGGATGTTAATTGATTGATGTTAGTCAGTCTTTTGGATGGGGAGAATATGCATTTTTAGGTGTGCATGAAGCAAAAATGAGGTTACTTTCCTTTATTTAGATTTGAGTTCATCTTTTGCTGACATAATTGAATCATAAAGAATCTGCAGAAGTCTCCAAACAGATATGACACAAACGGTCTCGATTTTTGCCATGATTGTCTCATCTTCTTAGATTTACCATTCAAACCAACTGCGGTCAAATATATATTGGATTTAGAAGTTAGAACTTAGAACTCATCGCTTATTGTGGCAAAGTCTGTGGTTTGCAACATAATGTGGTAGAATTAGTGAACAAAATCAGCTTTCAAAAATTGAAGGTAAGATACTGAGCAAAATCAGCTTCACAAGTCACTTTAGTAAAATTTAAAAATAAAAGAAGTAACATTCTGAGTTGTGAAGATATACCTTATTCATGGAGTTATCTGATATATTTCTGGATTGAGAAGATTACCTCTGACCATAGTCATTAATTGAGGTATTTTATTTGAAGTCATTAGATGATATTCGCAAATTCACGATTCTTTTAAGTAGGCCTACAGGTTTTATAGTTGTTGAAAAGCAATATTAACACTTGTGATGCTTTTTTCACCTTCGGACTTTCAGGTACCTATAAAGGCTTAGGCTGGTGAGGTAGACTACCTCTGGACAACACTTTCTTTTGCCGCATAGCTTTTAGTTTGAGAGTGCCCACACTTATATTTAAGTTAAAGGTAATTATTGTTTATGATTATACGTGTGAGGTAGGAGCAACAGAAAACAATCTCATATTTTGTTTTAATTCTCCTACTGCTTAGTGATATTTCTTTTAATTCTTCTGCTGTATGTAGTTTTAGCACCCACTTTGGGGCCTAAAGATGACGATTAGCGTGAACTGTGATCATTTGGATAAGATGACAAAAAACATAACAAAGAAGTGCAGATTCTCAAAATTAGAATCTTATTTTGAGATTCAAATGTGAACTGAGGTGAACTATCTTTGACTAACTGATACATGGAGTGAGTGATAATCATTATGAATCTTTGTTTCTTTTAATCAAGGTACTATAAATAAAAGTATTTTATGAACAGTTCTACCATAACCGGAATTTGAGTAAGAGTTTTTGAGCTGAATGGTGACTATGTAACTTGATAGTCCTATTGAAGATATAAAGTAAAACCATGATATCAAATTGGAAGATTTAATGAAATTTATAAATCACTTGAGTCTTGAGGATGCATAAGTTGGCAAAACATAGAATTTCCTATTAATGATACCACCATTTAAGGATTTATTCCTATCTGTATTGGACACCATTTTTTCTAAAATATTTGAGAATTATGCAGGAAGGCACTTTGGTAGAGAGAAGATATTATCAAAGGAAGTGGAAATGGGTAGTCCATGTGTGCATTTGTTTTTTCCTTGTGTATTCACTTGCGACTTCATGTGGTCTTTATTATGTGATGAAGTTTATGCTGACCATTGTGAGTGTCGGTATTGTTGATAATTGGGAGAAGATATTAAATTTTGTCAAAGCAAATAGTTTTTCTTAGTAGGTATTTGATAATTGGGAGAAGGAATAAAATTTTGAAATCTAATTTGATAAGATTAGTGGTTACTATTTTGAGTTAAAGATCTAATGAAAGGGAAAGTTTGTTATCAGATTGAATGCTCATCTTTAAGGACAGATTCTCAATTGTGATTTGTTTTCTCCTTTTATTATTTCATTTACTCGCGTATTTCCCTTTGAAAGCTAGTCACCATGGAGTCTGTTCGTGGAGTAAATGTTTCAATGTATACCATCCTTAGGAGGACAACAGTAGTATTTACAATGCTTGTGGAATATATGCTGGTGGGACAGCGATATACACCCTTTATCATATTCAGGTAAATTTCTTTCTTTCCACCATAGTATGTGTTTTTGTTGCTCTTGCAATTTGATTTGCTTGGTTGTTGAATCATTAATGTAGGTGGTGGATGTACTTAGAGATAATAAGCAAAAGAGGCATTGTGACGGGTAACTACTTCAGCACTCTATTTTGGATTACGATTTTGCATGTAGTGGGTTGTGACATGCTTTATCAGATATAGGCCTTAAGAGATGTAGACAGAGTTGCAGACTTAAGTGGTTAAATTACTTGATGCCTAACTATATAGTTTTGGATGTTGAGCTGTCCTGTTTTATGTAAGAATGATTTATTAGGAATGATCAGAGGATTATGTGGCATTTTTCTTGAACATTTTATTAAGTTTTGGATGTTGAGTTGTCCTGTTTTGTGCTTGATTATATTTGTTGTATCTATTTTATTGTTATAATGGACTGCTTTTATGCAAAATGTGAGTTTGAATGAATGATTAATTAACTCATTTTATGAATTTCATGTTCAATTTTAGTTGTTTGATGTTAGTTTTGGAGTATAACTGAATACTGGAATGTCAAGGTGGGAATCTGGTTCTCAGTTCACATCTTACCACACATATATGTAGTGTGTGTGTGGTAAAATGTGAACTGAGAACTTTTTTTTTTAAAAAAAATAGACTTTTAGCATCGGTTGTTTAAACACCCGAAGCTAAATGTCATTTTTCAGACAGCAAAAACAGTCATGAAACGTCATTTAGCATCAGTTTTTTGAAAATCCGATGCTAAATAACCGATGCTAAATGTCACATTTAGGATCGGTCGATTTAGCATCGACTGATAACCGATGCTAAATGTGCAAAATAACCGATGCTAAATGTCTTTTCTGCACTAGTGAGTTTATCCCTTTGATACTAAAAATCTTTCCTAAATGTGTCTTGCAACCCTCCAAACCTGACGCATACTTCTCATCCAGAATAAAGATAGCTAACTCATCCCCTTTGATGTACGAGCAAATTAAATGACCAAGGGGAATGTCATAAATCTTGTTTATTGATCTTTTTAAAGCTTGTGCAAAAGATTTATTTTTATTTATTGTCAAAGAAATCGCATTTGGGTGACAATCTTCTTGAAAATCTTGACCAACAACTTCCTTTGTTTATTTGAAAGCTCGATTTTTGTGTAGCACATGATATGTGACTCGTGCGGGATGGGTGTGCACTACACTCATTTGTAGGATTGAACGAAAGATGATGTCGTGAAGCCATTAACTTAGAGGCGAGTGGGTCGTTCCCTACATTCCACAATTCACTAGTTGCTGCATAAGATGCTTTCTTTGGGACCATGACTTGCCCAGGCGGCGTATGTTCATCACTCGTTTATATGCTGCAGATTAGGAGTGGAAGGCCAAAAGAAGGCCATGATTGCCTTGTTCTTTCCTCTCTTGAAACCCTAACAAACTTCTTTTTTCTCTCTAGGATGACGAAATTTTCAAAAAAAGATTGATTTCTATAAATGCAATGTTTTACGATGGAACTCAAAAACAAAATATACATTTTGTACTAGAAAAATTTGAGGCTCTTCCTAGAGACAATGTTGTTTCTATGTCAATAATGTGGCGATGAAGGATTTGAAGCGTGTTTTTGGTGTTTCTAACTTCAAGGAGGATCCTGTTAAAGATCCTGCTATGGTTATTGATACTCTCGTTGTGTATTGATGCGAGGGACATGCATCAATTTGTGGCGGTTGGGGTTTTCAAGAGTTTGGAAGGAAGGAAGGAACCGGTGGCGCGCAAAGCAAACAAGGTTTGCTCTCAAAAATTGCAGTGTGGTGGTTGATCCTCACATTTGTGCTTAAGTGTGGGTGGTATATATTGAAGAATAATAGAAGAAAGAGATTAAGAAAGCAACGTGTCGACCAAGCTAGCAAGTTTATTCCATATGAATATTGAATATATTTATTATAAATATCACAACATACAAATTCAATATAGCATTTCTAAAAAGCCTGAACATATTTTAATCAAATTTGACTATAAGAATCTCCCCATCTATATTACGAGAAGATTTCATCAAGCACAAGAATACTTATTTTCATCACAATCTTCTAATCGGTGGCCCGTCTAGTTTCTACCACAAGAACTCGAATCGAGCGAGAATGCGAGAGAATGTATACATAATTTCTCCAAACAAACATACAAAGCAATCCGACTAAAAATGAAAACAACATCATCATGAACTCGGACTTTTGATTTTGAGCAACACATTCTGAAATCCACATTAAATTCGGATTTTCTGCTCCTTAACCTCATATATGCGAAAAACACAAAGATAGTGAAGCGCAATTTTGAAAAATTGTGATGTCTTAGTAAAGAACAAGAAAGACATATCCTATATATATATATATATATATATATATATATATAGGCTAAATTCTTATTTTGGTCCTTTATCTTTGGCCTCGATTTCATTTTGGTCATTTATCTTTTTTTTTTTTCTCGTTTTGGTCCTTTATCTTTCATTTTCGTTTCACTTTGGTCCCTGTTAGTTAGTTTAAGCTAACAGACGCCTTATTTGTGATTAACACGTGACGTGGCGTCTTAAATTAATTAAATGACGTGGCAAAATTAATTGAGGTGGCAATTACACATCAACATTTCATGTTTTTAAATTAAAATAAAACAAAATTGAAATAACAAATTAAATAAAAACAAAAAACATTAAGCTGCATGATTTCATTTCATCTTCATCTTTCATTCTTCTTCATTTCCAACACAAACCCATAAATGAAATTCTCAAAAGAAGATGAAGAAACAGATCTCAAGAAAACAAAGAACAAATTGTTGGGTTTGGGTTTGAAGAAAACAAAGAACAAATTGTTGGGTTTGGGTTTGAAGAAAACATTGATTTCGTTTTTGGGTATTTTGTTCTTCTTTTTTTGTATTCTTTGTTGTTCTTTGGATTTTATTCAGATTTGTTTGTGTTCTTTGGGTTTGGGTTTGAAGAAAACAAAGAACAAATTGTTGGGTTTGGGTTTGAAGAAAACATTGATTTCGTTTTTGGGTATTTTGTTCTTCTTTTTTGTATTCTTTGTTGTTCTTTGGATTTTATTGATTTGTTTGTGTTCTTTGGGTTTGGGTTTGAAGAAAACAAAGAACAAATTGTTGGGTTTGGGTTTGAAGAAAACATTGATTTCGTTTTTGGGTATTTTGTTCTTCTTTTTTTTGTATTCTTTGTTGTTCTTTGGATTTTATTCAGATTTGTTTGTGTTCTTTGGGTTTGGGTTTGAAGAAAACAAAGAACAAATTGTTGGGTTTGGGTTTGAAGAAAACATTGATTTCGTTTTGGGTATTTTGTTCTTCTTTTTTGTATTGTTGTTGTTCTTTGGATTTTATTGATTTGTTTGTGTTCAGATTCGATTTTTCGTGTAGATTTAGAAACGATTTTCGTTCAGATTCAATTTTTAGATTTAATTTTGTTTCAGGAAGATGAATTTTGTTTTCGGAAGATGGTGATGATCATGAGGGGGTGGGTGGGTGGGAGGAAGATGAGAGTGATTACGAGTTTTGTTTTTGATTCATGGGAGGAAGATGGTGATGATGATGAGGGGTGGGAGGAAGATGAGGAAGATGAATTTTGTTTAGGAAGATGAATTTTGTTTTTCCAGCTTTTTGTTTTTTATGCGTTAACTTATTTATTTCATTTTTAGTGTTTTTTGTTTTTGTGTCAATTTGGTCCCTTATGTTTTATTTTAGTTTCAATTTGGCCCCTGTTTGCCATGTCATTAAATGAATGACACGTCAGATTGGACAACTAAGACGCCACGTCAGTGATTAAGCTGCGTAAGCGTAAGCGTAGGCGTCTGTTAAATCATAAAAAACTACAAAAGAGACCAAATTGACACAAAATCGAAACATAAAGGACCAAAACGAGAAAAAAAAAGATAAAGGACCAAAATGAAATCGAGGCCAAAGATAAAGGACCAAAATAGTAATTTAGCCATATATATATATATATATATTACATTTAAGCCAATTAATTTCTTTCCCGTGCAATGACCTCCCTTTTATCATCACATGGTAAAACAAGATCCAGCAACCATTGAAATTTTAAACTGATTTGCATCATGGAACAAAGTTACCATTGAAAACATACCTGTTGCTCAAAAGCCAAGCAAAGCCTCTTGACCTCCTCCTCATAAAATGCCTTGTCAAGCATATCTGGCTCTCTCCATACGATAACTTAATTAGCAAAAATAGATTGATAGGGTGGGTACTTAGCAAAAACACCATATATCCTATCCACCAATGTGACAACCTAAAGCATCACATCACAGAACTGAGATGCAAATCATACATACCTGATCAATGTCCTCACAGACAGCAAGTTCCTCGTGACCATATGGATAGCTGTTTAAAATAAGTCAGTCATTATGAAAGGAACCATTCTAAAGCAGTATATTGAATATTTAACTGAAGGATGAAAGCTTACAGCAAACCAAAGATGAATGCTGCACACATTGGAAACCAGGGATGTTAGTTATGCAGGTATCCAGATAAACATAAAAGGTTATGCAAAGCCTCCTTAGTATTTACCTATTAATGCTAATATTCACAGCGCGTCTATCAGCCTCAAAAGCTAGAAGGTCAGACATTATTTCAGCAGTGGCACCACCAAGTTTCTGTTTAGGAATAAAAATTCAAATTGATGAAAATCAGGGAGGAGGGAATGGTGAGACAAGAGTATAATAGGTCGTGAGACAGAATAGAGACTTGGACACTTTACGACAAAATCTGTAGAAATCTTCTAGATACGCCTTGTAGAGAGTGTTTCTCATTATTTCGATGTTCATATCATCCAGGTCCTACAAATAAACCAGAACCGTGAGCACATAACTCAAAGTAATAAACTACTCCAGTTGCATAGAAACATATAAAGCTACACCACACCAATGAAACTAACAAAGCCTTTGGTGCCTTCACACACACACACAGATATTTGTGCTATGTGTTTGTATATATTATCCAGAAAAAAGCCTAGGAAGGAAATTGTCTTCCAGATGGGGGCCCAAAAGCTAGTTGCCTTTTACTTTAGTTTTTGATGATTTTTCATGACAACTTTTTAATCCCAATCTATTGAATAAAAACTAGGGGTAGAGATATATAACATGGTTATCAAATTGTGATTCGGAAGACCTATTTTCCAAATCCTGAAATGAATCTTACTATGAATTTAAGATGCACAGTAATAAATAGAATTATGACATTTTTAAGTAAAGACAAGTAACATGCAAAAACATAAGCTGATATATCATGTTTGAACCTCAAAATATTTCAAGATTAAATATTTAAGTCATAAATCAAAATGGCAAAAGAAAGTGGCTGGCTAACAAAGGTGACAAAAAGAAAGTGGTCGGGGCTACGAAAAGTTTACGAAAAAGTAGCAACTCATCTAATGAATCAAGATTCATGTCTAAAATCTAAAATAGATACGCACAGAGATTCATATCAATTGGGTTCAATTATGTTCCAAAACAAGATACGACTCGAACATGTCATAAGATAATAATACCATGGCAGACGATGATAATTTCCGGTTTCTGCAATAGTACTACAATTCTTCAACAATCAACAATATTGGACAGACTAATTAGACAAACTAAAGTGAGAAACATTCTTTTTTGGAAATTAGACAAAGTAAAGCGATAATTTTTCTTTTGGATAGACGATTTACCTCTGATGTAATACACTCGGAGAAGTATGGAGCCCGAGGAGTGTCAACAAGAACCAGCCTGTAAAGCTCTCACATGTTTTGAGCAACTGCCAGAGTAGCAATACTGAGGAGCATCCCCCCACAAGACAGATAAAATTAAAATTCTGTGTGTTTACATTAATATATTGAATACTGCATAGAAATAGAAATCGAAATACCTATCAAACATGCCCAGTGGGTGGCATTTTTCTAGTAGTTCTTGGACATCTCTCTCATGTAAGGTACCAGTAACAATCAAGACAACATTGTCTATCATGTGACCGTACCTGCAGGATAAAAACAGAAAACATATTGATTTCAGTATATAAAACTCATTTCTCACAAAATAAAAGGATTGCACAGTCATTTGGCAAAGCCAAATTGATATAAATTTAACGTCACAAAGAGCTGGAGTTAATGGCTGTAATTGTAGGCTGAGTTGCTTACAATTACAGTGCCTGAATGTTACAGCAGCAACCAGCTTAGCATTAATTAATGAGATATACTAAAATTTTCATCTCTTCCAGCCCAAGCTAAGTACATATCCTCATTATGCAGATGATATTGACAGAGTATTTCAGTAAATAAATTCACTGAAAAAGCAAGCAGAAAAGTCAACTTCACTTGCGTGATATATTCTAAAAAGGTCGACAAGGGTTCAGTGGCTTGGCATAGCATGTGCTTGTAATTGAGAGAGTGACTTTGTAGACAATGATAAGTGAATGCTTATGATTAATATAATTTTAATTTTAAGACTATTATAAAGGGATGTAAATGATTTGAAGAATTTGCCTAAACCATCCCTAACCCTCCTCTAATATATTATTTGAGTTTCTCCAGATTGGGAGATTTAGTTTTACAAAGAAAAATAAACTCAAATAAATATCCATCTTCTATCACATACATATACTTCTGTGTATATAAACTGTAATAACATTAATTATATTATTTGAAATTTGTAATGCAAATAGACTTGCAGTAACTTGTTAAGTTCAATATACCAGCACAATACACCTCTGAACATCTAATGTGAAACAAAACCATGATGGACAACAAACAATTTATAACAATACAAATAAGCCACTAGGATTAGGATATTGTAGTTTGCTAAGACTAAACCTCATTTTCATTATTGATGACCTAACAACAATTAAAATACCTCAAACTTGCAACCGGTAAACAACATAAAACCACACACTCTTTCTAAAGACAATTACAACAACAAAAGGAAAGGAGAACAACTGAAAACCATAAATACAATGGAAAAAGAGGTTTTCTACTTTCAACTCAAAAGAACTTTTTAAGCCATCTAAATATTTCAGGACTGAAAGTGTGTCCCAATGCCACTCCAACAACAAGTCCACCTGCATACCCAATCAAAGCTATTTTCCAATCAAGTTCAATCAAAGAATCATCCGAGTCTTCATCATCATCGTCAGTGGCAGAAGGTGGATCTAATGAAGGTCGACCTCCACATTTCTTCAACAACTGATCCCCACACATGCCTTGGTTACCCTCAAATGAATTGTGTGGGAATGTTGAAAACTGATTATTTTGTGGTATAGGACCAGAGAGATTGTTAAATGACACATTAAAGAACTCCAGAAAGGTGAGTTGTGTCAACTGTTGGGGAATCTTCCCAGAAAGACTGTTGAGGGAAAGGTCCAATGCTTCAAGTTCTGAAAGCTTCCCTAAGGAGGATGGAATGTTGCCAATAAGCATGTTATTTGACAAGTTGAGGAAAACAAGACCTGTCAAGTCGCCTATGACTTTTGGTATCTCTCCACTGATTTTGTTGCTTGAAATATCAATGGCTATCATGTAGTACAACTTTTGAAGACTCGGGTAAACCATCTCCACTCCTTTGTTTGACATTGCGAACGCATAAGTGGTGGTGACTGTCCAATACCCTCCATTTTGATGGAACCAAAATTTAGTTCTCTCCTCCTCGTACTCTAATTGACTTGTGTTTGAGGCTTTCATTGATTCCCAACTCTGGATCATTTCTGATGGTAAACTGCCAGAGAATTGATTATGGGAAAGATCAATGATGTGGAGCTTGGGAAATGTGTCTGTCATGTTCCCAAGGCACCTTATGGCTCCGTGAAATTGATTGCCACGTAAAGCCAATACCTTCAGTTCAGGTAAATCTCCCAACCAGAATGGAAATGAATCATTGATACTGTTGTGGCCAACATCAAAGTATTCTAGCCTTCCACAATGGACCAATTCTCTTGGCAACTGACCCTGCAGATTGTTGTTGCTGAAATCAATCATCTGTAAAGTGTTACCTATCAGGTATGTTTGAGGAATTAGGCCAGACAATTTGTTCCCTTTGAGCTTCAAAGACTTTAGAGATTGGCTAAAGTTCCCCAAACACGAAGGAACTTTGTCACTCAAGTTGTTGAATGATAAATCAAGAAACATGAGTGATTTGAGATTGCATATGGATGGAGAAATTCTTCCTGTCAATGAATTGTGGGCAATAGATAAGCTTTGTAGACTTTCTTTTCCCCACAACCAACTGGGTAGTGAAGTTACACTGTTGTAGGACAAGTCAAGAGCTTCCAGATCACCAAGATATTTTGTAAATGTTGGAAACTCTACTAAATTGCATGAAGCCAATCCTAACGCAAGAATACCATTAGACCAATTTGAAGAAGTTTTTCCACTAAATAATGACAATTTGTTGAATGAGAGATCAAGAAAAGTTAGCTTTTTGAACTTCAGAAACATGTCAAGCTCTAGCTTTCCATGCAACGAATTATTGGATTGATCAAGAAATTCAAGGTTCTCAAGTCTGAAGAAAGAGTTGGGGATTTCACCATGAAGGTTATTCAGTCCAAGGTCCAACCAAGCTAGGTTGGTTAGGTTCGTTATCCAAGATGGAATTTCACCCGTTAAATTGCATTGTCCAGCAATTAAATTTTGTAGCTGGGTGAGATTTGCAAAAGATAATGGTATCTGGCTGCCAATATTTAATGAAGATACATCCAAGTAATTGATTGATGATAGCTTACCTATCCATGAGAAGGTATCAACAGTGAAGTTATTGTCACCAAGGTCTATATGTGTGAGTTGTGTGAGGTTTCCAAGTGAAGAAGGAAGAGAGCCAAAAAAATTGCAACCATGAATTGATAGCATATTTAAAGAACTAAGCTTTCCAATGGATGCTGGTATTGCACCATAGAAACCTGTGTCATCAAGTTCTAATAAACTCAGTGCATTGGACTGAAAATCAGGCAACCTACCAGTGAGATGTTGGTTATCTCCCAAAGCTAGATATGTCAAGTTTGGAAGATGAAAAATTCCAACTGGAAATTCACCATACATGTCACAATTATAGAGAGAGAGTTCTTGCAAAGATATTAGATTTGCAAGCAGGGCAGGGACAAAAGATGAAATAGTTACATAATCCAGTCGAAGCACCGCAAGTTTTGTTGAGTTTTTAATTATACTTTTGAGATTGGAAGGTTTGAGTTGCAACAGATTGTTATCATCACCTTCTGGACTGAAACTTAGATCAAGATACAACAACTGTGACAACTGTGAAACTTGTGGTGGGATTTCTCCAGAAAATACGGAATTAGAAAGACTCAGATATCTTAGCTTTGAAAGCTCACCTATCTTGGATGGGATTTGAGAGTAATTGAAGTGATTATCAGTAAGATTAAGACTTTGAAGGTGCACAAGATTAAAGAGACTACTATTAGCACCCATTGAACCATATAATTGGCTGCTACTAACATTAATGCCAATCACATGACCACTGGACTCATCACATTCAATGCCATCCCATGAACAACAATTTGTGCTTGTGTTCCAAGATGATGTTTTAGGATAACTGATAGGATTTTCAGAAGCATGCATACTAATGACAAAGCCTTCCTTGAATTGCAATAAGGCATGGCTTTCATCATCATGACATTGACTAGGCTGACCAAAATGAAAACAGTTTATAAATGTGGATGTGAACAGTGAATGAAGCAAAAGAAATAGGATAGACAAAGCAAGAGACGACACAAACACCATTGTATATTGTCTTGATAATTAAGCTGAAACATTCGAATAACATGCTAGACACAATAAGTGGTTCTTATACTCAAAAGGAATTGACTGTTTATGCAGATTTTATTGTAATTCACACGCAATTGACGCAGTAGTAGTATATAGTAACAAATGAGAATGTACGTTTTCTAGTGAACTTGACCATCAGACATAGGCGTGCATTTTAGTTATCATTATTACTTTATTTCATTTACTGTTAACTTTAAGAAAGGCCTTTGAAATTTGATCTCTTGAAGACTAAAATTTAGTGGGGTTTTCATTTTCCAATGTAATGTCAAACACGTGCATTTAAAAATTAATTAAAACAAGGACTTCAATATAACATAATAGTATGATGCTTTATCAACTATACAATTTTTTTTTTTGACAACTATCAACTATACAATTTTAGTCACCTTGTTTAATCGCAATCCAAATTTTGACGAGAATGCTTATGTGGCAAATAAGTGTCGTGGTGACGTTATCATTGAGTGTCGTAGCACAACACGCATCAGCCATGTCACCACCTTATTAACACACAAAAATTCCAGTCAAAAATTGGATGACAATTTAATTGGGGGACTACAATTGTGGATTATATAAAATTGGGGGATCAAAATTGTGAGAAAAAAAATAAGAGGACTAAAATTGCGGATTTAATAAAACTGAGATATCAAAATTGCGAAGAATAGAATGAGGGACTAAAATTACAGGTTTGATAAAAGGCTTAAATATAGATTACCCCCTGCAAATATCAACTTTATCCATATACCCCCCTGCAAAAATAAAAGTTTTAAAATAAACCTTGCAAAATGTGAAGTTATCCAGTTACCCCCTTACAGTTAGTTTACGTACATTGACTCTGTTAATTGATGGCTGATGTGGATGCCCAGTTGGAAGCGTTACGTGGGTGATTAGGGCTTAAATCATCATCATCAGTTCAATCCTCTTTCTTTCCTAATCGAAGCTTCTCTCTTCTTCTCTCTTCTTCCCTCCATAACCCTAGTCTTATCATATCTCAATCGAAGCTTCTCCTCCAAAACCCTAATTGTATTCTTCTCTCTTCTTCTCAGTTCTTCCGTTGTTTGTTTGATCCAATGGCCACAAGCAACACCTCTTCTAATGCTTTATCAAGACATGGGAAACTTCCACTTTGTGCATGTGAGCAGCCAATGCGTTTATGGATTGCAAATACCTCTGAAAATCCTGGAAGAAGATTCTGGAAGTGTATTAATTCTGGGGTAAGTAATGTAGGTTTAAATTCGTGTGTTTCCCCTTTATTTTTGGGTTATTTGAGTAACATATCTTTGTGGATTGTTGTCTCTCTCTCTGTAGAAACGAAATAGCTGCAAGTTATTCATTTGGGATGATGAACTAGATGTTCTACAAGTCAGAATGGTGACTGCTTCAGAAACTGTAGTTGAAGCTAAACCTAAAGTTTTGGAGTCACCAACAAACAGATTTGGTGAATGTAAATGTGGTGAAATTTTGACAAATTGGGAGTCAATGAAAGTTAACAAGCTGAAGCATAAATTGTTGCATGAAAGGAAGAAGATGAAGTGGATTCAAGCAATACTAATGCTAGTGATTGTGTTTGTAGCATTTGAGAAGTTTGATTTGGTTAAAAAATATGGTTGTTTAGGAAGAGATTTGATTTCAGAATTGTGTAATATTAGTTAAGTTTGTAATAGTTGTTAAGTTTGTAATTTGATTTGAGAATGGTTTAATCTACCTGAATGTAAAATGTACTTTAAATTTCAATGGAGGTGTTTAAATTTGGTTGGAAACCACTCTATTTGTGTTTGTTACTTGTCTAATTTGTTACTGTTGCATTGTGCAGTAATAGAAGTCTGCTTAATTATGCAGTACCTAAAATTAAGCAGTAACAGAAATTAATTATGCAATACCTAAAATTATACAGTAAGTTGGGCTAAAATAATGCAGTACTTGCAACACCAATTATGCAGCACTTAGTTATGCAGAACTTGACTATATTATGCAGCACTTAATTATGTGCCAAAACAAGTTCCAAAACAGACCCACAAGACATAAAGCTTCAAAACAGACCCACAATACATCAAGTTCCAAAATAGAAACAGGTACATTACACATAAAGTTTCGATTAATTAAGCTTACATACTTCAAACATGTTCCAAAATACATAGAGTTTCCAAAACAAGTTGGACCAGTAGACATAAGTCCTAGTCTTCCCAACTAGATAAAGTTCCCAAAATACATAATTACATTCAACAGAGGTCTTAGAGGTTCAAAATACAACACCTAAGTACATTACATTCAAAATAGAAGGTGTGGCTCATTCTTGTGTTAAACACCCATCATTACCATCTTCAATCACCAGTGATTTACTTGGATCACTTCCAGGACCAGTATAAGGTAAGACACTTCTTCTTATCCTTGAACTAAACGTAGTCCTACTGACATTGAGATTTACTTTTCTTTTAACTGGAAGTTTTGCAGACACAGTTGGTGCAGAAAATACAGAACTAGTTACAGAAACTTGAGCAGCAGCAGTAGGATTATCCTTCCTTGAAATTGGAAGCTTTGGAATCCGTTGAGCCGATGGTTTATAAGGAAGTGAAGCACTTCCAGATGAACCAATGTTTATGAAAGTATCAGAAGCAGAACCAGAACCAATGCTTATAACAGCAGCAGAACCAGAAGCATTTGAAGCACTACCAGAAGCATTTGATGGTGCAGAAGCAGAAGCATTTGTTGCAGAAATTTGAGGTGCAGAAACATTACTAGTTGTTGCAGAAACTTGAGCATTTGATGGTGTAGAAGCAGAAGCATTTGTTGCAGAAACTTGAGGTGCAGAAACATTACTAGTTGTTGCAAGAACTTGAGCATTTGCAGCAGAAACTTGGGGTGCAGAAGCATGAGTAGTTGTTGTAGAAACTTGAGCAGTTGCAGCAGAATTTGTATGAGCAGCCTCACCATTTGTTGCATTGTGAATCTCTTCAACCTTGATAGACTTTCTTGGTTTTCTCTACAACAATATAAACATCATTACGTCTAATCAAATCAAATTAAAAAAGAATAAATGTTAAACAATTTTTACCTTCCTTTTTTGAGCTTCTGGATTGATCACAGTTGCCTTACAACTCCTGCTATTATGACCAAATTGGTCACACTTTGTGCATTTGTAAGATGTCCCAGTTCTCTTTAGCTTCTTAGCATTAGGATCCTGCTCTTCAGGTTGCCTTCTCCTCAATTTCTTTGGCCTACCAGGGCCTCTTTTGTATTGTGGAGGCAGCATATCTTCCACCTCAACTGTTGGCCACATATCTTTTCCATTGATAGCACTTATACCAAACCCATATGCAAGTTCATAACTATATCTTGTATAACAAGTGTCCACAAAATCCTCAGGATTTTGTTGTCTATATGAAATGGCAGCACATGCATGGCTACATGGAATGCCAACTAATTGCCAAAAATTACAACTACATGTGAATTTTCTTAAGTCAACAATAAATTTCCTATCACCATAAGGACTTCCAACTTGAAACTCAAGACCACCACTCCATGTAGGGGACCAATTCCCACTAAACTGAACCTGCCTATTCAACCTTTTCCTAGGATTTGGCATTATTCTATGTGGCCACCTATTTAGGGCATTCCTATTCTTACTAATTCTATCCATTAGATAATCTCTAATCCACTCAACCATGGTTAGAATTGGCTTATCTCTAGCAGTTAAGATAGTACTATTAAAAGCCTCAGCTAGGTTATTCATGACAATATCACACTTAGGATAATAGGAGAATGCATGCTTACACTAGTATTTGGTAGGGACAGCCATCAACCACTCCCAACACTTTACATCTATTTTCTTCAGCTCATTCATCTTTGCTTCCCATGCTTGATAATAAGTTGCCTTGGAAGCCCCCATCATAAGGTCCCTAATGATATCACCTCCACCAAATCTCTTCTTGCAGTTTGCATATAAGTGTTGTACACATAGCCTATGCTCCAAGCCCATCTCCTCAAACATTTGTATCAACCCCTAAGTACAAACAATAACAAATAGGGCATGAATATTTAAGTGACAGAAACTTAAGCATAACTTATGTGACAGAATATTACCTTTTGTTGGTCTGAAATGAATACCCATCTCCTATCTTGTCCAATGTCCTCCAACAATAAGGTTAGGAACCATCTCCAACTCTCCTTGGTTTCAGTTTCAATAACCCCAAAAGCTAGTGGGAAGTATTGATCATTTGGATCTCTCCCTACAGCTACTAGAAGCTGTCCACCATACTTGGTCTTGAGATGACAACCATCAACACAAATTATAGGTCTACAACCCTTCACGAAACCTTTCTTACACCCATCAAAACAAAAGTAAAAAGAGCCAAACCTTGGAGGAGAGTGTGGTATTGGTCTTACCATTGAGATTTTGCACGTGTTTTCAGGATTTACCCTCCTCAACTCTGCTGCATACCTCCATAAGAGAGCATATTGCTGATCTGTTTCACCTTCTATCATTTCTTTTGCCATTTTCTTGGCTCTGTGAATGAATGTCACCGCGTAGTTTACCCTAACATCGGCTATTATTTCTTTCACTTTTACATTGTCGTGATTTTAACCTTTTAGCCCTTGATTTTGCCACCCAACTTGCCCTTGCATTACTATTATTTAACACCCTTGCACATGAGTGGGCCCCATCCCAAGTCTTCATTCTAAAGGTCTTCTTATGACCAACTTGACTTACAAGTGCCTTAAAACCACATTTGGGTTTGTGCACACATTCCACCCTCACTCTGTCACTCTCATTTTTGACAAAATTAATCTCTCTACCATTTAATATTGTCCATTCTCTAATTGCCTCCCTCCATTGGTCAAGACTACTAAATTCTAACCCCACCTCAAACTTGTAATCTTTATTAAGCTGCTCAGGCCGAAACTTGACATATTTAGGACCATGTCTTCCCTCACCATCTTCTTCTAGGTCACTCTCCAATTCATCAGACACATAATCAACATCAAGCTCACACACCTCCTCATTTGGGGTACTTGAGCTTGCACCCCCTCTTTTTTTTGGGGGTTCCTTTTGCTCTAGACTTCACTCTATATGGAGTACCATTAATCACAACCCTTGATCCACCAGGAGATAACATATATGATGATGATGATGATGATGGATCTCTAGGTGGTGTAGGAGCTGTAGGTGGTGTAAGTGGTGTAGGAGCTGTAGGTGGTGTAGGAGCTGTAGGTGGTGTAGGAGCTTGTACTTCATCTTCAAACCCATTAATCACAACCCTTGATCCACCAGGAGATAACATAGATGATGATGATGATGATGGATCTCTAGGTGGTGTAGGAGCTGTAGGTGGTGTAAGTGGTGTAGGAGCTGTAGGTGGTGTAGGTGGTGTAGGAGCTGTAGGTGGTGTAGGAGCTTGTACTTCATCTCCAAACCCATCATCATTGCCATATGTTCTCTCTTCCTCATTTTCATCCATATGAATACCCTTAAGTTCATCCTCACTATCACTCTCATCACCATCCTCACTTTCTTCTCCATTAGCATCTTCATTTCCTACATTTGCTTCAGTAACAGAGCATGGTTGCTCAAAATGTTCTATGTAGATATGAGCATCAACATTCAACTTAACAGCATGCTCACCTATTTCTACTACATCCTCATCACTTACAAAAGTCCTAAACAACACATCTTGCTCACCTTTCCACCATAGCCTATAACTCCCAGCCTCAAACCCCAAGTCCTTCACGATACCCACAGCTTCAAAATAACTCCATTTATCCAAATCTAAACCTGCCAGAGCTGTCTCTTTACCCCCTTCATATTGAAGTATCAATTGATTGACAAATTTCCCCCCATGGCGAAACACAAGATTAATAGCCATCATTGTATAAAGCAATAAAGTAGTACAACTCAGAATCAGGGTATAATGGACATTTCAAGCTAAATCAGTGACCTAAATTAGACATTACTCATTCCTAAACCCGTATTCAACATATAAAATTAGCAAAGATTCCCTAGACAAGTCAATACAGAAACCAACACATTCAATATCCTTCTATAACCCACATGGTGGTCCCCTTACCCATTACTTTTCTACCTACTAGACAAAAACAGGAATAAATAGTGAGAGAGAGAGAGAAGAATCTGCAAACCTGTGTACTGCTTCTACTTCTTGTCACGACCTCTACAATGCTTGTCACAAGCTCTACAATGGTTGTCACAAGCTCTGCTTTCTTGTTTTCTCTGCGTCTTCTTCCTTCCTTCCTTCGTGTCTCACCTAAACCCTAGATCCACAAAATGCTACAAGAGTGATGATGACAGTGAGATTCGTCGGCGTTCCTTCGTATTCCTTCGTCTTCCTTCCATCTTCCTTCCTTCGTCTCGCAAAAACCCTAACTGCGTTCCATTGTTTCAGAGTGAGTGAAGAGTGAGAGACGAAAAATGGTGATCTTCAGTGAGTGAAAGAAGTTGAAAAGTTGGAGTGAAGAATAGTGAGTCACATAACACGTGTATAAGCAGCATCTACGTGTCATGCCAATGTGGAGTCGAAATGTCAGCCCAGTCAGCATAGAGTTAACTCTGTTAACTAAAACTAACAGCAGAGGGGTAATTGTAACTAATTAATATTTGCAAGGTTTATTTTAAAACTTTTATTTTTGCAGGGGGTTATATGGATAAAGTTGATATTTGAAGGGGGGTAATCTATATTTAAGCCTTGATAAAATAAGAAGATCAAAAGTACATTTAAACCTTAAAACAAGTCTGTAATATTTGAAGCTAAAAAGTAAGTAATATTAGCATCCATTGAACCATATAGTTGGCTGCTACCAACATCAATGCCAATCACCTGACATGTGGACTCATCTAAAACTATACATCTTGATGTAGTCTCCATGTGGGACCTACATCAAGAATTCCCTCCAAAATTCCCCCTCCCCTTCCTTTGGAGCCAAAACCCCTCCCCCCTCCCCCCCACCCCCTCCCCCCTTTTTTCCTTCTCCAAACTTTCTCTCCCCTTTTTTTTTCTTCCTTTTTTCACCTTCATATTTGTATTCCCTTTTTCTCCTTTCTCACTCTCTTATTTTATGTTTTATATTTTAGTGGTACTTTACGATTAAATAGAAAATGTACCTCCATAATCAAATATTTGGAATCGAACATTAATTTCGTAACAAATTATATAAAGTGTAACGCTATACAGTATACCTTTTGGGTACTTTAGTGTCTGAAAAAATTTAATTGTTTAAATATGCGAAGTTTATTTCTTAGTAACATAATCGAACATTAATTTCGTAACAAATTATATAAAGTGTAACACTATGCAGTATACTTTTTGAGTACTTTAGTGTCTGAAAAAATTTAATTGTTTAGATATGTGAAGTTTATTCCTTTATAACGAATTTTATTTAAGAAAAGTTAATTTTGTAACAAAATTTAAAATTAATTTTGAGCCAAAATATGTAAAGTGTGACGCTAAGTAGTGTTTTTTGGGTTCACTTAGGATTCAGAAATAAATTTAGATTGTACAAATATACGGAGTTTGTTTCTAAGTACTTGGTTTGGTCAGACCAAAAAATAATTTACTGTCAAAAAACGTAAAGTACGACATTAGGTAGTGTGCTTCAGATTACTTTGGCATTCGGAAATTTTGTTTAATATGGGCTAACCATTTACTCTAACTTTAACACAAATTATTTTTTGTTCGACAATTTGTTATCCATTGTCCTACTACGAAACACTTTCATCTTTGCAAATATATGCTCATATTTTTTTCTACAACTTGACTTAAACAACATCTCAATAACTTCTATCTCCGTTCTAAAATTTTCCATAAAATAATAAAACTATTACAATCTTTATAATCTATAACTATTTTTACATGTATGCCATTTGAAATTTTGATTTTAGTTTCATAATAATCATGTCACATAACTTAAGATTTGTCTTTAATATAACCTAAACCATTGTCCTCTCTCTATAGAACCAAAAGCATTGGCCCCGTTCATTGGACGAGTCACCACACTAGTTACAGTCAAAATTACTCATGACAAAGCCTTCTTTGAATTGCAACAAGGCATGACTTTAAATGTGGATGTGAACTGTGAATGAAGCAAAAGAAATTAGAAAGACAAAGCAAGAGACGTCACAAACCCCATTGTGTCTTAAAAGAATTCAAGTTGAAGCACTCATAAAAAAGCTAGACACAATAAGTGGATCTTATACTCAAGGAATTGACTACATGCATGTACAAATATATCAATTCACACACACTGACCATTATAACAAATAAAAATGTTTTCTAATGAATATAATAAAGGAAAATGTGGTGCCCGACCCGTGAATTTTGGTTAAGACTATACTACAAAAATGTTTTTCAAAGTGGCCATTATAGTAGACTCAACAAAAGATTCGATTAAAAAAATTAAAAGTATCTATAATGGTTATATTTAAAAAGAATTAAACTAATAAGATACTCAAGAGTACTTGAATGAGATGGTAGGGGCCTCTTCCAACTTAACCAAGGTCATTGGATCGAATTCAGTGGTCCTACCCGACTCAAGGGATTGATTAGTCCTATAAATGTGGATGTGAACAGTGAATTAAGCAAAATAAATAGGATAGACAAAGCAAGAGACCTCACAAACCCCATTGTGTTTTAAAAAGTTTAAGCTGAAGCACTCATAAAAAGCTAGACTCAATGAGTGGATCTTATACTCAATGAATTGGTTGCATGTACAAATATATCAATTCAACCTATATATAACAATTAAAAATGTTTTCTAGCGAATATGATAAAAGAAAATGTGTTGTGCCGTGAACTTTGGTTTTTTCTATGTTTTGGTCAAGCCGTGAAGTTTGGTTAAGAATATACACTACAAAAATCTCTTTCAAATTTGTCCATTATAATAGAATGTTTTCTAGTGAATATGTTAATAAGAAAATGTGATGTCGTGAGTTTTGGTTTCAAGAACAATGACTTAATAAGAAAATTGTTTTCTATGATAATAAGAAAATATGGTTCCGTGAACTTTGGTTAAGACTACAATTTTGGGGGTCCTCATACTTTATTTTGTGTCTGTTCGTATATAATTTGAAACATGCATTTTATACAAGGATTTATATCTAACATAATTGGATCTCTCTAGTCACTTTCGTGATCAATACGTTGCAAGAAAATATTGTTCCGTGAACTTTGGTTAAGACTACAATTTTGGGGATCCTTATACTTTATTTTGTGTATGTTCCTATATAATTTGAAATAAAAATTTTATACAAGGACTTAAATCTAGCATAAATGGATCTCTCTAGTCAATTTCGTGATCAATACGTTGCAAGGTCTATTTGATGTGTTAACAATTGATAAAGCAAATTTATCATTTAGTGGGGCTTTCTTCATTATCTTCCACAAAATTCTCAATATATTTCTAGCTTTTGGATTGATTCTATTTTTTCTACATTTGTTTATATTATTTGACTCAACAATGAGTCTTTTATTACAACTTGAAAGATACGCATGCATTCATTCTCATAGACCTTTTCATGTATTTTTTAAATACAATTTATTTTTAAAATAAAAATTCTATATTCCCACAAATTCATTTACTTCTCTAAAAAGACCAAAAGAGTGAGGATATTCAAAAATAATCATATCAAAGATCAAGATATTATACCAACAATGCAAGGTCGTCCCAAATAATTTAGATGTCCTGTTCAAGTCTTAAAAATTGGCTCCTAATTAGGCCCCTATTTTATCAAGTTGTTAAAAGATTTTTTGGGAGAAAAATAAAAGACCAAAAATATCAAAGATTAAAAATGAGGAAACAATATATTTTTTTGGGCCCTAAAAAATGGCATTGGGTCGGGGTCCTCCTGTGCGGTAGCACAACTCACACTTGCTACGGGCCGGCCGTGCAATAACACATAATACTCCTCATCTTCACTCAAAAACAAAATATTCATTTATATAAATTGTAAAGATATTAATAAAGGTGAAATACAAATTTTAATTAAACTACTAACTTGGATTTGTCGAGACTCAATCAAATAATCATTTGTAAAAAATAATTATACCGACAATAGCAATAGTAAGTTCTAAGCAGAAAAACTTTTTATTTGAGGCTGACATATGTTATGAATGTAGTTTGTGTTTTTTATTTATATGTGTGTGAAAATAGAATTGATTCATTATATACACAATAGGTGTTGGGAAATAGCGGTACCTATTCCCTCCTCTGTGAATGCAAAACGGGCACTATGCGGAAGCGTAAAAATAAAAGAGTAGAGAAGAAGAAGACACCAGAATTTTTACGTGAAAAACCCTCTCGGGAAAAACCACGTAAAAATTCTGGTGTCTTCTTCTTCTCTACTCTTTTTTTACGCTCCGCATAGTGCCCGCTTTGCGTTCCTGAGAGGAGGAATAGGTACCGCTATTTTCCAACAAAGTGGTATCAGTTGTTGGTTCAAAAATTCATTGTCCTGTGCAACTCAAGATGGAAGGAACATTCGCTCATGATGGAGACATGTTCAAGCTAACTGCAGATAACTATTCCTATTGGAAGCCGATGATGGAAGACCATCTATACTGCAAGGATTTGTATGAGCCAATCACAAATGAGGACATGCCAGAAGGGGAAGGCGAAAAAGAATGGGAGGTTACGAATCGGGAAAGGCTGTTGCTATGATTCAGAAGTACATCGACAAAAGCTTGTTTGAGCATGTATCAACTTATACCAATGCATATGAGTTATAGACGAAGCTTGAATCTATGATTCAAAAGAAAACTCCTAGGAACAAAGCTCATCTTGTCAGACGGTTGGTGAAATTGGAGTACTCTGACGGCCAAAATATGATCGAGCATCTAAACACTTTCAAAGGTATTGTCAATCAATTAACAAAAGCGGATATGAAAATTGATGATGAATTGGAAACTCTTCTACTCCTTAGTTCTCTACCTGAGAGCTGGGACACATTAGTTGTCACTCTCAGCAACTCAACACTAGATGGAAAGCTTAGCTTGGATACTATCACAGATAGTTTGCTAAATGAAGAGTCCAGAAGGAAGGAAAGAAGAATGAGTAGTCACTCAGAAGCCAATGTTATTGAGAATAGAGGAAGGAGTGAGCATAGAAGCAAAGGAAGCCGTGGGAAATCACGAGGAAGATCCAAGTCTCGCCCTAGAGGTTTGACCTGTTTCTATTGTGGAAAAGATGGTCATAAGAAGCCAGAGTGAAGATTCTTGAAGAGAGATCAGAAGGCCGGAACAGTCCATCCCGATCAGATAGATCCCAAAAAGAAGTTGGAAGAGAAAACCACAACAGCAGTTGCATCAGACGACGAGAACGTGTTCCTTGTTAGTGAGGTAAATTATCTAAACGTTGCTTTTGATGATTGCACTTGGATAGTTGATACTGGAGCATCTTTCCATGTTACTCCTCATGAAGGATTCTTCTCATCTTATCAAAAAGGAGATTTTGGAAAAGTAAAGAAGGGCAATCATGTCACAATCAAAATTGTTGGCATAGAAGAAGTGATTCTGATGACAGAAAATGGGAACAAACTTGTGCTGAAGGAGGTAAGACATGTACCTGAGATGCGTTTAAATCTTATCTCGGCAGGTAAGCTAGATGATGCTGGAATGAATAACCAATTTGGTGGTGGAAGATGCAAGCTTAGCCGGGGAAGCATGGTTGTTGCTCGCGGTAGAAAGGAAGGCTCTATGTACATCACGCATGGAAAGCTATGCAAAGGGGAGATAAATGTTGCTCAGGAAGAAAGTAAGGAGCTGTGGCATAAAAGACTAGGTCACATGAGTGAGAAGGGTCTAGAGATCCTCGCTAAAGATCATCTCCAAAGCATAAAGGGACAACCACTTGAATCTTGTGAAGATTTCCTAGCAGGTAAGCAACGCAGAGTATCCTTCCAGAGATCAGACAATGGAAGAAGAAGAAAACATATTCTAGATCTTGTGCATTCAGATGTATGTTCAACGTCTAAAAGATCCCTTGGCGGATACTTTGTTACCTTCATTGATGACCACTCTAGAAAGTTGTCGGTGTATCTATTGAAGAGAAAGGATGAAGTCCTTCGAGCCTTCAAGGAGTTTCATGCTTCAGTAGAACGAGAAACTGGTAAAAAGCTGAAGTGTTTGAGAAGTATGGTGGAGAGTATAGAGGTCCGTTTGAGCATTATTGTAAGACTCACAGAATCAGACATGAGAAGGTACCTCCTAAGACACCTCAGATGAATGGTGTAGCTGAAAGGTTCAATAGAACTATTGCCGAGAAGGTCAGAAGCATGTTGTCTCATGCGAAGCTTCCTAAGTCATTCGGGGGAGCGGTAGCTCTGCGCAGCTTGATTTGATCAACCTATCACCCTCAAGACCTCTAAATGGAAAGATACCAGAAAAAGTATGGACAGGTAAGAAAGCCTCTTATCGCAAGTTGAGAGTCTTTGGATGTAAGGCATCTGTTCACATTCCAAAAGATGAAAGGGAAAAGCTTGATGCTAAGGCAAAAGAATGTATATATCTTGGTTCTCCAAGAGATGAACTTGGTTTCAGATTATGGGATCCTGCAAATAGGAAGATTGTTCGAAGCAGAGATGTGGTGTTCTTTGAAGACCAGACAATTCAAGACATCAAGAAAATGGAGAAACCAAAACTCAAGGTGAGTTATGATCAAAGTCCTCTCGTGGTGAACTATTCAGGGGGAGAGACTCCTCAGACAAAGCCAGATCAAGAGGTACAACTTGATGAGACAATTGAAGAACCACCTCAGGAAGAACAACCTGACCAGGTGATGGAAGATGAAGCAAGGGAGGACGTTCAACAGGAACCCCAAGTAAGGCGATCAACAAGAGAGAGGAAACCATCAAGAAGGTACTTCTCAGATGAATATGTCAACCTTACTGATGAAGGTGAACCTCAAAGCTTTGTAGAAGCCATTGAGATGGAAGACAAAGACAAATGGTTGCAAGCCATGGAAGAAGAGATTCAGTCCTTAAAGGAGAATCAGACATACGATTTGGTAGAATTACCAAAAGGCAGAAAGGCGTTGCGAAACAAATGGGTGTTCAAGCTCAAGAATGAAGAGAACAACCCAAACCCAAGGTATAAGGCGTGAATTGTCGTTAAGGGGTGCAACCAAAAGAAAGGCATAGATTTTGATGAAATATTCTCACCAGTGGTGAAGATGACATCTATTAGAGCAATTCTTGGTCTAGCAGCAAAACTAGATTTAGAGATTGAACAACTGGATGTCAAAACAACATTCTTACATGGAGACCTAGAAGAAGAAATTTACATGGAGCAACCGAGGGTTTTGAAGAACCAGGCAAAGAACACTTAGTGTGTCGTCTAAAGAAAAGTCTCTATGGTCTGAAGCAAGCTCCAAGACAATGTTACAAGAAGTTCGATTCCTTTATGAGCCAACATAATTTTAAGAAGACCTCCGCAGACCATTGTGTGTTTGTGAAGAACTATGAAAATGGTGAGTCTATCATACTTCTCTTGTATGTTGATGATATGTTAATTGTGGGGAAAGATAAAATAAAAATAGCTGCTCTCAAGAAGGCATTGAGCAAGTCTTTCGCCATGAAAGATCTGGGTGCAGTGAAGAGGATTCTTGGAATGAAAATTACTAGAGATCGTTCCAAAAGAATGTTACGGGTATCACAAGAAGACTACATTGAGAAGGTTCTCAAAAGGTTCAACATGCACAATGCCAAACCTGCCCGTGTCCCATTAGCTGGATATTTCAAGCTTAGCAAGTCTCAATGTCCAAAGAATGAAGAAGAAAAATAAGAAATGAACAAGGTGCCCTACTCTTCTGCTGTGGGTAGCCTTATGTATGCAATGGTCTGTACTACAAGACCAGATATTGGTTATGCTGTAGGAGTTGTTAGCAGATTCCTATCAAACCCGGGAAAGGAGCATTGAGAAGCTGTTAAATGGATACTAAGGTATCTAAGAGGAACTGCCAAAAGAAGCTTATGCTTTGGCAATGGAGATCTAATGCTTATGGATATTCAGATTCAGATATGGCAGGAGATGTGGATTCAAGGAAGTCAACATCAGGTTATCTGATTACCTTTGCAGGGGGAGCTATTTCTTGGCAGTCAAAGCTTCAAAAATGTGTGACTTTGTCTACCGCTGAAGTAGAGTATGTAGCAGTCACTGAAGCCTCCAAGGAGATGTTATGGATGAAGAACTTTCTAAGAGAGTTGGGGCATGATCAAGATGATTATGTGGTGAATTGTGATAATCAAAGTACCATCCATCTAGCCAAGAATCCCATGTTCCATTCACGCTCAAAACATATTGACATCCGGTATCATTGGATACGAGAAGCGTTGGATGAGAAGAGATTGAAGATAGAGAAAATCCATACAGATTTGAATTGGTCTGATATGATGACTAAGTCATTGCCAACCAAGAAGGTTGAAGATTGTTGCCAAGGTGCTGGTGTTGTGGTGCCCCCCAATTAAGTCAGGAAAGGGGGAGATTTGTTGGAATTCCCTCCTTAATTGTGATGCACTAGTCACAATGCATGAGAAAGGGGGATGACTATTCCAAGGTCTTGGAATTTTTTTCTTTTGACCTTGAGACATGCACATTCATCTTTGAAGAATGCATTTGAAGTTTCTAGACCACATTGGAATTGTGGAAATTAATATCCTCCATTAATCACTATTTTTGGAGAAGCCACATTCTTCTCCTATAAATAGGAGGACTTGTGAAGAGTTGCAAGAACACATCTCATCATCCAAGTAATGAAATCCTAAGAGAGTTAGAGAGTATCTTTGTATTCCTCTTTGAGAGAAAGAGAGAGTTCTATAGAGAGAAAAATTGTATACCATCCGAGAGGGTGAGATTCATAGAGAGATCCTCAGAGATTGAGAGAAACACTTGTAATCATACTTTCATAGTGGAGATCTTTTAACTGGACTAGGTCCCGTGGTTTTTCCCGAGAGGGTTTTCCACGTAAAAATTCTAGTGTCTTCTTCTTCTCTACTCTTTTATTTTTACGCTTCCGCAGTGCCCGTTTTTGCGTTCACATAGGAGGGAATAGGTACCACTATTTCCCAACAATAGGGGAGTGAAACATTTTTTTTATGAAGAATGTAAAACAAAAAAGATATAAGAAAATAGAAAGTTTCCAATGGGTAAAATTTTCATCGATTGACATATATCCAAAAAAGGATTCTTAAAAAGACATTTAAACGAATTTTTATTTACAATCTATATGTTTAAATTAAAAGGGGTTACAATTTTTACACCTGTGCAGGGACTAAAAAACATAATATTCATTTGTGAAAAATGATTCATTTATAAAAACAAAATGTAAAAAATATTTTATTTGAGTTTCAATTGGAAAACATTAAATGTTTTTCGTATTATTTTATGATTTTTGGTTCCCTTCGGGAAACCATAAAATGTTATCGAGATGATTATTTTTTATATTTTATTTTCAATAATGTTTTATTTTATATGAAATTTTTTTACGTTTCGACAGCAAAGCGTTAGATATTGTCAGAATAACTATTTATATATATTGTTTTTGAGTTTCAACCATAAATGATACATACCATAACTATGGGTAAACGTAACAAATTGTCGAAATAATTATTTTTATATTTGGGGTCATCCTCACAGAGTCAACCCTGAGGGTTGGTTGAGGGTGCGACTGCCTAGGGCCCACGTTTGTATGGGGCCCAAATTTTTTTTATACAAAACCTAAATTATACTAGTATTATATAAAAGAATTTAAATAAAAAGGCTCAAATTATCTGTACAAATTCTGAAATTTATGGAAGGACACTTCATTATCCTAACTCTCTCGGTTGTTACTCCACAAAATAGTGAGTCCTCATATTCCATTCAATTCCTTCTTTCCCAACACCATTCAATTCTCTATTATAAAAACTCACACTTATTATTCTCATTTTACCAAAAACTCTCTTCCCAAATTTTCATGGTCAATAACAAAGCTTTTGAGTAAAGAACAAGAAAGACATGCTCATCACTTGGCAAAACAAGATCCAGCAACCATTGAAATTTTAAACTGATTTGCATCATGGAACAAAGTTACCATTGAAAACATACCTATTGCTCAAAAGCCAAGCAAAGCCTCTTGACCTCCTCCTCATAAAATGCCTTGTCAAGCATATCTGGCTCTCTCCATACGATAACTTAATTAGCAAAAATAGATTGATAGGGTGGGTACTTAGCAAAAACACCATATATCCTATCCACCAATGTGACAACCTAAAGCATCACATCACAGAACTGAGATGCAAATCATACATACCTGATCAATGTCCTCACAGACAGCAAGTTCCTCGTGACCATATGGATAGCTGTTTAAAATAAGTCAGTCATTATGAAAGGAACCATTCTAAAGCAGTATATTGAATATTTAACTGAAGGATGAAAGCTTACAGCAAACCAAAGATGAATGCTGCACACATTGGAAACCAGGGATGTTAGTTATGCAGGTATCCAGATAAACATAAAAGGTTATGCAAAGCCTCCTTAGTATTTACCTATTAATGCTAATATTCACAGCGCGTCTATCAGCCTCAAAAGCTAGAAGGTCAGACATTATTTCAGCAGTGGCACCACCAAGTTTCTGTTTAGGTCGCAGACAAAATAGAGACTTGGACCCTTTACCTGACAAAATCTGTAGAAATCTTCTAGATACGCCTTGTAGAGAGTGTTTCTCATTATTTCGATGTTCATATCATCCAGGTCCTACAAATAAACCAGAACCGTGAGCACATATCTCAAAGAAATAAACTACTCCAGTTGCATAGAAACATATAAAGCTACACCACACCAATGAAACTAACAAAGCCTTTGGTGCCTTCACACACACACACACACAGATATTTGTGCTATGTGTCTGTATATATTATCCAGAAAAAAGCCTAGGAAGGAAATTGTCTTCCAGATGGGGGCCCAAAAGCTAGTTGCCTTTTACTTTAGTTTTTGATGATTTTTCATGACAACTTTTTAATCCCAATCTATTGAATAAAAACTAGGGGTATAGATATATAACATGGTTATCAAATTGTGATTCGGAAGACCTATTTTCCAAATCCTGAAATGAATCTTACTATGAATTTAAGATGCACAGTAATAAATAGAATTATGACATTTTAAAGTAAAGACAAGTAACATGCAAAAACATAAGCTGATATATCATGTTTGAACCTCAAAATATTTCAAGATTATTTAAGTCATAAATCAAAATGGCAAAAGAAAGTGGCTGGCTAACAAAGGTGACAAAAAGAAAGTGGTCGGGGCTACATTAATATATTGAATACTGCATAGAAATAGAAATAGAAATCGAAATACCTATCAAATATGCCCAGTGGGTGGCATTTTTCTAGTAGTTCTTGGACATCTCTCTCATGTAAGGTACCAGTAACAATCAAGACAACATGTGACCGTACCTGCAGGATAAAAACAGAAAACATATTGATTTCAAAACTCATTTCTCACAAAATAAAAGGATTTGCACAGTCATTTGGCAAAGCCAAATTGATCTAAATTTAACGTCACAAAGAGCTGGAGTTAATGGTTGTAATTGTAGGCTGAGTTGCTTACAATTACAGTGCCTGAATGTTACAGCAGCAACCAGCTTAGCTTTAATTAGTGAGATATACTAAAATTTTCATCTCTTCCAGCCCAAGCTAAGTACATATCCTCATTATGCAGATGATATTGACAGAGTATTTCAGTAAATAAATTCACTGAAAAAGCAAGCAGAAAATTCAACTTCACTTGCGTCATATATTCTAAAAAGGTCGACAAGGGTTCAGTGGCTTGGCATAGCATGTGCTTGTAATTGAGAGAGTGACTTTGTAGACAATGATAAGTGAATGCTTATGATTAATATAATTTTAATTTTAAGACTATTATAAAGGGATGTAAATGATTTGAAGAATTTGCCTAAACCATTCCAAACCCTCCTCTAATATATTATTTGAGTTTCTCCAGATTGGGATATTGTAGTTTGCTAAGATTAAACCTCATTTTCATTATTGATGACCTAACTGTTTTCTTTAAAATCATGGTCTGTATGCTTTGAAAAAGGAAAGAAAACAATCTATTGATGACTTTGTGTTTTTAAAAGTGCAAAATCGATTAATGGCTTGATTAGTATAGCCCAAAATCGATTTCCCTCTTCCCTTGGAGGCAAGAAATCGATTTCCCTTGCTTTTATAAGCCATAAATCGATTTCCCACTTCCTTTGGTAAAGCCATGAATCGATTAGTGGCTTGCTCACTTTTAAAAGACTCTATTTTGGAAAAACAACTTTCAACGGTCATATTCTCTTAAGTGATATAAATAGAAAACCTAGGGTTTTCACGTAAGACAGAGAGAGAGAGAACAAAAAACAAAACTCAGAGCCGCAACATCTCAAAAAAAAAAAAAAAAAAAGGAAAAAACGTGAAACACCTAGAAACCTTTGATCATCTTCTTCGTTCTTCAAATTTCATTCTAGGGTTTTCATCATCATATCATCTCTCTCAACTCTTATGGTTATACACTTGATTGATCGATTATAGTTTCAATTGTATTCATCTTATTTCTTGGCGTTTGGTGTTCTTGTGAAATCCTGGGAAATTGATTCTTGGGTGGTTCGATCGGGGAGATTGGATCGTAGAAATCCTAAAGCGGGGAGCTCGGGTTCTCAATTGGGGAAATTGAGAGGTTTTGTTGTTGTTCTTTGAAAAGTGGCGTGAGTTGTAAGACTTTGAAGAAGCATCTTCACCATTATAGTGTCATTTTCCCAAAGTCCAAAGGTTGCAAAGCCGAGGCCGAGGAGTAGGACTTCAATCCGAACCTCGAAAAATCGCGGTGTCATTCTTTCCCTTATCTCTTTATTTATTCTTGCGCTTTTCATTCTTGTTTAGTTGTTATTAGCGCCATCGTTAAATTTATATTGCAACCGTTGAAATCGATATTTCTTGTTAGTTGCTTTGTTTTGTGCTATTAAGATAATCGTTGTTAACGATTGCATCGCAATTTCTATATTCTTGTTAAGTGGAATATTTATTCTTGTAAAATTCAATTTTGACTTGTTGTTGTTTGGTTTCAATATAATCGTGTTTACTAAATTGATATTACTATATCAAAATTGACATTACTGCTACTTGCATTGTTTCGCATTATAAGTATAATCATTGTTAGTGTGTTGCGTTACTATTGATAAGTTTGATATTATCGCATTTGTGTTACTGGCTATATTGTTAACAGTTATAGAAATTGAATTGTTGTGTATTCTCTACATTATTGTTAACTGTTGCATTTTGCTATTGCTGCTATATAATCAGAGTTGTTTTTCTACACTGCAGTAACTGCATATTAGCTTCTAGTTTAAACCCTTTTCCGCATTGGTTTTTAAACTATCATCAAACTTTTTCTGAAAATTCAAAAAGTATTATTTTTAGCCTATAACCTTATTCACCCCCCCCCCCCCCTCTAAGGTTATCGTTTAGTCCAACAATTGGTATCAAAGCAGAAAGCGCATATAGAGCTTAACATCTCGCATTTTTACGATCATGGGGTCTTTTATTAAAGAGGAATGTCTTTTAATAGGCCACCTTTATTTGATGGAACTAACTACGACTCTTTGGAGTAGTCGAATGAAATGTCATGTGCAAAGCTATAGATTTTACACTTGTGGAGGATTATTGTTGATGGACCGCTCACTCCAATGAGGATCAAAATTACAAAACCGGTGATCTTGATGTTGGTGATTCCACAAAACTCAAGCAACCGGTAAAGCGAGAAGAAGTACTGTTGAAGACATCTATACCATTGACTTGAGTGAATTGAGAAAGTCCGAACTTGACAAAATCTCCTTGAATGCCAAAGCAATGAACATTCTACATCTTGCACTATGTGAAGAAGAATATGATAGGGTAAAAGGTTGTCGATTGCTAAGGAAATCTGGGATTGTCTAGAAGCTACTCATGTAGGTACAAGCCAAGTAAAAGATACAAAAATCCGAGTTCTTACTTTCGAGTATGAAGCTTTCAAGATGAAGGAAGGTGAAATCATTCTTCGCCATGCACCGAGAAGAGGCTGAATTTAATTGTTAACAACTTGAGAGCACTTGGTAAAAAAGTATTCTACAAAGGACTTGAATGGAAAGATACTTGCGTCCTTGGTGGTGAATTTTTCCTAAGACATGTGCTATCACTTTGAAGCTAAGGATATTGGTACTCTTCCCTCTTGAAGATTTAATTGGGTCTCTTCTAGCATTTGAAGTGGTGTTGGGTGCTAAGAAAACCCCGGAAAAGAAGCGGTAAAAGAAAAGAGGTCTCTTGCTCTTTGCGGTGGAAAGTCTTCTAAATCGGGAAAGAAAGTGGTTGAATCGATGATGAATCGATGAAGAAGACATGGTTATGCTTGCTAAAAAATTCAAAAAATTCATGAAGTTCAACAAGTTTAGGAAAGGTGATTTTTCAAAGAAATCAAGGGTATAACAAAGGTGATAGTCATGAGAAAGGAGACGACCAACCAAGATGTTTTGAATGCAACAAACCGGGTCATCTCAAGGTTAATTGTCCAAAACTTAAGAACAAATACCCAAAGAAGAAAGCAATGAAGGCTACATGGGATGACACAAAAACCGCGAGGTGAAAGCGAGAAGAAGAAGAGGAAGTTGCTAACGTTGTTGGTCTTGCGTGATTACTCTCCGATGATACATGGGACAATCTCGGCGGTGGACAAAGTGGCCCGATGATGAAGTGATTGCTTCAAAGCTTGCGTGTCTCATGGCGAGTGACTCAACTAAGGTAACAAATTCTAATCCTTCTTTCTCGACTGATGATTCTTGTGATGATGATAGTAGTTGTCAAAATGTGAGTGAGGCTTTTGAGGCTCTTTATCTTGAACATGAAAATCTTTTGATAAAAACTATGAATTTGAAAAAGAGCAACAAAAGCATGTCTACTCAAATCGAGGCGCTTGAGAATGAGATAGCTAGATTGAAAAAGGAGCTACAAAATGCCAAACCTTTCAACCTTGAATTTCTAGAGCTTAAACAAATTTTTGAAAAATCAAGATCGAAAATGAAAATTTAAAAGATTCTTTAAAAAGGTTTGAGGTTGGTGAAAATACCTTGACCAAGTTACTTCACTCTCAACATGAATATGTTGATAGGAGAGGTATTGGTTATAAAGGTGAGTCCAGCTCCCCAAATTTAAAAAGGGATATGGTATTTGTAGTTTGCTTCTTCAAGTAAGACACGTAGTTCATTCTCTTGCACTTATTGTCAAAAAGGAAATCATAATTCTCTTAGATGTCCTATTCGCAAACTATGTGAGCTTGGCAATCTTATACACGCTTGCAAGAAACCAAGGTGGATTGTGAAAACAAACCCTCGAGAACTAACCTCCATGGACCCAACCATATTTGGGTACTCGCACTAGTGTTTGATTTTTCCTTTGTAGGTGCGTAGACTATCCAAAAAGGGAAATGTATGGATGGTTGACAGTGGGTGCTCAAGGCATATGGTGGTGATGCTTCACTATTCTTGAAGTTAAGCAACAAGGCTAGTGGATCCGTGAAGTTTGCCAATAATGAAACCGCTCGTGTAATAGGTAAAGGTTGTGTGGGTAAGGAAAACACAATCAAAATTAGAAATGCTTTACTAGTTGATGGTGTTAAATTTAATTTACTAAGTGTAAGTCAACTATGTGATAATGACTTTGATGTTTATTTCTCAAAAGATAAATGTCTTATCGTGCATGAAGCTTCTAACTTTCACATTGTCGGTTTTCGTGAAAACAATGTTTATTATGTTGATTTTGACTTTGTTGGTGATGATATTGTATGCATGCCTTCTTTACTTGATGATGTGGATGTGTGGCATAGACGCTTAGGACATGCTAGTATGGAACTTCTATCTAAATTATGTGCAAATGAACATGTTAGAGGTTTACCCAAACTTAAGTATGAAAAAGGTCAATTATGTGATGCATGTCAATTGGGTAAAATGCATAAAACTTCTTTCAAATCAAAACACGTTATTTCTACCAAAAATGTGCTTGAATTGTTGCATCTTGATTTATTTGGTGAAATTGATGTTGTAAGTCTAGGAGGAGCCAAATATGTGTTTGTAATTGTTGATGATTATTCTAGATACACTTGGACTATTTTACTTGCTAATAAAAGTGATGCTTTCAACAAGTTTGCTAAGTTGTGCGAAGTTACTGAGAATGAGAAAAACTTAGCTATCAAGGAAATTAGAAGCGATCATGGAGGAGAATTCGAAAACTCATCATTCAAAACTTGGTGTGAAAAGCATGGTGTTGATCACAATTTTCTCAGCTCAAGGACTCCTCAACAAAATGGCGTGGTGGAAAGAAAAAACAGGACCATACAAGAGATGTGTGTAGAACAATGCTAAATGAGCACAATCTTCCTAAATATTTTTGGGGTCACGCAGTTGATACTGACATGTCATGTGCTAAATCGAGTCTATCTAAGGCCATCTCTCAACAAGACTCCTTATGAATTGTGGAATGGTAGAACTCCAAATATTTCATACTTCAAAGTTTTTGGAAGTAAGTGCTACATTTTAAATACAAAGGATAAGTTGGGTAAGTTTGATGCAAAATCAACGGAAGGTATTTTTATGGGTTATTCTAGTCATAGTAAAGCTTACATCGTTTACAATAAAGTTGATAAATGTTTGCAAGAATCTATTCATGTTTCTCTTGATGAGACTAACCCCTTTGCAAAGAAAGTTGATGATGAGGATGAGGTAGTTGAAGTGGTCAAAAGAAGAATGCTCGAACCTAACAGTGAAAGTATCAAAGAAAAGGAGATGCAAGCAGAATCCCAAGAAACAGTTGAATTGGAACGAGAGCCCCAAGACACTGACGATCATCTCTATGGGAGAACGCATGATGACTTGCCTAAAGCTTGGAAATCAGTTCGAGATCATCCCATGGAGCAAATTATTGGTAGTCCATCAAAGGGGTAACAACTCGTTCTTCTCTAAATCTTTTATGCTTTCATAGTGCCTTTGTCTCTCAAACAGTTCCAGTAACATAAAAGAAGCTCTAGGTGATCGAGAATGGGTTGTGTCAATGCAAAAAGAACTCGAACAATTTGAACGAAACAAAGTTTGGCATTTAGTCGAAAAACACATTGATAGAACTATTATTGGAACTAAATGGGTTTTTCGCAACAAACTTGATGAAAATGGTGTTATTTTATTAAACAAAAGTCGTTTAGTTGTTCAAGGTTATAATCAAATTGAAGGGTGGATTTTGAAGAAACTTTTGCTCCAGTGGCTAGGTTGGAATCCATTCGTATTATACTAGCCTTTGCTAGTCACATGGATTTCAAATTACACCAAATGGATGTCAAAAGTGCCTTCCTCAACGGATTTTTAGAAGAGGAAGTATATGTAAAACAACCCCCGTGTTTTGAAGATTTTGAAAATCCAAATCATGTTTTTAAACTTGACAAAGCCCTTTATGGATTGAAACAAGCCCCTAGAGCTTGGTATGAGAGATTAAGCAAACATTTAATTGCAAATGGTTTCAAGAAGGGTAAGATTGATTCTACCTTATTCCTTAAAACCAAAGGCAAACATCTCATTGTAGTTCAAATTTATGTTGATGATATTATATTTGGATCTACTAATGATGAATTGTGCAAGGAGTTTTTCGACATGATGACTAGTGAGTTTGAAATGAGCATGATGGGGAGTTAAACTTCTTTTTGGGACTTCAAGTGAAACAAATGAAAGATGGAATATTCATCGGTCAAAATAAGTTCTCAAAGGAGTTACTAAAGAAATTTGGCATGAGTGATGCAAAGGCAATTGGCACTCCAATGGCGCATGCGACCAAATTGGACAAGGATGAACAAGGTAAACCGGTAAATGAAACAATGTATCGAGGTATGATCGGTAGTCTTTTATATTTAATCGCTTCCCGACACGATATTATGTTTCTGTGTGTGCTGTGTGCTTGATTTCAAGCATGTCCAAAAGAATCACATTTAAAAGTCAGAAACGGATTCTTAGATATGTGAAGGAACCACGGAGTTTGGATTGTGGTACCCAAATCGAGTCACTTTGATTTGGTCGATTTTTTACGATCTTGATTTTCTTTGGTTGTACCTTAGATAGAAAAAGCACTAGTGGAACTGTCATTTCTTAGGACCTTGTTTAACTTCCGGTCTAGTAAAAAGCGAGCAGTTGTTGCTTTGTCCACCATTGAAGCAGAATATGTGGCGGTTGGAAATTGCGTTGCACAAGTTTTGTGGATGAAGCAGACTTTGGAGGATTTTGGTTTGTTATATGAAAATGTACACATTCTTTGTGATAATACTAGTGCCATTAATATTGCTAAGAACCCCATCCAACACTCTAGAACTAAGCATATAGAAATTAGACATCATTTTATTAGAGATCATGTTTCTAGGGGAGCATAGAATTAAAATTTGTAGGCACTGATGACCAACTAGCGGACATCTTCACAAAACCTTTAAATTTGAAGCTCAATTTTGTAAAATCCAAGAGAGCTAGGTATGCTTGATTTTTCTAGTTTGTGATTATGTGTTATGTGGTCCCCTCCTTTTGATGAAAACAAAGGGGAGAAATAATTGCTATATAATTGTTTTATGCTATGTATGTTTATTTTTATTATTTTTCTTTATGCTTATGCTTAGGGAGCGTTTGCTAATGTTTCGTGTTTATCGCCTCTCCCCTATACATAAGGTAATTTGTTATCATCAAAAGGGGAGTTTGTTGTGCCAGGGCAACATTCCTTGTTTTGAATGATAACAAATTACAAGTTCTTGATAATTTACTTGAGGTAAAGCGCGGAAAAATATAAGAGCGCAGGCGATGAACAAGAGAGCCGGAAGCTAACTCAAAGTTGTAGAAGCTCGGATTTAAAAGCTGCTCAAACATTGAAGACTTATATCGCTGCGTAGGACTCATGTAAAGATATTACCCAAGTCTTATAACATTCGTAGTTGAGAGATGATGATTAAAAATAAAATTGTTTTAGAAAAATGTTTTCTTTAAAATCATGGTCTGTATGCTTTGAAAAAGGAAAGAAAACAATCTATTGATGACTTTGTGTTTTTAAAAGTGCAAAATCGATTAATGGCTTGATTAGTATAGCCCAAAATTGATTTCCCTCTTCCCTTGGAGGCAAGAAATCGATTTCCCTTGCTTTTATAAGCCATAAATCGATTTCCCACTTCCTTTGGTAAAGCCATGAATCGATTAGTGGCTTGCTCACTTTTAAAAGACTCTATTTTGGAAAAACAACTTTCAACGGTCATATTCTCTTAAGTGATATAAATAGAAAACCTAGGGTTTTCACGTAAGACTGAGAGAGAGAGAACAAAAAACAAAACTCAGAGCCGCAACATCTCAAAAAAAAAAAAAAAAAAAAGGAAAAAGGAAAAAACGTGAAACTCCTAGAAACCTTTGATCATCTTCTTCGTTCTTCAAATTTCATTCTAGGGTTTTCATCATCATATCATCTCTCTCAACTCTTATGGTTATACACTTGATTGATCGATTATAGTTTCAATTGTATTCATCTTATTTCTTGGCGTTTGGTGTTCTTGTGAAATCCTGGGAAATTGATTCTTGGGTGGTTCGATCGGGAGATTGGATCGTAGAAATCCTAAGCGGGAGCTCGGGTTCTCAATTGGGGAAATTGAGAGGTTTTGTTGTTCTTTGAAAAGTGGCGTGAGTTGTAAGACTTTGAAGAAGCATCTTCACCATTATAGTGTCATTTTCCCAAAGTCCAAAGGTTGCAAAGCCGGAGGCCGAGGAGTAGGACTTCAATCCGAACCTCGAAAAATCGCGGTGTCATTCTTTCCCTTATCTCTTTATTTATTCTTGCGCTTTTCATTCTTGTTTAGTTGTTATTAGCGTTTACTGTTAAATTTATATTGCAACCGTTGAAATCGATATTACTGTTAGTTGCTTTGTTTTGTGCTATTAAGATAATCGTTGTTAACAGTGCATCGCAATTTCTATATTACTGTTAAGTGGAATATTTGTTACTGTAAAATTCAATTTTGACTTGTTGTTGTTTGGTTTCAATATAATCGTGTTTACTAAATTGATATTACTATATCAAAATTGACATTACTGCTACTTGCATTGTTTCGCATTATAAGTATAATCATTGTTAGTGTGTTGCGTTACTATTGATAAGTTTGATATTATCGCATTTGTGTTATCGACTATATTGTTATGATTATAGAAATTGAATTCTGTGTATATTCTCTACATTATTGTTAATCTGTTGCATTTTGCTATTCTTTGCTATATAATCGAGTTGTTTTTCTACATCGCAAAGATAGCGCATATTAGCTTCTAGTTTAAACCCTTTTCCGCATTAGTTTTTAAACTATCATCAAACTTTTTCTGAAAATTCAAAAAGTATTATTTTTAGCCTATAACCTTATTCACCCCCCCCCCCTAAGGTTATCGTTTAGTCCAACACTAACAACAATTAAAATACCTCAAACTTGCAACAGGTAAACAACATAAAACCACACACTCTTTCTAAAGACAATTACAACAACAAAAGGAAAGGACAACAACCGAAAACCATAAATACATGGAAAAAAAGGATTTCTACTTTCAACTCAAAAGAACCTTTTAAGCCATCTAAATATTTCAGGAATGAAAGTGTGTCCCAATGCTACTCCAAAGAACAAGTCCACTGCGCATACCCAATCAAAGCTATTTTCCAATCAAGTTCAATCAAAGAATCCTCCGAGTCTTCATCATCATCATCGTTAGTGGCAGAAGGTGGATCTAATGAAGGTCGACCTCCACATTTCTTCAACAACTGAACCCCACACAGGCCTTGGTTACCCTCAAATGAATTGTGTGGGAATGTTAAAAACTGATTATTTTGTGGTATAGGACCGGAGAGATTGTTAATTGACACATTAAAGAACGCCGTAAAGGTGAGTTGTGTCAATTGTTGGGGAATCTTCCCGAAAAGACCGTTGAGGAAAGGTCCAATGCTTCAAGTTTCGAAAGCTTCCCTAAGGAGGATGGAATGTTGCCAATAAGCATGTTATTTGACAAGTTGAGGAAAACAAGACGAGTCAAGTCGCCTATGACTTTTGGTATCTCTCCACTGATTTTGTTGCTTGAAATATCAATGGCTATCATGTAGTACAACTTTTGAAGACTCGGGTAAACCATCTCCACTCCTTTGTTTGACATTTCGAACTCATAAGTGGTGGTGTCTTCCCAATATCCTCCACGTTGTTGGAACCAAAATTTAGTTGTCTCCTCCTCGTACTCTAATTGACTTGTGTTTGATGCTTTCATTGATTCCCAACTCTGGATCATTTCAGATGGTAAATTACCAGAGAACTGATTATGAGAAAGATCAATGATTTGAAGCTTGGGAAATGTGCATGTCATGTTCCCAAGGCACCTTATGGCTCCATGAAATTGATTGCCACGTAAAGCCAATACCTTCAATTCAGGTAAATCTCCCAACCAAAATGGAAATGAATCATTGATACTGTTGTGGCTAACATCAAAGAACTCTAGCCTTCCACAATTTACCATTTCTCTTGGCAACTTCCCTTGCAGATTATTGTTGCTGAAATCAATCATCTGTAAAGTGTTACCTATCAGGTATGTTTGAGGAATTAGGCCAGACAATTTGTTCCCTTTGAGCTTCAAAGAATTTAGAGATTGGCTAAAGTTCCCCAAACACGAAGGAACTTTGTCACTCAAGTTGTTGAATGATAAATCAAGAAACATGAGTGATTTGAGATTGCATATGGATGGAGAAATTCTTCCTGTCAATGAATTGTGGGCAATAAATAAGCTTTGTAGGCTTTCTTTTCCCCACAACCAACTGGGTAGTGAAGTTAAACTGTTGTAGGACAACTCAAGATCTTCCAGATCACCAAGATCTCTTATAAATGTTGGAAACTCTACTAAATTGCATGAAGCCAAATGTAACATAAGAATTCCAGAATCAGACCAATTTGAAGAAGTTTTTCCACTAAATAATGACAATTTGTTGAATGAGAGATCAAGAAAAGTTAGATTTTTGAACTTCAGAAACATGTCAAGCTCTAGCTTTCCATGCAACGAATTATTGGATAAGTCAAGAGATTCAAGGTTCTCAAGTCTGAAGAAAAAGTTGGGGATTTCACCATGAAGGTTATTCAAGTGAAGGTCCAAGTCAACTAGTTTGGTTAGGTTCGTTATCCAAGATGGAATTTCACCCGTTAAATTGCATTTTCCAGCATTTAAATACTGTAGCTGGGTGAGATTTGCAAAAGATAATGGTATCTCGCTGCCAATATTTAATGAAGACACATCCAAGTAATTGATTGATGATAGCTTACCTATCCATGAGAAGGTATCAAAAGTGAAGTTATTGTCACCAAGGTCTATATATGTGAGTTGTGTGAGGTTTCCAAGTGAAGAAGGAAGAGAGCCAAAAAAGTTGCAACCTGATATTGATAGCGTATTTAAAGAACTAAGCTTTCCAATGGATGCTGGTATTGCACCATAGAAACCTGTGTCATCAAGTTCTAATACACTCGGTCGTTGGGTGAAAATCGAGCAACTACCCGGTGAGATGTTGGTTATCTCCCAAAGCTAGATATGTCAAGTTTGGAAGATGAAAAATTCCAACTGGAAATTCACCATACATTTCACAATTAGTAAGAGTTAGTTCTTGCAAAGATGTTAGATTTCCAAGCAGGGCAGGGACAAAAGATGAAATAGTTACATAACCCAATCGAAGCACCTCAAGTTTTTTTGAATTTTTAATTATACTTTTGAGATTGGAAGGTTTGAGTTGCAACAGATTGATTTCATTACCTTCTGGACTTGATTGAAAATTGAGACTTAGATCAAGATACAACAACTTTGACAACTGTGAAACTTGTGGTGGGATTTCTCCAGAAAATATGGTTTGACGAAGGTTCAGATATCTCAGCTGTGAAAGCTCACCTATCTTGGATGGGATTTTAGAATAATTGAAGTGATTATCGGTAAGATTAAGACTTTGAAGGTGCACAAGATTAAAGAGACTACTATTAGCATCTATTGAACCATATAATTGGCTGCTACTAACATTAATGCCAATCACATGACCACTGGAATCATCACATTCAATGCCATCCCATGAACAACAATTTGTGCTTGTGTTCCAAGATGATGTTTTAGGATAACTGGTAGGATTTTCAGAAGCAAGATTACTAATGACAAAGCCTTCCTTGAATTGCAATAAGGCATGGCTTTCATCATCATGACATTGACTAGGCTGACCAAAATGAAAACAGTTTGTAAATGTGGATGTGAACAGTGAATGAAGCAAAATAAATAGGATAGACAAAGCAAGAGACCTCACAAACCCCATTCTGTCTTAAAAAGCTAGACTCAATGAGTGGCTCTTATACTCAAGGAATTGGTTGCATGTACAAATATACCAATTCAACCTATATATAACAAATAAAAATGTTTTCTAGTGAATATGATAAAAGAAAATGTGTTGTGCCGTGAACTTAGGTTTTTTCTATTTTTTGGTCAAGCCGTGAACTTTGGTTAAGAATATACACTACAAAAATCTCTTTCAAATTTGTCCATTATAATTATAGAATGTTTTCTAGTGAATAAGAAAATGTGGTGCGTGAGTTTTGGTTACAAGAACAAGGACTTAATAAGAAAAGGCTTAAATATCATTTACCCCCCTGCAAATATCAGCATAATCCATTTACCCCCCTGTAAAACCAAAAATTTTAAAAAACCCCTTGCAAATAATAAGTGTTTCTAATTACCCCCTACAGGGGGTAACTGTAACACCCCCTTCTACTACTTATTAATTATTTAATAAAAATCAGAGTTTTTCAAAAATTTGTCCACGCACCTCAAAGAGGGTGGTACATTTAACAGAACATCATTCAAAACACATTTAAATATTCAAACACATCAAGTGTGCGAGAAACATCTCATAGTTACGCGGGTCAAGACCCTCAAATACCTGTTTTAACGTTTACAATAATCCAGAAAATAGTTTGTAACGCAGCGGAAATAAACTGAGTTCAACATACTCAAGACATAATTCAAACAGTTTAGTACATAGCATAAAAATGAAGGTAACTAGAGCCCCATCCCCGGTGTTACTATCAGAGCTGACTCAATAAACCCAAGAGGCATGGCACCTTCACTCGGAATCACCTGTTTGTCGCCACGAGAGCAGGCAACATAAAAATGCTAGGGTGAGTCTCTTTACATAAATAATAACAAGTAAGATAAGCATTATAAGCAGGCAGCAATGAAACACATTAACTATTCACAACTAAGACATTTACCATTTCAAGTATATTACTAGAACACCCATCATCAATTAATTACGTATCAACAGGCATCCCATGAGTGTATGAGTTTATGCATGTGTGCAATATGCATGTGGATCCATTACACTTCGCTTTATTTTTAACACTTCGCTTTGGCCGAGGCCCACTTCGCTTTTTGGCCGAAGCCCACTTCGCTTATGCATATGCTTTATGCGACACTATGACAATGCAACATACACAATCAATTACCACCACATTCATTGTCACATCACCCAAAGCATCACCACACCACAACTCGTCACTTTTTGGCCGAGGCCCTCTTTGCTTTTTAACTCTTCGCTTTGGCCGAAGCCCACTTCGCTTTTTAATTCCAACACCTCAACATTAACTCACACTTTATCATTTATTATCACCACTTTATCAATTATTAATTAATTCTCACCTAAGGACCAAAACACCCCATAAGGGCCTTCTCTTCACTTTGAGGACCATTTTGACACACCAAGAATTAATTTAGGAACTTAGGAATTTATTTGACACATTGGGACTAATTAGACGCTAAGGGATTATTTTGTCACGCCAAGGATTAATTTAATTCTTAGGGACTAATTTGTCACACCAAGGATTAAATTAATTCTTAGGGACTAAACCATCACTTAGACATATTTTGGGTACCTAGACACGAGGGGCAGCCAAAATGGCGCCCATAGCCAAACACCAACAGCCCACACATCACACACTAGCACAGGGCGCCAAGTTTCTAGCAAACTGGCGCCCCCCCTGCACCGTCCCACCTAAACTGCCTAGCACACAGCACCCTGGCGCCAATTTGCTAGGCAAATGGTGCCCCCCCTCCTTGCCAACTTACCCAGACCGAGCAAACAACCACATCGCCGTGAACTGGGCGCCACTTTGCCTAGCAAATGGCGCCCTTGACCTGCACAACTCCTCAGCAACACAAATCACCTCACCAGGCGCCATATTCCTAGAGAATTGGCGCCCTGCACCATATTCCAGCCACAACACGCAGCCTGGCGCCAGATTGCCCAGCAATTGGCGCCTATTCCTTCACCCAAACCGCACGCATCCTAGGACACAGCAGCCAGGCGCCATTTGCCTAGGCATTTGGCGCCCTACCTCCAACACTCACACTCAAAAATACTTCAAAACCTAATTTCTATTCAACAATCCAATTATTACCTCACAACCACCCATTTAAACATTCAATTAACATTATTAGTTCATCATATTCACACACTTATTCTCATGGAACCATTTCATCAAATACATAGCATGCATAATTTCACAACTCATGCTCTTACAACCACAAGCAACATGTTATGACCAAAATCAAACATCCCAAACATCAATCAACATACAATTAACAACAATATCACACAACAAATCATTCCTAACACTATCCTACCCATAACACATATCCTACCAATTATCATAAATGCAATGGAGAATCCCTAACTTTTTTTTTTTTGAGTCAAAGCTTCACTTAAACCACCAAGAATCAACAAAACAAGACCCCCACCTTGATTTCCATTTCAACGAAATGTTACCTTGCTTGGTGACAAAAGGAAATTCAAAATAATGAGAATGAGTCTATGAAACTCATAGAAATGAAACAAGGAAAGGTAATGAGGAAGATTAGGACCAAGGCCTTCACTTACCAACACAAAACTTTGAGAAAGTTCCTCCTTTCTCCTACTTCAAGTCGAAAACGTGGCACTCCTCCTTTGGTATCCATGAGAAATTCAAAATGGTGGAAATGAGCTTATGGAACTCTTAGAAATGGAATAAGGAAGAGAAATGATGAAGATTAAGGCCAAGAATTCACTTACCCACCAAGAATCCAAGTGAAAGCTTCCACCTTTCCCCTCCCTCTCCTTCGCCGTCGCACACCTCCCTCTCTCTACTCTTCTATTTTTCTTCTTTCTTTTCAAAATGAGGTAATGGGACCCTAATGGGAAAACCCCTAAGTTTTATGACTACTATTGGGCCTACATAATGGCCCTTGGGCCTTATTCTCCACTCCTTCTATTAATTCATCCCACCTCCTGAAAATAAAATAAATCCAACTTAGTAACTTATTTAAAATGGATTAGACCCCTCTTAGATAAAATAAACTTTGACTATTTAATTAACTTAATTAAATGTTGCAAGCCCCCAAATAACTTAATTAATTAAATAATTAAATTATTTTGGCGCATTCTGAGAATCAAGTAAAGCGATTTATATTTTGTGGGGGTAACAGTAAACGGATTATACCCATTATACACTTATTTGTCAACATAATCTAACAAAGAGGGGATAACCGTAAACGGTTTATATTTGTAAGGGGCATTTTAAAACTTTTATTTTTACAGGGGGGTAAATGGATTATGGTGATATTTGCAGGGGGGTAAATGATATTTAAGCCATAAGAAAATTGTTTTCTATGATAATAAGAAAATATGGTTCCATGAACTTTGGTTAAGACTACAATTTTGGAGGTCCTCATACTTTATTTTGTGTCTGTTCGTATATAATTTGAAACATACATTTTATACAAGGACTTAAATCTAACATAATTGGATCTCTCTATCTAGTCACTTTCGTGATCAATATGTTGCAAGAAAATATGGTTCCGTGAACTTTGGTTAAGACTACAATTTTAGAGATCCTCATACTTTATTTTGTGTATGTTCCTATATAATTTGAAATAAATTTTTTATACAAGGACTTAAATCTAGCATAATTGGATCTCTCTAGTCAATTTCGTGATCAATACGTTGCAAGGTCTAGTTGATGTGTTAACAATTGATAAAGCAAATTTATCATTTAGTGGGGCTTTCTTCATTATCTTCCACAAAATTCTCAATATATTTCTAGCTTTTGGATTGATTCTATTTTTTCTACATTTGTTTCTATTATTTGACTCAACAATGAGTCTTTTAGTACAACTTGAAAGATACGCATGCATTCATTCTCACAGACCACTCTCTTTTCATTTATTTTTTAAATACAATTTATTTTTAAAATAAAAATTCTATATTCCCACAAATTAATTCATTCAGTTCTCTAAAAAGACCAAAAGAGTGAGGATATTTAAAAATAATCACATCAAAGATCAAGATATTATACCAACAACGCAAAGTCGTCCCAAATAATTTAGATGTCTTGTTCAAGTCATAGAAATTGGCTCCTAATTAGTCCTCTATTTTATCAAATTGGCTCCTAATTAGGCCCCTATTTTATCAAATTGTTACCTGAGTACTAAAATACTCTCTTGTTGTTAAAAAACGATTTTTTGGGAGAAAAATAAAAGGCCAAAAATATCAAAGATTAAAAATGAGGAAACAATATTTTTTTTAGCCCTCAAAAATGGCATTGGGTCGGTGTCCTCCTGTGCGGTAGCACAACTCACACTTGCTACGGGCCGGCCGTGCAATAACACATAATACTCCTCCATCCTCACTCAAAAACAAAATATTCATTTATATAAATTGTAAAGATATTCTTAAAGGTAAAATACAAATTTAATTAATCTACTAACTTGGATTTGTCGAGACTCAATCAAATAATCATTTATAAAAAATAATTATACCGAGAATAAAAATAGTAAGTTCTAAGCAGAAAAACTTTTTATTAGAGGCTGACATATGTTATGAATGTAGTTTGTGTTTTTTATTTATATGTGTGTGTAAATAGAATAGATTCATTATATACACAATAGGGGAGTGAAATATTTTTTTATGAAGAATGTAAAACAAAAAATATATAAGAAAATAGAAAGTTTCCAATGGGTAAAATTTTCATCGATTGACATATATCCAAAAAAGGATTCTTAAAAAAACATTTAAACGAATTTTTATTTACAATCTATATGTTTAAATTAAAAGGGGTTACAATTTTTACACCTGTGTGCATGGACTAAAAAACATAATATTCATTTGTGAAAAATGATTCATTTATAAAAACAAAATGTAAAAAATATTTTATTTGAGTTTCAATTGGAAAACATTAAATGTTTTTCGTATTATTTTATGACATTTGGTTCCCTTCGAGAAAACGTAAAATGTTATCGAGATGATTATTTTTTATATTTTATTTTCAATAATGTTTTATTTTATATGAATGCTTTTGGATTGATTCTATTTTTTTTACATTTGTTTCTATTATTTGACTCAACAATGTGTCTTTTAGTACAACTTGAAAGATGCACATGCATTCTCACATACCACTCTCTTTTCATGTATTTTTTAAATACAATTTATTTTTAAAATAAAAATTCTTTATTCCCACAAATTCATTTAGTTCTCTAAAAAGACCAAAAGAGTGAGGATATTCAAAAATAATCATATCAAAGATCAAGATATTATACCAAGAATGTAAGGTCGTCTCAAATAATTTAGATGTCCCGTTCAAGTCTTAGAAATTGGCTCCTAATTAGGCCCCTATTTTATCATATTGTTACCTAAGAACTAAATTGGCTCCTAATTACACCACACCAATGAAACTAACAAAGCCTTTGGTGCCTTCACACACACACACACACAGATATTTGTGCTATGTGTTTGTATATATTATCCAGAAAAAAGCCTAGGAAGGAAATCTAAAATAGATACGCACAGAGATTCATATCAATTGGGTTCAATTATGTTCCAAAACAAGATACGACTCGAACATGTCATAAGATAATAATACCATGGCAGACGATGATAACTTCCGGTTTCTGCAATAGTACTACAATTCTTCAACAATCAACAATATTGGACAGACTAATTAGAAAAAGTAAAGTGAGAAACATTCTTTTTTGGAAATTAGACAAAGTAAAGCGATAATTTTTCTTTTGGATAGACGATTTACCTCTGATGTAATACACTCAGAGAAGTATGGAGCCAGAGGAGTGTCAACAAGAATCAGCCTGTAAAGCTCTCGCATGTTTTGAGCAACTGCCAGAGTAGCAATACTGAGGAGCATCCCCCCACAAGACAGATAAAATTAAAATTCTGTGTGTTTACATTAATATATTGAATACCCCCCTGCTGTTAGATTATATTGACAGTGTTAAGTGTATAATGGGTATAAGCAGTTTATTTCACATCTGCAAAATATAAATCGTTTCTGATTACCCCCTATATAGGGAGTAACTGTAAACAATTTATATTTGCAAGGGGCATCTTAAAACTTTTTATTTTACAGGGGGTAAATGAATTATGGTGATATTTGCAGGGGGGTAAATGATATTTAAGCCTTAATTTTATGACTATTATAAACGGATGTAAATGATTTGAAGATTTTGCCTAAACCATCACAAACCCTCCTCCAATATATTTTTTGAGTTTATATCACATACATATACTTCTGTGTATATATACTGTAATAACATTAATTATATTATGCTTCAAAAAAAAACATTAATTATATTATTTGAAATTTGTAATGCAAATAGACTTGCAGTAACTTGTTAAGTTCAATATACCAGCACAATACACTTCTGAACATCTAATGTGAAACAAAACCATGATGGACAACAAACAATTTATAACAATACAAATAAGCCACTAGGATTAGGATATTGTAGTTTGCTAAGACTAAACCTCATTTTCATTATTGATGACCTAACAACAATTAAAATACCTCAAACTTGCAACAGGTAAACAACATAAAACCACACACTCTTTCTAAAGACAATTACAACAACAAAAGGAAATGACAACAACTGAAAACCATAAATACAATGGAAAAAGAAGTTTTCTACTTTCAACTCAAAAGAACATTTTAAGCCATCTAAATATTTCAGGACTGAAAGTGTGTCCCAATGCAACTCCAGCAACAAGTCCACCTGCATACCCAATCAAAGCTATTTTCCAATCAAGTTCAATGAAAGAATCATCTTAGTCATCATGAATTGATTATCACCGCCAGGGGTAGAACAATCTCCACATATCAAAAACCGAATGAAAGCCAAAGTAAGAGACTTCAAAAACCCCATTGTGTTTTAAAAAGTTTAAGCTGAAGCACTCATAAAAAGCTAGACTCAATGAATTGGTTGCATGTACAAATATATCAATTCAACCTATATATAACAATTAAAAATGTTTTCTAGTGAATATGATAAAAGAAATGTGTGGTGCCGTGAACTTTGGTTTTTTCTATTTTTTGGTCAAGCCGTGAACTTTGGTTAAGAATACACTATAAAAATCTCTTTTAAATTTGGTCATTATAATCGAATGTTTTCTAGTGAATATGTTAATAAGAAAATGTGGTGTCGTGAGTTTTGGTTAAGACTGTAGAATGTATTTCAAATTTAGCCATTATAGTAGATTGGCTTAAAGATATTTTTCGTCCCTGCAAATATCTGAAAAACCCAGTTTCGTCCCTGCAATTTTAAATTTTTTAAAAAAGCCCTTGCAAATATCAAACGCTTCTAGTTTGGTCCCTGCTGTTAACTTTCCATCCAAAAAACTAACGGAGATGATGTTAGCGATGACGTCACCACCACGTCAGATGTCTACCACGTGGACCACTAGATGTCCACCACGTGGCATGTTGTATTTGAAATTGAAATGATTTTTACAAAGATGTTGAAGGAAGGAATCGAACCCACCACCATATTGATAAAAGCCCCACATCTTTACCACTGAACCACTCATTACCTTTTGAAAGAATGTTATAACTTTTAATATACATAATATTATCTTTATGATTCATCTTCTTCACATCGACTCTTCGTTTAACAAATCAACAGTAACGTGGGTTCAACAAAAATTCGTTTCAGATCTCTTCATCTTCTTCATTTTGAGTTTTAAAGATCCGTTTAATTCAACAAAGCGAAATTCATTGTTCAACAACAACAACGTTTCGATTGAAGTTTTAAAAATTCGTTTCATTCCCAGATTTGTTCTGTTTGCGTTTCCATAACAGATTTGCTTTTTTCTGATTTCGATCCCAAATGGTATTTCTAGGTTTTAAGTTTATGGGTTGAAGAAGATGAAGATGTTCCATATCAAATTTCTGGGTTTCTACTTTGCTTTCTCTTCCTTCAAAGATGATGCAGGTGTTTAATGAAGATATGAATCTCAAATTTATTGGTTTTCTGGGTTTTGGATTTTTTTGGGTTGGAGATGATGAAGGCGTTTGCAAAGTTGAAGATGAAGAATGGGTTGCAATTTTTTTTTTTTTAAAAAAAATAACTGGGATATATATTATATATTTGTGGATGGCTTATTGTAACAAAAGAGTTCAGTGGCACACATGGTATATGGGAGCCTTCATAAGTTTGGGGTCACGGGTTCAACACCTTGATCCCTTATATTGTTAAATTTTTATAGTAACAAGGTGCTTTATATTTCCATGTGATCGCCACGTGGCACCTGAGACCCAATCAAATGTTGACATGTGGCAATGATACCAAACGTGGCATGATGACATGGGTTGATGACGTAGCAACCGTTAGTTTTTGGATGGAAAGTTAACAGCAGGGACCAAACTAGAAGCGTTTGGTATTTGCAAGAGCTTTTTTAAAAGTTTTGGAATTGCAGGGACGAAACTGGATTTTCTGGATACTTGCAGGGACCAAACGTACCTTTAAGCCTAGTACATTCAACAATTTTGGGTGGTCCTCATACTTCATTTTGTGTATATTGGTATATAACTTCAAGGCTTAAATATCATTTACCCCCTGCAAATATCACCATAATCCATTTACACTCTGTAAAAATAAAAGTTTTAAAATGCCCTTACAAATATAAACCGTTTTACTGTTACCCCTTTGTTAGATTATGTTGACGGCGTTAAGTGTATAATGGGTATAATCAGTTTTACGGTTACCCTCTGCAAAATATAAATCGTTTACTGATTCACACTTGTAGAGGGTAATTAGAAACACTTATTATTTGCAAGGGGCTTTTAAAATTTTTTTTTTCTGAGGGGGTAAATGGATTATCTTTGATATTTCAGTGTAAATGATATTTAGCTCTGTTCTGAATAGTATTTCTTGTGGTTACACAGAATGCGATATTTACTCATAAAAAAAACACCAGTAAATTTGTTTGACATAAGAAAATAGAGGAAGAAGATGAAATAGAATATATAAGATGAATAATATTTCTTTTATGCCTTTTTTATTTTATTTTAATCTTTAATTTTTAACTCTACGGTCGGCATTTAGGCTCACACGTGGCAGATTAGTTGTCATTTTTTTAACGTCACACTAACAGTACTCTAACAGAAGGGATCATTTCAAACACTGCATTTTGCAAAGATTTTTTACTAATTTTTTTTTGCAGGGATTTAAACTAAAACACACTATATTTACAGGGGCCTAATTCATATTTTAGCCATTTAAAGATGAAACTTATCACTTAGTGAGGCATTCTTCATTTCTGCCACAAACTTCTCAATCCATTCAAAAAAATTATCATTTAGTGAGGCCGTGAATTTTGGTTGGGGGTGGGTTGTTGGGGGTCCACGATCTATTTTTCTAGTGGTGCCGTCAATTTTGGTTGGGGGTGGGGGTCCTCATACTTTTTTTTAATGTTCTTATATAATTTCAAATATACTTTTTATACAAGGACAATGACTTAATAAGAAAAAGATTTTCTATGATAATAAGAAAATATGGTTTCGTGAACTTTGCTTAAGACTACAATTTTGGGGGTCCTCATACGTTATTTTGTGTCTGTTCGTATATAATTTGAAATATGCATTTTATACAAGGACTTAAATCTAACATAATTGGATCTCTCTAGCTAGTCACTTTCGCGATCAATACATTGCAAGAAAATATGGTTTCGTGAACTTTGGTTAAGACTACAATTTTGGGGTCCTCATACTTTATCTTGTGTATGTTCCTATATAATTTGAAATAAAAATTATATACAAGAACTAAAATCTAGCTTAATTGTCTCTAGTCAATTTCGTGAGCAATACGTTGCAATGTCTATTTGATGTTTTAACAATATTGATAAAACAAATTTATCATTTAGTGGGGCTTTCTTCATTATCTTCCACAAAATTCTCAATATATTTCTAGTTTTTGGATTGATTCTATTTTTTCTACATTTGTTTCTATTATTTGACTCAACAATGAGTCTTTTAGTACAACTTGAAAGATACACATGCATTCTCACAGACCACTCTCTTTTCATGTATTTTTTAAATACAATTTATTTTTAAAATAAAAATTCTATGTTCCGACAAATTAATTTAGTTCTCTAAAAAGACCAAAAGAGTGAGGATATTCAAAAATAATCATATCAAAGATCAAAATATTATACCAAGAATGTAAGGTCGTCCCAAATAATTTAGATGTCCTGTTCAAGTCTTAGAAATTGGCTCCTAATTAGGCCCCTATTTTATCAAATTGGCTCCTAATTAGGCCCCTATTTTATCATATTGTTACCTAAGAACTAAAATACCCTCTTTGTTGTTAAAAGAACTCTTTTTTGAGAGAAAAAAAAGGCCAAAAATATCAAAGATTAAAAATGAGGAAATAATATATATTTTTGGGCCCTAAACAATGGCATTGTGTCGGGGCCCTATACGGTAGCACTACTCACACTTTCCTCTTATATAATTTCAAACATACTTTTTAGACAAGGGCAAAGACTTAATAAGCAAAATATTCTCTAGACTCTATGATAATAAGAAAATATGTGTCTGTGAACTTTGGTTAAGACTACAATTTTGGGGGTCCTCATACTTTATTTTGTGTCTGTTCGTATATAATTTGAAACATGCGTTTTATACAAGGAGTTAAATCTAACATAATTGGATCTCTCTAGTCACTTTCGTGATCAATACGTTGCAAGAAAATATGGTTCTGTGAACTTTGGTTAAGACTACAATTTTGGGGGTCCTCATACTTTATTTTGTGTATGTTCCTATATAATTTGAAATAAAAATTTTATACAAGAACTTAAATCTAGCATAATTGGATCTCTCTAGTCAATTTCGTGATCAATACGTTGCAAGGTCTATTTGATGTGTTAACAATTGATAAAGCAAATTTATCATATAGTGGGGCTTTCTTCATTATCTTCCACAAAATTCTCAATATATTTCTAGTTTTTGGATTGATTCTATTTTTTCTACATTTGTTTCTATTATTTGACTCAACAATGAGTCTTTTAGTACAACTTGAAAGATAACCATGCATTCTCACAGACCACTCTCTTTTCATGTATTTTTTTAAATACAATTTATTTTTAAAATAAAAATTCTATATTCCCACAAATTGATTTAGTTCTCTAAAAAGACTAAATGAGTGAGGATATTCAAAAATAATCAAATCAAAGATCAAGATATTATACCAAGAATGTAAGGTCGTCCCAAATAATTTAGATGTCATGTTCAAGTCTTAGAAATTGGCTCCTAATTAGGCCCCTATTTTATCAAATTGGCTCCTAATTAGGCCCCTATTTTATCATATTGTTACCTAAGAACTAAAATACCCTCTTTGTTGTTAAAAGAATTCTTTTTTGAGAGAAAAAAAATGGCCAAAAATATCAAAGATTAAAAATGAGGAAATAATATATATTTTTGGGCCCTAAACAATGGCATTGTGTCGGGGCCCTATACGGTTGCACAACTCACACTTTCCTCTTATATAATTTAAAACATACTTTTTATACAAGGGCAAAGACTTAATAAGCAAAATGTTCTCTAGACTCTATGATAATAAGAAAATATGGTTCTATGAACTTTGGTTAAGACTACAATTTGGGGGTCCTCATACTTTATTTTGTGTCTGTTCGTATATAATTTGAAACATGCATTTTATACAAGGATTTAAATCTAACATAATTGGATCTCTCTAGTCACTTTCGTGATCAATACGTTGCAAGAAAATATGGTTCTGTGAACTTTGGTTAATTAAGACTACAATTTTGGGGGTCTTCATACTTTATTTTGTGTATGTTCCTATATAATTTGAAATAAAAATTATATACAAGAACTTAAATCTAGCATAATTGGATCTCTCTAGTCAATTTCGTGATCAATACGTTGCAAGGTCTATTTGATGCGTTAACAATTGATAAAGCAAATTTATCATATAGTGGGGCTTTCTTCATTATCTTCCACAAAATTCTCAATATATTTCTAGTTTTTGGATTGATTCTATTTTTTCTACATTTGTTTCTATTATTTGACTCAACAATGAGTCTTTTAGTACAACTTGAAAGATACCCATGCATTCTCACAGGCCACTCTCTTTTCATGTATTTTTTTAAATACAATTTATTTTTAATATAAAAATTCTATATTCCCACAAATTGATTTATAACCAAAGTTAAATTATACCGGCAACTAGTAATGTTTTCTTGTTGGGTCTCTAAAGTTAAGGCTATGTTTGGCAAAAAGAGGCGGATGGCAGATAAGCTAGCGGATGAATGGATAGCTGATGAGCTAGCGGATAGCGGATAAGCTAGCTAATAGAAAATGATGTGTTTTGTAAAACTAGTGGTTAAACTAACTGATAAATGTAAAATGACATGAAAGAAAATATTTATTTAATTCATGAATTAATTGTTTGGTTTATTTTAAGGGTAAAAATGTTTTAAAAAAAACGTTATACACTATCCGCTAAAACGCTACTTGTAGTAGAATTTTAAAACACACTAAACACTAAATGTTAGTGCTTACCAAATAGGTGTACTACAGATTTCATAGCTAGTCAAATCTTCTATCCGCTGCTTGAGATGGGGGCAGCAAAAAGTAGCGGATAGAAGATATAAGCTAGCTAATATATAACAAATAAGTGTGGGTCTCATGTTGCGTTTGCTATGATGATTACTAACAAGGTTTTCATTCTCTTGTCGGGTGTGTGCTTGTTGTCGAACTGTTCTCAAGATTACTCTAATGCTCCTACAAGTATTTCAGATTTAATTATTAATGAAATGCACTAAGTGCTACTTGTCAAAAAATATATAGCAAATGAGTGGATAGCGGATGAGATAGCGGTTAGTGGATAAGCTACCTAATAGCAAATGATGTGTGTTTGGTAGCGGTTAAGCTAACTAATAAATGAAAAATGACATTAAAAAATAGGGATTTAAAATTGTTTTGTTTAATTTAAAGAGAATAGAGAATGAATTTAACAAAAATAATGAGGGTAAAAATGACAAAAAAAAGTGAGATGTTACTCGTTACAAGTAGTGTTTTTAGCGTTTCAAAAAACGCTACTTGAAGTAATATTTGAAAAAACATTGTCACGCCCCAAAAATGCTAGATGTTTGTCTTTACAAAACACGTCTATTCATCATCTTCTAGCGGATGGAACTTGCCAAATAGAGTCTAAATGTTCATTCTTATGAAACCAAATATATTACAAAGAAAAAAATAAAAATATTTATTTCGACAACATGAAATATTTTCTCGTCGAGAATCAAAAGTAATGAATTTTTACCAACAAAACACAATGTTTTCCATTGGAACTCAAAACCAAAATATACCTTTATAAGAACAAAATATAAATAATTATACCAACAACATAAAATATTTTGGATATGCTTAAAGGCAATTCAATTATGCTAATAACATGCAATGTCTACTACTCGGAAGAATTCTAAAGTTAAATATTTGGGACCCCAATATTTTGAGCAAGACCTATAAGCCTTCTCCAACATTGTGAATTTGTATATTTTATAGTTAAAAGATTAAACTCAGGCTGTCAGGTGAACCACTAAAGCAAATATGGCTTGCAACTCATGGAAGGTTGTGACTGTATTCTACGCAGATCATCAACCAAAGAAAAAGTAAATTCACAGTACCCATTTGGAGATCAAACCCCGTTTATCTATTGGTTGACAAAGATCTTGAAGTTTGGTTTTCAAAGCATCAGTCTTGAAAGGAGTTTATCCCTTTGATAGTAAAAATCTTTCCTAAATGTGTGTCTTGCAACCCTCCAAACCTGCCGCATACTTCTCATCCAGAATAAAGATAGCTAACTCATCCCCTTTGATGTACGAGCAAATTAAATGACCAAGGGGAATGTCATAAATCTTGTTTATTGATTTTTTTAAAGCTTGTGCAAAAGATTTATTTTTATTTGTTGTCAAAGAAATCGCATTTGGGTGACAATCTTCTTGAAAATCTTGACCAACAACTTTCTTTGTTTATTTGAAAGCTCGATTTTTGTGTAGCACATGATATGTGACTCGTGCAGGATGGGTGTGCACTAAACTCACTCTAGGATTGAACGAAAGATTATGTCGTGAAGCCATTAACTTAGAGGCGAGTGGGTCATTCCCTACATTCCACAATTCACTAGTTGCTGCGTAAGATGCTTTCTTTGGGACCATGACTTGCCCAGGCGGCGGATGTTCATCACTCGTTTATATGCAGCAGATTAGGAGGAGTGGAAAGCCAAAAGAAGACCATGATTGCCTTGTTCTTTCCTCTCTTGAAACCATAACAGGCTTCTTTTTTCTCTCTAGGATGACGAAATTTTCAAAAAAGATTGATTTCTATACATGCAATGTTTTACGAAGGAACTCAAAAACAAAATATACATTTTGTACTAGAAAAAATTGAGGCTCTTCCTAGAGACAATGTTGTTTCTATGTCAATAATGCGGCGATGAAGGATTTGAAGCGTGTTTTTGGTGTTTCTAACTTCAAGGAGGATCCTGTTAAAGATCCTGCTATGGTTATTGATACTCTCGCTGTGTATTGATGCGAGGGACATGCATCAATTTGTGGCAGTTGGGGTTTTCAAGAGTTTCGGAAGGAAGGAACCAGCTGGCGCAAAGCAAACAAGGTTTGCTCTCAAAAATTGCAGTGTGGTGGTTGATCCTCACATTTGTGCTTAAGTGTGGGTGGTATAGAAGAATAATAGAAGAAAGAGATTAAGAAAGCAACGTGTCGACCAAGATAGCAAGTTTATTCTTCCATATGAATATTGAATATATTTATTATAAATATCACAGCATACAAATTCAATATAGCATTTCTAAAAACTGAACATATTTTAATCAAATTTGACTATGAGAATCTCCCCCATCTATATTACAGAAGATTTCATCAGCACAAGAATACTTATTTTCATCACAATCTTCTAAACAGTGACCGTACTAGTTTCTACCACAAGAACTCGAATGCTTGAGCGAGAATGCAGAGAATGTATACATAATTTCTCCAAACAAACATACAAAGAAATCCGACTAGAAAATGAAAACAACACTGTCATGAACTCTAGACTTTTGATTTTGAGCAACACATTCTGAAATCCACATTAAATTCCGGATTTCTTGCTCCCTTAGCCTCATATATGCGAAAAACACAGCATAGTGAAACTAACAAAGCCTTTGGTGCCTTCACACACACACAGATATTTATTGTTAAAAGATTAAAGTTAGGCTGTCAGGTGAACCACTAAAGCAAATATGGCTTGCAACTCATGGAAGGTTGTGACTATATTCTACACAGATCATCAACCAAAGAAAAAGTAAATTCACAGTACCCATTTCTCATGGAGATCAAACCCCGTTTATCTATTGGTTGACAAAGATCTTGAAGTTTGGTTTTCAAAGCATCGGTCTTGAAATGAGTTTATCCCTTGGTCATTTAATTTTGCTCTCAAAAATTGCAGTGTGGTGGTTGATCCTCACATTTGTGCTTAAGTGTGGGTGGTATAGAAGAATAATAGAAGAAAGAGATTAAGAAAGCAACGTGTCGACCAAGATAGCAAGTTTATTCTTCCATATGAATATTGAATATATTTATTATAAATATCACAGCATTCAAATTCAATATAGCATTTCTATAAGCTGAACATAATATTTTAATCAAATTTGACTATAAGAATCTCCCCCATCTATATTACAGAAGATTTCATCAGCACAAGAATACTTATTTTCATCACAATCTTCTAAACAATGACCGTCTAGTTTCTACCGGTCAGCAACTCGAATGCAGGCAGAATGCAGAGAATGTATACATAATTTCTCCAAACAAACATACAAAGCAATCCGACTAAAAAATGAAAACAACACTGTCATGAACTCTGGACTTTTGATTTTGAGCAACACATTCTGAAATCCACATTAAATTCCGGATTTCCTGCTCCCTTAGCCTCATATATGCGAAAAACACAGCATAGTGAAACTGCAATTTTGAAAAATTGTGATGTCTTAGTAAAGAACAAGAAAGACATATACATTTAAGCCAATTAATTTCTTTCCCGTGCAATGACCTCCATTTTATCATCACATGGTAAAACAAGATCCAGCAACCATTGAAATTTTAAAGTGATTTGCATCATGGAACAAAGTTACCATTGAAAACATACCTGTTGCTCAAAAGCCAAGCAAAGCCTCTTGACCTCCTCCTCATAAAATGCCTTGTCAAGCATCTGGCTCTCTCCATACGATAACTTAGCAAAAATAGATTGATAGGGTGGGTACTTTTCCATAACACCACGAACCTACATGTGCAATAAGGCAAGAAATTAAGGCCCAAAAAACCCTATTATAAGAAATAAGTGGATGCTACAGACAGCTATGGTGATTACAAATATTTCAGGATAGATACTAACAAAAAAGGATAACAAACGATTACACTGCACAAGACCCTCTGTAAATTGATAGCCAAAACCATGTATACAAATTACAAATGAAATGAAAAGCAATAAAATCGTGTATGCCTAAAAAATAGAAGATAAAATAAAAGTGCTCAAGATAGAAATGAAAGCTTGAAAGAGACCCTCAAATATTTGGGAGTAGGAGAATTGCCCAACAATAAAGCTTAAGTAATACAACAGTGCTTAAACCAATGATAAGAAAAAATAACACAGTGGCAGCATATTTACACCGACTTGACGTCTAATAAATATAAATCTACCTAAACTATAGAAAGATATAATACAAGAGCTCAAAAAATCGAAATGAGAGCTTGACAAGTAGGAGAATTGCCCAACAGTACAGCTTAAACCAAAGATACAAAAATTAACACGATGGCAGCATATTACACTGACTTAACAACTAATAAAGACAAATCTACTACCAGGAGAAACACGACCTAGCAGGGTCCAACATAAAATTGAAAGAAGGAAAACACCATATATCCTATCCACCAATGTGACAACCTAAAGCATCACACAACTGAGATGCAAATCATACCTGATCAATATCCTCACAGACAGCAAGTTCCTCGTGACCATATGGATAGCTGTTTAAAATAAGTCCGTCATTATGAAAGGAACCATTCTAAAGCAGTATATTGAATATTTAACTGAAGGATGAAAGCTTACAGCAAACCAAAGTTAGAGTACAATTTTCTCCGGTCATCCCTGGTAAGCTCAGTACCAATGCTGCACAAATTGGAAACCAGGGATGTTAGTTATGCAGGTATCCAGATAAACATAAAAGGTTATGCAAAGCCTCCTTAGTATTTATTTACCTATTAATGCTAATATTCACAGCGCGTCTATCAGCCTCAAAAGCTAGAAGGTCAGACATTATTTCAGCAGTGGCACCACCAAGTTTCTGTTTAGGAATAAAAATTCAAATTGATGAAAATCAGGGAGGAGGGAATGGTGAGACAAGAGTATAATAGGTCGCAGACAGAATAGAGACTTGGACACTTTACCTGACAAAATCTGTAGAAATCTTCTAGATACGCCTTGTAGAGAGTGTTTCTCATTATTTCGATGTTCATATCATCCAGGTCCTACAAATAAACCAGAACCGTGAGCACATAACTCAAAGTAATAAACTACTCCAGTTGCATAGAAACATATAAAGCTACACCACACCAATGAAACTAACAAAGCCTTTGGTGCCTTCACACACACACACACAGATATTTGTGCTATGTGTTTGTATATATTATCCAGAAAAAAGCCTAGGAAGGAAATTGTCTTCCAGATGGGGGCCCAAAAGCTAGTTGCCTTTTACTTTAGTTTTTGATGATTTTTCATGACAACTTTTTAATCCCAATCTATTGAATAAAAACTAGGGGTAGAGATATATAACATGGTTATCAAATTGTGATTCGGAAGACCTATTTTCCAAATCCTGAAATGAATCTTACTATGAATTTAAGATGCACAGTAATAAATAGAATTATGACATTTTTAAGTAAAGACAAGTAACATGCAAAAACATAAGCTGATATATCATGTTTGAACCTCAAAATATTTCAAGATTAAATATTTAAGTCATAAATCAAAATGGCAAAAGAAAGTGGCTGGCTAACAAAGGTGACAAAAAGAAAGTGGTCGGGGCTACGAAAAGTTTACGAAAAAGTAGCAACTCATCTAATGAATCAAGATTCATGTCTAAAATCTAAAATAGATACGCACAGAGACACATATCAATTGGGTTCAATTATGTTCCAAAACAAGATACGACTCGAACATGTCATAAGATAATAATACCATGGCAGACGATGATAATTTCCGGTTTCTGCAATAGTACTACAATTCTTCAACAATCAACAATATTGGACAGACTAATTAGACAAAATAAAGTGAGAAACATTCTTTTTTGGAAATTAGACAAAGTAAAGCGATAATTTTTCTTTTGGATAGACGATTTACCTCTGATGTAATACACTCGGAGAAGTATGGAGCCAGAGGAGTGTCAACAAGAACCAGCCTGTAAAGCTCTCGCATGTTTTGAGCAACTGCCAGAGTAGCAATACTGAGGAGCATCCCCCCACAAGACAGATAAAATTAAAATTCTGTGTGTTTACATTAATATATTGAATACTGCATAGAAATAGAAATCGAAATACCTATCAAACATGCCCAGTGGGTGGCATTTTTCTAGTAGTTCTTGGACATCTCTCTCATGTAAGGTACCAGTAACAATCAAGACAACATTGTCTATCATGTGACCGTACCTGCAGGATAAAAACAGAAAACATATTGATTTCAGTATATAAAACTCATTTCTCACAAAATAAAAGGATTGCACAGTCACTTGACAAAGTCAAATTGATCTAAATTTAACGTCACAAAGAGCTGGAGTTAATGGCTGTAATTGTAGGCTGAGTTGCTTACAATTACAGTGCCTGAATGTTACAGCAGCACCCAGCTTAGCATTAATTAATGAGATATACTAAAATTTTCATCTCTTCCAGCCCAAGCTAAGTACATATCCAGATATCCTCATTATGCAGATGATATTGACAGAGTATTTACAGAGTATTTCAGTAAATAAAATCACTGAAAAAGCAAGCAGAAAAGTCAACTTCACTTACGTGATATATTCTAAAAAGGTCGACAAGGGTTCAGTGGCTTGGCATAGCATGTGCTTGTAATCATCAACCAATTTAAGAGTACATTTCTCCACAATTGTGGTGGTATGCAATGGAGAAGGTTCTGCAACAGGTAAGTCATCACCCATCAGCAAAAATCAATAATTTTAAGCAACTGCTATCATCAAGTAGATACCCTTGCCTTGCATTGAAAAATAAAAACGAAAATTGAATCTACAATTCACAAAATATCTCAAAACCTTTATTCAAGTAGATACTAGATACCCTTCCACGAAGAAAACTGAATAAAACCCGTAGTAATAACAGTTAACTTTAAGACAAATATAATAACAAAATAAACAAGATCTCACTGAGTTTCACAATAATAGGGTCATGAAACATAGAATCCATCCATCATTCAGCAAAATTAGATCAATAATCTGAAATAACAGTCATTAAAATAAAACGAAACACTTGATTTGGTTACACTACATAACATCTCCCCCTGAAAATTACTTATTCACAAATTTGCATTTCAAATCTACAAACACTTCGCGATTTCTTGGTATAAGCACGAATTTCAGGAAATCATAAACATTTCTGATTAATTAATTGAACAATCAAGTAATAAATAAATAAATGATAACGATAATTATAGGAATGAATTGAAATTGTTGATCGGGATAGAAAAGAGGGAAGAAACGCACCGTTTTGCAGGTAAGGTCCATACTCCGTAGCAGAAAGGTGCATCTTGATATCATCGAGGGTTTCGCATTGACACAGATTGTTGTAGTCGGCGGTGGTGAGAAGACCAGAACGGTGACCTCTCACGATGGCCTCGAGATAACCACCGTGGATGTTGAATGTGAGTGCTTCGAATCCGTACATTGTGAGGCGGATCTGGATCGGGTCGGGTTACGGATAAAGGATGTAGAGAGAGAAGAGGGAGAGAAGCACCTACTTCAGGGAAATCTGCACCGAGAGGAGGAGAAGGAGGAGAAGTGTCTGGTGGAAATTTTTATTTTTTATCTATTTTATTTTTGCTTAATATAAAATTATATTGTGAATAAAGGATTTTTTTTCTTACACTATCCATCCGTATAATATTGACACATCACATACTCTAGCTTTTCTTCACCAAAAAAAAGTCGCATACCAAATAAATAAAAAACATACTTGTCCATAGCTTTTACAATATACAAATAAAAAAAGTAAAGGCCCAAATCAGTCTCTGATAATTTCTTCGCGAGATAAATTAGTTCCTGACAATTTTTTGAGACACATTAATTCCTGACAATTCTAAAATGAGACACGTTAGTCTCTCCGTCCATTAAATCATTGTCGACACAGTTAACTGAGGGTGAGAAAAGAGAAGAGTTAACACCTCCTACGTGGCACGTTAAATGTCACGTTGTCACGTCAAACGCCACGTAAGTGGGTATTTTGGAACAAGTAGGTCCCTGGCATTACAAATTGAAAATTTTGAAAAAAGGAGACAAATCAGTCTCTGATCTTTTTGGGACAAATTAGTCTCTATGGGTCATCTTCAACCTTGAATCTCTAGTTTGTAAAACCAGAAACCATTTTTTACCCATTCAGAAATGGCATCACTCAACTTTCAATTGAGACGGCATGTATGTGGAATCCTCTGACCTTTAATCTTTACCTGAAACCGATTTTGTACCTACATCCTCACATCATCAATTGATTTGGTGCCTAAATCCTCAACATCATCAACTAATTTGGTGCCTAAATCCTCAACAATCTCAACATCATTCCCTGTGACAAGCTTGGTACGTATGAGAGAGAGTAACACATACACGGATTTAAGGATGGCGATTAACTTGAGAGACTAAAGTGACGAACAGAATACACATTGGAGGATGTTTTTGAATTTCTGTTCGAGTGAGGGACTAAATTGACAACGTCTAACACTTTGAGGGACCAAAATGACTATTTATCTTATTCTATGTGTTACTCTCTCTTCTACTCGACACAATAAGTACTTGTGAGGATCTAAACTTCAGTAACACGGTAACAAAAAAAAAAGAAAAAAAACTACTAATTGTATAGGAAACCAGTATTTTAAAAATAGTTTAATTTGTGTATACGGTCATTTTACATCATCCGCCAATGAAAATCCAATGTGACTTTTAACGTCAAACTATTTTTATATGACACATCGTTTCGTGATGATTGACGTTATAGAAAATGTTGTATAGCGACTATGTATATAAATTAATTGTCTGTTTGACCAATTTAATTGTTAAAAGAAAGAGGAGAAAAACCAATTTTGATTGAAAATTTCATAGTTAGTTAGATTGAACAAACATTCTGGCTATCAAGAAGGTAGCAACATTTCTATTTACCAATCATCCTTCTCTCTCAATCAACCTAATCAAATCTCTCACTTTTCATAGTTACATACACACCGATACTTCTCAGAAATGACATCCCATGTAAGTCTCTATTTCTTATATATCTCTGAATCATGTCTATTTCTTTTTCAGATCCCTTTTTATTGTTAGCATTTGCTTATAAACTTTAACAACATCATTTGAGGAAGCATTATGCTACTTCTAGTGTGCTGAGAGAATTGATCACAAAATAAAAAGATTTATTTCTTTCTTGCTTAATCATAGTTTTACTTTTGATTCTCTTAGAAACTGTATATGCATACGGTTACCCTATTTTTATATTCTTTCATAAGACTTACTAGGCTTTTGTACGGTTTTCAAAATGTAAGATGCCGCAACGTGGTATGAAGATAGCATGATCCACACGAGGACCGACACTCGTATGGACCATGCTAAAGAGAGCTAATATCTGACATTGGAATGTTAAATTTTATTGTCGTACATCGTCATGAATGTTGTTTCTGGTGTAGGGTTTATGCCCGGTAATAAAGAATATCCTTCTTTTAGACTCTGAGGGAAAGCGTGTTGCAGTCAAGTATTTTTCAGATGATTGGCCAACCAATAATGCAAAACTAGCCTTTGAAAAATTTGTGTTCACTAAGACAATGAAGACAAATGCTCGCACAGAAGGTAAGCATTATTGTGTCTGATCACGAATCCGATTTTTGTGCAGTCGGACAGAGTGTGCAGTCATGCATTCAGTCAGCTCAAAGCCGTCCGATCAAGATTCGACAGTCCAGAATTCAAATGTGAATTTTATATTAAAATCTAGATTGTCCGATCTTAATCGGATGGTTCCGATTTTTCGACTGCTTGACAACACACTTTCTCTGACTGCATTAAATCCAATCCTGCTTTATCAGATGTACATCACAATATCAACTCATAATTGTTCATGAGATGTAACCATGTTACTTTCCTAGTGTTGGCTATATACCATGTTAATTTGATCACATACATGATACATCACAATATCTTTTATTTTGAACATGATTAAAGAAACGATGAATAGAAAATATCTATGTTTAATGTGTTTCTTTTACAGCTGATAAATTGTTTGGCATTATCTACAGCTGAGATAACACTACTTGAGAACAATGTCATCATTTACAAATTTGCACAAGACCTGCATTTCTTTGTTACTGGCAGTGATGATGAAAATGAGATCGTTTTAGCTTCAGTTCTTCAGGGTTTCTTTGATGCAATCACCCTTCTGTTGAGGTATTTTAGTGGTACTTTTATATCGAGAATTCAAAAATGGATGCAAATTTACTCATCATGCTTCTATTTTACTGTCTTTATAGGAATAATGTTGACAAAAGAGAGGCACTTGAGAACTTGGATCTCATTCTTTTATGCCTTGATGAGATTGTTGATGGAGGGTATGTATTTGTTTTTAGTAACATTTTGTTTGTTATCTACATATGAGTTCAATTCATTTTATTAAATGTTTCCTCTCTTTGAAGGATGATACTTGAAACAAATGGACCACTTATTGCAGAAAAAGTGACCTCTCACAACATAGATGCTGACTCACCTTTATCTGAGCAGGTAATGCAACATTCTTTCTGTTTAGAGGACCCTAAATAGTTACTAGTATTATCTACCTCATATTTAACAAAAATAATTTTGTCATGTAAATCAGATTTTATGGTTATACTTTAGGATAAAAAAATAACATATAACTTTGATCTTTGATCTGACAGTGAATTTTTTATATTGCAGACATTAACTCAAGCATGGGCTACAGCTAGAGAACATTTGACAAGAACCCTTTTAAAATGATGTTTTCATGAGCATAGTGATTTGGTTTTCATTCTGTTGTAGCCTTGGTTTTGTTTATCAAATACTGGAAAGGATTCATTTATCCTATGGGATTATTTAATATCTTGAGAAATCAAAATTTTCAATTTGCTTCCACCATATTACAGGCACTACATCTTCTCATCTATTGAGCAATAAATTAATCTCCTGATATAGGCAGGTGGCAAAAACTAATGACCTCCTTGCCTTGACACAAGGATTATGCAGAAGTGCATCAGTATATGAACTAAAAATACAGCACCGACATAGATACAGACACCAGACACAACACAAACATAGACACACAGACACTAGTTTCAATTTGAAAAATACAAATAATTGAAGTGTTGGTACATGTGTATGACACCAAACACGTCTTCGACCAGAAGTGTCGGTGCTACAGAGACTAAAACTCAATTTTGATCACTCAAGATCATGCAAGGTACAGATTGAAAAATAAAGAAAAGGAATACCATCGTTCATTCAATGCCCATGGCCCACACAAATTGACAGCTCTCCAACTAAATTTAGATGGCTAGGTCAAATGGTACCACATTTTTGTTGTGTCTTGGGTTATAATGAAGTAGCAATCCATTGCACTTACTACTTGGGCAAGAACTTTGGCATTTCAAAGAGACTCCAAGAAAATGAATCCAGTATGAATAGACTAAATTATATATATAATTTTAATCAACACAATGTCCTGGAAGACTTCCCTTTGATGTATACAATACAAAATCAACAGAGCCCAAATCATTCAACCATAACTTAAAGAATTATACATGTTAATATACAGGAAAATCCACCAAAATCAAGTGGTAACATTATATTTGAAATTAAACAAAGCTACATTACTACACTGGAGTTACAAATACCAGTAGCATGTCCTCTAGATGGTGGTAACACATTTTGCAATTTTTTAATCATCCGATCAAGCTCCTTCAGTTTATCTAACTGACGAGTTTGCTTCAAAAACCTCTCCAACATAAAAAATGCTGGATTACTCATATGTCTTCCTCTCTCCAACATTTGTTTGGAGCATTCAAAAGCTTCTTTCACTGAACCCCTTGAACATAATCCAGTGACCAAGAGATCTAAAGCATGAGCATGAGGACAATGTCCTTTCTCCACAAGGTAATCCCACAAACTTAAACTCAAATCAAGCCGTCGATTTAGACAGAAATATTTCATCAGCATCACAACTGTCCTTGTTTTTGGAACAAAGTTCCTCTGAGTCATTTTCAAGTAAAGCTCACACACACTTTCAATCCCTCTTAACCTTATTAATCCTAAAAACATTGTATGATAAGTTACACTATCAAGTTCAACATGTTTTTCAATCATCCTATCAATCAACAAAATTGCAGATTCAATATCTTTATTTCTAACCAATGTAGTAATCAAAGCATTATAAACACCAGTATCAGCAACCAAGTTTCTCAAAGGAATTTCATCAAACAACTTCCATGCCATACCTATGTTTTGAACCAACCCTGCTCCATGAATCAACGTCGTAATCGTCTCGACAGTAGGGAGAAAACCTTTACTCTCCATCTCCTCAAAGAGTCTCAAAGCATCACCAAACCTACCTTTCTTACAATAAGCATCAATCCTAACACTATAAGTCACTACATCAGGACTAAAACCGCGTTTAACCATTTCATGATAAAATAACTCAACAGAAGTAACATCACCAGATTCTTTAAACCCTAAAAGCAAAATATTCATACTCTTAGTATTAGGTCTAAACCTCTGAACCATTTTCACAAAAACTGACCTAGCTTCTTTCATTTGTCTCTGAGTACAAAATGCTTTAAGAAGGACATTAAACTCATCAGTACCAAATTCTCTTCCAACAAAAACCTCTTTCTCAAACCTTCTAAACCCATCAAGGGTTTCCTCAAAAGATTGATACTTTGCAATTTTGGATAACAATATACTCATTGATTTAAGGGTAAGTAAAGAAGGGTGAGTAATTGAAATTTGTTGCAACAAGCTCCAAGCTTTATCGAAATAACGCATTCTAGTGAGGATATGGAGGGTGATTTCAAGTGAAGAAGGAGATGGGGGGAAATGGGAATGATGGGTTGTGAAGTTGAAAAATTCCAAGGCTTTAAGGCCATTGGAATGAGAAGCGAATAAGCGAGAAAGAACGTTTTCGATTAGGGAAGTGGTGATTGTGGAAGGAGGGAGATGGTGGAGGAGTGTTGGTTGAAGAGGTTGATTTGGGAAAGGGTGATCGTTGATGATTTTGGTGATTTTTTCTATGTTAACTGTGATTTGAGAAGGTGATTCGGATTTTGATTTGGATTTAGTGCAGAAGTTGAATGTGGAAGAGAGTGTGTACGAGGTGGTTGTGTTGTGGGGAATTTGAGTGTGGTAATGTTTCAATCTGAGTAACAGGGAGAGCATTGTGGAGGTGGGAGAGAAGCCACCATGTGGTTCAACTTTGAAGTAGATTGCTAACACAACAAAACAGAGCAATGGGAAGGAGATTGAGATTAAGAACTGGGTAAGTTGGAGAAAGGTTTTTGGGTTCTTTCAATTGTCCCTGGCTGGCGAGCCAGGTTTTCGTTGTGGGATAATCTACAGAAGACAGAAACGACACCGTTTGCATTTTCATTTCACTAATGGTGCGTGTTTGGATGAGTAAAGGAAACTGAAGGAAAGAAAGTGAGAGGAAGGAATATTGAAGGAATGAAAATGAATAGAAAGTTAGCAGAAAGTGAGATGATTTTTGGGTTGTTTAGTAAAAAAAAAATGAAAAACATATTATTATAAATTTATATATTTAGCTTTTAGTATTGAATAACACTATTAAAAGATGCTTAAAAAAACACTATTAAAAGATGATATTATTATTAGATCAGAAATAATAAATAGTATTTTATATTATCATATTTCAATACAATTACAATTTGTTATATTTATGTTCTAGTCAATAACTCACCACCCAAAGCAAGGGTGTATTTGACATTTCATTTGAAATATACTTTTCCATTATCTTTCTTCCCAATTTTGGGGGAAGCAAATTTGAGAGTGGACCCCACCAAATGTTTTCTTTCCTCCCTCATCAAATATGAACCAAACAGAGGAAGCCCATATTCCAAGAAGTTTTCAACCCTCTAGGCTTTCTTTCCTTCTATTTTCATGCCAACCAAACATAGTGTAAAACCTCAAAGTGGTCCTGACAATTTCTTTGGGGACAAATTCGTCTTTTGAGAATGTTTTTGAGACACATTAGTCCCTCATATTTTCAAAATGGGATAAACTAGTCTTAAATTAGTCCCTCATTTTTTTTTAGAATGCTTCAACAAAAAAAAAAACACCTCATTTATAGCCTCTGGCGTGACACATTATGTGTAAGCGTGTCACGTTAACTAACATGTAATATCTTATTTTGGCCTAAATTGGTACATGGCTTGACAAATTCTAAAAATTTTAAAAAATTCACGACCAAACAAAAAAATAAAAAAAAAAAAAGACATATTGGTCGCTGTATGTTTTGGAAAAAAGTGCTCATTGGATGTCTTCTTTTCCATTAGAGTGGTTTTTGAAAATGAGAAACCATTTCATCATCTCCAAACGCAGAATGAGAGAGAGGGAGCAGCAAAGTGAACCTCATTTTTCATTTGGATCAATATTTATGTGTGATTTCCATTTGCATTTTATTTTACATTTCTGTATGTTCATTGTTGTGTGGTGTTTATGTTTTACAAGAATGAGCAGTTGTGGATGGCAAGCTACTTAGTTTTATTCTAGTCATGAAGTAAGTTTGAGTGATTCAACACATACTCATATAATTTGGAGTAGCCCAAGATCTTTGTTTGTGAAAAGGAGTTGTTGTAGCCACTTTAAAAGACATCACTAACCCCAATAGAGATTTTTTTGTGCCCTAATTTTAAGATAATGAAGTGATAGTTGAATGTGATTTGAGTTTCCCTAATGTTACGAATTTACATCGTTGTTGATACGTGCAAATGAAAAATTGGGTTTCACCTTGCGCGCTCCCTCTCTCGTTCTACATTTGGAGATGATGAAATGATTCCAAGGCTTTGAGATGATTGCAATGATTCCAAGGCTTTGAGCGTGTCACATTAACTAACATGTAATACCTTATTTTGGCCCAAATTGGTACTTGGCTTGACAAATTCTAAAATTTTTAAAAATCTAACATATTGGTCCCTGTACATTTTGGAACAAATTGGTTGGACATCTTCTTCTCTATTAGAGTGGTTTTTGAAAATGAAAAACCATTTCACCATCTCCAAACGCAGAATGAGAGAGAGAGGAGTGACAAGGTGAACCTCATTTTTCATTTGGATCAATATTTATGTGCGATTTCTATTTGCATTTTATTTTTCTATTTTTGTATGTTCATTGTTGTGTGGTGTTTATGTTTTACAAGAATGAGAGGTAATGGATATCAATATACTAAATTTTAGTCTGGTCATGAAGTAAATTTGAGTGGTTCATATAAGAATTAGTAGCTTATATAATTTGGAGTGGTCCAAGATGCTGTTGTGAAAAAAGAGATGTTGTAGCCCTTTAAATGACATCAACTAACCCTAATAGGGTTTTTTTTTATGCCCTAATTTTAATGTAATGAAGTGATAGTTGAATGTGAGAATGCGATTTGAGTTTCCCTAATTTTACATATTTACAGCGTTGTAGATACGAGGCAAACGAAAAATGGATTTCACCTTGGTGCTCCCTCTCTCTCTCCTTTTGCATTTTGAGATGGTGAAATGGTTTCTGGTTTTCAGAAACCACTTTAATGGAGAAGAATAACATCCATGGGCCGATTTGTCTAAAACGTGTAGGACTAGTATGTCCCTTTCTTAAAAATTTCAAAATTTTTTAAACCAAAAACCAATTTGGGCCAAAATAAGGTATTATGTGTCAGTTAACACGACACTTTGGCACATAACGTGCCACTAGGAGGCGTTAGATTAGGTGTTTAACACTTGATGGACGGAGAGACTAACATGTCTTGTTTTGAAAATAACGTGTCCCCAAAAAATTGTCAGCGAAGAACTTGTCTCACGAGAAAATTGTAAGGGACTAATCTGTGCCTTCAGTCTTTAAAGACACATGACGAAGATTGAACAACTGATTCTCATTTTGAGGGTCATTACACTGACCTGCAAAATCTTGTAAATGATATCTTATTACATACCTTGAATTAAGGGAAGAACCTTGTGCTTTGCCAATTTTTTGCGGGTACTATCGATCTTAGTTTAGCCATCAAACTAGGTGCTATCGTATTCAAGGCCTTCAAAATCTTGTGAAAATTTGTGCTTGCAGCAAACTGAATCGAATGAACGTATTAGAATTATACAATATCGAGTATTCTGACCAATGAGGCAAGCATCAAACAGATCGAACAATATACTCATGTTCACTGCTCACTTGGCACTAACTTTTCATTTGGAAAACTATGAACAAGCAAGGTGAATTTTTTTTTTTTTTTGTGTTAAATTGATGTTTAGCTCCTTCACTCAAAATCAATTTACTAGTGTTTAGAATTGATTCTAGTAGAAGCTATAAATTAAAGTTTCTAAGATGAAGTAGAATTGATTTTACATTGCAAATTTAGATATTCCATAATAGTCATTTAGCATATTTATTTTTTTGATCATTTTAATAGTAACTTTGAAAAATGATACTTAGGAGAATAAATGTTCAATTTAGTACGAAAGTGTTTCAATTTAATTCCTTCATTGTATCAATTTAGTCCATCTATTTTTCAAAAGGGACTAAACTAAAATAATTTTGTAAATATCAGAGACTAAGTTAATATGTTGTAAATCTGAAAAATCAAATTGAAGTTTTTAAAATTTTATAGACTAAATTGACTAATTACTTGAAATTTAATTAAGGCCTTTATTTTCGGTACCCCCCTCATTCCCTCCCACACCCCCATAATGTCCCAAATGGACAAAAATACCCCTGAAAATTTACAAAAATTACATGGTTTTGTTAAAAAAAAAAAAAAATTACAAATTTTGAATTACCTCAAAAAATAATGGAATTTTGGATTTTACCTGTAATTAGAAAAGATTTTGATTACCTCGAAATGAGGTAATTCCGGTTCTCAAATTGTGAACCGGAATTACCTATTTCGAGGTAATTCTAAAAATTTAATTTTTTTTCGAACGAATAATTTAGGCTAAAAATCGGTTTTGGACAACATACTCGGATCGTAATGAAACCACAAACCATTAGAAGCGAAATAAATCAAGAATCAAGACTCCCTAGAAGGGACTTCTTACGGGACAACAAACCTCAAAATCCCAAATTCCATCGTTTATTATTTTTTACGATTTTTTTTAATTTTTCATAGTCTCCAAAAAATCTTAAAAAATTTGTATAGCCTTATTTTGGTTTTGTTAGATTTTTAGTGGTGTTTTTATATTTTTTTAGAGTAGTTTTGACTATTTTTAGTAGCCTTTTAGTAATAAAAATTAAAACAAATCGTATATATACGCACCGCAAGGCCCTGGCGTCTGGATTGGCAGGGATGCCTAGATGTCGCCCATTCACCTACTTCACGTGCTTATTTTCATCATTTTTAGACATTTTGGACCCATAGTTGTATTTGTACTCTATTTTATGTTGGTCATTTTATATATTTTGACGTATTGTTATTAAATCGTAAATCGTTCAGTATCATATTTCCAATAAAACGCGTTTAAATCTTAAGACCAAAATATAAATTTTTTTAAAAAAAAATTACAAATTTGAATTACCTTTTTAGAGGTAATTAGAATTTTTTATTTTTGAACCGAATTACTTTTTTTGAGGTAATTAGAAAATTTAATTTTTTTTTTTTTTTTAAAAACGCAGGATATTATTGGCATTTTTGGTATTATGGGGTGTGGAGGGAATGAGGGGGTACGAAAACAAACACCCTTTAATTAATACGACAACTAGTAAATGAACAAACTTGTTTACTTTTTGTGAGTCGGTTAAAGATATATATATATACATGGAGTCTCTCTGTCTTCTTCTTCCCCTAAAATCTACATTTTGTTATTCACAGAACACAAAAAAGTAGAATACATTTACAATGGGCACTGCAATTGCAACCTTAACCTTGTGCCAATGGTCTTCTTCTTTGGGTACCACCAGGGTTTCATGCAGAGCCTCCCAACCTCAGCTTTCAATGTCCCCAGTTGACAAAACCCTTCGCCAAATCAAGAATTCTGGTGTCATAGCTTGCCTCAGAGCCAATAGGTCCCCCCTTTCTTCCACCCTTCTCTCTCTCTCTCTCTTTTTGTTTATCAAGAATTCTGGTGTCACTACATTTGAATTATGTTTACCACAAGTCAAGACTATATTTTTTGAATTATGTTTATGCTGGCTTACTTTTTATTTTTCACCATCATATAGTGCAGAAGTTGCTTTGGAAGCTGCAAATGCTGCAATAGCAGGTGGAATTTCAGTTGTAAGTTTATTTTTCTTCTTCTTTTATTTTGTCTCATCAATTCATATCAAAATTGAAGCACATTTTTAAGGCTCAGTTTCGTGACTTTCGTCTAATACGAGTTTTGAAAATTATCCTTATAGTTGAATCGCTTCAGATTTGACAGAAACTTACTCACTTTATGGAATTTGAAATGATACAAATTACTTTGGACTCTTTTCTTTGATTGTTGAAGTGTATATATAAAATTTGTGAAACTGGTACATCTTGGTCTGCAGTTTGTGAAACAATAATTTAGGGTAAATAGATTTGCATGGAATATAACATACTCAGCCGTGTATTTTAATGGTGTGATTCGTATCATCATCTTTGTTCTGTTTGTGTGTAGTTGGAGATTGTGATGTCTACCCCAGGTGTGTTCGAGGTGGTTTGCCTAACTTCTTTTACTTCTGCAGTTTCTTTGTTTTGAGGTTTAAAATTCATAATACGCTTCTGGTCTATGTAGGTTCTTCGCCAGCTGGTGAAGGAGCATCCTTCAATGGCTCTAGGGGTATGCTTTCATCCTTTAATTTTCTCCGTCAATGTTCTTTGATATATTTCATGAACCAACCCAATCTCTAGGTGGCGGCGGATATATTAATTATAGGATATTATGGTTTTTTATCTGTATAGTCAGCATGCCTATTGGGATAAGACTTTAGTTGTTCTTATTGTTTTTGTAACATGTAGATGATCAAGTCTCTATCATTTACACTTACATGAAATTACATTTCTTTTCAACGGTTATCTGAATTCTGAACTCAACAGATATCTGCCCTTAGGTTGGAACTGTTCTCAGTATTGAGGATGCAAAAGCTGCTATTAATGCTGGAGCTAAATTTCTAATGAGTCCTGCAAGTGTTAAGGTTTGAAATTTGATTCACATATACTAAATGTCATGTATGATACCTGCTTGTGTTAGATCAAAATGCTTATTGACGATCACATTTTGTTGTTTGAGAAGGTACTAGGATGTTTTACCAACATGCAGTTTTATTTAAACTTGTTTATCAGGATATTATGGAGTATCTTCAGAGTGATGAAATTTTATATATTCCTGGTGCAATGACTCCAACAGAAGTATGTGTCATCTCTTAGGTTCAAGCTGTTAACAGATTTCATGATTTGTTCTTGCATCTCCATTGTGTTTTTTCTACCGTTCAATTTGACCACTGTTTTATGATCATCGTTTGCAATGCAGATATTGTCTGCACATGATGCAGGTGCTAAAATGGTCAAGGTATAAGCCTTTTCGACTTTTCGTTCTTTTATATTTATCATGTCAAAGAATGTTGAGATAAGAACAGAATACTTTCATTCAGCAGACATACATTACTTTTTGCAGAGATGAGCAAACAGTTTTGGTTTTATTTTGCTTGGCGCTTTTCGATTTCTTCAATTTTTCATTTTATATATATCCGCTTCATTTGGAACCACTCCTCCTAATCTGCATGATATCTGAATGATTTTTCATATTTAGATCTCACCCATAGGGTTATAGTTCACATTATGAAGATTCCATCTGAGATCAATTGATTACTTCACTTACATGCATGTATATGCTTCTAAACTCCTTTTCTCCTTTGACTATTAGAGCAGCACATATTTCTTATCATCCACTGCAATAATTGCTGAATGTGTAAAGTGGATTGAAATCTAGACTTGGCTTTGTCATTATAGTATTTTTTCCCATTTCAGTTGCTAATGATCCAATGGTCAGGATTTACTAATTTTTAAACTCGTAAATACGCATACATACATGAACGCGTTTTCAAATTGAGTGCAATATATATATATATATTTAAATTTTATTTGGCTTTTAATGTAATAGGTTTATCCAGTTTCTGCACTTGGAGGTTTTAAATACATAGCAGCACTCAAGAAGTCCTTTCCTCATATCTCTATGGTTGCTTCTCAGGGAATAACAATAGGTACTTTGGCAGTTAAAAACTTATCATTAATTAAGTTTTTAAGGAAGTTGATGTTTATTTTTATTATAAATAAAATTCAATATCATATTTAGTCATGTATACGACATGATATCGCTTCTAGAAACGTCTTTTGACAAACTAACTAGTTACCAACCACAATATTCAAAACAGCTTAAGCAATGAGTCTCTAGAAGACTTTTTATGTGGCAGCTTTTGACAGATATCTATAGTACTAAACTCATCCATACATGTTCATATTCACAAAGTATGCATTTTAGTTAGCAGATTAAAGTAAATGCCATTGGCATAACTATTCAATGTGAATGACTTTATCTCTCTCTAATTGTATGTAGATTCTATTGGGGAATATATCACGCGAGGAGCATCATCGGTTCTTTTGTCAGATGCAATATTTGATAAAGAGGCAGTTGCAGAGTGTAATTTCAGTAAGATATGTAAACTTGCACATTCTGCTACCTTGCTGGGTAATCAAGCTGTGAATAACTGACACTTCTATAAATATTTAATGGAGATTTTTAACGTGGATGTTGCATTTGCTTTGAAACATTTTTAGAATTTGTTAGTAGTGCATTTAACCAACTAGAAGTATGAGAGAGAATAAATGAAGAGAGAGATAGAGAGTGATAGGTACCAGTAGCCATACACAAAGTAATAGAACTGAAGATGTCTATTGATGTAAAATTAGGAACAGATTCATAGCTCAAATGAGCCCTTACGGTGATAAAATGCAGACAATCAAAGAAAGATAACTAAGGCAGATCGAGAGGCTTAACTCTCTATTTCTTAATTCTTACTTACATTCTAATTTCCCTCCCTCTACTATTTATTATACTCAACTAACTCTCTCATTTTCCCTCCATTTTTGTCTGCTATAATGATGTCAACAAACAATAATACTGTCTGCTATAATTTTATAATAAGCCATTTACATTCAAAGCGTTAATAGTTAAATAAGTTAATATATGATCTAGTTAGGAAAATGTTCATATATGATTTTTTTTCCTTACAATGTACATATATGATTTTTTTTTTGGTGAGACAATGTACATATATGATTCTAGAAATATAAGTCAAGTGGGGTATGGAGCATATATCCTACGGTACTTGGCTTATTTACTAAGTAAGTCAATATTTCTTTGAATCTATACAACCAACATTGTTGGCCTAGTGTAGTGGCATAATCTACTCTGGGATACAGGGGTCGACCTAATGCTCCCAGATTCGATTTCCATTATGCAAGAGTGAAGATTAGTCTTTTGTTGAAAACGTTGGGACACTTCATAGGTAGCCAACAATGGTATGAAAAAAAACCTAATAAGTTTATACTTCCAATTATGTAAATCTTCTAAAGTTTGATGAAGCTAACTCATTCAAGTGATCATCATCATCATCATCATCATCATCATCATTCAAGTGATCATCATCATCATCATCATCATCATCTTTCAGTTGTATATTTATTAATTAAATTATTAGTAATCTATTTAATATCGTAAGTATATTTATCTATATAACAAGTTGCCCCAGGAGCGTAGTGGTAACAACACAGGTGGGGGAATCAAAGTTATAGAACATGGGTCAGGTTTTGCTCGGTTGGGCTGGATGATGCATTATGCTGGCCCGCCCACTCCAAGCCGAAAGTTGCTCCGGGTGCATAGTATGGTGGTGGTAAACCATGCGTAGGTGTTATGTGGACGTTGCGAGCAGGGTTTGAATCCGGCTCTCCTTGTCCATTGATCCTCCTCCAACAAGTTGTACTAAAGATAAAAAAACTGTAAAACAAGTTAGGTAGTTAACATGTCTTTTAATTTATTAAGGGCATAATAAAAAATACAAATTGAGATCAAGGACAATTGGTTCTTATCCTACTTACGTGAACATCACGAGCTCAAGTGATCTGTATACTTTTTAAACTACCCTTATTTTAATTTAGAAGAATCAAAGATTGACAATGACTATTGATGCTAAAACTAATTAATTATTGAAAAAGATAATGATATATCACCCTACATATAGGATATGGTTCAAATAAATCTCATGTTAGATATTTTATTTGGAATGTCATTGTTTAGTGTTTATGGCTTACTCAGTCAAGACATTAAGATATTATTGTGTAGCGAGGAAGGAAGGCAATTTGATTGGTGTATGAATTTTCTAGGGTGTATGTAATCACTTAACTCATTCCAAAAAAAAAAACACTTAACTTTCAACTTTAAGTTTCATTGTAATAAGTTGAAGTACTTCGGTTAATCCAAATCCATCTTCAATAGGATATGAAGTCATTAAATAAAGTTCTATCTTCACCCTAATATTTGAACTTAATTTGTCACCCAAAAATAGAGTTGGACTTAATTTCAGATAGCTAGTCTATTGGGAAATAACGGTACCTATTCCCTCCTCTGTGAACGCAAAAACGGGCACTATGCGGAAGTGTAAAAATAAAAGAGTAGAGAAGAAGAAGACACTAGAATTTTTACGTGGAAACCCTCTCGGGAAAAACCACGGGACCTAGTCCAGTAAAAAGATCTCCACTATGAAAGTAGGATTACGAGTGTTTCTCTCAATCTCTGAGGATCTTTCTATGAATCTCACCCTCTCGGATGGTATACAATTTTTCTCTTTATAGAACTCTATCTTTCTCTCAAAGAGGAATACAAAGATACTCTCTAAATCTCTTAGGATTTCTTCATTTGGATGTGATGTGTTCTTGCAACTCTTCACAAGTCCTCCTATTTATAGGAGAAGAATGTGGTTTCTCCAAAAATAGTGATTAATGGAGGATATTAATTTCCACAATTCCAATGTGGTCTAGAAACTTCAAATGCATTCTTCAAAGATGAATGTGCATGTCTCAAGGTCAAAAGAAAAAATTTCAAGACCTTGGAATAGTCATCCCCCTTTCTCATGCATTGTGACTTGTGCATCACAATTAAGGAGGGAATTCCAACAAATCTCCCCCTTCCTGACTTAATTGGGGGGCATCACAACACCAGCACCTTGGCAACAATCTTCAATCTTCTTAGTTGGCAATGACTTAGTCATCATATCAGACCAATTCAAATATGTATGAATTTTCTCTATCTTCAATCTCTACTCTTTTATTTTTACGCTTCCTCAGTGCCCGTTTTGCGTTCACAGAGGAGGGAATAGGTACCGCTATTGTTGCCAAGGTGCTGGTGTTGTGGTGCCCCCCAATTAAGTCAGGAAGGGGGAGATTTGTTGGAATTCCCTCCTTAATTGTGATGCACACAAGTCACAATTAAGGAGGGAATTCCAACATAGTCATCCGATTAGATTGAGTTGTGCTCACCCATTTAGTATATTATTGTGTCTGGTTAGTCTATGTTTTTTTTTATTACTAGAAGCATACTCGTGCATCTGCACGGGAAACATCATATTTTTTGTATAAATAGACTTAGATAAAATTTAATTACAATAAATCTTTCAAGTTATTAAGAAAGAATTTTTACAATTTTAGAATTTAAATGTGTGGTTACAAAATTTTAAAAATAATTTGAGAAAGTGGGACCCACAAAAATAAAATATGAGATTAAATTATATTTTTCAAATTTTCCCTCAACAAAGAAAAAATTAAAAGGTAATTTGACCGGCTCATTCTTTTCTTAAATAAGTTTTTTGACAATTTTTCTTAAATAGTCAATTAATTAGTTGATTTGATTATTTGATTAAAGAAAGGTTTAGGTGAATTCAAATTTAGAGGCTAATTACTAATTAGAGTTAGGGAAAACTGCAAGGTTAAAAAAACACTTGTAGAGATGTGATGTACTTGCACGTTGCTCATTAATTAGATTTTCACATTGACATTGCGAGTAACTTTTAATACACACTTGATTTGTAAGTTAATCTAATTTTTTTTGAGGTGGTATATTACTTACTATTGGTAATTCAAGTGCCAGTGATTAGTCTCACGTTGATTAAAACTGAGTTAAATAAAGGATATATAAGAGAGGAAACCCATATATTCAATGCCTGTCCAGGTCTCTTGGTGGTCCTGATCATTGGCTAGCTCGTTGTTACTCCTTGCAGGTGTTGCCCCAAACTCCAAAACAAGTGGTATTAGAGCCATGAAATGGCAAGGTGTTCAGGCAGCGTGGTGCAAGTAGATATGAATTTGTTTGAGGGAGAGCATGCCCATAAAAATGGATGGACTCACACTTAAGAGGAAGATTGTTGGTATTCAAGTGTGAGGTAGACCCCACATTGGATGGAAAAGTGAGTGTTGGGTAATATATAAGTGAGATGACTCATAAATCCAATGTCTTGAGGTTTAAGTCTTCCTGAGAGGGTACTCGGGCAGCGTGTTCCCAATGGCGGACCCAGGACTCTAGGCAAGGAGGTTCTAAGTTCCTTATAAAAAATGTTTGTGCATAGGATTGTTTAATTATTTTTTAAAAAATATTGTCGCTTAATTTACTAAAATTAAATAATCGAGTTATCTAACTCCAAATTTGTTTAAGAGTAAATTGTCAAATTAGTCTCTAAGTTTACACACCCATTCTTATTTAAGGAGATTAATAAGATATATTTTTTAAAAGTTGGGTGCAAATTGGGTGCAAGTTTAAGGATACTAGTGCAAATTTAAAATTTCAGGGGATTCAAAAAAAAAATTACAGAGGTACTAGCACAATTATTTTTTATATGGGTTCAACTGATCCCGCTGAGTAACACATAGGTCCGCCACTGCGTGTTCCGTTGAAGGCAGTCAACAACGGTGCAAGTAGATATGGATGTGTTTGAGGGGAGCATACCCATAAAAATGGATGGAATCACACTTGAGGGGGATATTGTTGGTATTCAAGTGTGAGTAATATAGTCTCACATTGGATGGAAAAGTGGATAATGAACACTATTTAAGTGAGAGGACCCATAAATCCAATGTCTTAAAGTTTTGGGTTAAGATGTAGTGCCCAACTCACTTGTGTGGTTGCTCTTGGCCAATGTGGGTGATTCATCGGGCTCCCTTCATGACCCAAGCTGGTTCGTTGTTGCTTCCGGTGTTCCCCCAAACTCTCCCAACACATACAAGTGTAAATGAGATGAAACTTTCTAAAATTTTAATATTAAATCATTAATGACTTGGAATTAGAGATATTATTATCATTATATTATAACTTTTTTAAATTTTTGAATCCTTTTAATTCTTTTACAATTTTCTCACGAGAGCATTTATTTTCCCGTTTTAGGAGATGAAAGGTTGTTTGTGATGTTATCCTTGGTTTAGAGATTGGTCGTATCTCGGGTTGGAGTATTGTTTGAGAAACTCGCAAGCTTCTCGAGCTTCCTTGGGAGATAAGGTTTGTGCACATTTTCAAGGAGGCTAATCGTTGCGCGGATGAGTTGGTCAATCTTGAGTGTTGTCAATCGGAGAAGTTGATTATTTTTTAGCAGTGTTCTGCTTCTGTAGGATAGTTATTGCTTACTGAGTTGTAGGGAATGCTATTCCCATACTTATTTTTTTTTGTTAATTTTGGTTTTTGGTTTGGGGCTTAGTCCCAGCTATATAAAAAAATAGAGAAAAGGAAGTCATATCTACATGTAAATTAGTTTTACACTTATATTTAGTAAAATCTCAATATTTAGAAGTGGATTTTAAAATATACTTATAAAGTATAGTTACACCTGTGCTCGTATTTATAGAGAAGGTAACACCTGTGCTGATAAGTTTGTCGGGCATGGTATTAATACAACTGGTTTTGTTTGGTGGGACCTTCCTTCTAGCTTCATTGCTGAGGATTTCTTCAGAAACAGGTTAAGTTTGCCTAGCTATAGATTTTGCTGATTATCTGTTCTATGGTTTCAGTCTCCTCAGGCCTTTTATTTCCGGTGTGCTGCAAATGATTGTTAATGACTTTGGTGCCAACACGGTTGGGATGAGAGTCATTATAGTGATGCTATTGCATACCAATTTCATTTTTCTTTGGGTTAGATTCCTTTTAATAGGATTGCTTCTTTTTCTTTTTGGTTGTAATGTCACTTTACTCATGGGTATTGACCTAGCCCCCCATGTCTTTTGTATTTTTCCACTTTTTATTAATAAATTGTAGGTGAGTACTCTTTCCTTATAGATGGTTTTTTTCTAAAGAGGGTTTTCCATCAGAAGGTTTTAACGAGACTCCATAAACCATTCTTTTGTATTAAAAAAAAAGCTTCAAAAATATCCTTAAACTGATAGCTAATAGCAGATAATTTTTTTTTGACAAGGTTACAACGGATAAACTTGTTACCATCTATTTGCTAAATATAACTTTATAGCATTTTATTCTATCCATAAAAAAAGGCAAAATTGCTCCCGAGGCCACTTAACTTATTTTCAGGTTTTGAATAGGGACCTATTCGTCACAAAAAAAATATAGGAGATCTATTCAAAATCTGAAAATAAGTTAAGAGACCCCAGAAGCTATTTTTCCGAAAAAAAGCATTTTATACTAAGGCTCTATTTGGTAGGTCTCATCTGCCAGTGGATAACATATTTGACTAGCGAATGATGAATAAACGTGTTTGGTAAGCAATAACGTTTATCATTTTTTGAGTAGTGTTTTTTAAAACGCTGCTTTAAGTAGTGTTTTTTAAAATGCTACTTATAATATATAACATCTCACTTTTTTTTTTTTGTCATTTTTACGTTAATTATTTTTCTCAAATTCTTTATCTATCATCTTTAAATTAAACTAAACAATTTTAAGATCACTATCCACTTATCTGTTATCCACTTGGCTTATCCGTTGTCTGCTACTTTTTACCAAACAGAGTGTAAGCTATAAAGTTTTCCAAACACTACTTGATGTAGCATTTAAGTTTATATCTTATAACAATTCATTTTTTTCATTTCAAAATGAGTAATTTAAACCAAAGAGGCTCAAATTTAAACCAAAGTGTTTAAACCAAATTTTACTCACTTCACAATTCAAAATGAGTCATTTAAACCAAAGAGGCTCAAATTTGTAAAAAGAAACACATTACATTATCCTAACTGAATCTATTTTATGCACCGGGACCCTAAATTTCTCATTTTGAAGTGAGTAAAATTTCTCACTTCAAAATGAGAAATTTAGTGTCCTAGTGCATAAAATTTATTCTGTTAGGATAATGAAATGTGTTTCTTTTTACAAACCGCTTTTCCAAATTGAAGTTGCAATGTGCAAAATCTAAGTGCCCGTTTATTATTGATTAAAAAATAAGTAATTTTGATATTATATAATTTAAAGATAAGTTTTTAGAAAAAACGGAAGTTGTTTTGTGTTTGTTTAATTAATGAAAAACACTTTTTTAAAAAATATTCTATAAAAAATGATTTTTATAAGAAGATACTCAAAATAACATCTCATTTTAATCAGTTTTTAAATTACTTTTAGATTCTCAGTTTTTAAAAATTGTAACGAACACACAAAAAACTTTTAAAATATTTTTTTTTTTTATTAATTACTTTGAAAAAAATTGTAATAAAGAAACTCTAAATCAAAGACAATTAATCTGTGGGGCGTTTTACAAAAGACAGTCAAAGTATTATATTTGAGGATTGCAAACTACATACTCCCCCGAACTTAATTATAAGTAAAAATGACTATTTTCATAGATATTGAAGATAATCATTTTGTCCATTTAATTTTCTTGAATTCATGGAAAAAATAAATAGATCTACTAAATTATCCTTAATTAATAGTCATCTTTTTTTTACGATTTTATTAATAGTCAATTTCTTATAATATTAGTGAATTGATTTAAAAATTATTATGGAAAAATAACATTAAATATATCATTTTATATTCATTGATTAATTTTATTGAAATGCTACAAATTCAATCTGCTAATTTATCTGTTATTTCCTATCACTATTAATTCATCTGCTATAAACTAAATTCTACTCACTTCAAAATGAGAAATTTAGTGCCCCAATTCACAATATTCATTTGTTTAGGACAATCTAGAGTACATTTGTGTAACATAATAAAAACACTTGATAAAAAAATTATTCTACGAAAAATGATTTTTATGAGAAACTACTAAATATGATTTCTATTTTAATTAATTTTTAGATTCTCGTTTTCTTAAAAGCTGTAATAAACAGATGATTTTTTTTTAAAATAGATTATTTAAAAAAAACTAATTACGTTTAAAAAATTGTAACAAAGAAACTCTAAATCAAAGACCGTTAATCTGTGGGAGGTTTTACCAAAAACAGTCAAAGTATTACATTATATTTGATGGCTGCATACTATATACTCCCACCAAATTTAATTATAAGTAAAATAAATAATTTTACACAAATTTTGTCTATTTATTTTTCTTGAACTTATATAAAAATAAATAAATTTACTAAAATTTCTATAATTAATAGTCATTTTTGACTGTATAATTAATACTCTTCTCATAAAATTAATGAGTTGATTTAAAGATAAATATAAAAAAATAAGATTAAATACGAAAGTAAATTACCGTTAAAATCAGCTATTTGAACAGCCCACTGAAATCCTAAACATAGCCCCTGGTTTTATGTTTCACTTGCCACAAACCACTCTCTCTTCTCTCTCTGTCTTTATATATATGTCCTTGTCTTTCTCTCCCAATCACTATTGACATTCATTCCTTCCTCATCTTTTTTTACATTCCCTCCAATCCAATCCATGTCAATACCCATTTTCACTTCTCTACTCTTTTCTTTTACCCTCCAAAACCCTCTTAAATTCTCTCTCTCTCTCTCTCTCTCTCTCTCTCTCTCTCTCTGTTCTATACTTTTCTCATTTTTCTTTCACACCCATTTTCCAAAATTTTATTCTCAATACCCTTGATTGATATCAAACCCATTCCTCAGTGAAAGTCATCATCTTGTTTCGTGGGTCTGTGTTGTTTTTCTGTATTCAAAAATGGGGGTTGGGAGAAACTCAAGTGATAGGAAAGGGAGAGAGTTATGTAAAATAACTGAAGAGACAAATACCAACGGCAAATCGAGGAAGAATCGCCGACATCATCGTCAAAGGAAGATGTTGCCGGTTCAGAAACTGTTTCAGACTTGTAAACAAGTTTTTGCTTCAACTGGTCCTGGAATTATCCCTTCTTCTCCACACATTGAAATGCTTCGCTCTCTTTTAGGTATCATTGAAAATGCTTCCAATCACAAACGTGAAAATTTTCATTTTTTATAATTTCATGGTTTTGTTTTTTGGGTTGTAACTTTTTTTTGTTTGTCAATTGGGTGTCCTCTTTATTTGTAATTTTGGATCAGCAATGAAGCTTTGTGCATGATTTTATATGTGAATTTTGTTGAATTTTCCTTTAATTTATTTTTTCTTGTGACAATTTTCCTTAATTTTAATAGGGATGATTTGTCATTTTGTATTTATATATTATAATAAAGTGTTTGGCTTAACAAATAATAAGTGCTTATTATTATGTGCTTGTTTGTTCACAATATATATACATTACCATTTTCAACCAACACCCCACTACATTATGTCAAGTCTATTATTGTCAAAATTGGCTTGCTCAATTTAATCACTTTTTCTCAAGTGCTGTCTTAAAGTAATTACTATAGTTACACCTGTGCTTTTCTCTCTCTTCTTCTTGTGTTGTATTGTCGTTGGACAACTTAAATTTGATGCAATGAATCATTAGGCTTGATATATAGCAAGTGGAAAGTATATAGTAAGATAAAACTTTATGTTGGTAGATTGTTAAAATGGAAAAGAGTAAATTGGTCCAAGGACAAAAACATACATTATTTAATGCTAGTTAGATTAAGAACATGGATGTCAAACTCAAAATAACTTAGCATTGTCTGAGACTAGATACAACTACTGATCTTGTTTCTTTTCTTTTTTTGATAATACCCTAATCCTATTCCTCATTAATATTTTATTTACCTGGACCACTTTGTTCAGGTTACCCTGACAATAATACCAAGAATCATTTTCACCAATAGTTAATCCAACTTTTCATTTGTTTTTCTTAATTTTTATAGAATTTGTATTTTGGTCTGCTAATTTTTATAGAATTTGATAACAATATGTTAATGCTGTACACACATGTCTCAAATTTATAAGCCATGATCAGCATTTAACTATGGTTTCTCTATGTGCAGCTGGAATAAAACCAGAAGATGTTGGTTTGAAACCTGACATGCCAGATTTCAACAAAAACAATGCTGGAAGAACACCAAAATTACATACCTCCACATTTACGAGTGCGAGAAATTCTCGGTAAATAAGCTATCACTTAAATTTCTTTCAGATTTGCTGTTTTGTTGATGTGCAAGTGAGACCTAATTTTCTTAACTTTTGTGTATTTATTTTTGTATGTTTATTGTTTCAGATGGGTATATTTTGCTTGCCACCTGGTGGAGTTATTCCTCTTCACAATCACCCTGGAATGACAGTATTTAGCAAGCTTCTTTTTGGAACCATGCACATCAAATCTTATGATTGGGTTGTTGACTTGCCTCCTCATGATGTGTCCACCATTTTACAACCATCAAACACAGAAAGTGAGTATTTTCTTATCTTAATAAATCTTTTCAAAAGTATTGCACTGTTTTATTCATGTGTTTTCGTAAGGAATATAATGCTTGGAAGTTAAGTTTTTGTTTCATGCTGGTAAAATAAGCAGAGTGCCTAAAATACAAAAGATAGTTATTTGACGGGTCTGTTTGGATACACAGCTTAATCAAGCGCTTATGACATAAGCGCTTATCATATGAGAGCTTATGCATAAGCTATTTCTATAATAAAGGATAACATAATGTTAAACTACTTTTTTATAAGTTATAAGCTGTCTCCACAAGCTATCGTGGGGTGCTTATGATAATTAGCTAAAAACAACTTATGAAAATATCATAAGCTGTCTCCCAAGTGCTTATGGCTTATGCTAGTAAGCTCAAATAAGCAGTCCTTTTCAATGAGTTGAAAAATAATTTGTATGTATGTTTGAACAATGGCAGACCAAGCTAAGGAGAAGAGGTTGGCAAAAGTTAAGGTTGATGGTGATTTCAGTGCTCCTTGTGACCCTTCCATTCTTTATCCAGCTGATGGAGGAAACATGCATTGCTTCACAGCAGTTACAGCTTGTGCAGTTCTAGATGTTCTTGGTCCTCCTTACTGTGATCCTGATGGCAGACACTGCACTTACTATCTCAATTCCCCTTTTTCCAACTCTTCAGGTACCACTAATTTCTTTCTCTCTCTCTTAACTCAACATTAATATGGCCATATGATATCACACTTATTATGCGGTGTCATGCATGGTTTTAAGTTGCGGTCGTGGTTACGCTGCCATTCTTGATACTGTGGTAAAATGTGGGTAAATGCAATTTATGTGGCTGTAATTGTGGTTGTGCTAATGTGGTAAGAAAATGAAGTTTGTGCAACATGTATTTATTTGTATCATCATTTAATAAATCCATTGGTTAAATTTGATTTGGATTTCTGGTGTCGAAAAAGGATGCATGTTTGGTCGAGATTGACAGTTCATATTCAAATTAGATGTCCTTTATTAAAAATTATGGGTGCATGGTGCAATGCAAGTCACCATAAAAGCTATTCACAGTTCTGCACAAATGGTACTGGTACCTACAATAATTTGAACCTTTATGAAATTTCAGTTGATGGAATATCCATAGAAGAAGAGAAAAAGGCAGCTTATGAATGGCTTCAAGAGGAGGAAAACCAGAGAATTTTCAAGTAATAGGAAAATGTACAGCGGCCCAAGGATTGTGGATTACTAGTCATCATCCTTTGTCTGCTAGTAAAATTTGGTCATCTTTTTATTCTAGTACCTTTTACTTTTTAGTGTTTGTGTTTTCATCTTTAAGGAAAGGAACATGATTGATGATGAGGCACTTGTTTTGCTGTCTTTCTTCAGTTATTATCATGTACATACCAAAAACAGGAAAGGACAAATTTCTAGAGCACTTTTAATTAGAAACTTAAAAAGTTCACTAGTCATAGTGTGTGGATGTGATAATATTTGTATCATTCCAATCTAATTGAACTTTCTTTTTCTCATATTGGATCTAATCACTCAGCATCAAGTATCAACTAGCTCTATGCGTAAAGGCCCCATTTTCAATGGCATTTCAAACATCTAGATCACATGACATGATCACTATCCTCTTTCTTTCTAACTAATATATTCATAGCTTTTAACGTCTGGTACTTTCATAAATCAAGCACCTAGTTGGATAAACAAATTTGAGGCTACCAAGCTGGAATGAAATAGTTGAAACATTCTAGGATATTATGGAGTTCCTACCAGCTTTTTAGGAAAATTCTACTGGTCTTAGCTGTTGTGATTTAGCTTGGTGTAGATCTTTGTGTTATTATGTAGTTTCATTCATGTAATACTCTAGTAGCGGTTCTACTATTAAACATGTGACATGGGAAAAAGTAATTATGCAGTAGCAGTATCAATAAAGTTGTTACTATTTTGTTAATTGAGATTTTGTTTTGTCACTAATGTAGAATATTCATGTACTTATTTCAATTTGTAACTAACAAAAGAAGTTAACCTTTAGAATCAGTAAGTGGTTATTGAAACAAGTGGTTACTGATTATGTGGTTACTTATTTCTATTGTATAACACATTAAAAACACATGACAGCAAATTAAAGCAAATTTCAAAACCAATGCCATTAAAAAGACACATATATCAAAGTATAACTTCTCCAAAATAATGAGTGTTCAGCAGCATGTAAAGACACGTCACAATATAATTTCCCCAAAAACACACTATAATACATACACTTTATCAAAACATAATTTCCCATTTTATAAACATATACGAAATTACCATCAATAATTCCATGAAATTAATTTGATTAGATTCTCTTTGAGGGGGCTCATAAGTTGGAGGTGCCGAACAAGATACTCCATCAGGCAATTGACTTGTTAATTCTTTATCCTGAAATGATTATGTAAAATGAACATGCAAAATTAAAATAAGTGGTAGTGCATGTAAAATTAAAACTATTGACTTACATACGTTAGATACTTTAGTGCATTGTTTACTTCTCAGTGGATTTCTTTTTGGTCATTTTGATTGGAGTTCAACCCAACTCTTGTATCGCTTAAGACCCTTTAAGCTACAACATTGCTTGAATCCCTTTGGTTGCATCACATTACTAAGAAATGTTAGGTTATCATTGTTATGGTTGTCAATGTCTTTGGCGTTTAGGCGAAGTTCCATGATTTGCTTACACAAGACATCCACCCCTTTATCTAAAAATCTTGTGGTATTCTTTACAAGTAGATGCATCGACTGCCAATCTAATGAACTTAGAAACAACTTGTCTAAATCTTCTTGTGCTAGATAGTTTTGGATCTCCTTCGACCTCTTTTCCCCTCAAATCTTGAACAATGCCACAACGAGCTTCTCTTGTCCACCTTCTTAAAATATACTTATCAGGAATGACCTTAATATCATTCGCTTCAAACACTTTCAATGCATGTGAGCAAAGTATGCCAAATGTCTCAAACTTTCTACAACTACAACATATGGAGGTTGAGGCACGATTAAAGGATACCCTCCAAGATTCAAAGATGGTTGACCATAGTGATTGCATCCAATCCTGTATCCAATATTAGCTCTATACCCGCATGTACGCTCATAAGTTGAAATGTTGACTTTTGTCTTAAACTGTGAGTCATCACTAGATCAATCTCATGTGCTTGGACTTGAGTTATCTTTCTCGTGTGACGCAAACAAACATGTGTTGTCTCTCGGAAGTTGTAAAGGGTGGTTGTGGTCTTCTATAAATTCATGGATAACAAATTTTTCATTCTTTAATAAAAGTGAAATCCTTGCAATCCTTCGCAGTCCTTCTTTGCAACAAACACAATTTAGATGGTGTATTAAAGAGTTTGATGTTCAATCACAAATTTACTCCTATTTAGGTGGTCCACAATATAAGAAATAAACACAATTTTTGAGGTGTATTAAATGATCAATCACAAATTTACCCCTATTTTAAGTGGTGTAGTTAATAATGTTATCATTAATTAAGAGTGTAAATCATCATTAAATGAAAATGACAATCTTAGAAAGAAGATAAACTTTAGTCTTATTAAATGATAATAGTTGATTTCAATGTTATTCCTTGTATGTGAGATGTCCGATTTTTTTCTCTTATATTGTAATTGTAGGAGTAATAATTAAGTTTTGAATGGTTCATACCTTTGATAACTTTAGACTTATTTCTAGTGGGAGAAAGATGACAGGGGAAAATGAGTTAAAATGAGAGAGAAAGTTTTAGATGAGAGAGATAAACACAAAGTGTCATAAAGGGGCATTGCCTTTCCATCCTTAAAGGCAATGATCCCTTTTCCGAATATTAAGCACTTTTATTTTACATTTCAATGACTTATACCATGAGTAATTTTAACATTAGTGATAATAATGGTGGTATTACACCAACATGATGGCAAGTATTATGATTCCTATTAAAATTAAATTTTTGATGGCTATGTAGTCAATGATTAGCTATTCTCATTTAATAAGATTAAAAGTTCAACTATTTTTCAAAAATACCATTTTTATTAAATGATAGGTTATACTTCTAATTAATGACATCATATTTAATTATCCAAATAGGGGTAAATTAAATTGAAATCATCATTCAATATAAAATAGCAATTGAACCATTGATAAGTAATTGGGCAACATGTCATGAACATAGGACACATCCACCTTTGGCATAGTTAGTGATCAATGGCGAAAAACTCAAAACAGTAACCAAAATAGAAAATGTTTGGTAGCGTTATTACCTCACTACAAATGCATCTAGTAGAGATGGGCGCTTTTTTTTATCCATGGGCAAGCGTTTTTGAGCGCACAAGGTGGCATACCGCTATTCACTCCAACAATGGGTAGCGCTCCTAAAAACGCTACTCATTTCAAAACACGCCCTCCCTAATACTTAGCGCTTTTTAAAAAGCACTGAATATATCATAAGCGCCCTCCCTAATACTTAGCGCTTTTTAAAAAGCTACTAATATTACTCCCTTATACCCAGCTTTATTAAAAGCTACCTGAGTATTGCCTATTTGTGTTATTAATACCCAGCCGCTTTATTAAAAGCTACCTGAGTATTGCCTATTTGTGTTATTAAATACCCAAATATTTTCATCAAAAGCTACTAATATTGTCTAAATTTTTTTTTAATTTTTTCTGCTTTGTGTGTTTTCCTTTTTATATTTACAAATTACCTGCATGTACCAATCCAATCCAATACATAATGTAATCAATTTGCTAAGAGGAACACAAATTACATATAATGTAAAACAAATTACATAAGAGGAACCAAAACAAAATAGCTAAGAAGTTTCATTATCTAATTCATATGTATCCAAAACAAGCTATCAAGTTACAATATTATGAACCAAAAACTAGCTAGGCTAACTTATATGTATCCAAATGAAACTTTAAAAAAACGGAGAGATAATCGCACCATTCTCCCTAAGCTCAAGAATCGCTTCAACAGAGTATGTGTTGCTTTGACAATCGCTAAAATATCAAATTATATAAATAAATAAAATTAGAATTGAAATGGTTAAATATTGGAAAGAACCACTATTAAATCGAAATCATATAAAAATATATTATAAGTAGATACCGACGGGGATAGTCGCTTTCTTTCGTAATAATATCCTTCATATACTTCATGACGTAATACCCACAATCAATGTTATTCAATTGTTTAGGACACTACAAAATATAATTAGATTAGTTAATTGTTAAATTGAGTTGAATATAGTTTTTTGACAAAATAATGTAATGTATAAGTTAGAAACTTACAACTATTGGTAACCATTTGACCGCTACTTTATCCACTCTCCCAATATGTCCTTAAACCCTGAATAGAATGTCATATAACTATATTAATAACAATATATACATATATAAGTAAAAGTAAGAAATGCAGTAATGACACAAAATAAACACACTGTAAAAAGCTCCACAAACCTGTGTGGTTTTTGTAATGATTTTGAAGTGAGTCAAGGTAATACACGGTTTTTTTCTTAGGATTAATTGCATACAAAACCCAATGTCTCCTACAAAATAAATTTAGGAATAAGTAATTGACTACTATTAAAAATGCATCTTATATAAGAATTAATGAGTAAAAATTTTACCCAAAATTAACCGGTGCTAGAAGTAAGACATCATCATCGCTTCTATTTTGAGCTTCAATGAAGCTGGTCATTGACATAAGTTTGAATAAAGAGATTGGTTTTGTTCCACAAGTGATTCATAATTTGGCAGTCGATTCACTGATGAAAGGTTGTATTTTCGACACAAGAACAAATATCTATGTGTCTGTTCGGAAGGGACCACAATGTCCTCAGACAAGTACCTACATTTAGATATATAAATATATATATATAAATTAAATTAACGATATAATAAAATTAATCGACAATGTCAAATAATAAATTACATAGTACCGATATATATATTCATAATAATACCTGGTTGTTCTCATCCGCATCACATACAAAGACGGATATCCTCACGTCCGACTATATGAGGCAAGGCAGCCCAAAAATTTCTTCATCAAAATTTATGATAAGCAATTTGTCTTTCATCATGTATTTTCAGACGCGCTACGGCCTCACCAATCTTCATATAAGCTTCAATGGAAGAGGAAGAAAGGGCCGAGACACAATTGGAGTATGGGTGGATGAGTCACTCAAGCAGAAGAGGAGGGTTGATCACCACTTTTGGAGAGAGGAGGCAGTGTGAAACTTCTACATAAGGGTGGACTGAGACACTTTTGTAGAAGGGGTGGATCGAGACACTTTCTTGCCAATAGATATTTCCTTGCCAACACTTTTCAAAGGAGACCTTTTCTTGCCTAGTAGACACTTTCTTAGATTTTTCATTTTGGCGATCTATGTTTAAACAAAAATAATTACTTAGTTAGCACAAATTATATGACAAAACTATAATTAGTTAGTTAAAAATATTTTGTCACTTACAACGACAAGGGCGGATGGCCATGCCACAAAGGTACCAATCGCCAGGACACCACAAGATATCAACATCACAATCGGAAACAGCAATGGTGCATCCTCCCTAAATGGTACCGCAACTCGACTCTAACATGATTCGGAGGTAGGGGTAAATTGTGCATCAAGTGGACCCAATTGCTACATGTGTAGCCAATTGCAACCATTTCATGTGGGTTTGAGATATACAATTCACACTCACACTCATTGTTGTCCTAAATCAATTATAAACCACAAAATAATAAAGACATTATTTGATGTTATATATATATATATATATGTACAATAAATCAATTATAAACCACAAAATAATAAAAACAATTAATACCTTAGTTGACGGCATGGTGCAAATTATCTCTGCAATCGCTATGTGTAGCAGTGGGTTGGTGCGCGGTGGCATAACATGGCCATAAAGTGATCGCATATCATTAAGTTTCTGAGCTTGCAAACTTTCATACAATGCCATCATCTTTCTCGCTGGTGGACAAACCATGATTCTCATCATAGACTTTCGCTTTGGTCCAAAGTACTCGGCTGGTGCTACTCCAAATCCAAAGACCCTCAGGCGTAATCCGAGTATTCTTCTTTACCTAAGGCACGTGTAAGGATTTCTTTTTCAGAGCAATCGCTGAGCTCTCCCCGTGACACCGATCGTGATATGGCTTCCCGATTCACAAAACAAAAGTATAATACATTATAAAAATCATAAAAGTTACAATTAAAATCAAGTGAGCTTGAATTTAGGAAATACTTACAATTCTTTCCGACACCTCCTTAGTTTTAGGATCAACAATCTCCTTTTCTTTGTTTAGTCGAGCCTCTACCCACAAAACATGTCGCTTCAACACCTTCTTTAGTAGGATCTTTCCCACTCTCCACCAACTATATTTAAATTTACCAAATATTAAGAAACTATTTATAAAAAGTTTCATGAAACTAAAAATCAAGCTTATTGTGCCTTACCAATCTCTCTTCAATATGTTGATATGGAGTAGCACCGCTCTATAAGGATACTCACAAATAAGCACACTTTCGATTCTCGTTTCACTTGCTTTCTATTAAGAGAGATAAGTATACATTAATGTATAATAGATAATTGTCAAATATATTTTATGTTATAACTTAATAGATAGTAGCACTAACCAAGAATTTTGGATCTTCAAGCATGCCTCCTAACAAATGTGTGCCAATCCTCCTCCTCAAATAAACCCACTATATATTGGTGGAGGATTCCAATTGATGTTTCCATTATCATCTTTCACCAAGTTTTTGTTAATGTCGCTCAAATTTTTATGTAACTTTCCCGCTTCCTTCATTATCCAAATTCTTTTGGAATCATCCACATCAAAATATTGTCGCTTATGCACATTAAATGAAAATCATATAAATAAATTTATATATTTATATATATATATATATGGGACTACAAAATTACTAAATAAGATTACCAAAAAGATCTAAAATTATATATTGTATTGTTACCCACAACTCATGTTTTTGTTTCTCCAAAACGGATTCTTTGTGTGAACCCAAGTAGTGATTGTTATTGGTATCATTTGTTTTACCTTACTACCAAGGAAAGTAATCAAATGAGTGTCGTTTTTTCCAATTGGCGCACTCCTTAACATTCCATTGGACTCGCATTATGTAAATAGTAAATTAGATCACAAACAATTAAAACTTAGTATTGAATGAAGTTAATTAGCAATTAATTAGTATCTTACACTTAATTTTTCTTTTCCTTTACTTAACCGTTGATGATATCTTTTTAATCGTCATTCCACGAGGAGCACGCTTTCTCGATATAGTTTGTAACATCATGATCACCGCCTCACCGGTGTCATGCCCACTATCACTATGATCCGCCATCTTACCGCAATAAAACATAATCATTGTTTGTTATATTTATCCATTTAAAAACATCCAACAAAAAAATAAATAATCACCAAAGAAGATGAAAATAAGATCCATGTCTATAAAATAACATCTATGTCTGCCATCTTTTCCTTTTTTCGATACAATTTTTTTTGCAATTCGCTCCTTGGTACTTTGTTTTTGATTTAATCGTAATTCCATCAAGATGATCCTTTCTAACATACACAACATCCTCTCTATAAGTACTTTCCTCTTCTAGTGATGTCCCCAAGAAAGGGTCGCCCTCGATACCATCATCATTGGTTTTTGATCATAAATGTAATTCACTAATTTTTTTCGTGTCAAGAAACAATAGACCAATTGATATCAATCTGATCGCTGACATAAAACACTTGTCGAGCTTGGGATGCCAAAATAAAAGGCTCATCTTTATATCCCAACTTCTTGAAATTCACCCGCATGAACCCCGACTCATCAATCAGAAACCATTATTATTGTCAACCCACTTACATTGGAACACGACTTCAAACATGGTGTAATCCAACTCCCATATTTGTTCAATGACCAAGTATGACATATTCGCAGATAATGGATTTCCGCTTTGGCACTTGATGTATGCATAGCTTGAGCAACAAGAGTCACCCCACTATTTTGCATTTTACTCGATCATCATGGGTTTTTGTATAGAACGTAAACCGTAATTAGATAGCTGGTGTAAGAGAAAACATGCATATTTGGACCTTTGCTAACCATCTCAATCTTTTGAAATCAAGTAGGATTCATAACAAACTCGAAATCAATGTGGTCTTTTAACCACACTATGAAACTCCGATTGTGTTCCTTTGTTAACCAAACTTCACTCTTATATGGGTAATCACTCTTAAGTATGTCCATGTGCTTGGCAACATATGAATCAACCTCACTATCATTGTGCAAAACATATAAGTGTGCTTGATGTAGTTCTTCCTCGACACCATAACTATTTTATATCCCGACATCCCTTTAGTAATGCTTCCTAAGTGATTTAGACCTCTGGAAGTCCCGCAGTAATATTCAAGACTAGATAGATAAAGCGTGCGTAACTCAACAGCCTTTCTTCAACTATGTAGCGCCAACAATACAACCCCTGGTCGTGGATCGGTTTTTCACATATCCTTTTAATATCTTCATGTAACGCTCAAACGGATACATCCATCTCATGTAATACGGGCCACACAATTGTGTCTCTCTAATCAAATGAATCTGTTAGATGAATCATTATATCAAAAATGAAGGTGGGAAATACATCTCAAGCTCACACAAAGTGACAAGAATTTCTCTTTGCAATGATGGCAACTTTCTAGGTCAATCACTCTACTACAAATCGCTTTAAAGAAGTAACAAAGTTTCGTTAAGGCCTCGCGCACTTTCTTAGGCAAAATGGATCGTGATACCAATCGGGAGCAAATTCTCCATTAGAACATGACAATCATGGACTTTAAAGACTTTAACTTAAGGTCTTTCATGGATACAAGGTTTGTAACATTTGAAGAATAATTCTCCGAACTTTTACTCCATGAAGAAACTTACAAAACACTGGCCTTCTCCTTTTAGATAGAGTATGAGTCACGGAGGTAGATATGTACGTGTACCCTTCTTTATCTGGACCCACTCTGGTCTCAACCCCATACTAAGCAAGTCCAACCTCGAGTTGATGGTATCTTTAGTCTTTCCGGCATATTGAGTAAGGTACCAATGACACTTTCAAAGACATTTTTTCAACATGCATCACATCAATGAAGTTGTCTTACATATAATGACTTCCAAAGATGGCAAGTCAAAGAAAATCGATTTTTTTCTTCCACCCCGCTTGGCAACCTCTCCCGCAAATGGCTTCCCAAATTTAATGTTCAAATCTTTCACCTTTTCAAACAGCTTGTTCACCCACAAAGCCGTGGAGCTTTACTGTTTCTGTATTCCCATTGAATGCCTTTTTTAACAATGACATCGATGAGTAGATGGCAAAATCTACGATGACTGTGGTAGATATTCTTCCTACCATGTTCCAACCACATCCAATCGGTGTTATCTTCACATATAGGGCATGCACACCGACCTTTCAGATCGCACTCTGCATAGATTGCCGATGCCGGAAAGTCATTAATTGTGCCAAAAATCATAGCCCTCAAGTTGAAACTTTCTTCTCTCAACCCATCATACACCTCTACTCCATTCTCCCACATTAGCTTCAAGTCTTCAATTAAAGGAGCCAAGTATACATCAATATCATTTCCCGCTGCTTGGGCCTGTAAATTAACAAAGACAACATCATATATTTGCGCTTTCATGCAAAGCCATGGAGGTAAGTTATAAATCGCTAATATCACGCCATGTAATCGGGAGCTACTCAATACCGCGGCGGGTTAAAACCATCGCAGACAATGCAAGTCGAGGTTTCTTGGATCCAACCCAAATCGGGATAATCAATATCAAATTTTTTCCATCATGAGAATCGCCGTGTGTCGAACATGCCATCTTTAATCCTTTCATCCTCATGCCATGTCAAGTGTTTTGCATCTTCCGAACTACGGTACATACGCCTAAATCGAGGAATTATGGGAAAATACCACAACACCTTTTCTCGAGTCGAATCTTTCTTTTTATACCGCTGATGCATTACATTTAGGACACGAATTTAAAAATGCATGTTCATTCAAATAGAATGCAATCATGGGACAAGCGTGTATCTTCTCATAGTTCAAGCCAATGGACCCTAACATTTGTTTTGCATCATACGTCCGAGAAGGGAGCACATTATCCTTCGCAACATTTCTTTCAATAGTGTGAGTAATTCAAGAAAGCTCTTATCCATCCATCCGTGGCAAGTTTTCAAGTTATACAACTTTATCACAACCCAATAATTTTGTGAATTCAAGATAACCTCATACAACTGCGCCTCTCGTGATCCGTTATCAACTTCTCAAACATTTGAGGACGGCCATTAAGATCGCCTTCAAAAGCCTTTGCCATCTCTTCAAATTCATCCCCAACAAACGTAGGTATTTTGGGTGTCAACCTGCACATCTCTCAAGATTATTACCCATATTCAAGATTCAACTCTTTCTCACCATGCATTGTCCAACAAGTGTAAGTTTGATCAATTCCATTACCCTTTAAATGTCCCCAACTCGTCTCAGATTAATCGATTTTACATAGCAACAACGTAAACAGTGGACATATCATATTACTAGATCTCCTAAACGCTGAACAAAGACAAATTCACAAAATAATCCACTCCATCTCTATATTCCTTGGATGCATTTATCGCAGACATCCACTTTCTATCCATAATGTCCCAATATCTATAATAAATTCGGATAAGAGAATTTACAATTTTATTGAAGCTAAGATATTCAATCAACTAGCTAGCTAGTTTCAACTAAACAAATCAAAGACTTTGATGTCTTCTATATAGTCATTAATTCTTCATAGAAAATAAACAAAAGAACAAAAAAGTACCTGAACAAGTGGAAGCAACACCGATAAATATCCAACCAAATTGTGGAACAACGATCGCTAAGTTCGACAAAAAAACTCCCAAAACCTAACAAACAATTTGCATATTCGATTTAGGCATATTTGATTTTACTAATATAGATGACACACACTTTGCTTAAAAAAACTCTATCATTTGAGAATCAAAATCTCAACAAAACCAAGCAACAAACACATATCAACTAATTTCTCTCCTATCAAACACATTCAACTAATTTTACACATATCAAACACATACAAATACATTCAACATATTCCTCTCTTATCAAATATTTTTTTCACACATTCAACATATTCCAATCAAACTACATATTCATCTCCAACCTAACAAAAACCTAAAAACAAAAACAAAATAGAGAACTAACCTTCGAGAGAAGATGAGGACAAGCAATGAGGACTATGGGTGCTAGAGAGGATCGAGACAAGCAATGTGGTTTTGGGGTTATTGTGGGTCTGGGGGTTTGTGGGTCTGGGGGTTATTGTGGGTTTATGGGCTCTGTGGGTCTGGGGGTTTGTGGGTGTGGATAGAGAGAACGAGAATGAGGGAAAGTCGAGAGAGAGGAAGAGCTAATGAGAGTGAGGGAGAGAAGAGAACCACCGTGAGAGAGAGACGTGAGCGAGAGAGATAGAGGTTTGTGGGTTTTGGGTGTGGAGAAGAGAAGAGAACCGTGAGAGAGAGAGAGAAACGACGCAGAGAGAGAGAGAGGAGAAGACAAGCAAAAGGAAATGAAAAAGAGAGAAAACGAACAAAAAAAAAAGCAATACTCTGCTTTTAAAGAAACGCTGAGTATATGGTGAGAACGCTGTGACATACGGGGCAGCGCTTGCCTAAAAACGCTGAGTATATTGCGTGAGAACCTGGCAGTGTTATGCGCAGCGCTTTGGAGAGAAACGCTGAATATTCCCTTTCTTGATCCAAATAACCGCCGCTTGCCAAAAACGCCAATATTACCCTTTCTCCATCCAAATACGCAGCGCTTTGCCAAAAACGCCGAATATTACCCTTCTCGCCATCCAAATACGCAGCTGGGCTTGCCAAAAACGCCGAATATTACCCTTTCTCGCTCATCCAAATACGCAGCGCTTTTCCAAAAACGCCGAATATTCCCTATGCTTTTTCATCTATAGGTGGCGTTTATTAAAAAACGCTGCTTATGGTGGCGCTCTTTTTTAGCCAATCTGGCGTAGTGCCTTCAGCTAGTTGCAAATGTTGGGTAGTTAAATGGGAGTGAATGATGAAGGTGAGGATGGGTGGGTATGAGTGGGTTTTGGAGTGGAGAGAGGGGAGGTTTGGGTGTTGGAGAGAGGGGAGGTTTGTTGTTGGAGAAGAAGAGGGAGAGGGGTAGAGTGGGAAATTGAATTGTAAGTGGGGTTAGTTTGGTAAATGTGTAGGGTGAGGGGGTGTGTTTGGAGTAGGAGGGGGTGTGGGAAAAGTAAAAGCCCTCATATAAAAGCCTATAGGGCCAAAAAAAGTCCATAAAATAGCCCATAGGTCTTAATTATTTTAGGGCCTCTCCAATCTAAAGCATAATCAAACACTAGAAAAACAAAATTTGAGATACATAAAAGTTAAACGGTTTATATAGAATAACCAATATCAACTACTTGCACCCTTGAGCAGGTAATCCATCTACCTTCCCCTTGCACATCAAAAAAGCAGTTAGGGCTTCCTGAATATTTAATTTCAAATTTATATTGGTTATAATTTGTTTGTTTATTCTGTCTATGCTTCTTGTTAGTATTTGACATTCATGGTAACTTGTTTCGTGAAGGAACCAAAATAGCTTAAAGATTTCCCTAGTTTGCTAAAACATCTTTGCAATTTCTACCAAGAGAAAAACTTCAAAGTTTCATTGAATATCTTGCTTCGAAAATAAAAGTTGTGGACATGTTTCTCATGATCTCTTATTGTTCAATTCATATTGGTTGTTCTAACCCAACCCCACTTTTCTATCCACACATTCTAATTAAAAAAAGTAAAATTTAGTGACAAAAATACTCTTTTTTTAACCTCAATTTAATGAAGAAAAACTCATTATGTTCATCCATGGTGAATCGAAAGCTCACTAGCGTTAATAGTGATTGAATTCACTATAACGCTAATGAACTCTGGGCTTTATTATGAATTTTTAAAAATAAAATCATCGCAAACTCGGGTTCACTAGTGTTATAGTGATCCTAGTTCACTATAATGTTAGTGACTTCAATTCACTAGGTTATTTTTTAACGAAAACCCTTTCTCGAACTTAGTTCACTTATCACTATACTGCTAGTGAACTTAGTTAATGATGGTTACTTTAATGTTCTAAACCACCCTAGAGAATTGAGTTCACTAATGTTATACTGAACTAAGCTTAAGTAATTGCAATTGCCGATTCATCTTCGCTTTAAGTAACCACATCAAACTTATGGATTGCTCACTAGTATCGCCACCACTCGCCGTAATTTGTCTCACATCAAATATGTGTCCCTTTATTGTTACATTTATAAAACACCACTATAAGAATTACAATTAGTATACACATACAACTATTTTTAGCTGTTTCTCATTCAACCACTAATTCGGTTTCCCCTTCGGCCTATGGAGTTTCTCGTAAAGCTCATAAATTGTTGGCTCATACAATTCATAGAAAGTTGTGGGAGTATGTGTCAAATATGCTGAGCTACTTGGCCATCTATATAATACTTCCAATCATCAAAAAAAAGAATAACAAGAACTAGAGATTGGTTTTCTTTCCATCTCTAACAATATTTTGACTTTGATTAACCATTTAGAGGCATAATTAGAGACCGGTTTTATTTGCTACTTAACAATTGTGTAGCTATATGAAGCTTTAACTTTTAATAATTTTAGAATGAGTATTGGAGATTTAAATACATTAGCGATAGACATATTCCATCTCTAATTGTCGCCTCAAACATAAGTTTTTAATTTCGCTCTAACCAAAAATATTTCCTCTCTAAACTAAAGTAATTATGGAACGAGGCACTCTTTAACCACAAGGTCCTGTCAAGGTCCCGATGTACACCTGAATCAATTCACCTAAACTTATAGAAACGTAAAAATAAAATAGTTCCTAACAAAAATAAGTAGAACCATTACGTATTTTCCATAAAATCGCAATAAGAGAGAACTCTAGTTTCATGCATCAAACCATTTGTCTTAACTAAATCCCTTTTAGTTCCTTCATTTTCGATTAATAATCGCTTTAGTAAATGAAAATAATAATAATATTAGGTGTCATTTAATTTAGTTTTCCAAATTTTACTCCAAAATAAACTGCTTGTAAGACCTAGCACAAACTTTTGTGGTTACTCGGATTCGAGCCTCGAATCTCTTGTTAATGTGTCAATTTACGCGTATAAATCGCCACTCTTTCTTAACAAAAATAAATAAACACCGCATACACTACTATACTATACATTTTGTTGTTTATAGATGGAGTGTTAAATGCCACTGTAAACTTACACACAACTACTTATACATGATTTAAATTCGAGATATTGATATCCAACTAACAATTTAGATATTTGCTAGTTGAGCTTACGGATTACTAGTATACAGTTATATCAATGATTATACTTTAGATGTTAACAAAGATAATTTAATAACATAGTATTATTGTACTTAAGGCTAAGGGAATCTCTTGAGAGTTTTATTGGGGGAACTAGCGGGATTCAGCTAGTGATTGAATTCAAAGGCTAATCCAAACCATTGACCTACTTCACTAAAATAACCTCCACTTGCACTATAAGTCGCTGCCTAGCCAATTAACTATACAAGTAAAATCTTTATAGGTTTCTATTATGTGACACAATTGGACAAGCAAACAAAAGTTTCCTTTTCAAGTCTCTTGAAATACTGTATATTATATACATTATAGTGGTAATATATTATATTATAGCTAACTGATTATATATCTAACTCTTGCTACATCATGTTTTGAGGCATTGGAAAGGAGAAGTAATAATTAACAAATATTTTTTTTAAAGTTAGAAAGAAGTGATAGTAATACTAATGGTAATTTTTTTTGTGTCTTTTGTAATACTACTAATTAGTAATTAGTATACAAGTGAACCCTTTAACCAGTAAATATGGCTGACCATTGAAGGGTTTGAATAAGATGCATAAAATGGAAAGGGGTAAAATTGATATAATTAAATGAATATTACTTGACCTCCAATGACCAATCTGCAGAAGCTACAGTCTACAGTCCTCCAAAAGCCACATCCACTAATATATATAAAATACTAGTATGTGATTGAAATAATGAGGGGGTTAATAAGTATCTTTATTAACAAAGATAATTAGAAATTTGTCAGACAAGCTACCAATCCCTAGGTCAGTAGTAAATACTGTAATTGTGTTTGGTAGCCATGCAATTAGGATATTTTTAGGTTGGGGTGGAGTTTTTTTAATAGTTACATTATGGCTAACTGATGCACATATTCATGCATGCTAATAATTATTTTATATTTTATGTACTATTATATGGTTAACATTGACAGTAATTAACAACCCTAACTCATACATTAATCACGCTGATGTGTCCCTGCCTAACGTTGTAACAGGTTGCCTCATGACCCTTTTTTTTGCAACCTTTGAAAACTCACTTCAGTTATTTCTTCATAAAATATTGACTATTTTTTGAAAACTCGAATCTTAAAATATTGACTGGTTAGGCATTGAGCTTGTGATAAAACCCAAAAACTATTCTTAAATATATATTTTTCTCAGTTACATTTTTCTTTAAATTATAGGTGGCAGCCAATTTCAAGAACCTAGCTAGCCTAAATAGATCAACAAAAACTGTATGTAGAACTATACATTAAAAAAGATTTAAAGGCCGATAATTTAGCTATATATGTATTTAACTATACAATATTATGACATGGTTTGACCCATAATCTCATCTAGTGTAAGAAAAAATCTCATATCTATTTGTTTTTTTAGATAGTTAAACGATTCATCAATGGAAAGACAATGAGTCGCCCAACCCTTACAATGGAAGAAATGAAAGGGGAGGGCCTCAAAACCTCCCGACCCAAAACCCATCGTGAAAAAGACTGCGAGAAAAAAGAGAGATTCACAGAAACCGCACAATGCTGAGAAAGAGACAATTCCCACCGTTTCTCCCTCGCTTGTAACATATTAATACTAAATTATCCATGAAAATTACAATGAAGCAAAACACTCCCAAAGGTCAATTGTACCAATCACCACCCAACCTACAATCTTTCCCCTTTCTAGCTTTAAACCATTTCAAGCACAATCCTTGATAGCGGAAATCACCTTTGGAACCAAGCAACCTCCCTAAACACAATATTGTTCCTCATTAACTAGATATTCCATACGATCGCCAACCAAATAAGTTGCCTTATTCTTCTTGACTTCTTTCCTTTAATTAATTTCCCAAAGGCCACAAAATGAGTCTTCACATCACCAACATCATCGAAAGACACCCCCATCCATGAGAAAATTTGTTGCCAAATCAATCTTGTCACTCGGCACCGAATGAACAAATGAAGCGTTGTCTCATCCTCTTCAAAACAATAAACGCAACATCTATCCACTTGATTATGTAATATACCCCTACGTAAATAAAGCGCTGCTATAATTTCATCGGTTGTTGTTTTCATTGTTGTCATTTTTTTTCTCGATTTGTGAATTTCTGTACATAATAATGCTTGTGAACCGTGCTTCTATACTCTTTCATTTTTAAGTGTACAAAATATTGAATTTGTTACAAGCTCCTTAGAGCATTTTTTAATGGGGTTAATGGGGTTAACTAAAGGTGAAACTAAAGTGATTTTCATTTCATTCAAACTATCATGTATTTATTTAAACAATGCCACATAGATCCACTATAGCATTGGTTTTTTTATTGTCGTCGTAGTTAATCCAATAAAGCACCAACGATAAAGGTGCTCTCTGGGAAAACCCATCGACTTCTTTTTTAATTAACTACTTGTACATAAATATATTCAGTTTAATTAGTATGTACCGACGATGTACAAATATTTTACAACGACGATCGATTAAAAATTGTCAAATCATAAAAGTGTAAAAAATCTTTACACGGCCAGTTCATACAAATTAAGCTCAATTATATATCTACTTAGATGAGATACCATGAGTCCTTCTATCTTAATCATTGGCTGGTGTCTGATTCGAGTTTCTATAATACATCAACGTTAAAACTCTTAAATCGGAGTTTTTGTTGCTTTTGTGATCCAACCATAGTAACCCTAATATATGGGACTCGCACTTGCGCACAATAATACAAGGGGAAAAATAGATTCTAATTAAACACGATAACATATATTTTAATTATGTATGGTCAATTGCAATGAAGAGCATAGCAATAGTTTAGAATTTCAGTGCAGCGTATGGACCGCGAACTTGACAGTGAAAGAAATATATATAAGCGTAAACCATTGACAAAGATTCAAAAGGTGCCACCACTTGGTTCCATGTTTCAACTTCAACAATTCATATCCATGTGACGTCCTCTCATCAGTACGAAGAACCTTCAACTTTACTATAATATTCAATTTCTTTGCCAAATTTCAGCTTTGTAACCTCATTTATGACTTAGATATTTTTAGATCATATAATATGTATATTTTTTTATTTTTTTATTTAGAGGTATCCGACCCGCTCCAATGTCTAAGGGAAGGGAGCCTTGGTCACGATCGATCTATAGTTTCATTTAGAAAAGAAAGTTTGGACCAAGTTATTCTATCGCTGAGATCGAACTTCGAGAATAATGAAATCGTCCCTTTGATTAAGTGTGTTAACTACTTAGATCCAACTTAAGATTTTTTTAGTTACCGTATATTCGGTCATAAAGATTCACTAACTTTGCTTTATAAGAAATCTCACGCTTTTAACCTAACCGACCAAATGTATCTCCCGCTTTATCTAATTCGCATGGCTTCTCTCTCTAAATCGAAGCTATTACACTTAATATTCAACCCTATTATCGCTTTGATTATATAATATAATATAATTAATTTAACATTTAAAACCAGAAATAATAGTTTATTTTCCATGAAAATATTATAGCAAATGGTGTTGACATTTGAGTTGAGGGTGAGGCTGGCTACTAATTAATGGGAAGTAGATGAGCTTTAGGATCGGTGATTTTGTATTTTTAATCCATATGTCTAGCTCAGAGTCGATTGGTTTAATTGTAAGAGGGTTTTATTTTATGTGTTAAATATCTGTCGCATTAATATAAATGGGGTTATATATGAGATTGAAGTAGAGAAATAATAATGTCACAAATGTCTAGTACTCCTAATAATTGTCCAGAGATAGAAGAAGAGAAGAGAGTTACTTCCATTTTCCCTGATTTATGTACTCCACAAGAGGTTAGAAACATTCATAGCCTCACCTTTTCTTTCTTCTTTTATAACCTTTATTTTCCTGAATTATTTTTTGTTATGTACTAATATAAGTATCTTGAAATTGTGCATATTACAAAATATGAAATAACGATTTCTCAAAATGTGAACACAGAAAGATTGCTTCATGTAATGCAAATTAACCTTAAGTAAACCAGGCTTATAGGATTGTTACATATAAAACTATCCTATTTTTGGGGAAAACATATAAAATTATCTGATTACAAATTAATTAATCATGTATTAATATTTAATTTTTTCCTCAGAAACATAAATTTAGAATTTTAATTTTTTCCACTAAATTCATGAATTATTGTAGAAGCTTACCTTGTCATATACTTCCTCTCGTCCCATATATAAGAAAAAAATACGCTTTTGTATTCATCAATAACTGGATGTTAATTGTAAACCATCTTCTCGATATACCAAAAACTTCAATTACTCAATAAATATAAAACTGCATTTTTTTCTTTTTATATATATATATATATATATATATATATATATATATATATATATATATATATATATATATATATGAGACCAGAGGAAAGTATTATGCACATCTAGTTTGACTTTCACGTCGATCAACAGAGGAGATGAGGATTCACACTGCAGTTTGGAACAAAATATACAACACAATTAATAATAAATAATTATAATCTTAATTTATAGTAGTTTAAAATTTATTAATTAGTTGTCTTTGAAATAGACAGATTATCTTGTGTTATATATTGATCCTATGGTTCATAAATTCAGGAAAGATATTAATATTAATATTATTATTATTTTGAAATCTAGGAAGAAGGTAGACTAAAATCTGCTGAAGCTGAGATGGGTGAAGTGAAAGAAGAAAATGAGAGATTGAAGATGATGCTTTCAAGAGTTGAAAAAGATTACCACTCTCTTCAACTTCAATTCTTTGACATCCTTCACAAAGAAGATTCTTCTAACAAAGGTGTAGAAGATTCATCTACTTCTCATGATGATGAAGATGAAAACCTGAGCTTGTTTCACTTTGTCTTGGAAGATCTCCAAGGGAATCTAAGAAAGAAGAAAAATAATTGAAAACTCCAAGTGTAACAAACCTAAAGAAAAAGAAGATATGGAAGTCAACCTTAGTCTTGGTTTGGATTCCAAATATATGTTGTCAATGGAGTTAGTGAATGATTTGAGTCCCATGAATAGCTCTGAAGAATCAAAGGAAGTAGAAGCAGAAGGATCATTGTCCACAGATGATCCAAAAAAAGTGATTAATGTACATGATGACATTTCAGATCAAATGCCTGCTAAGAGAGTTAGGTATCTGTCAGAGCTAGATGTGATACTCCCACGGTTAGTACCAATGAATAGTTATAATATTACCAAAGTTTTAAATTATGGGTCGCGTCACACAGATGTGGTCGCATCACGATCCTTGATATTGTGAAAAATCATGATCAAATGTGACCGATGCGACCTTAATGATGGTCCTAGACACTTCAAAAATTTTAATATTTCAGTCCAGATCGCAATCGCAACCCGCTATTAGATCCTCGTGTTCTTGGAGATTTTAATTGTTTTTCTAATTCTTTTTCTTGTCTGATAGCTAGTTGTGTGTTTTTCAAACAGATGAATGATGGATGCCAATGGAGAAAATATGGACAGAAGATAGCAAAAGGAAATCCATGTCCACGTGCATATTATCGTTGCACAGCTTGCACCCGCATGCCCAGCTAGAAAACAAGTAAGATACGCACTATAATATTTATACAAGTTTATCGATTATGCAATTTAAACACAGTCATCTAATCATATCTCACCATGTAGATATTTGTTGAGATATTTGAGAAAGTAATATAACAAATGACATCACAGTGAAATCCATGCCCATCTAGAACAATTTAGAGACCTACTCAAATCTTAAAAATTGGGAACCTAATTATACTTTTATCAAATAAATCACCATCAATTTTTAGAACTACTTAAAGGCCAATTATACTAACATTTTTTTATGCCCTAAAAATGATATTGGTTGAGGCCTTGTGCAGAAGAAAGACACACACGCACAGCTTATAGTCGGCCCTAGTGAAACCGATGATAGTGTATTAATTGTACATATAATTATATGATTTCAGGTGCAAAGATGTGCTGAGGACTTATCAATCTTAATAACAACATATGAAGGAAAACACAATCACCCACTTCAAGTTTCAGCCACAGCCATGGCATTCACAACTTCAGCTGCTGCTTCAATGCTTGTAACAGGCTCCTCAACATCTCAACCACATACAACTCAAACTTCTCCATCTTTTCAAATCCTCCCACACTATTCAATGGTCTAAATTTCAGTCAACAATTTGAAGATCAATCAAGACCAAAACAACAACAACAACAAATCTTCATTCCACCACATCATCATGCCTCACATAATTTGTTCCCAACAGTTACTCTAGACCTCACTTCACAATCCACCTCATCAACTCATCATGTCCATAACATAGCTTCAAACCAAAGATTTACACCAAATAATAATCTTAGCTTTTGTTCTCCACAACCTAACTTTACACCATCATCCATTTGGGGTAAGGGATTCCCTAATAATAATACATTATTGCCTATTGAAAAACACACATAAGGCCTATTATTACTCAAGGAAACCATAACCATAACCATTTCAATCATCATCAACAATGCATGATAAACAAAAATTCTTCAAGAGAAGCTTTAGCAGAAACAATAACAAGAGCAATAAGTAAAGATCCAAGTCTTCATTCAGTTATAGCTGCTGCTGTTACATCAATAGTTGGACAAGGATCAAAACATGATGAAGAAAGAGAGAATAAGAATATTTTAGGTGCAGGGTTGAACTTGAAACTAGGGAACATTCTAATCAAATGGTTTCAACTAATAATATGTTGAACAAGAGCTACTTTAAAAGGTTGTCTTCTACTACAAATTCACAGACCAGAAACTTCATGCTTCTACAACCTTCATTGCCATTTTCTATCAACAAGAGTAACACAAGCAAGCCTCCTTCCCATCGTTAATCAGATTAACCATTATGATCTTGATAGGCACAAACATCATTAGCATGGTTAAACTGAAAAAAAGCAAGAAATCAATGAGTTCTTATTTTATGCTAGAGTAGTAGTACTAGTAATATACACTCATTTTCTAAGTATCTCTTTTATTAGTTGAAATTCAAATGAGTTAAATATTAGATCTCATATAAATTTGGTGAGACTCGTGAATTTCATCAAATAAAAGAGAGTACTCTAATGGCATTTCTCTTCTACTCTATTTTTTGTATCACCTTGAAAAGGTAACGGATTATTGAAAGTATTACACTCATTTTCTCAATATCTCTTTTTTATTAATTGAAATTCAACATGGATCTCATTCAAATTTAGTGAGACTCTTGAATTTTAACGAATAAAAACGAATACGTTGAGAAAAGTGTACTAGATAATGTTAAATGTTTTTATAGCATTTCTTTTCTACTCTACTTTTTTGTATCACCACTCAAAAGACAATTGATAATTGAAATTACCACAAAGGTGTGTAAGTTTTATTTTTTAATCTACTCTGTATTTTTTGCAAGAACTAAACTAAAATTTCCCAAATTTTATAGGGATTATAAACATATTTAACCCTTTTTTATACGGAGTATGAAAAATAATAGAAAAACCCGTATTAATAATGAAATTAATGGCATGATGATCACCATGATATTTGATCATTGATTGTCATAATTTTATTACTAACTTTTTTCATATGTATGCTAAAGATCCAATACGTAGTCTCGAGAGCATAATTTGGTAGTAAAACATGCACAAGTGTTATGTTAGACACTAGGAGCAAGTTTTAAAACATCTTATACGCATCCCATATGGTTGTACTAAAGACCTAAAAACATCAAATACGCATTACCTAATTTATTTGTAGCTGGGGTCATAATCAATTGTTCAAATATATGCATTTGTTGATGCTAATAAGAATAAGGACTTCTAGGCTCAGACATTTGAAACAATCTTATTTTTTGAGATTATTTATTTGAAATCATGTGACCGCAGTATATTTATAAAAAGAAACTCGAGAGCATAAAATTTAAGATACACTATGAGTGTAAGAGATTTTTACATCACCAATCACTTAAACGACACGCCACAAAAAGATGTTTGACTTTATCTCAATCGCTTCATCGATACCATGATTTTTGATTAGTTGATGGTGTATAATCTTAAGCGACAATATATAGCAATTAAACCCTAAGTTTATATATAAGGATGGTAAAAAGGTAATAAAATGAAGCTCCAAAGTCCCTAAGGGTTTGGAGCGAAGCCATTTTAGATTTTAACAATGGCTTCCCCATAATATACACACAATCACAAAGAAGAAAAATTATGGAATTTTTGTGGAGTTGTCACCATAAATACTAATGACTAAATATGAATAATGAGAAACCAACATGGGTTAGTTGAGATGGTTAAGAGCCTCAACTCCTAGTGAGGACAAAATGGTTCGAATCTTAGGAGTGATCGATTTGAGAGGTTGAGTAACCAGGGTTAATTCTCTCATTGTATCAGCCAAACTAAGGATGCGTCCCTGGTCCAAAGAGACGAAGCTTATGGAGATACCTTGAGGTGCCACCGGGAGCCAAATGCTCTGCTCTAGGAATGAGGTTTCCATGAAGGTTTCCCATTATAAGTTTGATTGAATCATAAAGGTCGTCGTTTTTTCCGTGAAGGCTAAGAGGTAAATTGCTTTACCACTTTGTTATTGTTTTATGTGGCATCTCCTTAGCCAAAGAATAGGCAATTGGTTACAAACCTACATAGCAAAAACAAAAAGGGAAGATGAGGAAAACTCACCTACTTCTTTACATAATATCAAAACTATAAGGATAAAACTTACCTACATACCTAAATAGGTATTGTAGGCACTATTCTTCACTAACAATGGGTATTATGGGCAGTTATTTTGCTTCACTTATTCTTTAGTTTGAGATTGTTAGGAACACTAATCTCTATTTTTTAGTGAAGAGCCCTAAGATATATTACAGGAAAATGAAAAAGGAAGCAAGGAAATCATTACCAATATCTAAGTACATAGTTATCTTCAAAACGTATCCGCTAATAAACCTTCAATAGTTCATGGAATGCTTCTTGTGGTACATCAACAGAACCGACGCTGCTTCATTCGCTTTTTTTCCTTCCTTTTGTTTCTCCAATAGCTTCTTCTTTTCGTGACACATCACCACCATAACACTTGGCCAGAACATTTTTCCTCATAGCAGAAATCCTACAAGATATGTTTAAGGCATGTTAGGTGCTGAAATAAATGACATATTAGCAAAATATTTTAAATAGACGCTACGCTCTCTCTTGCTATAATTTTTGACCCAATGGCAGCTTGTATGGATATCTCTAACATTTGCCTGATAAAAATATAGATAATTTTTGAATGAGTTTAAACTAATGAAGAGGAAAGTAAAATTAAATAAAAAGTATAGGCTTAAAGTAAATGACCTGTCTATGACATTCTTCAATTTCCCACCAATTCACGATCACATTTATATATGCTTTCGAAAGTTATGAACAATGAGTTGTTATTGCATCAACTGGGTTGCCATCCAATAGAATATCAAGTTTCACCAGATCAGATGCTTGATAACTGTAATTGCACCCATTTAATGCATTATTAGGTAGGAAGTATGCTACTCCAAGTATATAAATTTGTTTGATTGTACAATTTCATAAGATATGATATATTGTACAAGCATTGCCACTGTTCTATACACAAAAATTCACACCGAGAGGGAAAAAGGGTAACGGTACTTACTCTGAGTCCTCATAATCAAATGATGCATAGCCTGATGTTATACTCTTCAATTCATTATAAAGTCAACAACAATTTCTCAAAGGCAGACGATACTTCATGAAAGCCCGCTGACTGCAGGAGAGAAAATTAATGGTTCATTGCTTTTGACCGAGATCAAGGTTGTCAAATTCGAGAGGCTATGTAAACTCGACTCATATAGCCTTATGAGTTAAATTAATAGATAAATGATTTTGAATACTGTGTGTAGTAAATATTCAACATAATACTTCTATCCAGAAAATACGTCGCTGCGGACAACTATTCATTCATTCATATATTAATGAAATGGAAACTCTAGCAAAATTGTACCTGTCAATGAAAGAGTACTCCAACTGTTGGCCCCTACGCTCAGAGATAAGGGTAATAACAGCTCCAACATACCTTAGTTCAAACAATTAATTAAAGGTGGTGAATATCATCAGCTAAGATAAGCATCAAATAAATTATACTATGCTCAGGGTTGTGGAAGAGCTTTACTCACTAGGAGTAATGATGGTAGCTATTACTGTAGGTTCCCAACAGGCAATCACACGTTGCTTAGGATTAGACGGTAACGGCAGGATTCTGAACTTCTAATTTGCTGAAAAGCACACCTTGAATATTAGTAAACAGTAAACTCAGTGGAAATTAGCCAGACAAATACAACTTCGTTATCTACCTTCCATCAGAAAATTCAGATATATAAGGCACAGTAGGAACCGCTTGAGATAATATGAGCTCCATATTCCTGTTTATAAAAATATAATATTGTAAACTACTTCACCATGCTTGATATACTGTACCCTACACTTTTAAAGATGGTCGCATTTACTCATCATATCAGATACGTATGATATCCAATACTCAAATGCAATATAGATGTTACCTGTTCGAGTCTTTGATGAAAAACATCCATGTGTAGAAGGCCTAAAAACCCACACCTGATTGAATATAAAAAAGAAACATTAAAAAAATTAAAAACTATTCCACATGAAGCTAATTATGTTTAAAATTTTCAAAGAATGAAATTCGTAATCCATTCCTTTAGTAGTTAATAACAGACCTGAACCCTAAACCTAAAGCAGTGCTAGTTTCTTTTGCAACAGAGACACTGGAATCATTGCATGTCAGCCTCTCTATTGCATGGTTGAGTGCTTCAAAATCAGATCCATCAGCTGGATAAAGACCAGAGAATACCATATGTTTTGCTGGCTTGAAGCCTATAAATCTAAAAATATCAAATATTTATGAAATAAAAACAATTGGGCCAAAGAAATGCCTATAGATACTGTGCAATATAATATTTTCATACATGGGGAAAAAGAACAATTAATAAGATGCAATACAGTGAAATGAACTATGATTGTTTGAACTTTTTACAATTTCGAAGTTTTCTACAAGTGCCGCAAAGTTGATGAGGTATACATTTTTAAAGATATTATGTGCAGTAAAAGCAGTGTGAGTAGCCTATACAAGCATGGTTTTCATATCAATTAGCGGAGATGATCCATCTAAGACAAGTAATTTGACAATTTTAAATATAATGTTAACAAATAAATTTCTGAAGATAGGAGGCAAAAGATGACTGTTTTACCTGGAAGGGGCTCCACAGGGTTTCGTATGAAAAATTGTATCTCCAAGACGTGCCTCTTTGGTTGACCGCATGCCAGTTATAATGTAACCAACTTGTCCAGTAAGCAAGATTCCAGTAGGCGAAGTTCAGGATGCATGATGCCTATATCCAATGCTTCATAAGACTTACCAGTGGCAGCTGAAGAAATCTTATCCTCTTTGCGCAGAGCACCATCAACAACAGCAACATGACATACCACCCTCTGTATTCATCAGAATACGAATCAAGTAAAAGAATACGTGAAAGAAGAATCGCCTCCGTGAGGCGGTGGTATTCGCCTATAACTGCAGGAAGGACTTGTTCAAGACCCATCCCAGTTTTAGCAGATGTTAGCAAAGCATCACTTGGATCAAGATCAAACATCGATTTCAATTGGTCCTTAACACGGTCAGGATCAGCAGTTGGCTGATCAATCTTGTTTATAACAGGTATAATTTTTAGGTTAGACTCAAAGGCAAGGTAAAAGTTAGCAACAGTTTGTGCTTGAACTCCTTGAGCAGCATCAACAACCAAAAGCACACCTTGACAAGCACCCAATGATCTAGAAACTTCATAACTGAAATCTACATGCCCAGGAGTGTCAATAAGATTCAGTAAATAATTAGGTGACTCTCTTTCCATCACTACAATTATCACCATTTATAATGTTCTTATAGAACATTGTTGCTGTCTGGGCTTTAACCGTGATTCCCTTTTCTCTCCACCTAAGACATTTCAAACTAAACCAACTAAGTAACCTATGATATAAAATCAACAAACATAACAAGCCCAAAATTTCATTTCTTTTAACCAACCCATTGTCCCATTCCACCTCCTAGTTAACCCATAACATATGAAAAGAAAAAAAACAATAATTTTGAATAATACGTATTTCATTTAACACTGCACATAAGCATAGCAGTGAAAAAATAGAAATTTTGAGCAATACCCATTTCATTTAACATTGCAGATTTTCTAACCCATATGAAAAAAATTGATTTTTATCTTAAACAAAAGAAAGAACCTGCAATTTATCAAGATACTGAGGCTGGCCAAGTCCTTTCTTAATGGTTCCAGTGAGTTCTAGAAGCCGATCAGCAAGGGTGGATTTGCCATGATCCACATGTGCTATGATTGAGAAGTTTCTGATGAGTTCTGGAGGGTATTGATTCAAATCTATGATGGGTTTCTCTCTGGGGTTGTTTTGGCGAGGCTGTGAACAGAACAGTGCACGGGTTAGGGAAAAGGGTTGTTGAGTTATTCTTCTGGTTAATGGTGTGAAATTGAAGAACAATGACACGTAATTTGATTGGCTGAGGGTCTTGGAAGCTTTCCTCAGATACCCCATTTCAGGGATTTTGAAGTTTCTGGTCACTGAAACTCCGCTTGTGCAGTGCTGAACATTGATGAAGAGTTGGTGTTTGATTTACAGGAGTACGACGTCGTTTTGATCCATTACACCTAAGTCATCGAGGTTCTGACTGGGCTGGGCTTCCATGTGAACGTTGAGTTATGTCAAGGGGATACTATTGGCATCCCCTTTACTATTCTCATCCCCAACGTTTAATAGTTTTTTTTCTTTCCAATTTTAGCATATTTCTATCCTATTCTAAATATTTACATTCAAATGAACATAAGTGCATCAAGATGTAAATAGATGAATGTTTCAAAATTTGAAATTTTAGAGCATTCATATATATATATATATATATATATATATATATATATATATATATATGTGTGTGTGAATTTGGAAATTCAAATTTTTGAAAATATGGATTCAAATGTATCCATCCAGGCATTTGAATGTTTTTTTTGAAAATGTGTCATGAGGTATATATCTAGATGATGCACACATCTCACAATTGTCATTCACTTACTATTTCATGTGCCATCTCACAAATGTTATGAAAGGTGTTTTGAAGTCGAGCTCGAGGACGCTCTGGCCACAGGTCGATGTTGCTCTTCGATGTAAGTAGCACCACGTGTTGATCCGACGCGGGGGTGTACTCTACACACTCGACGCCTAAGTCGCCTTTAGAGGATTTTAGTGTAAGGTAAAAAGAATGCGTACTTTGTGTGATGAACGCTGGGGTATTTATAGGTGTCGATGATGACGTGGTGCTCCATTACACACGCAGTGGAGTTGACGCAGATCTATGTCGTTAGATCTAACAAAGGGAATTTCCACCCTTGATAAGCCATATTGCATGCCAGATAGGTATCTTGGTCGCCCAAAGTGCGCAGGTCTACCGCTGCATCGGGCCGCGATTTCGCCTTCATCTAATCTTCGATCGCTTCGATCGTTGTCAAAGGATCGCCCGCGAGTTCTGAATACGACCGCCTCAATCTAGGCTGAGTTGTTACTTCTGGCCTGAACATTCTCCCCAAGTCGAAGTCTCGAAGCTGGGACGAGCTGGCTGAGTTCATCGCCTTCCCCGTGTTGAACGACACTGCGATCATGATGTCGACTTGCCCCAAGGTCTTGTTAAGTTGGCGATTCAAAGATCTCTGAGATTGAGTTGCCCCGTGCTCGCAAGTCGGGTCAGCCAAGGTGGAGCGATCGAG